>CM056050.1:265888588-266488588 GCA_029574335.1 Rana kukunoris | reverse complement strand
GTAATGATATTCTATATGTTGCTAACATGTACTAATAAAGATGTATAAATATTTTTAAATGGTTTATGTTCTATGTGTACCATTGGGGATATATTTAAAGTCCCTCTGTCTATATATATATATATATATATATATATATATATATATATATATATATATATACACACATAGAAAAACCAATGTACTGTACTTTATTGGGACTGATATCTCCAAATGTTTTTTATTTATTTTTTCCACACCAATACCTTACCTGATTGACAATGCATAACAATCTGTAAATGTGCTTTAAAATAAGCCATTGCGGACCTGTGTAGTTGTAGACCCTGTGAATTTGGGCTCAAAGTTTACAACAAAAGCAATGAAGTCCTTCAAGTTGTTATCTTATAAGGTCAGCTAACCAAGACTGCTGTACAGCATGCTTTATTCCTTACAGAGATTTAAAAAATAAGTACCGTATTTCACTGATCTTTCATTACTTCTCCTTGTTTTCTCAGGTACATGGAAGAGTATATTTTACTCATTAGGTGGTGTATGTATAACATGGCAGTCATTGGTGTGGCAGATATAACCACTTATGGACTGCCCGTTGTCATTATATGGCAACATTTTGAAGTGGATTATCTTTGTTTAGGCAGCAGCTAGCTACAATAACCCCAGTATCCACTTCTTCAACGAACGGTCTGCTTTCAGATAAAAGTGGTCTCAGCAGTGGATTCACCACAAGATTACTTTAATTAGTGGCGGTATAGGGCCCCCCTTCCCGCCGCACTCCGGTGCCCTCCGCGCTTATCTGAGCTGCTGGCAGCGAGGATCAGATCCTGTCCCCTGCTTGGCATGGAGCTGAGTGAGGGGACGATGCCCCCACCCAGCTCAATAGCATTGCAGGGCAGAAGTGACGTCAAAACATCACTTCCGCCCATAGCTCTTAAAAAGTTTTTTTTTTTTTTTCAAACAACTTTTTTTCTTTTTTTGTTTGCATTTTAGTATAAATATGAGATCTGAGGTCTTTTTTACTCCAGATCTCATATTTAAGAGGCCCTGTCATGCTTTTTTTTATATTGCAAGGGATGTTTACGTTCTTTGTAATAGAAATAAAAGTGCCAACATTTTTTTTTTTTTTTTAAAGAACAATGAAAAAAAAGAGAAAAGTAAAATACCGTATTTATCGGCGTATAACACGCGCCGGCGTATAACACGCACCCCAATTTAAGAGGGAAGTATCATTTAAAAAAAAAAGTTTTTTTTTTACATTTTATGGTCAGTGTCCATCTGCAGCCTCAATGCAGCCTAATCTGTGCCCATCTCCAGCCTATGTGCCCATCTCCAGCCTAAATGCAGCCTATGCACCCATCTCCAGTCTGTGCCCATCTCCAGTCTGTGTCCATCTCCAGTCTGTGCCCATCTCCAGCCTGTGTGCCCATCTTCAGCCTAGATGCAGCCTATGTGCCAATTTACAGCCTCACCATCTCTCATGGAGTGAGGGAATCACTGAGCCGTCATGCCTCACCATCTCTCGTGGAGTGAGGGAATCACTGAGCCGTCATCTCCCATTCACTCGGCGGCAGTCACATACACATTCCTACCTCCGCCATCGGCATTGGACCAGCTCCTGTGATTGATAGAACACTGATCCAATGCCTGGGCGGAAGCGCGACTTTGTGTGTGATGTTAGAGTAAACAGGAGATGACGGCTCGGAGATGACGGCTCGGTGAATTCCGGCGGCACTCGTTCCCCTCCTTCCCCTCCGAGCCCAAGGTACACTATCGGCGTATAACACGCACCTGTGATTCCCCCCCCTATTTTCAGGGAGAAAAAGTGCGTGTTATATGCCGATTAATACGGTGAATAATAAAGAAAATTTAATTTATTTAACGCACCCCGTCTTGCCGAGCTTACGTGCAGAAGCGAACACATATATGAGTAGCATCACACATGTGAGGTATCACTGTGATCATTAGAGCAATAATTCTAGCCCTAGACCTCCTCTGTAACTTGAAACATGCAACCTGTAGAATCTTTTAAATGTTGCCTATGGAGAGGATAAATGTTTGTTGCCATTTCACGAGCGGGCGCAATTTTGAAACGTGGCATGTGGTATTAATTTACTCGGCATAACATCATCTTTCACAGTATAAAAAAATGGCACAAAAAAATTCTAAAATGCTAGTATGAGTCAAAATTAGAATGTTTGACAGTCCGATTCAAAGCATGAATCATAGAGTAACGCGCTGACATGGAATACAGTAATGGCCTGAAATTGCACTGGACTGCAGCAAAAGTAGTGCATTCACTACAACACATCAACCTGATTGCATGGTACGACTCTATTGTGGAATTCGGTGCAGGCAAACGCACTGCATTTGCGACCTGCGTTTGTGGTGTCATTGAGTTAACATTGAAACCCACTGCAGATTTCAAATGCAGTGTGTTTTCAACACAGTGGGGGAAACATATACAGAACAGGATAAAAATAAATAAAAATACAGCGCTACTAAAACTACTAATTACAACACAAATTAATAACCAAATGTAAAAAGCTGCAATAAAGTGACTGGTGCACCAACCGATAATTCCATGTGAAAACACAATATATGGGACTTGCACTACGCTATCACATTATCACTGTAATGGTATCACAACATTAGTTGTAAATAGCGCATTATTATTAATTTTTCATATACAGAACAGGGGTTTTCTGCACTGTGTTCTGGTGTGAACTGGACCTAAAAGATAAATACGGTTTCAAAGGTATATAACATTTCTAACAGATATATTTAGCATACGTAATTATATTTTTTGTTCTTATGAAGTCTGCTGCACTGAAACTCACCTAAGCAATATGCAGTATTTACACATGTGAAAGTAATGGATAAACTCTTGTATGTATGGATTAAACACAAGGGTATAGATTTGTATTGATTACACAGGGACCTGGTGTTTTGAGAGTGAGTAATGTGCATGCAATGTGTAGATTACATGGTTTGTGCAGATATTTACTTGCTTCCTAAAGTAAAAGCAAGAATTTGTCAGCTTTGCCACCCAACAAGGGGAGTTTTGGCTACCCAGTAAATATGCAGACACGTACAACGGTCCAACATTGGAATCTGTGTCCCGTGCAACGCTGTACCCTGGCCTAGGCCAGCACTTTGAAGGGGCAGGACAGAAAGAGTCCCCGCTGACTAGCGTTACTCTGTTAGTGTAGAGCCAGCCTTATGGGGACTGGGCTGAGAGGCAAATTAGTCCCCATGTAGCGCCCCCATAAAGCAGCAGCACTGCTTCCGGTATGCAGGCGGCTGGCATTCCGCAACTGTGGGGGGGGTCGCTGCTTCTAGTTTTGACTGTCTTACCATGCTCGACCACAAATTTTCCTCACTGTGCTATATGTTTTTAGCTGCATCATTGGCATGGTTATATCTTCTTAGTCCTCTCCATAAAATTATCCGAAATTTGTGCTTAAAGTAGAACTAAAGGAAACACTTTTATTTTCATTTTGGATAGAGTGAGGGAGGGTTATAGCTCCAGTCAGTTTATTTTTTTACTATCCCTGTCCCATTATAGAGATTTCTCTTCACTTCTTGCCCCATAGCCAAACAGGAAGTGAGAGGAAATCTATTCCCCCCCCCCCCCAGGCCCTGAGAACTAGTATCCTCACGTGAAAATTTCAGGGTGGGTTTTTAAACAGAAAGGGGTGTGGCCTTGGCAGGAAGGGGTGGGTTATATTTAAATTAGGGGGTGCACGAGTTTAGTCAGGCCTAGGGTAACACAAAACCTAAATACTCTACTGGTTCCGTGTCCATCTTAGTGAGGGAACCGCAATTGACAGGTACCAATTCCAACATGGAATGGAGCCTTTTTCAGGCTACAAGTGCCCTTACACACTGATCAAGTCAGGAATCCTACCCGCGGAGGAGATGCTGCAAAGCAGCCTTGTCAGTCAAACCAGGTTAGCAGGGGTGAAGCTTGAGAAGTATCTGGAGTGCCAAGCTAGGGACCCAGCAGGGAAGCATGGGTGACGCTTGAGGGGATACCACTGCAGACCTTGGAGGAGCTCAAGGGATTCAGAGTCAGTGAATCAGAGAGCCTAGTGCAGTAGCAGTGCGTCCATAGAGGGCGCTGGAGCGTCGCCCCCTCTCGCTCCTGAACCGCCACTGAAAAACGATACATAGATTTATGCATTGCATGAATCTATGTATTGTCGCAGCTGCCCACTATTCAGATGGCTGGCCCCCTGGTGAGCGCTGGCCATCTGAATAATGGCAGCTGGCTGGCTTTGGAAGTGTCTAACAAAGCCAATGGCTCTGATAGGCTTTCCGATTACAGCCTGAGGGACGCACGGGGAGTGCGTTCCCTCGTTAACTCTGACAGGTGTCTCAGCCAATCAGGTTCACCGGTTCTGGTTGCCGGTAACCTGATTGGCTGAAGCGACATCAAGGCTGGGACTACTTTGAGGGATCATGGAGGAAGATCCGAGGATGGTTGACCGAGAAAGGTAAGTGCCAGGCTGGGGGGGGGGGCAATCTGGCGGCATTTTAGGGGCAAACTGGTGAAAATCGATGGGCACAGTAGTGACAATGGCATGGCACAATGGCATGGCACAGTGGCTGCATTTGGAAAGGCACAGTGGCGACAATGGCATGGCACAGTGGCGACAATGGCATGGCACAGTGGCAACAATGGCATGGCATAGTGGCGACAATTGATGGGCACAGTGGCGACGATGGCAAAGTAGAGTGGCTGCATTTGGCATGGCACAGTGGTGACAATTGATGGCACAGTGGCTGCGTTTGGCATGGCACAGTGGCGACAATTGATGGGCACAGTGGCGACAATGGCATGGCACAGTGGCGACAATGGCATGGCACAGTGGCGACAATTGATGGCATGGCACAGTGGCAACAATTGAAGGCACAGTGGCTGGGTTTGGTGGCATGGCACAGTGGCGACAATTGATGGGCACAGTGGCTGCGTTTGATGGCATGGCACAGTGTCTGCGTTTGGCATGGCACAGTGGCGACAATATTATGGCACAGTGACGACAATTTTATGGCACAGTGGCTGCGTTTGATGGGCACAGTGGCCCTAATTGATGGGCACAGTGACGGCAATTGATGGGCACAGTGAGGCTGCAATTGATGTTTTTTTTCGTTTGTTTGTGCCCCCCAAAAAATTTGGAGCACCACCCGAAGCTTAGTGTTGAAGATCTACAAGAGGTAGTTGACGTGAAGCTGAAAAGACTGTTACGTTTGAGTTGGGAACTGTCAAAGACTGTTACCATAGGAGACGGCAATCCTGCATGTGCAGACGTGGCTTCTTGCTGGGGCCTTTCCCTGCACGGCTGTCCTCCTATTGAAGTCTCGGAGTCTGTCAATTCAATTTGTAACTACCTAAGGGTGTCCTGGCCCTAACCTTCTTTCCCCAAAAAATTCAAAAGGACTGTCAAAAGAAATCAAACCTCTTTTACATCCAAATAGTGTCTGGCGCCCAATGACTTTCACCATCTTTGCACCTACTATGCCTCACAACCCACCTTATATTGAAGAATGTCAGATAGCTTTGGCCTGGAATTTCTCATTAAACTGGACAACGCCAGAGACCTTGCTACATTTATATATAGAACAATAAGGAAATGTGGCACGTTTGCTCTGTTAGAAAACAACGCTGTCCTTATACATTGTTGTCATGTACGTTGCATTTTATTCCGGCATTGCACACAGTGTTAGTGATAAGATTTTCTATTTGTGCATATCAATAATGTTTTGGCATCCTAGGTCCAGAGGTGATATGTTGCTTGCAGAGGTTGCATGTTACAGTTTATGAATGTTCTAGTATAAATAACAGAGCAATGATGTGTGACAGTTCAATCAATACACCCCTACATTATAAAAAAGATGTGTGCCCCATGCTGTCTACTCACTGAGAATTTCATACCAGTGAAACAATTCCATAAGTATTCCTGGCTTGACCTTAACCTTCACATTTCTTTACAATGTTTCCATTACACTTTGCAAATTTAATATTTAACAATGCAGCTTCATGTAGGCTTGAAACAGGTTTAGGTCAAGGAATAATTAGCTTGAATATATTGGGGGACATTATTCAAGCAAATTAGTGACACAATGGGAACAATAAATCAGGCTGTCTCTAATTTAACAAAGTGTTGAAAAGGTGTTGCAGACATGTCACTTACCAGTTTTCATGCTCTGGACACATTTTTGATGCCTTCTTTTTTTTTTTTTTTTGTTATTAGTAAAGACAGGAACATAAAAATGATTTTATAACCATGAAAATACCTCAAGGAAGCGTATTACATTGTTTGCATGCATCAAACACAGTGCTATAACACTGCTACCTAGTGGCAGAACTCTGTAATCACAATGGGCTCTATTCACAAATGGGGAGAAAAAGTTTTGCCTATAGTTATAATTTTAAGTCAAATAGACTGTGCACTTTGCAAGTTGTTCCAAAGCTTTGTACATGAGGTAAAGCTTTGCTTTACAAAGAATACCCAATGACGTGCAAGGAAAATAAAACAGCATTTTTGCTTGCAGATGATTGGATGATGAAAGTCAGCAGAGATCCCCCTAATTTTCTAAGCTCTGAAGCAACTTCACTTGCAAGGTGCTCCCTCTGTGCCTTTAGTAAATTTGCATGTAATCCACCCCATTACATGTAGTAAAATCTTTATATTGTCATTAGGGGCGTACTGACAACTCATGGGGCCCCCGGGCAATAGAAGATTATGGGGCCCCCGGCTTACAGATGGCCACCAAGCCAGGTGGCAGTACAGAGGCGGGGCAGCTAAAATCGTGTGATTTTCACATCAAAAGCATGTAGACTTTGGACATAACAGGGACAGATGTAAAAAAAAACACAGATTTTTACATACTGTCCCTGGTTTTAATGAGCCTGGCAACCCTGATGGGGCCCTCTAGTGGCATGGGGCCCTCGGGCAGTGCCCGAGTTCCTCAATGGTCAGTCCGCCCCTGATTGTCATTTTTGCCAGATTTTCAGAGACCCTTTTTGTGAATATATAAGCATATACATAATTTGCTGCATAAACCTTGCAATTACTCCAAACATAATATAATGTACAGTACATGCATATCACAACAGTCTAATCCACGGGTGTCAAACACAAGGCCCGCGGGCCGAATTTGTCCCATTTCATGTGGCCCTCCAGGCCATTTCATGTGGCCCTCCAGGCCATTTCATGTGGCCCTCGCACCTCTCCTGCAAGTGCAGGAGAGCTCAAGCCCTCCTCTGGTCCTATTCCAGACCCTGTACTTTCTGCTTTCAAGCAATGCATCCAGCTTCTTCGCAGCAGCAGCATAAGGGAAGGGGGGTGCACTGTGAATTAAGGGAGAGTGGGGGACTCAACATCTGATGGTGGGGTGGCTCTTGACATCTAATAAAAGGGGAGGGGATGTGCTGGACATCTAATCTTACAGATACAACTGGCCCTTTTGAGGGCAATCATAATGCTAATGCGGCCCACAATGAAATTGAGTTTGACACCTCTGGTCTAACCCCTGTTAGAACATATGTCATATGTAGTGGTAATACTTTTTCACAATTATTTTTAGAGATATCTTCACCACTGACAAGTTCCCACTGGCATTGATCTTTTTAGCTATCTATAAGGGGATCATTCTTCCCAATGACCACAAGTGTAAAGAGCATTTTTTCCCACTGACTGTCACACTAATGTATAATGAGTTGTAGATATAGTCAATTTTAGCAGGGTTTTTTTTGAGACTAGAAAAATATGTCAAGGGTCCCTCTGTTTTGAAAAGGTTGAGAAAGGCTGCTTGAAAGTTTAACCATAGACAAAACTTTTTTTTTCATTTTGAATAGAGTAATGGAGCGTTAGACCCCTGTCAGGTTTTTTTCCACATCAGTGTCCAGTTGGGGAAATCTGCCTTTACTTTCTGTCCTATAGCCAAGACAGGAAGTGAGAGGAAATCCATGCAAATTAAGGGAATCCCTTTGGTGTCCCCCAAGTCACCAAAACTAGTGTCCTCATTGGAATATGTCCCATCTATTACTTTTCTGGATAGAACCCAACATTTGGGATTTTCTTTTCAATTCACTTTTAATGATAATGGTAAACAGGACAGCATATACAATTCCTCTCTACCCTATCCAAAACTAAAAAAAAAAAGTTTTTTATTTAGTTATACTTTAACCACTTCCCAACGGCCGTATGACTTTGTACGGCCGAAGGGATGTCCTGAATCTCTAACAGGCCATGTTTTTACGGCCTGCGCTCTGTCTGGCCACTGGGGGGCGCGCGAGCGCCGCCATCGGAGGCGTGTGCGCCCGGCGGCGGCGCGCGCGTGCCCGCCGCATCGCTGACATGCCGATGCGCGTGCCTGGCGGCCGTGATGTCCGCCAGGCACTCGGGATCGGCGGCTGCAGGGACAAGACGTGGATCTCTGTGTGTAAACACAGAGATCCATGTCCTGTCAGGGGAGAGAGGAGACCGATCTGTGTCTCTTGTACATAGGGACACAGCATCGGTCACCTCCCCCAGTCACCCCCCCTCCCCCCACAGTTAGAACACAATTTAGGGTACACATTAACCCCTTCCTCACCCCCTAGTGTTAACCCCTTCAATGCCAGTCACATTTATACAGTAATTAGTGCATATTTATAGCACTGATCGCTGTATAAATGTGAATGGCGACAAAAATGTGTCAAAAGTGTCCGATGTCGCCGCCATTAGTAGTAAAAAAATAAAATAATAAAAAATAATAATAATTCTGTCCCCTATTTTGTAAGCGCAATAACTTTTGCGCAAACCAGACGCTTATTGCGATTTTTTTTTTTACCAAAAATATGTAGAAGAATACGTATCGCCTAGACTGAGAAAAAAAATGTTTTTTTAAAAAAAAAATTGGGCTATTTATTACAGCAACAAGTAAAAAATATAGTTTTTTTTTTAAAAATTGTCGCTCTATTTTTGTTTGTAGCGCAAAAAATAAAAACTGCAGAGGCAATCAAATACCACCAAAAGAAAGCTCTATTTGTGGGGAAAAAAGGACGCCAATTTTGTTTGGGAGCCACGTCGCACGACCGCGCAATTGTCAGTTAAATTGATGCAGTGCCACAAGCTGAAATTTCACCTGGTCAGGAAGGGGTATATGTGCCCAGTAAGGAAGTGGTTAAAATGTGTGTAATCCCTCACATATACCCAGTGAAGTAAAGAGCATCAGATGATCCTCCAACATGGGTTTTACTTGTATATCTGCTCTCTTCCTCTTTCTACACCCCTTCCAAAGTGCAGATTGTGGTTAAGAATCTTTCTTCATCTGTCAGCAGTGCATAGGGAAGAGTGGATAGACTGCAGTTCCACTGTGTGAGAGCTGATTGGAGGAAATGCACACATCCCCCTCCACACAGTAGAAGAACTATGTTGTGAATAGATAAGCTCCGTTCTGAGCTCTCCCTCCCAACAGAAATTTTAAAACTTTTCAGAAGCGAGACATGCTGATAAGAGGAACGAAGCATCAAAAAGAAACTACACTTAGAGCTTTGGAGAGAGATACAAAAAAACACTACAGATATATGTGCTTTACTCAAATTCCATGACTGAGGTTTACAACCACTTTAAGTAAACAAAAAAATATTTTAAAAAAATCACACATATATACAATAAATACTATTTTTCTACAACACCCTTCTTCCACCAGAATAAAATGCAACATTGTAGAAAAATGGTATTTACTGTATATATATGTGTGATTTTTTATACTATTTTCATTCAATATTTGACATTTATAAAGATATTTTGTATTTACTTAATTGAATTTAGTTGTTTTTGATACACCATGTGTGTCCTGTGCAAGCAGTTTTGCTTTGACTGGTATTGTAGTCACTCTTTTCTTGTATTAAAGGGGTTGTAAAGGTTTGTTTTTTATTTTCTAAATGGGTTCCTTTAAGCTAGTGCATTGTTGGTTCACTTACCTTTTCTTTCGATTTCCCTTCTAAATGTTTTTTTCTTTGTCTGAATTTCTCACTTCCTGTTTCTCCCCAGTAAGCTTGCCCCCATCATCCGAGCTGTTCTGGCTGGGGATTAGTCAGCCAGAACAGCTTCCTGAGAAGGAACAGGAAGTGAGAAATTCAGACAAAGAAAAAAACATTTAGAAGGGAAATTGAACGAAAAGGTAAGTGAACCAACAATGCACTAGCTTAAAGGAACCTATTTGGAAGATAAAAAATGAACCTTTACAATCCCTTTAATACATGTGCTGCAGGGACCGCACTGACCTAGTGAGTTGGCATATAACTACGGTTTAAACTATTTTACCTCTTTACTAGCAATAAAAACAAAGAGGTTCTAAATCTTCTTCACTGTATCCATTGCATTGGATATCGCAAGGGATAAAATACTGTATAGTTTCATAAGATAAATACCACGTGCGGTATTTTAAAATTGTTCTGTCCCTAGATATAGGTCCAGTTGTTTGTGTGTTTATCAGTTGACATTGCATTCTTTTTACCTGTCTTGTAATTCATGTACTTTACATTGTGTGGTAACAGCACCATCTACTGACCAGTTCATGTATTTTATTCAGCCTGTTTCTCTGTGCATTATGGGAGTCCCAGTGTATTCTGGGTAGTTCCTGGGTCCTGGCTAATCTTGTCCTGTACAGCAAGCAGTCACTATATTGTGTCTCAGGAGCCAAAACATTCTCACTGGGTTCCTGCCTCATCATCTGCTATTTAGCCTGTTTTCAAGCATAGTCGGTAAGAGCACCATCTTGTGTCTCAGGAGCCAACTGGGTTCCTGCCTCATCATCTGCTATTTAGCCTGTTTTCAAGCATAGTCGGTAAGAGCACCATCTTGTGTCTCAGGAGCCAACTGGGTTCCTGCCTCATCATCTGCTATTTAGCCTGTTTTCAAGCATAGTCGGTAAGAGCACTATCTTGTGACATTTACCATAGCTTATATGTGTTACTTGTTTTTCATAGATCATTACTATCATTTGGAATTACCCCATGTACTGCATGAATAGCAGATAATTCTGTGTCTTAGGCCATGAACCATGGATTTATGTTCTAAATGCTACTGTTTTTATTCTGTAGTTTCACCTTTCCTGTCAATCTGCTACCAATAAAAAGAGAAAGTTAAAGCAGTACAGTTTTCTCTTCTTCAAGACAGAAGGTTTAACTACATGTCAGATTACACACTGTGCTACGTGTATGATGACAGTATAAGACTAGTTTTTTGTGAGTGGCAACATTTTATTTTTGAAAAATGCTATGTAGTATTTTACTGCATTTCTCAAAGCAGTAGATGCCATGCTTTGTGAATGGAGCCCAGTAAAAGTTGTTAAAATGTTTGTAGCACAGCATGCTTGATTTACTAAACCTGGTGCGCACCGAATCTAGTGCAGCTCTGCATAGAAACCAATCGGCTCCCATGTTTTGTATGTCAAAGCTTAAAGGAGTTGTAAAGGAAAAAAAAATGTTTGCCTAAAATTAATGTCTGCAGGGTAGACAGACAGAATAGTGTAATGATTCTGTTAACAAATTAGTAAATATCTATTAAATTCCTTCATCTATATCACCTCCGGCATTCTAGTTTCTGTTCTCTCATTCACTTCCTGGTTTGCATCACTTGTTCATGTAAGAACTACATTTCCCAGTATGAATTGCGGCACGCCCAGTAATTCTCACCTCCTTAAAGTCTCTTACATGTAGAGAGTATCCTGCCACACAGATGTAGTTCCCAGGAGGGGGCGAGCACGTCACTGACCACCGCAGTAAAGTTTCCCTTCACGGTGGTCAGTAAAATCAGACAAGCATGAAGTGAACAGAATAGAGAAGAAATAGAGCAACTTCTGAGCAAAAACGAACAAGGAGGAAGTGAAAAGAGGAATGTCTGCAGGTAAAGGATGCTTATTATGGAAAAAAAAATCCTTTACAACACCTTTAATTGAACAAGCGGAAGGTAGAAGCTGATTGGCACCAGATTCTGAGTGCTCCAGTTTTAGTAAATCAATCCTAAAGCACCTGTGATAGTTTTTCTATGTTTTGTGAATCCTGTGTCTGTATTCCTGGGCAGCCAACTGAACCGAGGTAGACTTGCAATGTTCTGGGACAGATTTAGCACTGAAGATGAGAAGGATTTCCACAAGGCAAGATGCATAATGAAGAAATGGTCAGAGTCAGCTTTCATTGTGAAGGAATTTATTCATCAAGATATAATCTTGTAGTAAGTCTATCACGTAAAATGCCTTGATGCTCCTGCTTAGCACTGCTTTGCTGTGTGACAGAATTGATAAATGTCCCTCATTATATGTGCGCCACATCATGTTTTTACGCATGTATTGACCGTATTTTTTTTCACCATGCATCTTAAATGAATTACAGTTACAGAGTAATTATCAATTTTAAACTTATAACTAGGCTTTTTGAAAAATAGTGATGTCTGGTTGATCTCCAATCAAACCATTATTTATTCATTTATTATGTTTTGAGTAGAATGAAGTCTCATTCATGTGCCTTCACCTTGGATGTGCTTTGAAAGCCAGGCCTTGATGGTATAGGTACAGTATGTCAATTACACATTATTTTCTGTTTCACTGTATGCTACGTCTACAATTAAACCACAAATTGTCCAGAAAGTTAATATGTTTGCATATGCAAAATGCCTTTTTTGGGGAGATTGCAAGACATAAAAAGAGATTTCGCTTTATCTTCCCCATTGACCAGTTAGATGACCGCACATAAGACTCAGCAGGAATGGGCGGAGGGGGCTGTAAAAAAAAGTGGCTAAACTGCAGTTTTAGCAAGTCTTAAGTGCACACCTGAAAGCTACATAACAGCCTGTGAAGGCTGTTCAAATGTCACAGCTGCTGCAAATTTAACACAAAATGGCGAGTTGACAGGCGGTACCTGTCAAACCTGTGGGTTAACCACACTTGGCTCGCTGATGCATTGTATTAGCCCAATTATAAACGTCCATAAAAAAAAAAGAGAGAAAAAAAATTAATTCATGAGGCGACAGTCTCACCTTCTGGATAAAATATGCTTGCATAGTCACAGGGTGGTACTGTGAATATAAATAATAGTAGAAAAGTGCTACATTTCCAAAAGCTATAGCTGAATGTGTTTATGGACCCTCATGGAGTTTATAGAACCTTTATAGGCTCCATATGTATCTAAAACATATTGATAGTACATATTAAAATAACAGCAACAAAAACACAGAGGGAACCCCATCCTAGGCCATAGTATCTGCGTCCATAGTGTATGGCTGCCAGTTTCCAGGCAGGCTTGGTGTAAGTTGAGGTAACTTGTCCGAGCCCTACATGTTTCGCACCAGTGCACTTCTTTCAGGAGTTTTAGATAAGAATTCTATCTAAATAAACGTATATATTGAATATTCACAGTAAATGATGACAATATACTTTGCGTTGACCAACAGTATTGCAGAAAATGTTGGTCAACGCATCCCCGGCTGGTGCGGGAACCCAAAACCATCAGAAGCAGGAGGGCCCTTAAAGGACATAAGGGACATGTACAGTCACAGCAAACTGCAAACAGAGCGCAATATAGCATGACAATATAAAGATACGCAATACGAGTAATTAAAAAAATAGATGACTAAGCTTTTGTCACATATGGAGACAGTATCCTCCCAAGTGTATCAAAAAAGGAAAGCCATGTGGGTGGAAAAGTTATATTGGACGGTTTACGTTTTATACTAGCAGACTGCAGAACTGCAGCAGTGGAATAGTCTGGAGGAGCAGTAGGTGCAGAAACAATCATCCCAAATATCAGATGTATACATATAATATAAAATAGTATTGCTGATTAATATGATAAAAGTTAGGTGCCGCGGTACTAACCTCAGGGGGCATAGAACTTACCCAAGGGAAATGAAAGGCACAGTTATTATGGGATTCAGATAGACAATGCAGAATAGGCGCATATACATCTTTAAATGTGAAACAAACAATCCCTTTCTCCAATGGAGAGTATTTGCCTACCCACACAGGTAAAGAGCACCTTCTTAACACCTGACAGTAGTTTTCTTAGCCACACTCTGAAAAGTGACTTTTTGTGAAAAAAAAAAAAAAAAGAAAAGTGATCCCCCACAGATCACATATCAGAGCTAGTGTCAAGCTAGCCTACAGCAATATTTTTATCATAAACATATAACTGGCATGAAATAGACACGTGCAAAATAAAATAATACAGTGAGAGAAACAGGCATTCCTAAACGTAGGTACCACATACTGGTTCCTGGTATGCATCCCTCGGATAGAGGGAGCTGCTTCTATCAGAGCCATCAAATTCTGGTGATCTGTCTCATTAATTGGCTTCTGCCTAAATTGGCCCTAATATATGAATGTGAGTCAGTGACCTTAGATTGTAAGCTCCTTGAGGGTAGGGACTGATGTGAATGTACATTGTATATGTATAGTGCTGCATAAACTGAGGGCGCTATATAAGTACCTGATAAGTACCTGATATATAAGTCCAGACGAAGCTTACGCACTAACGTTGCGAAACGCGTTGACGTAATACGGCATCGGACGCCACGCCACGCCCACAATCCCCAGCGGGATCGGGATCTAACGGAGGAGACTTACACGCTGGAGAAAAAGGATCAGTGCATAGCTCTTGTCTAAAGCCGGGACCAGTACCTACCTCCAAAAGGGAAAGGGCACCTTATTGGGCATTTGTAAGCCATAAACGTGTTCTACGTCGGCACACCCGGCCAGGCTATCCAACGCACATGCTGTCAAACTCTGACAGACCGGATGATATTTGTTACGGCCAGCAGCATTTTCACCATATATGAGCTGGGAGACAAACACCGCCGTCTGTCATCAGATCCTCTCCACAAGAGTCCGGTAAGACTGTTCCTTTCACTATATTGACAACTGTTAGGACTGCCTATACCCGGAAAAATAGGGGACATTTTACAATTATCCAGTCCACCTCCATGACAGTGTCAATCAGGTTACATACCTATGGGATCATCAGTGAACTATGTCAACATCATAGCTAATGAAACCCACACTGAAATCGTAGAAAAAATATCTCAACACGTGTAGTGTCCTCAATAGTGGCTGTAACTCACTTAAAGTTAATCATACTGTGTTCTCAATCAATTGGATGCAGTTATACTTATACCACCATACATGATATTTAGTTGCAACCACATCTTTCTCCTGCAGGGGCACTCCGGCTGGAAATTCCTATACATGATATAAATTTATTTTTATTTTTTGAATATTATTTCTAGCGGTAATCACCGCACGGAATCTCCAGCAGCAGTGACAGAATTGGCGTCCGGATCGCCCGAGTTAAATGTTTTTTTTTTTTATGTTTGTTATATGTTTGTGTCCTATGTGTGTCGCATGGTTGCTTGTTGCATGAACTAGGTTCATGTGTGCAGCACCGGCCGGCTGCTGTTAGTAGTCATACTGGTTAACCTATATAACATACATTAAGTATTTAATTAGTGTCATAATCTCTTATCCTGAAATTTTGTATATTTATACGATCAATAAATTATTTTACCTATATCATTGCCCATCTCTGCCTTGGTAGCCCTTTGGTTGCCCACTGGGGATACTCTGTCTTAGTTTCCCCATAGTGCAACTCTCTTTTTTCTTTATACCTAAAAAATATTAACTACATTTTAGCTTTAGTTTAAAGGGTAACTTTCACAGTATTGAAGATTATGTTTCACTTGTAAGTTTTACACAAATAGTTCTACTGCCATCTTGTGGTGAAAACAGTATATGCATTACAAGTTGATTTATGTAAAAGGGTTCCCAGTATTATTTATTAACACAATTTAAAAAAATAGTAAAAATACTTAATTACAAGCAAAAAAAACTGAATGTAAAAAATAAATAAAAGGTGTACTGTGGAGAGCAATGTTTGCTGACCTTTTGCCTATTATTCTTGTAGAACAACAAAGCTATTGTTATAAGAAACCACACAGAAATGGAGGCTGAAATTTCAGAAATGTTTCTGGCAAGTTGTGTGATGGTTCTTTGATTCAATACTTTCAGTTACCAGTCTGGAAGTCGACAATTATGGGCATTAGAGAAATGTCAGATCTCCTCATCTGTATACTTGTTCCAGGTCAGTGATTCAAAATGTATTAATGCCCTCCTGTATTTAATTGTATTGTAACTGCATTGTCTGCCCTTATGTTGGATAGTGCTGTGCAAGCTGTTGGCACTATATAAATCCTGTATAATAATAATATTAATAATAATGCCATTTGGGGTTTCTAATTTGCAGGAGGTGGAAAAAAAATCCTGATGCATGAGAGGTTACTTTTACATATCAAGCCTATGTATTATGGTGGTATTGGCAGTATACCAAAGTTGATGTAAAGTCCCGTAAACATGATCAGAAAATAGTAAAAAAAAATGCAGATTTCTGAACGATCGTACGATAATCTGATCGCTGGTACAGAGCTTTCGAGAGACGATCAGGACAGTTCATCTGATATTTTTTGATTGGACATGCACAAATAATTTTTTCGGAAGATGCAAGATCATATGATTTTCATTCATCAACTTGTAAGTATAAAGTGATCAGCGCAACTTCTAGAATTAAATAACACAAATATTCAAAATTCAAATGATTAATAACAGTGACGTGCCAAATATCCTAAATAATGGTGCAAAATCTAAAAAAGAAAGGGAAGTATCGGTGAAACAGTCCTGCCAATTATATTACTTTAAAAATAAAATTCTAGTGACTTCACACAATGGCTTAGTGCTCACAAAACCCTCTCCTCTATATGGTGTAAAATTATAGGTATCCTGTGGTGGTGACGGACTTCCACTTCCAGACTCCCGATAACCAGGTTGCTCAGAGTGCCGGTTGTATGTGATGTTGTATCAGCCTTAGAAGTATCCTATACCAAATGGCAGGCTTCCACTTCCAGACTCCCAATCCTCAGGTAACTCAAAAATCAAGATACTGCCAATCCTCAGCTGTCACGGCTCCCAATACCTGGACACAATTAGTTATATTAGCACCTGAGTCAGGTGGCAGTCTGAGCGTGCATGTCTGCAGGAGGCAGACGTGACCCGCAACCGAGCAGTTAGAAGCTGACCAAGTACAGGCATACCCCACTTTTAAGTACACAATGGAGTTTATTTATGTAGTGATACTCCCTCAGGAGCCGCTGGTTGATTTGGGATCGGCGTATTAAGTTACCTTGTAGAATTTTCCAGGGGTGATGGTAGTGAGTAAAAGTAGTGAGCAAATGTCCAATCAACGAGTAGGTTTTCTGAATGCTTTATTTCAAGGGCCAACATGACCAACATCAACATAAAGTAGGATAGGAAAGGTGGATGAAGCAGAAGAACATTTGCAGTATCAGGTCTTGGATAGAGAAGAAAGCAAGCCTGCTTTCAGCAGTAGTGCAGTTCGTCGCCACTCTAGCCAGAGTGGGTGAAGTGCCTCCGGATAGACTCCTGCCACAAGCCTGGCAGCCGAAGTGCCACTTTTGTAGATTGCTGGGAGGAACAGACCTCTGCCACAGAGCAAATTCTCCCAGTAAATTCAGTCAGGGTCACCGGTTGACAGTTGAAGTGTACCTGTCAATGTTCCGGTCACCAGATCCCCGATGGTTCGTTCAAGCCCTTTTGGATCACCTGCCTCCGGGTTCTGCTCAAGCCAATCCCCCACCGAACGGCACCCAGCCTGGGATCCTTAGTGAATATGAGGACCCAGTAAGTCACTGGTGCCCCTTTCAGCATCCGCATGGAACTTCGTGTAGCATGTGGCCCCGGCCTGGTAGGCCATATCGCCGGGGCCCGTTGGATGCGCACACCCTGAAGGTGGGTGCCGCACCTGGAACCTGGAACCCGCGAAAAACTAAGAAAAATGGCATCTGCCACAGATATACCCCTCCCCAGCATGCCCCACAAGGGAAAAGCTCCTCCAATTGGCTTCTGGGGGAGAGCACCTCTGTTAGAACCCCTCTGGCGCCGCCTGTCGTCCGGGGGTGAGACCAACACCCTCGGAGCGCAGACTGACCCACAGGACAGTTCCAAATCGACAGCAGCCCAAACTTTAACACAGTGTTTTTCAACTCCAGTCCTCAAGGCACACCAACAGGTCATGTTTTCACGCTTTCCATTATTTTGCACAGGTGATTTGATCAGTTTCACTGCCTTAGTAATCATCACAGCCATTTCATCTGAGGGAAATCCTGAAAATTTGACCTGTTGGTGTGCCTTGAGGACTGGAGTTGAAAAACACTGCTTTAACACAATTGTGAATGGGAGCAAAATAACTCTCCCAATCCCCACTAACTTTAGCGTAGTGCCCATACTGAAAGTAAGGGGGCGCTACATATACTAAAGCTGGAAAGCGCAAATAAGGCTCACTTCTGCATAGAAACCAATGAACTTCCAGGTTTTATTACCAGGCTTAATTGAACAAGCTGGGGTTAGAAGCTCATTGGTTTCTATGCAGAAGTGAGCCTGATTTTGCCATTTCCAGCGTTAGTAAATAAACCTCATTGTGTACTTAAAAGCCGGGTATGCCTGTAAGCTCCAGGAAGGAGTTTGATTATGCAACATTGAGTAAGCCAGGAGGCTGAAGTTTGTGTTATACAGTGATGGTGAAACCCCCAGGGAAGTTTGCTGTTATTGTCTTTGAACTTTTATTTCCTTTAAATAAAATTGGGCCTGCCGTGCCCTTAAAATACAGTCTGGACTGACCGGTGTTCCTGAAATAGCATACACCACTTGAGTAATCACCCCTTTATCTTACAACCCATAAAAACAAAGAACACTTCTTGCAGAAGATGAAGCCACACAGAGAAGGAGGATCCGCATCTCGTCCTGTCACCATAGGATATGATGATCTGTCTTACACCACCATGGACAAGAAAAAAAAAATAGTTGTCTGTGTTGTCTCTCACCTCACATAGACAGATACATGCTCAAAAAATGAGCTTTAGGCAGTTCTCTTCTGTGCAAAGGGCTAAAAAGAGATCATAGAAAGTCCACTTTGGGACTATATTACATGAGAGTACAGTGTTTGCTGTACATCTCTTCTCTGCCGTCCCGTCTGTGTGCGCAGTCTTGGCTGCAAAGTGTGGGAAGAGGGTGTACCCCTTTACAGAGGTTAGACAGCAGCACCTTATCGTCCAGACTACGGTGAATTGTCTGGAGACGAGAAGAGAGAAAATTGGGCAAGAGACAAAGAGACACTGTGGAGATCACTGTGTGTATTAGTACCTTCAGCCTGGATTTTGCTAAGACAGGCTTGATAAGTACACACCTGTGAGCTGGGTTTATATTCCCCTCAGGAAGGGGCTCGGTGCTCGCACTTAGAGACAGCTCCATCCTGCAGGCAGGAGGCCTGCACTCTGTCCATAGCGCATCCCAGAACCCTACACTCTGTACATAACTCATCCCAGAAATTTGCACTCTGTACGCAGCTCATCCCAGAACCCTGCACTCTGTACATAACTCATCCCAGAAACCTTCACTCTGTACGCAGCTGCACAAGGCTACCTAAGCCTATTGTGAGCACCTGGAGCCTGAAATAGAGCCGGGGATCATGAATCTTCAGAACTTAGCTCTGCGGCCCCTTCTCGGTAAGAATTGTCTGGGACGCTCACCTGAGAGCTAGAAGCTACATCAGGATCAAGCGACCCCTTTTCGGTGGTGTCTGGGGCGCTCATCTGAGAGCTAGAAGCTACATCGGGATAAAGCGACCCCTTCTTGGTAAGAATTGTGTGGGGCACTCACCTGAGAGCTGGAAGCTACATCAGGATGAAGCAACTCCTTTTCGGATAGTGTTTAGTGTAAAATTAAATCTGGCCTTCTCCACCCCACAGCCAGACAAGCGTCCCCTTCTTTCAGTGGTAATTGTCTGGGGCGCTCACCTTAGAGCTAGAAGCTACATCGGGATCAAGTGACCCCTTCTCGGTAAGAATTGTCTGGGGTGCTCACCTGAGAGCTAGAAGCTACATCAGGATCAAGTGACCCCTTCTGTTACATGTTACATGCCAACAGCAGTGACCGTCCTGCCACAGCTCAACCCTGGGATCATTGCTGTAAAGACAACAGAGGTATC
The DNA here is from genome assembly GCA_029574335.1 of Rana kukunoris. NCBI lineage: Eukaryota > Metazoa > Chordata > Amphibia > Anura > Ranidae > Rana > Rana kukunoris. The sequence continues at coordinate 266,468,499 of CM056050.1, read as the reverse complement.
ATTGCTTGTAGTGTATGCAGAAGCTTCCAATCTTGTTTTTTTCTATCTCCCCCAAGTCTCCTGTCTGTTTGATCAGTGCCCTCATTCACTTAGATCGTCCCCCCTATCTCCAGTGCCGTCTGCCCAGAGAACCCAAAGGTGAGGGAATGCTATTGCCAGGTGCTGCTGACACTGTGCAGGGAGGGGGGTGAGCTTCTGAGCTGATGTTCTAAGTCTAAGAAAAGTCAGTCTGGAGAGGTCAGCTGACAGTTTCACATGAGGACTATTCTGGAGGATTTGTTTGCAGTGTGATGAGAATGATTAAGCTAACACAAAGGATCGGAAGAGTGTGTATGGCATAATGGGGGAGTAGTCAGCCTTGCTCACAGCAAACAGATATCTTGGAAGCTGCCACATATCACTATATAAACAACCCCCACGCTCTATGTATGTCCAGATAATGTGAAAACTATATAACCATTCAATTTAACCCTGTGTTCTCCAAACTGTACAATCAACATGTAAATTCCCCACATAAACTAAACACTCTATATACATGTTAGCTGTCCGAAATAAACAGAGCAGAGCACAGTGTTTACAGTTATTTAAACGGTAGTACAATTGTATGAATACTGATTATCTAGAGAATAATTTTTTTATTGAGAATTGTTATTTTGCTTCTGCTCAGTAAGGCCCCTTTCACACCAGTCAACTTTATGTCCATTTTTTCATCCATCCGTTTACAGATGAAAAAGGGACATACATGGATCCCTATGGGATAGCGGGTGTCAGCGGATGAACATCCGCTGTCACCCGATCTCATCGGTCCTGCTATGCTCCGATTCTGCAGGTGGAGGAAAATCCTATTTTTCCATCCGTCTGCGGATTGGATCGGGTGAACACGGACAGACGGTCCGTGTTCATCCAATTCCCCCCCCCCCCCCCCCATACAGGAGAGCGGAGATCTGACAGGGCAGTCCCTGCACAGTGTGATCTGCCGGCTCAGCGGGGATCCTCAGGATCCGTACGTTGGAAAGGCTTTTGGCTTTTTTAACACACATGTGCACAGGCGTGGTTTTCATGCATTAGGTGTAGTGCAGCCCATTAATTTCAATGGGCTGCCCTACATATGAGCAACATGAAAAAGAAGTCCTGAAACTTTTCCAAAAGTGTGCGGCACCCTGTAGTTTGGTCCACATGTTTGCAGATGCATGAAGGTGCCAATAACAAAGAATGGCACTGCTGCACGTCTGCTTAAGGACAGCACATTTCCTTACATGTTGGGAAGCTTGCAATTTTGCATGCGTTACCCACACACATAGATGTGAACTTAGACTTAGAGTGTTTTGTTTTTATATGGTGAATTTACACTTTGGATTATACAGAGTTTGGATCAACACAGTGTTAAATTGAATGGTTATAACATTATCTGGAAACCACATACACAGAGTGCTTTCACTCTCATACCCCCCACACTCCTCTCCTGTACATAGTGCCCACTCTCATACCCCCCCCACACTCCTCTCCTGTACATAGTGCCCACTCTCATACCCCCCCACACTCCTCTCCTGTACATAGTGCCCACTCTCATACCCCCCACACTCCTCTCCTGTACATAGTGCCCACTCTCATACCCCCCACACTTCTCTCCTGTACATACTGCCCACTCTCATACCCTCCACACTCCTCTCCTGTACATACTGCCCAGAGACATATGAAGTCCTGCCTCTTGGACTGGCTCCTGTGATGGATGTCATACTGGTCCAATCTCGGTATGTGTGATGTCCAGCTTAGGAGCCAGTCTTGCAGGCGGGACTTAATGTGACAATGGCCCGGGTAAGCGGGAGATACCCGCACTGTGTAAACCGGCGGCTCTCCTCTCTCTCCCCGTGCTCTGGCAAGGCTGCGCTATTGGGCACTACTGTCAGATCAGGCTGAATTGATGAGCATAGGTAAGGCTGAGCTGATGGGATGGGCACTGATGAGACTGCATTTATGGCTGCTGGAGAGGCTGCATTGGATGGCCACTGGCGAGGCTGCATTGGATGGCCACTGATCAGGCTGCATTAAAAAAACAGGTGGGCATGAATGGTGAGCTGATTCGGTGGTTCAATGGGCCACTTGACTGGACTTATATATACAGTAGGGCTGCATTTATATACAAAAGTGGGGCTGCATTCATATGTACAGTGAGGCTGCAACGATGGGCATTGATGAGGCTGCATTGATCTCTTGTACCATGTCTTCAGTCTCTGACCGTCTCTTGTACCATGTCTTCAGTCTCTGATCGTCTCTTGTACCATGTCTTCAGTCTCTGACCATCTCTTGTACCACGTCTGCAGTCTCTGACCATCCCTTGTACCACATCTGCAGTCTCTGACCATTCCTTGTACCATGTCTGTAGTCTCTGACCATCTCTTGTACCACATCTGCAGTCTCTGACCATCTCTTGTACCACATCTGCAGTCTCTGACCATCCCTTGTACCATGTCTGTAGTCTCTGACCATCTCTTGTACCATGTCCACAACCTGTAACCATCTCTTGTCTTATATCATGTCTGCAGTCTCTGACCAACTCCTGTATTATGTCTGCAGTCTCTGACCAACTCCTGTGTTATGTCTTCATTCTCTGACCATCTCTTGTACCATGTCTGCATTCTCTGACCATCTCTTGTACCATGTCCACAACCTCTAACCATCTCTTGTCTTAAATCATGTCTGCAGTCTCTGGGGGAGTCTGGAGAGGAGTCAAGAGAGGGAGAGCTGCCAGAATGGGGGTCATGGGAGAAGTCAGAGGTGTGTGGATGTGGAGAACAGACTATAGAATAAAACCAGAGCCACCAAGCTGAAGCCGACTGACTAAGCCCTGCATGGCGCACCTGAGAGGAGGTCAGTGACGGCACCACTAGGCCAGTCTGAGTGGGGGGAGGGGGGGGTGTCACTGATGTAAAGGGGAAGTGAATACAACAATGTAATGGGGCACTGATATAAAGGTTTCTCCCTATGTTAGTAAACCCCCCCCCCCTTTAGTGTATTCTTTCTGTGGAAGGTGGTCTCTGACCAACAGAGTCACCCCCCACGTTCCCAGAGTTCCTGGGGCCCCCCTTGATGATTGACCACTTTTAGCACTATTAACTAGTGCTTTTATATCTGTCTTCTCTATATATAATACACTCTTCAAATGTGCTTTAAAATGCATGGTTTTCCCTTTCATGAACAAGAAAATAATGACGTTGTGTTGTTTGGCCGGTATAAAAATGCTATGGGGCTGGTATGAATTTTTTTCCAGGGCTGGTTTTTATTCCCAGTCCGGCCCTGCTCATCACCCGATCAGCGGTGCCACCGTCGAGAGAGAAACAGTTTATTTTCTGGCAGTGCCCCTCCCGAGACTAGACTCTGGATCTGCCCTTGTACTGAAGAGGATAATGTGGCATCTTATATAGCAGATACTTCATTACCTACTTTGGATGAAGATACGATAGAAGAACTAAAAATCTCAGTTACTGAGGAAGAGGTCGCTAAGGCTATCAGGGCCTGGGTAAAAGTCCAGGCCCTGATGGCTTTACGCCCAGGGCTGGACTGGGACAGAAATTTGGCCCTGGACTTCATCCAGACTGGCCCACTTTAACAGGTCTCTCCCATGGCGGCCGGACAACTCCCGCACCCCCCGGCCACCCGCACCCCCTTTCCCCTGTCACTAGCCATTTTGGCCGTCGAGCAAATAGAGAACATGCTCTCTATTTCGGCTCGACGGCATTCCCGACGGGATGCTCGCCGAGAGCGTACACACGGCCGAGGTTCTCGGCAGAATGCGGCTCCCAGCGAGGTTCTCGCTGGTTTCTGCCGAGAACCTCGGCCGTGTGTACGCCGCCTGATAGGCATTATTTCACCCGGGCAAAGAATCAGTTCGATGCCCCCCCCCCTTATGGGACAAGATTGGGCAGAAGGGAGAAACTCCCAGGTCATAGCTGTTGAGTCAGCTGTCTGTCCCCTCCCCCATGCTCCTCTGTCATCCCCCTGCTTCTTTGTTCCCCCCAGGTGAGTGCTGCGGGGAGGGAGAGGAGGTGAGTGCTGCAGGAAGAGAGAGACAGCAGAGGGGGGCGGCGGTCCACTGTCACCGAAGCCGGCCCACTGAGCCATCGGCCCACCGGGAACCTCCCTGTAGTCCCAATGGCCAATCCATCCCTGTTTACGCCTACATTTTCTAAGCATTTTGCACCCCTTCTTACTTATTTTCTGACTCAGGTATTTAATTCCATAGCGAATGGGTCTACTTTCCCTACACAAACGATGGAAGCACATATTTTAAATTACAGACCTATATCTTTAATTGGGGTCGACGTAAACATTTTTGCTAAGATTTTAGCTAGTCGCCTACAACCATTATTAATACATCTGAACCAGGTTGGCTTTGTCAGCGGTCGAGAGGCTAGAGATGACACGCTTAACCACTTAAGGACCGGACCAATATGCAGGTTAAGGACCCAAGGTGTTTTTACAATTTGGCACTGCGCTGCTTTAACTGGTAATTGCGCGGTCATGCAATGTTGTACCCAAACAAAATGTGCGTCGTTTTATTCCCACAAATATAGCTTTCTTTTGATGGTATTTGATTGCCTCTGCAATTTTTATTTTTGGCGATATTAATGGAAAAAGACCAAAAATTTTGAAAAAAAAAATATGTTTTCTACTTTTTGTTATAAGAAAAATCTAATAAAAACTCAATTTTAGTCAAACATTTAGGCCAAAATGTATTCAGCCACATGTCTTTAGTAAAAAAAAAAAAGGCAATAAGCGTATATTTATTGGTTTTCGCAAAAGTTATAGCGTCTACAAACTAGGGTACATTTTCTGAAATTTACACAGCTTTGAATTTATTACTGCCTATCTCATTTCTTGAGGTGCTAAAATGGCAGCTCAAATGACCCCATTTTGGAAAGTAGACATCCCAAGGAAATTGCTGAGAGGCATGTTGAGCCCATTGAATATTTTTTTTTGTCCAAAAAGTTGTCACTAAATGATATATTGCTCACATAAGCCATGGTTATATGTGGAATTACACCCCAAAATGCATTCTGCTGCTTCTTCTGAGTTTTTGAAAATTAAGAAAAAAAAAAAAAAAAAATATTTTTTCAAAACTTTGTGACAAAAGCAAGATCTGCAAAATACTCACCATACCTCTCAGAAAATAGCTTGGGGTGTCCACTTTCCAAAATGGGGTCTTTTGGGGGGGGGGGTTGTGCCATCTGGGCATTCCATGGCCTCCGAAACTGTGATAGGCAGTGAGAAGTGAAATAAAAAATGTACACCCTTAGAAAGCCTAAAGGCGGTGCTTGGTTATGGGGTCCCGTACGCAGCTAGGCTTCCAAAAAAAAGGTCTCACACATGTGGTATCCCCGTACTCAGGAGAAGCAGCAGAATGTATTTTGGGGTGTAATTCCACATATGCCCATGGCATGTTTGAGCAATATATCATTTAGTGACAACTTTGCGCAAAAAAAAACAACAATATTCCATGGACTCGACATGCCTCTTAGCAAATAGCTTGGGGTGTCTACTTTCCAAAATGGGGTCATTTGGGGGTTTTGAACTGTCCTGGCATTGTATGCACAACATTTAGAAGCTTATGTCACACAACACCCACTCTTTTAACCACTTGAAGACAAAGCCCTCTGACACTTTTTGTTTACATGAAAACATATTTTTTTTTCTTTGCAAGAAAATTAAGTTGAAAAGCAAAGGCCCTACAGATTGAAATGGTGGGTGGTGTATTTTTTTTCCCACACAGTATTTGCGCACACATGCTTCAAAATTGCGCACAAACGCACAGTGGCGACAAACTACATACATTTTTAAAAGCCTTTACAGGTTACCACATTATATTTACAGAGGAGATATACTGCTACAATTACTGCCCTCGATCTGACCTTTGCGGTGATACCTCACATGCATGGTGCAATTGCTGTTTACATATGATGCCAGACCGACGCTTGCGTTCGCCTTTGCGCAAGAGCAGGGCGGGGACAGGGGTGTTTTTTTTATCGTTTTTTTTTTATTATTTATTTTTCTTTTTTCCCTTTTTTTGTAAACTGTTCCTTCCATTTTTATTTATTTTTATCATTTTTATTGTTATCTCAAGGAATGTAAATATCCCCTATGATAGCAAAAGTTAGGCCGCGTACACACGAGGAGACATATCCGATGAAAACGGTCCGACAGACAGTTTTCATCGGACATGTCTCCTGGGATGTTTTGGTTTGATGTGTGTACACACGATCAAACCAAAATCCCTGCAGACAGACAACGCGGTGACGTGGCGGTGACGTGGCGGTGACGTTGACGCCTCCACTTCACCAAACCAGGAAGTAAAATACTTCCATGCATGCGTCGAATCCATTAGACACATGCGGGAGATTTCGGTCCGCTAGTTAGGCGTACTAACCAGCGGACATATCCGACAGACAGCTTTCCAGCAGACAAGTTTTAAAGCATGCTTTAAAACTTTTGTCTGCTGGAAACCTGTCTGCTAGCCCGTACACACGATCGGATATGTCCGCTGAAACTGGTCTGCGGACCAGTTTCAGCAGATATGTTTGATCGTGTGTACACGGCCTTAGTGACAGGTACTCTTTTTTTTAAAGAATTGGGGTCTATTAGACCCTAGATCTTTCCTCTGTCCTCAAAGCATCTGACCACACCAAGATCGGTGTGATAAAATGCTTTCCCAATGGCGCTGTTTATATCTGGGGGGGGACATTCCCTCCCACTGCTTGTAAAAGCAGTCTAGAGGCTAATTAGCCGCTAGGATTGCTTTTAAATGAAAGACAACCACTGCCTGAAAATAATGATACCAAGATGATACTTAAACCCACAGGCATCATTTTGGTATAACCATTCAAAGTCCAGCAGCATACCAATACGTTGATGGTTCTTGTTGGACATGTATTGTAAGCCTTTTGGCTGCATAAAAAAAGAGATTGATTGGTGGGTATGCACACCATTAGAATACCTCCCTTCATCCACCCACTTCTAATGATGGGCATACATGCACCAATTATATATGCCGAAGCATGGGGGCATCCTCCCGCAAAAAAAGTAATGCCGCGTACACACGGTCTGATTTTTCCACGGGCAAGCCTCCGTCGGAATGTTGACCGTATGTACGCGGCATTAGGAGCAAAATCGCTCCTCCGCCTCTAATGCCCTCATGCTTCGGCATATATGCTCTTTTTTTTTAAACTGTGGTGGTGAAATCACCTCCTACAGATTTGGAGTCGCGGCTTTATGTATCGTGGGAGCAAATGCTGTTGCTGTCAAGCTAAATAAATCCACGCTACAACTGAATGGCGTACCTGCTAAACAAATGATGGTTAACATTAAAACAAAGTAACATTACAGTATAACAGTAAGATCATACCATACCTGCAAAGCAAATACCAAAAAAAAAATTGTCAAAAATAAAAAACATTTTTTAACGCAACCTGTGCCTAAAATATATATATGCCGAAGCATGGGGGCATCCTCCCGCAAAAAAGTTGATCTTACTGTTATACTGTAATGTTACTTTGTTTTAATGTTAACCATCATTTGCTTAGTAGGTATGCCATTCAGTTGCAGTGCAGATTTATTTAGCTTGACAGCAACAGCGTTTGCTCCCACCATACATAAAGCTGTGACTCCAACGCTGTAGGAGGTGATTTCACCACCACAGTAAAAAAAAAAGAGCATATATGCCGAAACATGGGGGCATTAGGGGCGGAAGAGCGATTTTGCTTCTAAAGCCATGTACATACGGTCGACATTCCGACGGAGGCTTGCCTGTGCAAAAGTCCGACTGTGTGTACACGGCATAACTTTTTTGGGGGAGGCATATATTTTAGGCACAGGTTGCGTCAAAAAATGTTTTTTTATTTTTGACTATGTCCCAACCCCCTTTCCTGACTGGCCGGTCTGCGTGCTCGGATAAGGGTCTGGTATGGATTTGGGGGGCCCCCACGACGTTTTTTTTACGCAGGGGGTTCCCCTTGAATCCATACCAGACCTAAGGGCCTGGTATGCTCTTGGAGGGGGAACCCATGCCGGTTTCTTATTTAAACTTTGGCGTCGAGTTCCCCCTCCTGGAGGCGACTTCAAGTCGTGTTGTAAGTCGCGTTGTGATTCATACTCAAGTCGTGTTCTAGTTGCTTCCCAAGGTCGCGCTGAAAGTCGTCTTGCCCCTGTGTGAACTGGCTCTTACAAGCATGCTATATAAAAAGAAAATATCTGATATATTTATACCTATACATTTATTTAAAAAAAAAATTTACGGGGGAATTTTTATTTTATTTTTAAATAAAATATATATAAATAAAAAAGATGTTACACTATAGGGATTATTACCACATATTAACCTCCCTGGCGGTATGATTCCTTCAGATTTTAGGTGCTGAAAGTGGTACTATTATTTTGCATGGAAATTTGGCATTTTAGATTGCAGGCCTGCAATTCTTGAGGAATAACTCACCTAAATCTGTCCAAACCAGAGTCTCTAGTAGACTATAATAAAGTTTGAAACACAAAATCATAAATTATAATATAATACATAACAAATAATAATTTAATAATAACAAATACTTTTTATTCAATAAATCTTAACAAATAATATATTCAGAAACTCAGATTTTTTGCGGGGGTCAAACAAGGGTGCAAAATCATTATTCAGTAAACGTCTCGGGTATGAAAATTTTTAAAGCAAGGTACAGCACAAAGTCCAACGTCGCAGTCGAGACAACAGAAACGCTTTTCTTTACGGATTTTTCTTCCGTTGTCGTCGTGCTTGGAGCAGCAAACCACACACATCCTTGTGGGTGCTGTTTTTTTTTCAGTGGGTGGAATGTGGTCCAAAAAATGACGACCAGTCAGTCATTCAGGGTTCACAACACCAGCAGCCCGACGTCCAGATCGGTTTACCGCCGTTGGCGTTTGGTGCTTCAGAAAGATCTGTTCTGCCACCTTCCACATAAAGTCTGCCTGGACCATAGACCTGTCACTTTTTTTTTTCATCAGGATGAAGGAATTCCAGAGGCATTGTTCCAAAAGATGTAGGAATTTTTTTTTATAGTACTTTTTCTGCTGCTTCCTCATCGCTGGGTAAAAGGTCATGGCCTGGTCAGCCCTGTCCACACCTCCCATCGTATGGTTGTAGTCCAACACAACCTGTGGCTTCAGAACATCCTTTCCACCTTTGGTATGCACCATGACGGTCGAGGTGTTATGGACTGTGCTCATAAGGGAAACGTCTTTTTTGTCCCACCACTTCAGTGCCAACATTTTCCCTTTTTGCCATGCAGCAACTTCTCCTTTCCCAAGCTATTTGCTGGCAAATGCTGACGACATGTCACGCCGGTTAGGCCTCACGGTCCCATAACTCGTACAGTTCTGGGGAGGTATAAAAATTATCCGTATTGACACAGTAGCCCTGGTTCATCAAGGGCTCTCTCAAGGAAAGAACCAAAGCGGTTGCCATCCCAAAACCGCTGAATCGCGGGCAGAATTTGGTCCCTTTCCCTGTGTACAGGACTGAGTTCCAGATATATCCAGAGCTGGATTCACACAGCATAAACGATTTTATGCCAAAGCGAGCGCGCTTTGATGCAATGAACTGTATCCAGCTGAGCCTACCTTTGTAGGCCATAAGATTTTCATCGATAGTAATGTCTTTCTCAGGAATATAGGAATATATGTCCGCTGGAAATTCTGCAAAATAAGCTGGTAAATCTCCCAAATTTTTTTCAGCTTTGGAGCTGGATCACAACACTCATCAAAGTCCTCATTATTTTCAAAGTGCAAATACTTCATGATCAATGAAAATCTGTACTCCGACATGACGGTTCTAAAAAAAGGTGTGGCCAATAATTTATTGGTTGTCCAATACCACTTTTGCAGGGGTTTCCCCACCACTCCCTGTAAAATTATGAGGCCAAGCAACTTCCAGATTTTGTCGCTGGTTACAGGCTCCCATTTTCTGCACCTTGAAAATCGCTGATGGTTAGCAGCTTGTTGTTCTTGGTATCGATTCGTCTCCAAAACGATTTTGTCGGTCACTTCAGCGGTCAAAAAAAGTTGGAGATATTCCAAGGGATTGTCATCCTCAACGTCCACTTTTATCCCAGGTGTGGAATCTTGGGGGGCGCTACGTGCTCCGCACCACAATCAATTGCTCGGCACAGTCTGATGAAGAACCCTCCCACGCGTCGCTGTCAGTCAGCTCCTCCGCAAGTGATTCCGTATCGATGTCGCTGTTTTGCAGCAGGTCGCATAGCGATTTTGAGGTAGAAGCGCGCTTTGCCATGATCGACGTGCAGTTTACAGACACAGGTACAGTAAATCTGCAGACAGGGCACTGGAGAAAGCACTGGGGGGCAATCAAAGGTCACTGTATATTATTTTAGATTTTAATCCAATAGTATCAGTGTGTTTTACATTGTTTCTACTTATACTATTTGAATTTCGCGCCGCAGGGAAGGGAATCAGAGGAACACAGTGCGTCCCTTCTTGGTAAGAATTGTCTGGGGTGCTCACCTGAGAGCTAGAAGCAACATCAGGATCAAGCGACCCCTTCTCTGTAAGAATTGTCTGGGGCGCTCACCTGAGAGCTAGAAGCTACATCAGGATCAAGCGACCCTTTTTGATAAGAATTGTCTGGGGTGCTCACCTGAGAGCTAGAAGCAACATCAGGATCAAGCGACCCCTTCTCTGTAAGAATTGTCTGGGGCGCTCACCTGAGAGCTAGAAGCTACATCAGGATCAAGCGACCCCTTTTTGGTAAGAATTGTCTGGGGCGCTCACCTGAGAGCTAGAAGCTACATCAGGATCAAGCGACCCCTTTTTGGTAAGAATTGTTTGGGGCGCTCACCTGAGAGCTAGAAGCTACATCAGGATCAAGCGACCCCTTTTTGGTAGGAATTGTCTGAGGCGCTCACCTGAGAGCTAAAAGCTACATCAGGATCAAGCGACCCCTTCGCTGTAAGAATTGTCTGGGGCGCTCACCTGAGAGCTAGAAGCTACATCAGGATCAAGCGACCCCTTTTTGGTAAGAATTGTCTGAGGCGCTCACCTGAGAGCTAGAAGCTACATCAGGATCAAGCGACCCCTTTTTGGTAGGAATTGTCTGAGGCGCTCACCTGAGAGCTAAAAGCTACATCAGGATCAAGCGACCCCTTCTCTGTAAGAATTGTCTGGGGCGCTCACCTGAGAGCTAGAAGCTACATCAGGATCAAGCGACCCCTTTTTGGTAGGAGAAGGTGCAGGATCTGTAGGAAGACTCTGTCCTCCTCTAAGATTTATATATTTTACATTTATTAATTTTTATAAATAAATGTTTTTGTTTTTTTGCAAAGCATAAACAATTACCATTACAAACATGCTATACTAAAAGAAAATATCTGATATATTTATACCTTTAAATGTATACAATTTTTATTTTTTATGGGGTATGTTTTATTTTTTTTCAAATCGTTAACTAATACAAAACCTCTATATATAAAAAGATGTTACGCTATAGGGATCATTACCACATATTAAATACCATCTTCATTACCCTGAAAGTTATAACAACTCTTCAAGCTTAATGAACTGAAAAATATAATTTTCATCTTATTACAACTTTCCTTATCCACTCTTCACTGTTAGTGACCCACAGATGACCATTTCCATCACCCTGAATGACAAACGTGTCCATTATCATCTCTCCAAGGTGAATGATATACAAACAACCATATCCATCAACCCGAAATTCAAACCTGTACATTAGCATCCCATCAAGGTACCACACAAAACCATAATGATCAACCACAGTTTCAAACCTGTCGTCGGTCAACTCATCAATATTATATCGGATTCTCTGGCCCTGTTGGAGAATGGGAGCTCGGCACAGTGGACAGGTTGCGCATTCCTCCATCCACCGTTGAATGCAGCCCACGTAAAATTTGTGAGCACAGGTCTGAATGGTCGTGTCTTCTCTAACTTCATACCCTGCAAAACAAATTGCACAGGTCACCTGCTCCTCGCCACGCAGCTCCATGGCCGCCGGCAGTGCTGGGAGATGTTCAACAGGCCTGACGCGTTCTCTTGGCGAACGGCTCCTGGGTGGGTCCTCCTGAAAGAGGCAAAAAAATTATAATTTTAATAAGAATATTATAATAAGAGTTAGTAATAGTGATAAATATCAATAAAAATGATACAAATTGCGGTTATACCCCGTAAGTCGCTGAAAATCACAGTGAAATACAGGAGATATCTCTCTGAATGTCACTCCGGCAACTTTCTAAGGAGAAGTGAGGTGAGAGGTCCTCAGACTAAAGTAATCAACAACCTGTGACCAATCACAGCACCTCACACTGAAGTAAACCACCTGATACCCCTCACACCAACAATCATAGAACACAAACCCTTATCAATGTTATATAATTTTATTGATTTTACTTATAATTAAACAGTATTGAGTGATTTTAATGGCTATTATTGAATTTGGCCACAAGATGGCAATCTCTGTCTTCTCTGGCTGTAATACTGATCCCCGCCATCGATGTCTCCTATTCCGAATGCTGTGATTCTATGGTTTTATCATCAGCTGTCGGCCATATTTATTACTGGATATCTCTATGAATGCTAAGGAGAGACTGTTACTGAGGGGGAGAGCTGAGAGGAATGGTCCAGGGGGCAGAAATGGTGGCCAGGGGGAGCAGAGCTGTGCAGGTGAGGAGGAGAGACCGTGGGAATGGTGAGGAGACATGGTGGGGGGACAGAGCTGGAGAACCCCAATCACCCCCCCCCCCCATATTCACTTATCTGCCCCCCATCACCCCCTCCGTGTTCACTGATCACCCCCCTCTGTGTTCATTCATCTACCTCCCCCATTTACTTATCTGCCCCCCATCACCCCCCCAGTGTTCACTTATCTGCCTTCCATCACCCCCCCAGTGTTCACTAATCACCCCCCTCCCCCCTCCATGTTCATTCATCTACCCCCCATCACCCCCCATTCACTCATCTGCCCATCACCCCCCCCCCCCCCCCGCATTCACTCATCTTCCCCCCCATTAACACCCCCTGTTCATTCATCTGTCCCCCCCATCACCCCCCTGTTCACTCATCTATCGCCCACCCTGTTCACTCATCTGCCACCCATCTCCCCCCCATCCACTCATCTGCCCTCCCATCACCACCCCCCTCCGTTCACTCATCTGCCCTCAAATTTACTGTCACATTCACTCATCTGCCCTAAATCTTCATGGGACAAGGAAATTTAAACCAGGATAGTTGGCAAGTATGAGGTAGCTGCTTTGGACCCAGGGCAGCTGCCCCTTTTGCCCTGCCTTAAAGACGGCCCTGCATACAGGGCAATGGGAGCGTAAAGATCAGTGTAAAAACCCTGAAAAGACCTGCAGAATTTCCTGAAGCACACAGTTTGCTGGTTTTACTGCTTCCCGCCTGGGCCTTTGTAAAATGATGCCCAAGTGGAAACCCTATTGTTTTGGGTGGACATCAGTTAATGATCTCCCGATAACGGCTGCGCTCCGCCGTGATCTGTCACCCACTGATGACAGATCAGTGTACAGACCTGCTGCTGGTACCATGCAATCGCTGTGACCAGTCACAGCAGATCACATGACCACAGCAGATCACAAGATAATTGTAAACATTGAATGGCTTTGATTCACACCATTTATTGTGTACAGTTGTGTTGCTAGCTGTGATTGGTCACAGTGATCACATGGTACAGACAGGGCCAAACACAGCCCATCTGTACCATGTTAGCTTTGGCCAATCACAGCTAATCACAACAATACACACTGAATGAATCTATTTCATTCAGTAATAAAATGTTTGCTTATAACAGTGAAATCCTGATCACCTTCCCAGAGTAGCACAGTGTTACAACAGGTTGGTTGTACAAAAGTTAATTGAGAGATCGACTTCTGTACAACCCACCTGGTCATAGATGGACCAAAATTTGGCCATTCCCCGATGAACCAGCCAGATTTGGATCTATGGCCATCGTTACACTATACTTACTGAGAAATGCTTATAGTCAGCCATGGTTCCTTCTCCTAGGAAACATCTAAAAGGTATCAACTACTAAAAAAGAGTAAGGTATACTGTGTGAATGGGAACGCATATACAGTTGGGTTTTTCTCAAATATGACTGCATGTTGAAACTGTCCATACAAAGAGAAACTGGTAGACATGCTTGTATTCTTCTTTTAACCGCTTGCCGACCAACCGCCATTATTATTCTGTGACTGTCCTGCACAAACCGATGTAGGTATACGTCTGTGTTTGCACAGGAGACAGCAGGCACCACAGGAGCATGCCCGTGGGTCCGGCAGACTCAATGTCCACGGCAACCCACGATTGCGGTGTACAGGGGCAGAACAATGAACTGCCTATGTAAACAAGGCGATTCCCCATTCTGCCAGATGACATGTCAGAGATCTTCTGTTCCCAGTGATCGGAAACAGCAATCTCTGTCATGTCCCTGCCAGCCCATCTTCCCTACAGTTAGAACACACCCAGGGAACACACAACCCCTAATCGCGCCCTAGTGTTAACCCCTTTCCTGCCAGTGTAATATTTACATTGATCAGTGCATTTTTATAGCACTGATCAAGGTAATAATGTCACTGGTCCCCAAAAAGTGTAATTTGGGGTCAGATTTGTCTGCCACAATGTTGCAGTCCTGTTAAAAATTGCAGATCGCTGCAATTACCAGTAAAAACAATAAAAAAAAAGACCTTAAATCTATACCATAGTTTGTAGACACGATAACTTTTGGGCAAACCAATCAATATACGCCTATTGCAATTTTTTTTTTTTTTTTTTTACCAAAAATATGTCCAAGAATATATATCAGCCTAAACTGATGAAGAAATTAGTGTTTTTTTATAAATTATATTTGGATATGTATTATAGCAGAAAGTAAAAAAAAAACATATTTGTTTTTACAATTGTTGGTCTTTTTTTGTTTATAGCACAAAAAAAAACAGCAAAGGTGATCAAGTACCACCAAAAGAAAGCTCTATTTGTGGGAAAAAAGGACGTCAATTTTGTTTGGGTACAACGTCGCACGACCGCGCAATTGTTGGTTAAAGTGACATAATGCCGAATAGCAAAAAATGGCCTGGTCATTAAGGTGCCAAATCAGTGGCGGCTGGTGCTCAAAATTTATGGGGGGGGCGCAAACGAAAAAAAAAAATATTGCAGCCTCACTGTGCCCATCACATGCAGCCACTGTGCCATGCCACCAAATGCAGCCACTGTGCCATCAATTGTCACCACTATGCCATGCCACCAAATGCAGCCACTGTGCCATCAATTGTCACCACTGTGCCATGCCACCAAATGCAGCCACTGTGCCATCAATTGTCACCACTGTGCCATGCCATCAAACACAGAAACTGTGCCATCAATTGTCACCATTGTGCCATGCCATCAAATGCAGCCACTGTGCCATCAATTGTCACCACTGTGCCCCATGCCACCAAATGCAGCCACTGCGCCATCAATTGTCACCACTGTGCCATGCCATCAAACACAGAAACTGTGCCATCAATTGTCACCACTGTACCATGCCAACAAATGCAGTCACTGTGCCATCAATTGTCACCACTGTGCAATGCCATCAAACGTCACCACTGTGCCATCAATTGTCACCACTGTGCCATGCCATCAAATGCAGCCGCTGTGCCATCAATTGTCACCATTGTGTGTGCCATGCAACACAGCAACTGTGCCATCAATTGTCACCACTGTGCCATGCCATCAAATGCAGTCACTGTGCCATCAATTGTCACCACTGTGCCATGCCATCAAACGCCACCACTGTGCCATCAATTGTCACCACTGTGCCATGCCATCAAACGCCACCACTGTGCCATCAATTGTCACCACTGTGCCATGCCATCAAACGCCACCACTGTGCCATCAATTATCACCACTGTGCCATGCCATCAAACAGCTACTGTGCCCATCAATTGTCACCACTGTGCCATGCCATCAAATGCAGTCACTGTGCCATCAATTGTCACCACTGTGCAATGCCATCAAACGCCACCACTGTGCCATCAATTGTCACCACTGTGCCATGCCATCAAACGCCACCACTGTGCCATCAATTGTCACCACTGTGCCCCATGCCACTGTGCTCATTGCCGCCTCTGTGCCCTTTGTCACCACTGTGCCCCATGATGCCACTGTGCCCCATGATGCCCCTTTCCCTGTAAAAATCACTTACCTGACGCTTCCATGTCCTCCCTCGATGTCTTCTGCCGCCGTGGAGAAGCTTCAGCCAATCAGGTTCCTAAAACCAGAATCCGGGAACCTGATTGGCTGAAACGGCCGTCAGTCTCATGCAAGGAACGCAGATTGCCTGCGCTCCGAGCATAGACTTCCAAGAGCCAGATGGCGGTACTAGAAAAGCCTATCAGAGCCGCTGGCTTTGATAGGCAGTTCCCCTCAGCCAACCAGCTGCCGCTATTCAGGTAACCGGCGACCCATGTCCGGTTATATGAATAGACCAGGCAGCTGGCAACAATAACACACGTTCAATGCATTGCATTGAACGTGTGTTATTTGCGAGAGAGGGTGGCGCTGCAGCGCCCTCTATAGACGGCCGCCAGAACTTCGGCTAAAATGTCAAAATGACATTTTAGCCGAATAAAAGTTCTTAAAGGGCCCGTTTTTTTTTTGTTTGTTTGTTTTTTTGTGACTGCGGGAGGGGGGGCGGCGCCCGTGCGCCCATATGGGCGGGCCGCCACTGGGCCAAATCCTTCTGGGGCTGAAATGGTAAAGAAAGAAAATTCACCATTCCATTGTGTGGATGACACATTCGAGGAAAATAGAAAATGGTGTTTACAGTCTTTAGGGTTGGATAACGCCTAGCTGGAGTTTTTCTTTAACATTGAGTGTCTGACTAATTAAATATAAATGGCTAAATTTAGCTTCATGGGCCTGTTTAACTTGTTACTAGATTAGTAACATTTCATTAAATCGGTAGCTAGAGTTTGAAAAGTAACCTCATTGTAATTATTACTGCGGTATGTCATCAGAACTAGCAGAACCAGCAGTGAGTAACATTGTGATGTATCGTAAAAATAATGCAATTTTTATTTTGTTGAAATATGACTCATGGGACATTTAGTGTAGGAAATGGGGTGGCAGAAGTTACTAACCTACGTTCTAGTAAATACAGTAAAACCTTGCTTTGATAGTAACTTGGTTTGAGAGTGTTTTGCAAGACAAGCTAAATTTTTTAATACATGTTGCTTGATATACAAGCTATGTCTTGATATAAGAGTAACATCATGTCACAACTCAGTATAGGATAGAAGAGAGGAGACTCTAAGTGTAGCAATATTGTTACATTTAATGAAGTTACAACATTTAGCAACTCGCATTGTTGATGATTAAAACAGGCACATCTAAGTGTGCAGGGATCCGGGGGAAAATTATCCACATAGACCGTCCTCCAGACCGTCCTCCACACCGCCATCGATGTCATCTCTTTTACGCTGCTGCGCTCCATGAGTGATTCAAGCCTCACTTTCAGATCGTTCTACTGCAGGGTAGTCTTTCCGGTTACGATTACAGACTGACAGCGGTGAGAGCCGGTGGTGCGGAGGATGGTCTATGTGGACTGCTTTACCCCAAATGCCTGCATACTTAGATGTGCCTCTTTTAATCATCAACCATGTGATTTGCTAAATGTTATGCCTTTATTAGATGTAACTATATTGCTACACTTAGAGGCGCCGCTCTTCTCTTTATTCTCTTACTGGATTGTGCTTCTAATCCCCTTGTGGGGGCTTACATTTTGTGGATGGACATTTTATGGTTACGCAATCACATTGCTATAATCTTTTTATATGGACTATAAACTTGAAGGACGTAGGAATAAATGGTTGTGGAACGAATCATCTGAGATTCCGTTATTTCTTATGGGGAAATTTGCTTTGATATAACAGTGCTTTGGATTACAAGCATGCTTCTGAAACGAATTCTGCTCACAATCCAAGGTTTTACTGTATATGAGACAACTTATACTGTATATTAAGTAACATACACACTGCAATTATGTGACACTGCACAAAAGCAAGGAGAAATTATATTATTATTTAAAAAAAATAATGAAAAGTTTTTCTATATATTGACATACAAACCAGCCATCATATTTTAACCTGATACTGATAGATTTCCAGTTTACATGATCATACTTTCTTTATCTTTTGTCAGTACTGCATACAGCTATGGCAGTTTACATGCCAATATTCCTATACTGAACATAATTGTTTGGCTTGGCTGGCAGCCAGGCCTGCGTGTTTTGAATCTGGGTGAGTGACGCATCTCTGGTACCTCCCCCTACTTGCTGGAACTCTTGAGAAACTTCCAGAAGAGAAGGAAGGTAGTTAGGAGGAGCTGTTTGAGTATTGATGAGGGCCCCAACCAATCCCCAGCCAAATGGGCTAGCAGGGGGATAGACCTCTTCAATACTCAAAGTCAGTCCAGCAGGGGCAGTGGAGTTTGGGTGGAAGATTGGAGACAGAGACCTGAGGAGGTTGTCAGAGGCCTTTGAGAGAACCCTGTAGTTTGTAGGGGTGACTTCGGGCCTGGGGCTCGGGTGCTGGGTGTGCTGTATAAAGTGTATGAACTCTGAATGGCTAAGCACGATGTGATAGACTCTACTCTGTCATGGGTAAGAGACTGGAATTCTCAGCTCCAAATCGCAACACAGTGCAGTATGCTGTATGTAGCTGTAGCTACATATAGTATATACCGCTCATCCAGCAGCCTCACATGTTAGTGAGGGACATAGTTTGTATGGGCCAAGCTGGCCCAAACGCACTACAGTTGTGCTCAAAAGTTTGCATGTTCTGTAAAAACCACAGCCACTCTGTGTTGGTAGGACATGGCATGACTCCAATCTCGTGGCTCTTTAAACATGTGATTAACTGTGTCCAGTCACAGCCGGTCACACGTAAACACACAGATGATGGTAATCAGCTCTCATCGCCTCACACTGAGGCCGTGTACACACGGCAGAGAACCTCGACGGGCAGAACACATCGTTCCGCCCGTCGAGGTTCTCTGCCGGCCGTCGAAATCGGCGACCCGCCCGTCGGGAATGGCAACCAGCCATTCATCCAGGCGGGCCGTCGAGCAAAAAGAGAGCGTGCTCTCTTTTCGCTCGACGGGATTCCCGACGGGCGGGGAGAGCCAGAAGCGTACACACGGCCGAGGTTCTCGCTGGAATGCAGCTTCCAGCGAGGTTCTCGCTGGTTTCCAGCGAGAACCTCGGTCGTGTGTACGCCGCCATACAGTGTGTGTGGCGAGGAGAGCCGATCAGCAGGATCTCCTACCAGCGGACATCAAGACATGTAATCAGGGCCCTGATTACAATTACGCACCACCAGTGCCAGCAATCTGTGCCCATCAATACCTACAAGTGCCACCAATCAGTGCCCATTTGTGATGCCAGTCAATGCTGGCTATCAGTGCCACTTATCATTGCTGCCCATCAATGCCCATCATTTCTGACTTTAAAGTGTCACCCACCAGTGCCATCCACCAGTGCCGCCTATCATTGCCCACCAGTGCCACCCATCAGTGCCCACCAGTGCCACCTATCAGTGCTGTATATCAGTGCCCATAAGTGCAGCATATTAGTGCCTCCTTATCAGTGCCACCTAAACAGTGCCCATAAGTGCCACCTCATCAGTGTACATCGGTGGAGCCCATCAGTGCCCATTAATGCCATCCTCATCAATGGACATCGGTGAAGGAGAAAAATTACTTATTTAGAAAATGTACTGACAAAAACGAATAAAAAGATTTTTTTATTTACATTTTTTTATTTATTTTTGTAAACAATAAAAAACCCAGCAGCAGTGATTAGAGACCACCAAAGAAAGCTCTATTTGGGTGAATACAATTATAATTTCACATGGTTACACTGTAGTATGATCGCCCAATTGTCATTAAAAGTGCAAAAGCTCAAAATGCTCAAAATTGGCCTGGGCAGTAAGGGGGTGAAAGTGCCCTGTATGCAAGTGGTTAGGCTCACATACACCAAGCTGCAGTACACTAGCAGGTGTGATGATGTCATAGGCCGCTAGTCCCTCCCTACGCATTTCATCTATGCAAGGGACATCTTCAGGGACCTTATCAATTTTAATAGCTTTAAAACCTTTATAAGCTAGAGTATGGCTTCAATTTGTTAGTGCATTTAGATCTGCTAGTGCAGCCTAACACTCCCCATCCCTCAGACTGACAATGCTGCTGGTGAAAGATTTGTCTGTTGCTCCTTCATCCAAAGTGTAGGCACAGGAGGTGTGTTACTCAACAGATTACTAGGACAAACAGAGGGGGTAAAGCCTAAAAAAAGAAAACACACAACCACAACATATGATTGGTAAGCTGCAATATATTACATTTTTGGGTTTAATACCACTTTAAAATGGCTGTAAACTTGGCAATTTGACTGCAAAATTGCAGCGATATTCCAATTTGTTGGAAAACATCCCTGTGAGAAGGCCAGTTTTTCTATGTTATGGACTGAAGAAAAGCATCTAAGTATCACACATACAATACTGTCAAACAGGGCCATCTTAATAGCATCATGGGCCCCTGGGCAAAGTAATGCTATGGGGCCCCTACAAGCCTGTCCCAATTTACGCACCTACTCTCATGAATGAAAGTACAATATTTCTACTTTACAACGTGTCCCTTGCTACTGTCCCCTGCCACCAGATTCAACGCAACACTTGCCACCATTACCTGCCACCAGATTTAGCGTGTCACTTGCCAACATCACCTGCCACCAGATTCAGTGTGTCACTTGCCACCGTCACCTGCCACCAGATTCAGTGTGTCACTTGCCACCGTCACCTGCCACCAGATTCAGTGTGTCACTTGCCACCATCACCTGCCACCAGATTCAACGTGACACTTGCCACCTTCACCTGCCACCAGATTCAGCGTGTCACGTTCTACTGTCCCCTGCCACCAGATTCAGTGTGCCACTTGCCACCATCACCCGTCCTCAAATTCAGCGTGTCACTTGCCACCATCACCTGTCATCAAATTCAGCGTGTCACTTGCCACTAGGGATGAGCTTCGTGTTCGATGCGAACACATGTTCGCATCCAACATTGGCCGTTCGATCGTTCGTCGAAGACGAACAAATCGGGTCGTTCGCGCCAAATTCGAATGACCCATAATTCACTGCGGCGTTGCGCGCTGATGATTGGCCAAGCATGCACCATGACCCCGCATGCTTGGCCAATCACAGCGCCCAAAAAACGAAGAGACCTAATTGGCCAAAGCCTGGGTGCTTTGGCCAATTAGGGCTCAGGGCTTTATCACACGCCCCACACTATAAAAGGCCGCCTCCCGGACGGCTTCGTGTAGTGTGTTCCGGCTTGCTTAGAGAAGTGAGACAGACAGAGAGAGAGAGATAGATAGATAGATAGAGACACAGGGGTAGATTCACATAGAGATACGACGGTGTATCTACTGATACACCGTCGTATCTGTGAGATCCGACGCTCGGATCTATGCGGCTGATTCCTCGAATCAGGTTCCGCATAGATCTCCCTTAGAGCCGACTGGTGTAAGTGAGTTACACTGTCGGATCTTAGGCTGCAATCTCCCGCCGTCCGCTAGGTGGCGCTTCTATTACTATACGCGACGAATATGCAAATGAGGAGAACCGCCGATTCTGAAACGAACGCCCGGCCGTCGTTTTTTTTTATGTCGTTTGCGTTCGGCTTTTTCCGGCGGATCGTTACCCCTGCTATATGCGGGGTAAGTGCGGCGTATCCTATGTTAAGTATGGCCATCGTTCCCGTGTCGAGTTTTGAATTTTTTACGCCGTTTACGTAAGTCGTTCGGGAATACGGCCATACGTTAATTGCGTTAACAACGAAAACAATGACGTCCTTGCGACGTCATTTGAAGCAATGCACGTTGGGAAATTTAGCCGGCGGCGCATGCGCAGTACGATCGGCGCGGGGACGCGCGTGATTTAAATAGTAATCTCCCCCTAGCCGTGGAATTTGCATTCCGCCAGGGGATTTACGATCCGCCAGGGCTACTTATGAGGCAAGTGCTTTCTGAATACAGCACTTGCCTCAAAAACTGGCGCAGGCGGATCGTAAAAAAGATAGATCACGCGGATCAAAAGATCCGCTGATCTATGTGAATCTACCCCAGAGTGTCTTTTTAGATAGATAGATAGATAGATCAGGGAGGCTACTAGTTAGTATAGTTAAATGTACAGTTTGTAGAGAATATATTGACATCCCTAGGAGTTGTCAATATATTTATAAACTGTATAGCTTACTGTAGCTAGTTCTGCTATTAGTATCTTTCAGGCAGGAGATTGTGCTTGATGCTCTAACGTGTTAGTGTACACGTGTTAGTTAATTGCACATAGACGCATTAACTGTTACTGCACGTGTGCTATTTATTTGCACCGAAAGGCAGTTGCTGTTAATGCAAGTGGGCTATTGAATTGCACAGAAACGCAGTCGCTCTGACTGTGCGTGTGCTGTTTAATACCACCTTAGCGCATTTGGTGTCACCGCACGTGTGCTGTTACATACCACCTTAGCGCATTTGGTGTCACCGCACGTGTGCTGTTACATACCACCTGAGCGCATTTGGTATCACCGCACGTGTGCCGTTACATACCACCTTAGCGCATTTGGTGTCAGCGCACGTGTGCTGTTACATACCACCTGAGCGCATTTGGTGTCACCGCACGTGTGCTGTTAAATACCACCTGAGCGCATTTGGTGTCACCGCACGTGTGCTGTTACATACCACCTGAGCGCATTTGGTGTCACCGCACGTGTGCTGTTACATACCACCTTAGCGCATTTGGTGTCACCGCAAGTGTGCGGTTACATACCACCTGAGTGCATTTGGTGTCACCGCACGTGTGCTGTTACATACCACCTTAGGACATTTGGTGTCACCGCACGTGTGCTGTTACATACCACCTGAGCGCATTTGGTGTCACCGCACGTGTGCTGTTACATATCACCTGAGCACATTTGGTGTCACCGCACGTGTGCTGTTACATACCACCTTAGCGCATTTGGTGTCACCGCACCTGTGCTGTTATATACCACCTGAGCGCAGTTAGTGTCACCGTACGTGTGCTGTTATATACCACCTGAGCGCAGTTAGTGTCACCGCACCTGTGCTGTTATATACCACCTGAGCGCAGTTAGTGTCACTGTACGTGTGCTGTAATATACCACCTGAGCGCAGTTAGTGTCACCGCACCTGTGCTGTTATATACCACCTGAGCGCATTTGGTGTCAATGCACCTGTGCTGTTATATACCACCTGAGTGCAGTTAGTGTTACTGTACGTGTGCTGTTATATACCACCTGAGCGCAGTTAGTGTCACCGCACCTGTGCTTTTATATACCACCTGAGCGCAGTTAGTGTCACTGTACGTGTGCTGTTACATACCACCTGAGCGCAGTTAGTGTCACTGTACGTGTGCTGTTATATACCACCTGAGCGCAGTTAGTGTCACCGCACCTGTGCTGTTATATACCACCTGAGCGCAGTTAGTGTCACTGTACGTGTGCTGTAATATACCACCTGAGCGCAGTTAGTGTCACCGCACCTGTGCTGTTATATACCACCTGAGCGCATTTGGTGTCACCGCACCTGTGCTGTTATATACCACCTGAGCGCAGTTAGTGTCACTGTACGTGTGCTGTTACATACCACCTGAGCGCAGTTAGTGTCACCGCACCTGTGCTGTTATATACCACCTGAGCGCAGTTAGTGTCACTGTACGTGTGCTGTTACATACCACCTGAGCGCAGTTAGTGTCACCGCACCTGTGCTGTTATATACCACCTGAGCGCAGTTGGTGTCACTGTACGTGTGCTGTTACATACCACCTGAGCGCAGTTAGTGTCACCGCACTTGTGCTGTTATATACCACCTGAGCACAGATGGTGTCACTGTACGTGTGCTGTTATATACCACCTGAACGCATAAATATGTCTAGAAGAACAACAAAGAGAGGCAGAGAGTCACGAGGGCAAGCAGGCTCTGCATGTAGAGGTAACGCTGGTAGTGTATGTGGTGCATCCTCTTCAGCATGTGGCCGTGGCCGCTCGTCCTTCTTTTCGGGAGCTGGCCGTGTTGAGCCTCAA
Source organism: Rana kukunoris (assembly GCA_029574335.1). NCBI lineage: Eukaryota > Metazoa > Chordata > Amphibia > Anura > Ranidae > Rana > Rana kukunoris. Next base: position 266,444,299 of record CM056050.1, on the reverse strand, counting down.
CATGCAGAGAAATTAGTAGAGTGGATGACCAAGCCGTCCTCATCCTTCTCATCCTCTCTCACACAAACTGATCAAAGTTTATCTGGCAAAGCAGCTGCCAAGGCGCCCTCTTCCCTCTGCACAATGGCTTCACACAATACTTCCCTAGTACCACCATGTCCTCCTGAGGAGTCACCCGAACTGTTTCAACACAGTGTTGGGTACATGCTGCAGGAAGATGCGCAGCGTTTTGAAGACTCCGATGACGGAACACTGATAGAGGAAGGCATTGATGTGAGCCCAGGGAGAGGGGGTGGCCGAGAGGGACAGCAATTTGTCAGTGATGATGTTCCCCCAGCTGGAGCATACTGCCAGGTTGTTGACAGTGATGAGGAGGGAGGGGATGATGAGGTCACTGACTCTACCTGGGTGCCTGATAGGAGAGAGGAGGAGGAGGACGAGGCACAGGCACATCTCCAAAGAGGCAGGATGCCCTCCAGGGGTCAGCTTAAGGTCACACCCACTGCATTACAGCACACATCTACGGCCCTTGTGCATGGCGCTGCTGTGTCTGACCGGTACAGCAAAAGTTCTTTGGTGTGGGCCTTTTTTGAAACATGTCCACAAGATCGTACCTTTGCTATTTGCAACTTATGTCGCAAGCGTATCTCGCGTGGCCAAAACATCAACCGTCTGGGTACCACATGCTTGTCCAGACATATGTCGACCTGCCATGCAGCTCGTTGGCAAGCACACCAAAAAGACCCACACCAAAGACAAAAGCGTACCCCCCCTTGCCCTTCTGGGACCTCCAACCCCAGTAGACCCCCAGTTCTCTCTGAAGCCTGCAGTGAATGTGTAGGAATAGGTGTGTCACAAGCTAGTAGTAGCGGTCAATCTACTGATAGTACCAGGCAAATTTCCCTGCCCCAGCTGCTGCAGTGCCGAAAGAATCCCAGCCATCCACATGCCCAGCAGTTGAATGCTAGCTTAGCGAAATTGCTAGCACTTCAACTGCTACCTTTTCAGTTGGTGGATTCTGCCCCCTTCCGTGAGTTTGTGCAATGTGCAGTACCTCAGTGGCAAGTACCAAAATGCCACTTTTTCTCACGGAAGGCTATTCCGGCTCTCTACCGGCATGTGGAAGGCAATGTCCATGCCTCGTTGGACAGGGCGGTCAGTGGTAAGGTGCATATTACCACTGACTCATGGTCCAGCAGGCATGGACAGGGACGTTACCTGTCTTTTACGGCGCATTGGGTGACTCTGCTGGCAGCTGGGAAGGACGCAGGGCAAGGTCCAGTAGTTTTGGAGGTTGGTCCGCCACCACACCTCCAAAACACTACTACTGCTTGTGGCACACCTCTCTCCTCCACCCCCTCCTCTTCTTCTTCCTCTGTGGCCTCTTCCTATGGGGATGTTTTCTCCAAACCAGCCGTGCTCCGTAGGCGTACTAGGGGATACGCAGGAATGCAGGCCAAGAGATGCCATGCGGTGCTAGAGCTGGTGTGCTTGGGAGACAGGAGCCACACTGGGGAAGAGGTTTTGTCAGCTCTGCAGGGTCAGGCTGAGAGGTGGTTGACGCCACGCCAGCTGAAGCCTGGAATGGTGGTCAGCGATAATGGCACCAACCTCCTCTCTGCCCTGCGACAGGGAAAACTCACCCACGTGCCCTGTTTTGCGCATGTCCTCAATTTGGTGGTGCAGCGGTTCTTGGGCAGGTACCCGGGCTTGCAGGATGTCCTGAAGCAGGCCAGGAAAGTCTGTGTGCATTTTCGGAGGTCATATAATGCCACTGCTCGGCTGACTGACCTCCAAAGGGAATACAACCTGCCCAAGAACCGCCTAATTTGTGACATGCCCACCAGATGGAACTCAACGTTGGCCATGCTGCAGCGGCTGCACATGCAGCAACGGGCCATCAATGAGTACCTGTGCCAATATGGCAGCAGAACTGGGTCAGGGGAGCTAGGTTTTTTTCCCCACGCCAGTGGGCCTTGATCAGGGATGCATGCACTGTCCTGTCACCATTTGAGGAGGCCACGAGGATGGTGAGCAGTGACAGTGCATGCATCAGTGAGACTGTCCCTCTTATTCACATGTTGGAGCACACGTTACGTGGAAAAATTGGACAGGGCGCTTGTGGCGGAACAGAGGGAGGAAGAGGAGGACTTACTTACCTCTCAAGGCCCCCTTTACCCAGACAGTGGTCCTGCTTGCCCACCTAGCACACAGGAATAGGAGGAGGAGGAGGAGGAGGAGGATTGTATCAGCCTACGCTGCATGGCCTCCCTGACCCTGCAAAGCCTGCGTAAGGATCTGCGTGTACGTGCTATTAAGGAGAGGGATCATTACTGGCTGGTGACTCTCCTTGATCCACGTTACAAGAGTAAGGTTGCGGACCTTATGTTGCCATCGCAGAGGGAGCAGAAGATGAAACTTCTGCGGGAGGCCTTGCAGAAGGGTCTGTGCAATGCGTTCCCAGAACCGGGGGGATTACCAAAACCTGGCTCTGGACGTCTTGCTGAGGCTTCGGTGAGTCACAGAAGGGGCGGTGGAGAAGGTGGTCGTCTGACTGATGCGTTCAGGCAGTTTTTTAGTCCGCAGCCCCAAGGTCTGACCGGTTCCAGCAACCATCGCCAGCGTCTGGTTTACATGGTCCGGGAATACCTAGGGGCAAGATACGACTTGGACACCTTCCCCACCGAAAATCCTCTGGCTTACTGGGTCTTGAGGATGGATCACTGGCCAGAGCTTTCCCAGTACGCAATTGAACTACTGGCTTGCCCTGCATCCAGTGTTCTTTCAGAACAGACATTCAGTGCTGCTGGAGGCTTTGTGACTGATCACAGGGTGCGCCTCTCCACCGGCTCTGTTGATCGACTGACCTTCATCAAAATAAATCAGGCTTGGATCAACACCGTATACAACACAGTACAATAGAACAGTGGAACCTAAACAAGTCAAAACTAAAAAGTCAAGACCTCAAAAGAGTCCATAAGTTACATATAATACTGTAGCAGCGCTTAGTCTCAGAACCAAATCTGAGATTCTTCTAGGGGTCCAAACAGACCTTCTAGGGATAGGATGATAGTGCAGATGGTATAGACACAAAAAACAGTCCTTAATTAAGTGCTCCTTTCACCAAAAGAGGGGGTGTTCACCACGTGGGGGGATAATTAGTCCCCAGTTGGGGATGCACTCACCACAAGACTGAATCAAAAGGGCCTGGATTTGTATATCTGTGTGTATCCTGGAAGATGCACTCTCCACCGTCAGGAATGTTTATGATCAAACCGCATACATATAAGGTAAAAAAAACTCATATAGTGTGATAACGTTTAAAATTATTTATTAAGCCCAAAACATCCCAAATCATATATTGTGCGTACCACAATGTAAAATCATCAAGCAAAAAAAACGGAAATCTGTACTGTGCCTGTCAGCTTCTCCCTGTGAGTCTGTAGAGATGTAGGTTATTGCTACAAAAACTCTCCTGTTCCTGCTCTGGAGGCTGCACAGCGTCCCTGGTCAGTGATAAGCGTCACGCCCTGACGCGTTTCGTCATTGGTTAGACTTCAACAGAGGGCGGATCAACACCAGCTACCAAGCACCTGATGCTGATATTAATGAATAATATCTTTTTGTTGAAAAGTCGGATCCCTTTTAGATTGCTGATGCGGAGTGACTGTCCTCTTATGCTGATGATGGAATATCCTTCTCCTCCTCATTTTTCTTGCTGATAGCTAGTAAGAAATGTTGTGTTTCTGGGCTCCGCCACCAGTGCCTAAGGCACAATTTTTCAGCCCCTGTTTAACAGGGGCGCCTAATAACAATTTTTGATGCAATCATTTGCAAGTGGCTCCTTGTTGCGCTCCAATTGGAGTTATTGTGAGGGGTTGCAGTGTTGTGTTGTGCCCAAGGCACAATTTTTCTGCCCCTGTTTAACAGGGGCGCCTAATAACAATTTTTGATGCAAAACTTTCCACGTGGCTCCTTGTTGCACTCCAATTGGAGTTATTGTGAGGGGTTGCAGTGTTGTGTTGTGCGCAAGGCCCAATTTTTCTGCCCCTGTTTAACAGGAGGCGCCTAATAACAATTTTTGATGCAATACTTTGCACGTGGCTCCTTGTTGCACTCCAATTGGAGTTATTGTGAGGGGTTGCAGTGTTGTGTTGTGCCCAAGGCCCAATTTTTCTGCCCCTGTTTAACAGGGGCGCCTAATAACAATTTTTGATGCAATAATTTGCAAGTGGCTCCTTGTTGCGCTCCAATTGGAGTTATTGTGAGGGATTGCAGTGTTGTGTTAAGGCACAATTTTTCAGCCCCTGTTTTACAGGGGCGCCTAATAACAATTTTTGATGCAATACTTTGCACGTGGCTCCTTGTTGCGCTCCAATTGGAGTTATTGGGAGGGGTTGCAGTGTTGTGTTGTGCCCAAGGCACAATTTTTCTGCCCCTGTTTAACAGGGGCGCCTAATAACAATTTTTGATGCAATAATTTGCACGTGGCTCCTTGTTGCACTCCAATTGGAGTTATTGGGAGGGGTTGCAGTGTTGTGTTGTGCCCAAGGCACAATTTTTCTGCCCCTGTTTAACAGGGGTGCCTAATAACAATTTTTGATGCAATAATTTGCATGTGGCTCCTTGTTGCGCTCCAATTACAGTATGTTTCACAAAACAATAATGGCCCCCCCACCACCGCTAAAATATTCGACATAATGTTGCCACACAGAACTTGCGCAAGTAGCATTAATTACTTTTTTTATAGCCCTCTCATGTTGTGCAGGGACATTTCTAAACACGTGCCACTACTATAGACACCCAGCAGGTGTGATATTTATAGGAATTTATTTTATTTTTTTTTCACTTTAAGCATCATTAAAATGGCTGCTCCGGAAAAAAATGCCGTTTAAAAAAAAAAAAAATCCATTGATACATGTTCCCTGGGGCAAGACCCGGGTTCTGAACGACGTTTTCCAACATTTAATTGAATTTTGGTCTTTAAAACGACCGTTCTTGAATTCGAACGTTCGGGTCCCATAGACTTCAATGGGGTTCGAAATATTTGTGCGAACCCGCGGTCTGTCCGAACGTTCTGGTGCGAACCGAACCCGGGGGTGTTCAGCTCATCCCTACTTGCCACCCATCCCCTGTCACCAGATTCAGAATGTCACTTACCATCCATCCCGTCACCAGATGCAGATTGTCACTTGCCAAGTCACCTGCCACACATTGCGGATTGTCACTTGCCACATGTTGCCACATGGGGAGCTGACAGAGAAGAAGGGGTCTGACAGAGAATAAGGGGGTTTGGTAGAGAGGAGGGGGGTCTGACAGAGAAGATAGGGAGCTGACAGAGAAGATGGGGGCCTGGCAAAGAAGATGGGGGTTTGGCAGAGAAGATGGGGGGTCTGGCAGAGAAGATGGGGGGTCTGGCAGAGAAGATGGGGGTCTGACAGAGAAGATGGGGGTCTGACAGAGAGGAGGGGGGTCTGACCGAGAAGATAGGAAGCTGACAGAGAAGATGGGGGTCTGGCAAAGAAGATGGGGGTCTGACAGAAAAGATGGGGGTTTGGCAGAGAGGATGGGGGTCTGGCAGAGAAGATAGGGGTCTGGCAGAGATGAGGGGTCTGGCAGAGAAGATAGGGGTCTGGCAGAGATGAGGGGTCTGGCAGAGATGAGGGGTCTGGCAGAGAGGAGCGGGGGTCTGACAGAGAGGAGCGGAGGTCTGACAGAGAGGAGCGGAGGTCTGACAGAGAGGAGCGGGGGTCTGACAGAGAGGAGCGGGGGTCTGACAGAGAGGAGCGGGGGTCTGACAGAGAGGAGGTGGTCTGTCAGAGAGGAAGGGGGTCTGTCAGAGAGGAAGGGGGTCTGTCAGAGAGGAGGGGGGTCTGTCAGAGAAGAGGGGGGTCTGGCAGAGAGAAGGGGGGTCTGGCAGAGAGAAGGGGGTTCTGTCAGAGAGGAGGGGGGTCTGTCAGAGAGGAGGGGGGTCTGTCAGAGAGGAGGGGGGTCTGTCAGAGAGGAGGGGGGTCTGGCAGAGGAGGGGGGTCTGGCAGAGAGAAGGGGGATCTGTCAGAGAGGAGGGGGGTCTGGCAGAGAAAAAGAGGGGGTCTGGCAGAGAGGAGAGAGGTCTGGCAGAGAAGAGGGGGTCTCATGGCCCTTCTGGAGTGGGGGAAGAGGGGGGAGCGTGCTGCTTTGCTGATCGTCAATTTGCACATTAAGGGGGGGGATCGCTTACCACTGAAGGCATTGGGACGGTGCTGGTGGCGGGAGAGAGCACATCAGTGCAATCCAGCCACAGGAGGGGGCGGGTGATGGGTGGGAGGAAGCAGTCATCACTGACACCACAGCAGGGGGCGGAAAGTTAGTGCTGCTGGCGATCGCGGCACTCGGAACCACATCCAGCGGAGGGGGGGATGATGGAGAACGGCAGTGCAGGCACTTACCACGCTGGCTGGGGGACACAGCTTATACAGGTGGCAATCGCGGCCGCGGCGCAACCTTATCTCTCACCCGCATTATGGGGGGGGCAATTTGTCCGGCTATGGGGCCCCCAGTCAACGTGGGGCCCCCGGGCTGTGCCCAGTCGTGCTCGCTCAGTAAGACGGCCCTGCTGTCAACCAGGGTTGCCAACTTTCAGTAAATTTACAAACAGTTTGTAAAATCCTTAATTGCATCGGGTAATGAATGTCAGTTACAGACATGCAGCCTACATGTCTGTAATGGACAATCAAGGACAGATGCAAAAAGTACAGATTTTACTAAATTTAAATTGAAAGTTGGAAACCCTGCTGGTAAGGTCAATGCTGGACAACACAAAATTGGATTAAAGTCACAAGACTGAAAGCTATACTGAAAGACCATAATGATACCCCTTGATCAGTATTTCTCAATTTTTTCAGCCAAGGCACCCTTTAAGAATTATGGACACCCTTAAGAATTAGGCACCCTCATTCTAAAATGTAAAAACGATTCTTATGCCGCGTACACACAATCACTTTTTGTGACGAAACAAAACGATGTTTTTCAAACTTCATTTTCCAAAACGACGTTGCATACACCATCGTTTTTCCAAAATGCTCTAGCAAAGCGTGGTGACGTACACCACGTTCGACGGCACTCTGTTCCATTGAAGCTCCGTCTCATAACTTGCTTCTGAGCATGCGCAGGTTTAAAAACATCGTTTTAAACGTCGTTTTTGCCCACACACGATCATTTTAAATGACGTTTTTGAAAACGTCAGGTTTTTTCATCACAAAAAGTGATCGTGTGTGGGGCATAATTGTTTTACAAAGCAAATACACTTTTGCACACTGGTACGGACTAGTAATGTTTATCTTCTCCCTATCATTTAGCTAATGTGACCCCACCCCTGATGGTGAGGGGCAGGGGAGGGTCAAACAAGGATGCTGTGCAGGCAACTGACATCTTCCTTATCAACCAATGACCCTATTGGTCTTTAACAGGCCAGCAGCTAGAAGGTTGGAATGGTGCATAATGAAAACCTGTGGCTTTGTGTGACTAAAAGGCAGCCTTCATCCATATGCTGGCTTGTATACAATTTTTGGGAAAAATTCTTAGGCATTTTGCCTAGTGATGAGCGGAATACGCCATATTCGATTTCGCGATATTTCACGAATATATAGAAGAATATTCGCAAAATATTCGTTAATATCGAATATTCGTGATATTTTATCAAAAAAAAAAATTGTGAAATTTTGCTAATGCGAATGCGAAATTGATTGCGAAATTCTCGTCAACACGTGAAAACGGAGATCATTTCCTGGATTACTAAACTAATATGCACTAAACACTAACTCTACTTACACAAACTTATATGACTAAACTAAAGCTATTTTTTTTTTTTTTTTTTATAGACAAAACACAGAAGGGCAGAGAAAGTATTCGCGAATATTCGTAATACGAATATTCGCATTGCGAATATTCGGCAACATAAAAGGATCGCCTCAGCTACTCGGCCCAGGGTCTCTAATCATACCAGCAATGCTTTTAGACGTCGATGGAGATCACTAGGATGTGATCTGTTTTAAAAATAAATTTTAAAAAATACCAATATTCGCAATAGCGAATATTCGCCGCGATATTCGATTTATTCGCGAATACTCGAATATGTAATATTCGTTACGAATATTCGCAATGCGAATATTCGTGAACAACACTAATTTTGCCAAGGCACCCCTGAAGATACCTCAAGGCATCTCAGGATGATTGGGCAGCCTGGTTGAAAAAAGCTTGCCCTAGATGTTGCATCATTGTTCTAAAACTGGAGCCTAACTACTATTTTAATCATTTCAAATGCAGAAAACCAAAATTATTGGTTATCAATTAGCTCAGGCTACATGATGAAAACCTCTTACACAAGCTTGCATTGAGGAGGATGCCAATTGCTGGGGCAATGTAGCTTCTGTACACAACAGTGGACACCCAATGGCTATAAGGAATCGCCACAGGACCTCAAACAAGGTGGCAGTGTAGATGGATGGTGTGGGGAACAAAGTGTAGACAGTTTTCTGGATCTGACATCATGGGCATCCGCTGAATTTTTTTCAGGGGGGGGGGGGGCTTCAGCAGCGGTGACAAATAGTCACATTTTACCCTTTCTTCGACTGCTAGCTGGGCTTAAAAGCAACCCCCCCATGTTAAAATGTAAAAACACCCCACTGTGCATCTTTCAATATCTTTGTCACTACTGGGTACCCCCTCTCCACAACTGCACCTCTGGACCCCTTTACATTACACAGCACCCCACAGCTCTGGACCCCTTTACATTACACATCACCCCACAGCTCTGGACCCCTTTACATTACACAGCACCCCACAGCTCTGGACCCCTTTACATTACAAAGCACCCTGCATCACTGAACCCCTTTACATTACACAGCACCCTGCATCACTGAACCCCTTTACATTACACAGCACCCTGCATCACTGGACCCCTTTACATTACATAGCACCCTGCACCTCTGGACCCTTTACATTACACAGCACCCTGCATCACTGGACCCCTTTACATTATACAGCACCCTGCACCTCTGGATCCTTTCACACAGCACCCTGCACTTATGGACCCCTTCACACAGCACCCTGCACTTCTGGACCCCTTAACAGCACCCTGCACTTCTGGACCCCTTCACACAGCAACCTGCACCTCTGGACCTCTTCACACAGCACCCTGCACCTCTGGACCTCTTCACACAGCACCCTGCACCTCTGGACCTCTTCACACAGCACCCTGAACCTCTGGACCTCTTCACACAGCACCCTGCACCTCTGGATCCCTTCACACAGCACCCTGCACCTCTGGATCCTTTCACACAGCACCCTGCACTTCTGGACCCCTTAGCAGCACCCTGCACTTCTGGACCCCTTAGCAGCACCCTGCACTTCAGGACTCCTTCACACAGCAACCTGCACTTCAGGACTCCTTCACACAGCAACATGCACCTCTGAACCACTGCACCTCTGGACCCCTTTACATTACACAGCACCCCACAGCTCTGGGCCCCTTTACATTACACAGCACCCCACAGCTCTGGACCCCTTTACATTACAAAGCACCCTGCATCACTGAACCCCTTTACATTACACAGCACCCTGCATCACTGGACCCCTTTACATTACACAGCACCCTGCATCACTGGACCCCTTTACATTATACAGCACCCTGCACTTCTGGACCCCTTCACACAGCACCCTGCACTTCTGGACCCCTTAACAGCACCCTGCACTTCTGGACCCCTTCACACAGCAACCTGCACCTCTGGACCTTTTCACACAGCACTCTGCACCTCTGGATCTCTTCACACAGCACCCTGCACCTCTGCATCTCTTCACACAGCACCCTGCACCTCTGCATCTCTTCACACAGCACCCTGCACCTCTGGATCCCTTCACACAGCACCCTGCATCTCTGGATCACTTCACACAGCACCCTGAAACTCTGGACTCATTCGCACAGCATCCTGCACCTCTGGACTCCTTTGCATAGCATCCTGGACCTCTTCACACAGCACTCTGCACCTCTGGATCTCTTCACACAGCACCCTGCACCTCTGGATCCCTTCACACAGCACCCTGCACTTCTGGACCCCTTCATACAGCACCCTGCACTTTTGGACCCCTTAACAGCACCCTGCACTTCTGGATCCCTTCACACAGCACTCTGCATCTCTGGATCCCTTCACACAGCAACCTGCACCTCTGGACCTCTTCACACAGCACCCTGCACCTCTGGATCTCTTCACACAGCACCCTGCACCTCTGGATCCCTTCAAACAGCACCCTGTACTTCTGGACCCCTTCACACAGCACCTTGCACCTCTGGATCCTTGTCAGATTTCTATGTTGTATTTGTTTAAGGCTGCACGCTACAGATTTAAAAAAATATGTCAATGCCAACTCAATTCTGAGCGATAACAGAGATGAAACGAGAAGATAATGTTTATTCTCAGACTCAAACATTTATGGATTTGTGTAAAAGGTTACATTTTAGAAGGTACAATACTAATAAACCTTTTTCCGGTGTCACACAGAAAGATATATCATAGGGAGTCTGTGATATCTGTGGATAAACTTGTGTATTTCTTAACTTCCTTGTCTACTGGTAAAGATCAGTGTCAACAAAGGCACACAAATCAATATAGCTACAGATTTTCTTTTGCATATGTCACATTCCTCCTAATGCAATATTGACACAAGAGTTCAAGTGCAGTCACCAGCAATAATTTGTAGTATTCTGAGTGCTTGTGAACATTGTTGCAGGTAGATGCGTGCATCTTTTCGCCAGCGTAGCGCAACGCAAATACGCTGCGCTGACGCAAACTAGCGAGTGAAGTACAGTATTCACCAAGCGCATGACCGTTACTTTGCGACGGAGTAACGAAAGATGCGTTGGCGCAACCCGACGCAAGTGGAAGTGGGTGTGATCATATGTAAATGATGGGTGGAGCCCAGCGCAGAGGCTTACGTTCAGCGCATCATCCACGGAGCATGCGCAGTGAGTGAGGCTTCACTCGGCCCCCTGTGCACATGCTCACAACTTCCGTCGGCACCACTTCACGAGAAACGTCAGCGCAATGTGTTCTGTTGGGCGTATAAAAGCGCCAGCGGAAGCGCCATTCCGGCGCAAAAGTATTTCCGTTTCCCCCCCACCCCAGGGAAGTTACTTTTGCACAGAGATGGCTGCTCCCGCTACCCCCAAAGAGAGGAGAAACTTGCATTTCAATGCCCAGGAGGTCTCTGTGGTAATCTCCGCTATGGAGACTTATAATGACTTTCTCCACGGAAAGAAAAGTCGGAAGACCAGCCGGGAGAGGAAGCAGGCCATCCTGGACACCATTGCTGGCAGGGTGAATGTGTTGGGGTACTCCACCCGGACTGCTGGTGATATCCAGAAGAAAATTAACGACCTGCAGCGCAAGGTCCGTGGCAAGGTGGCCACCATTCGGACCCATGAGAGGGGCACAGGTAGGTGGTGGACCCCCATGTGCGGTCAGGCTGACCACAGAGGAGGAGGTGGTCGCCCGCTGCCTGGACAGGGAGCAGTTGGAGGGGGTCCCTGGATATGACTCCATTGAGGAAGGCTCCAGGACAGGTAAGTGTTTTTTATCCCCTATTTGGTGTGTTGCATGTGTGGGGGGGTACATGTGCCAAGTGTGTGGGACCACCCAACATGTGTCTGCTTTGTGTCATCCACAGATGACGGAGCTGGGCCATCATCTGTTGCCGGCCATTCCACCCCAACCCCCCAACGGGATCCTGAGGACGAGCCCCTGGGTGCTGAAGACACCGAGGTGGGGGAGAGTGCCCACACCACTTCTGCAGAGATGGTTGAGGAGGAGCCTGTTCCTCAGCAGGAGTTTATTTTGGTTTTGTCAGAGTCCTCCCCTTCTGCAGGGCCCTCTGTCATCCCCTCACCCATCCTCGGTAGCCCCTCAAGGACGACTCCATCCCCACAGGGACAACCTTCTCCTGGCCCCAGGAAGGCAACACGGAAGACCAGGGGGGTGTCTGATCTAGTCCAGGACCAGGTGGCGATGGACCACGCCAGGCAAACCCAGCAGATGGGGGAGATTGCTGGCCACTTGGACCGGCTCATTGACAGCCTGGGCTCCGTGTCACAGCTGCCCAGTGGTGTGCAGGACGTTGTGACCAGCCTGGGGGAGGTGCATGCTGATGTATGGCACCTCACAGCAGCCATCCACGCCAACACAGCTGCCATCCGGGAAGAGGGGAGGCAGCGGCAGCGTGGCCAGCGGCATAATATCACCCGCCAGCTGAGAATGCAGGCCCAGACCAACCTCTATCTGAGCCGGATTGCCGTGGCCTTGGAGGGCATGCAGCCAACAGCTGCCAGGAGTGGCCCACCCGGGGATCAGCCTCCTCCAGAAGCCCCCCCCCACCCCCACCCACTCCCTCCAGGCAGCTGAGGAGCCCGAGAGTGCCCACAAGGAGGAGCCCCCGTCATCCCAGATGAGGGTTTTTTTTTTTGGGGTTAATTTTTCTTTTTTTTTTCTTGCTTAGGTTATGAGTTTATATTTTATTTTTTTACTCATGTTATGAGATATTTATTTTATTTTTAACTGCACACGGTCAGGAGTGCAGGGGACAGTGTGAATGGTGTGTGAATGTGAGGGGGTGGCACTCCTGCCAGTAAGGGGTGTCACCCTCGGCCGTGGTGGAGAAGTTATCCCCACGGCTGTATGAATGACGTGTCAAAGGTGTATGAATGGACAGCGACATCATTGGGGCCTTGACGCTGGCGTTGCTGCTCCCAAGTCCTACATGCTGGACTTGGGCTTAATCCAATGTGATGTGGATGTGGTGTGTGTGATCTAGGGACATCAGTGGTGTGCATGCGTGCATTGTCCGTGTGATCAATGTTTTGGTTTAGTGTCCAAAGATGCCTACGGCGAGGACCCTCCTGACTGCTCTTCCATCAGCAGACTGGGTAGCCTACAGTGGGGACTGTGTGGGTCGGGGGTCAGGTCATCACGTATGTCAATCTGCAGGCCTTTTCTCATAGCAAAGTTGTGCAGAATGCAACATGCACCAATGATCTAACACACAAAGGTAGGGGAATACAATAGGGTCCCCCCAGACTTATCCAGGCAGCGGAAACGGGACTTCAGGAGCCCAAAGGTTTGCTCCACCACTGCACGGGTTTTGATGTGTGCTTCATTGTATTTTCTCTCTCCTCTGGTTTGGGGGTCATTAGATGGGGTCCCAGTGCATATGCAGAGTCACCTGGAAGGGAAAAGACAGGAGGATGTGCATGTGCCACTTGTGATGTGTGCATCATGGGAGGGGATAGTCATGCCTGCCACCCATGTCACTCACCAACCAGCCAGCTGTCCCCATACATGTTCTGCTCGAATTCTGCTGGGATGGGGCTCTGACGGTATATGAAGCTGTCATGGCTGGACCCGGGGTGTTTGGCACGGACGTGCCATATGAGGCGTTGGGCATCGGCTATCACCTGTACGTTGATGGAGTGCCAATGCTTCCGATTGCGGTATATGTGCTCTGTGGCACTGGGGGGCTGAAGGGCCACATGTGTGCAATCAATGGCCCCCGCGGTGCGTTTTGAATCTGGCAATGGTGTAGAAATCTGTCATTGCCTTCTGCCGCAGCTCCTCAGTGGTGGGTCTGATGAACTGGTTGGACATGCGTCTGAGGATTGCAGGGACAACCTGGTGCACACATCTGCTCATGGAGGATTGTGACTTTCCAGCCACCACTCCACTTGTATGCTGGAATGATCCACTTGCAAGGAAATGAAGTGTTGCCAGTACCTTCACCAGTGGCTGCACTGCTTGTGAGCGGTGTGTCTTGCATCAGGGCTGAATCTGAAGAGGCGATACACCTCCTCATCCCCCATGCCAAAGAGGCTCATGCGCGTGCGGTATATCCTCTCACGTGCCTGCCTCCTTCGTTCCGGGGGACCCAGTACTAGTGCTAGGACCGCGACTGCCCCTGGCATGTTGGCACACAGAGGTGTTGTCCTTGCACGTGTGGTTGTTTAGCTTGCTAGTTTCGTCGGTAACGCTGCTGTAGCTGCTCTCCTGCTGACCTGTGGCCGTCTGGAGTAAAGATAAAGCAGCTATTTGTAGAAATAACTTTGCGCCGGACGGACGAGATACGCGCGACGCATGTAGCCAGCGTATGGTGCTAATCCGTTCGTGAATCGGGAATTCTCCCTCATTTTCATACTTGCAGGGGAAATCAATAGGCGCGACTGATGCGCCAAGCGAAATTATGCGCTGACGATACTCTGGCGTCGGAAAGTTAAGCCGGTCGGGGAAAGCCCGTTTTCTGTCGCATCTAGTTTGGTGGGTACGGCCACATAGAAACGACGGCGCATCTTCACAGTTACGCGGCGCATATCGAAATACTCCAGCGCAAGTCTTGCTGAATCTGGCCCTCTGTGTGCAGACAGCTACAGGTGTCAGCGGCAAATCAATGACAGGCGCCACTTCTGTTCATATGTAACTGCTAAGCGGTTAGATGCGAATACAGGCCCTGGGCGCAGCCAGTGTGCGTCCAGGTTCAGCGTTTCTGCAGAGTTTTGGCCACATACTAACTGGTCGCAGGTAATTGACTAGTTTGTATGCAGCCATAGAAGATACCGGTAAGCCCCATACACACGGTAGGACTTTTTGACAACAAACTTCTAAATGAGCAAGTTTTCTAAAAAATCCTACCGTGTGTACTCTACATCGGACAAACTTTTTCGGTTTTCACAAAAGTTCGCTCTGCAAACGGACCAACTTTTCGGCAACAACGGTGCAAAGTCCTATCATGTGTACAGAAGTCCATCGGACTTTTGTCCAAAGTACAAACACGTATGCTCAGAACGAATGTTAAAATCAACCAACAATAGCGGAAGTTGACCAAGGGGTGGTGGTAGAGAGCTGAAAAACCATGTGATTTTAGGAAAGTTTGTTGAAAAAGTCCTGCCGTGTGTATGCATACCAAGTTCATGGCCAACGCCCTTCAAACAAAAATCCACAGAAAAGTTTGTTTGAAGTCCGACCGTGTGTATGAGGCTTAAAGGGGTTGTAAAGGAAATAATTTCTTTCCCTAAATAGCTTCCTTTACCTTAGTGCAGTCCTCCTTCACTTACCTCATCCTTCCATTTTGCTTTTAAATGTCCTCATTTCTTCTGAGGAATCCTCACTTTCTGTTTTCCTGTTCCTGATGTCTGCAACTACACACCGGAATGCAAGGTTTTCTCCCTGATGTGAAGAAAGCCTCTTGAGGGGGCGAGCAGGTGTCATGTGTCCCAGGGTGTATTACCGGGATCTTCCTGGTCTCTTAAACCATAGCCTTACCTGCTGTGCTACAGAAGAGATCTAGACGTTGGGAATGTCCTTACTGTGTTCAACACTACCTCGGACTCACTAGCTCCACCTGCTGCCAGCTGTGGACAATTCTCAATCTAGACAGCCTTTAAATAGGAAGTGAGGTCATCACTCAGCGCCTGTTTATTTGGATTACTTCCCTGGGTGTTTTGACTTCAGTGATCTTCCTTGTATTGAACTCCTGCCTGATATCCCGACTACTCTACAGCCTGCAGATTTTGTACCTTACCGCCAGATCGTGTATGACCTTTGCCTGCCTGACCCTTCTCCGGATTTCGATCATTAACTATTTGCCTGATCCGTTGCCGACCGTATCTGCCTGACGACGCTTTGCCTGAATCTTCAGCACACTACTTCCACTTCGGACACTACCTTTTACAGGTACCTTACAGCAGGAGTGTCAGGATGCCCACTAACACTAGTGTTGCTCACGAATATTCGCATTGCGAATATTCGCATTGCGAATATTCGCTACGAATATTGCATATTCGAGTATTCGCGAATATCTCGAATATCCCGGCGAATATTCGCTATTTCGAATATTCGTATTTTTCAAATTTCGCGATAAAATTCGCAATAGCGACATTTCGCAATAGCGACATTTCGCAATAGCGACATTTCGCAATTTTTTTTTTTTTTTTAAAAATATAGCGAATATTCGTGATATTTTATAAAAAAAAAAAAACCGCGAAATTTTGCATTAGCGAAATTTCGCATTGGCGAAAATTCGCAATTTTTTTTTTTATAAAATATCACGAATATTCGATATTAACGAATATTCGCGACCGCATATGTGAAATTTCGCTTTTTTTTTTTTTTTTTTATAAAATATACCGAATATTCGTAAATATCGAATATTCGTGATATTTTATAAAAAAAAAAAAATCGCGAAATTTCGCATTTTTTTTATTTTTTTTATAAAATACCACGAATATTCGATATTAACGAATATTCGCGAATATTCTTCGAAATATTCGCGAAATATCGCGAAATCGAATATGGCGTATTCCGCTCATCACTAACTAACACACAGTTCCTTTCTATATCTGCAAAGTGAGAGTGTTCTGACCCTCCTGCTCGCCCCCTCCCCCCTCAAGAGGCTTTCTCCACACCAGGGACAAAGCCTTGCATTACTGTGTGGAGTTACAGACAGAAGAACAGGAAGTGAGGATTGTTCAGAAGAAATAAGGACATTTAAAAGCAAAATCAAAGAATGAGGTAAGTGAAGGAGGACTGCACTAAGGTCAAGGAAGCTGTTTAGGGAAAAAATGTTTTTCCTTTACAACCCCTTTAAACCACTTGCCTACTGTGCACCTACACCCCCTTCCTGCCCAGACAAAATATAAGCTTCCGGCACTGCGTCGCTTTAACTGACAATTGCGCGGTCGTGCGACGTGGCTCCCAAACAAAATTGGCGTCCTTTTTTTCCCACAAATAGAGCTTTCTTTTGGTGGTATTTGATCACCTCTGCGGTTTTTATTTTTTGCGCTATAAACAAAAATAGAGCGTCAATTTTTAAAAAAATGCAATATTTTTTCCTTTTTGCTATAATAAATAACCCAAAAAATATATAAAAAAAATATTTTTTCCCTCAGTTTAGGCCGATACGTATTCTTCTACATATTTTTGGTAAAAAAAAAATGCAATAAGCGTTTATCGATTGGTTTGCGCAAAATTTATAGTGTTTACAAAATAGGGGATAGTTTATGGCTTTTTTTTTTTTTTTTACTATTAATGGCAGCGATCTGCGATTTTTTTTTTTTTTTTTTTTTTTTTTTTTTTTTTTTTTTTTTTTTTTTTTTTTTTTTTTTTTTATTGGGACTGCGACGTTATGGCGGACATTTCGGACACTTTTCTGACATTTTTGGGACCATTTACATTTATACAGTGAAAAATGTGAAAAATGCTATAAATATGCATTGATTACTGTATAAATGTGACTGGCAGTGAAGGGGTTAACCACTAGGGGGCGGGGAAGGGGTTAAATGTGTGTCCTATGAGTGTTCTAACTGTGGGGGGAGGGGGGGTGACTGGGGGAGGTGACCGATTGTGTCCCTATGTACAAGGGACAGAACCGCTCTCCTCTCTCCCTGACCGCTCCCTGACAGTTACTGAGCAATCGCGTGTGCCGGCGGCGATCGTTGCCGCCGGGCACTCGCACGGGATCCCCGCAGAGCGGCGGGTGCGCGCGCGCGCCCGCGGCTTTAAAGGGACATCACGTCATATGACGTGATGTCAGAACAATGGAGTCGTCTGCCCGCCGTCATTTGACGGTGGGCAGATGACAAGTGGTTAAGGGGGGATTTTCCTCACTTTGGTAAAATTTCTACTTACTACCCCTTGTTTTTGAGGGAAAGGAAATAAATGCAAATCTATCAAACCAGACACAAAAAGAAAAGAAAATACAGGGACTTTTACAATTGTCTGCAATTTTTTTTTTAGCTACATTACAGGTGCATCTCAAAAAATTAGAATATCTTAAAAAAAAGTTAATTTATTTCAGTAATTCCATTTAAAAAGTGAAACTCATATTTTATATAGATGCGTCACAGAGTGATATGTTTCAAGTATTTCTTTTTTTATTTTGATGATCATGGCTTGCAGCTGGTGAAAACCCAAAATTCAGTATCTCAGAAAATGTACATAAGACCATTAAAAATAAAGGATTTTTAATACAGAAATATTGGCTTACTGAAAAATATGTCTATGTATGGTATAGTATGCACTATACCAATACTCGGTCGGGGATCCTTTTTCATTTCTGTTAAAATAGAAATTAAGAAAAATGCTTTTTTGTTTTTCAAAATTGTTAGTCTTTTTTCATTTATTTAGCAAAAGATAATACACATCAGTAATTTAATACCACTGAAGGAAAGCTGTATTTGTCTCAAAAAAATTATAAACATTTCATATGGGTACAGTGTTGCATGACAGCGCAATTGTCCTTCAAAGTGTGACAGCGCTGAAAATTGACCTGGGCAAGAAGGAGGTAAAAGTATCAGGTATTGAAATGGTTAATCATCCCTGTAAATGTTAAGTCTGGGTTTACATCTATGCGGCTGCACTTGATGCGTTTTTCAGGCACATTTTGCAGTGCATTTTGTGTTCTTAAATGCATTTTTTGTATGCAATTTTTCTCATTAATACGCAGACTCTTATCCGAGCATGCTGTGATGTCACAAGGGGCGGGCTCTCCAGGCAACGTCATTTTATAGCCACGCCCCATGGCTATATAGGAGGTGACGGAGGTGACGGACAGCGGGGATATCGCAACAGAGGAAGATGGCTTCAGAATAAGACCGGCTTGCTTTTTTTTTTTTTTTTTTTTTTTTTTTTTCAGTGAGTAACCAGCAGCAATGAAGACAGCGGCAACAAGAAAGAAGACGGCACCGGGAGATGACGGCTTCGAAAGAAGATGGCTCCTGGCTTCTTATTTAATAAAGGACTTATCAAAAATCGGCTCATGTATGTTATTAACATTTCACAGTTTTTTTGGTGAATGGGTAGGGGTCTGATTTACCCGATAGCCTTTAACATGGGGATCAGTATCTGGGGGCCCCTTGTAAATGGGGGCTTTCTAGATTCCGATAAGCCCCCGCCCATATACCATGACAACCACCTGCTAGGGTTGTCGGGAAGAGATTCTTATCCTCCTCAAAAAAGCACCCATCTCCCCATGTTGAGGGCATGCTGCCTGGTATGGTTTAGGAGGGGGTGCACTCGCTCGTCCCCCTCCCTTTTCTGACCTACATGGTGGCATGCTCGGATAAGGGTCTGGTATGGACTTTGGGGGCCCCATGCCATTTTTTTTTCCCATTCTCTTTTTACATTCAGCTTTCAAGTTGTTAAGGACGCGGTGGCTGATTTTCCACCCCCCTCCTCAGCAACCAGCTATTTAAACATAGTTACATAGTTAGTCAGGTTAAAAAAATACACAAGTCCATCTAATTCAATCAATAAAAAATAAATAAAAACAATGCCATATACACAATCTTATACCCACAGTTGATCCAGAGGAAGGCAAAAAACCCCAGGAAAACATGATCCAATTTGCTACAGCAGGGGAAAAAAATCCTTCCTGATCCCCCAGAGAGGCAATCGAATTTTCCCTGGATCCACTTTTACCTATAAATGTTACTACCCAATTATATTATGTACCGGTATTTAGGAAATAATCCAGGCCTTTCTTAAATCAATCTACTGAGCTGGCCAGAACCACCTCTGAAGGGAGTCTGTTCCACATTTTCACAGCTCTTACTGTGATGAAACTTTTTGTATTTGGAGATTAAATATTTTTTCCTCTAGACAGAAAGAGTGCCCCCTTATCCTCTGTAATGACCTAAAAGTGAATAACTCAAAACCAAGTTCACTATATGGACCCATTATATATTTGTACATGTTGATCATATCCCCCTTTAATCTCCTCTTCTCAAGAGGGAATAGATTCAGTTCCTCTAATCTTTCCTCATAGCCAAACTAGGCAGTCATCAGAAATTTTTGGGCCCCTTACACAGCTTTAGACCTGGTCCCCCCGCATGACCACCAACATTCCCCAGGACTTGCCCACGGGCCATCTCAGCAAATCCACACACCGACCACCTCCCATGCATTTCCCCTTAGCTACCCCCAATACTGTAAATATGCCAGCCCCCTCACACCTGTATATATGTCAGTCCTGCCCCCCCACACCAGTATATATGTCAGTCCTGCCCCACCCCCCAAAACACACACCGGTATATATGTCAGCACCCCCCACCTCTATATATATCAGCCCCACCCCTCACATCTGTATATATGTCAGCCCCCCCACACCTGAATTTATGCCAGCCCCCCTCACACCTGTATATATGTCAGCCCCCCACACACCTGTATGTATATGTCAGCCCCCCACACACCTGTATGTATATGTCAGCCCCACACATTCACAAATCTGTAAACACACAAGCCTATAGCCCCTCCCTGTACACAAACAACCCCCCCCCCCCCTTTCCTTCACAGCCTCTACTTCTACAGGAAATCTTGCTACCTAGTCCCAGCTCGTTTTCACAAAATTGACATGTTGCTGATGCAGAGGAGCACAGTACAGGCAGTTCACACAAGGGGTGCACATGCACATAGTAGCAACAGGTGGCAGTAAAGCGCTTGATGTCTTAGCTTAATGACAGAGAGCAGCAGAAGCTGCCAGATTGTTTCTATAGTGCACAACACGGCTCCCCTTCACCCTGCCCTGCCTTCTCCCCCGGGGCCTTTTACAGTTGTATCGGCTGTACCCCACTGATGGCAGCCCTGGGTCCTCCATGCCTCTTATGAGTTTGATTGCCTCTTCTCTGCACTTTATCCAGTTCCCCGATATACTTTTAGATTGCAGATGATGTCTTACTAATGATTTGTACAGGGGCAAATTGATATTTCTCTCTTTTGGAGTCCATACCTCTCTTAATACAAGAAAGGACTTTGCTTGCTTTGGAAACTGCAGATTGACATTGCATGCTAAAAACTGAAAAAATAAAAACTGTAAAACGCAAAACCCAACAAAAATCGCATCACCAACACAACATTTGTGTCTTTGGTGTGATTCCTTTGAAGTCTATTACATGCAAAATGCAGATAAAAGTTCCTAACCTTTTCCAAAAAGGAAAAACGGATAGATGTGAACCTGTACCATAAGAAACCATGTTGAATGGACTGTAGTGTGTTTTTGCAAACTGCAAAACGCACTAAAAACCGCATAGGTGTGAACCTAGGGTAAGTGATTTGTCTCATCCATATTGTAAGTGATCTGTCCCATATTGAAAAGTACTGTGCAAACTGTTGGAACTAGGGTATATAAGTCCTGTATAATAATAATAATAACGATAATAATAATCCATGTAAACTGACTTGGTGGCTGGATCACCAGATAAAAATAGAAGAAAGCCTAAAAAGGGAAACTAATACAGCCATTACATCTAAGAATCGGAAAGCTTTAATATAATATAATAAATACTTGCTTTGGGTTTTATACTGCTTTACGTCACTTGCAGAAAGAGGAACTGATATTGTCCAGCCCAGCCTTTCTCAACCTAGGGTTCCTCCAGAGAGCACTCTCGGCTGTAAGATTATCACACCATCCATAGACGTGCGCATAGCTCCCAACTGTCCCTGATTTTTAACAATGTCCCTCTGTCCCTCATTCCTCCTCATTTGTCCCTCCCTTTGGACTGATCTTTATAGTTGTATATAAAATGCACTTTGGGTTCTATGAAAAAGTGCTTTCCAGCCCTAAATCTTTCATCTGATTTCTAAATTGCTGCATTTGTAAATTTCAAAAGCCAATATAAAGGAATAGTAGTGGTAAAAAAAAGCACTTGTGAGTTTAACCAATCTTGTTTTTTTGTACAATTCTCCTTTAATGGCATTAAAGGGTTGTGTCCAGTGCCTGCATACTTTTGCTGATAGGTGTCCCTCATACCTATCTAAAAGAGTTGGGAGGGATGTGT
The DNA here is from genome assembly GCA_029574335.1 of Rana kukunoris. Taxonomy (NCBI): domain Eukaryota; kingdom Metazoa; phylum Chordata; class Amphibia; order Anura; family Ranidae; genus Rana; species Rana kukunoris. The sequence goes on along the minus strand of CM056050.1, from coordinate 266,422,455 downwards.
GCGCAGGGGGTGCCCCGTGTGTGTCTGGCAGGCCCGGACTGGCCATAGGGCATACTCCTTTATGTCTACACAGGGGGAGGGGACCTGACATGCAGTCCTGCGCTGATCTGAGGTACATTATGGGTCTGAAGGGGGGTCTATACTGTAGGGGGGTTCTGTATTGTAGGGGTGGTCTCAAATGTAGGGGGTTCTGTATTGTAGGGGGGGTCTGTAATGTAGGTGGGGTTCTGTATTGTAGGGGGCGGTCTGAAATGTAGGGGTGTTCTGTATTGTAGGGGGGGTTCTGTATTGTAGGGGGGGTTCTGTATTGTAGGGGAGTCTGAAATGTAGTTGGGTTCTGTATTGTGGGGGAGTCTGAAATGTAGGGGGGTTCTGTATTGTAGGGGGTCTGTAATGTAGGGGGGTTCTGTAATGTAGGGGGGTTCTGTATTGTAGGGGGGTCTGAAATTTAGGGGGGTTCTGTATTGTAGGGGGTTCTGAAATGTAGAGGGGTTCTGTATTGTAGGGGGGTCTGTAATGTAGGGGGGTTCTGTATTATAGAAGGGGGTCTGTATTGTAGAGGGGGTCTGTAATGTAGGGGGGTCTGTATTGTAGAGGGGGTCTGTATTGTAGAGGGGCTCTGCACTGTAGGGAGGTCTGTGTAACATGCAGGGGGTCCAGAACTGTTAGGGGGGTGTCTGTGTAACAAACTGTGTGGGGCTGTGTAATGTAAAGGGGTCCAGAGGTGCAGGGTGCTGTTTAATGTAAAGGGGGCCAGAGGTGCAGGGTGCTGTGTAATGTAAAGGGACCCAGAGGGGCAGGGTGCTGTGTAATGTAAAGGGGTCCAGAGGTGCAGGGTGCTGTGTAATGTAAAGGGGCCCAGAGGTACAGGGTGTTGTGTTATTTAAAAGGGTCCAGAGGTGCGGTGCTATGTAATGTAAAGGGGTCCAGGGTGCTGTGTAATGTAAAGGGGTCCAGAGGTGGAAGGTGCTGTGTAATGTAAAGGGGTCCAGAGGTGCAAGATCCTATGTAAAGGGGTCCAGAGGTGCAGGGTTCTGTGTAATGTAAAGGGGTCTAGAGGTACAAGGTGCTGGAACCCCACATCCCATCATCCCCCCCCCCTCCCCCCGGGCTGCTCAGTCTAAAATGCCCGGGCCTATTTTTTGTCCAAGTCCAGTCCTGGTGCCTGGATTCCCCCTGCTGATATTTCACCAAAGCCCCCCAACGGGGCTCCTGAAAAATTGTAAAAAAATAATACCAGATCTGGTGGACCCAACTCGCAGTACAACGGTGGATCTAGCGAGCATACACGATCAAACCAAACCAAAAAAAAAACTTTAACCACAGAGGTGAACATTCAAAGCAGCCATAGACTTGAAGATTCAGGAGGGAAATCCCTTCCTCGTTAAAAGTCAAGCTTGAAGATTTTTGTTCCATCACATCAGGCCTCTCATTGCAAAGGGATTTTCATCCTGTCAGGAAGCAAGGAGTTCGGTAGCAGATTCGGTCCGATCAATTGGTTTGATCGGATATGCTCGCTAGATCCACCGCCATATGTGTGTGTGTGAATATATATATATATATATATATATATATCAGGGGTCAAGTGCTGGGGAAAAAAGTGTGGGAACTCCCACCCAAGATCCACTCCCTCACCAAAAAAAAAAAAAAATATGATACGCTCATATGCATAATTACTAAACCGCATGTTTTTTTTTTCAATCCACTGCAAGTTCTTTCTAAATCCCACGATAACTCGCGGCAGACCTCCGCAATGTCTCCTGGCAACAATGACAAAAGCTCCCATGAGACATTGCGTCATTGAGGAAGTGACGGAATACCTGCACACTACCCGATGAATCCATATACAGGAAGCGGCCAGTAACATAAAGGATTACTAAGGTTCGCATGCCCCTGACAGTGACTCGAGCTGGGCATCGCCGCTTAGAGAAAGATTGGCTCGGGCGGCTTGGCTGCTCTTGGCTGCTCTAGACCTTCAAAGTGAACTGCGTTCCTGCTGTGAAAAAAGTGCAGGAACTCCGTTCCTACTCGTTCCCGCAGGACTTGAGCCCTGATATATATGCATGTTTGAGCTTTGGGTGCACACCCTAATGCAATAAGCTGCGCACACCTATGACATCATTACATCTTACTTTGCTTTAAAGCGGAGCTCCACCCTAAAGTGAACTGCTGATCGGAACCCTCCCCCCCCTCCGGTGTCACATTTGACACCTTTCAGGGGGGAGGGGGGTGCAGATACCTGTCTAAAGACAGGTATTTGCACCCACTTCTGGCCACACGTCTCGGGCAAAAGTTTTTTTTTTCCACATCCTGTCCATCCCCCGTTGTGTGCTGGGAACACTCGGCTCCCAGCACACAGCGGGAGCCAATCAGCGGGCGCAGCACGACTCGTGCATGCGCCGTAAGGAAACGGGCAGTGAAGCCGGAGCGCTTCACTTCCTGGTTCCCTCACCGTTGGATGGCTCGTCCTCTGCTGCAGACGCCTCTGGACTCCAGGACAGGTAAGTGTCCTAATATTAAAAGTCAGCTGCAGTATTTGTAGCTGCTGGCTTTTAATATTTTTTTTCAGGGGGACATCCACTTTAATGTCATCTTTAATAATCTTTAGTATTTTTGCTTAGTTCAGGGAACCTTTCTTTAAACCACATTGTCTCTTTCCCTTTTTCTCCCACATACTCTTCCTCTTCCAGTGTCTGGACCTCTACTCACGCAATCAAAGTCTTTTCCTGTGTAGTTGTGAATTTACTCACGTCACAATTTCCATACAATGCTGATTTTACTTTTTAATGTTGATTCATAGATTATTTTATTTTATGCACTGCCCCTTTTTCCTTACAAGGTGCACTGGGAGTTGCAGACAGCATTAGGGACAAGCAAATCACTTTCAGTGTGTCAGCACTGATGGCACACCCAGCCTGCCCATTTTGCACCAATATATACAGATCAGTGATAGCCAAAATTAGCAATGGGCCCCCTTATAAGAACAACTTTTGTGCCTAGCAGTCAACTACTGCCATTGCAGAAACAGCAATAGCTGAACTCCAGGAAGATATAAAAGACACAAGTGAATGCAGTTTTGTAGTCATTAATGCTTATATCAATGCCATTTTCTGCAGTCTCTGGGTGTTAGGGGCAGCCGTGCCCATAAAAAAGATAGCTGCGGGCCGACAGCGCAACTGCGCATGCGTCGGTTCGAAACCTGCCAGGCTCAGGAAAACTTGTACACACTCGGCCAGGCGGGCGCATGTGCAGTGAGTTGATGGCGCCACCTGGTGCCACTTTTGAAGGCAGGCAAACGTTCTTGGCGGTGCGTCACCACCGCAGAGGAGGTCGATCTGTGCCTGCATTCTGGAATGGAGTGCTGACTGTTGCCATCCATTTACTGTAGGTCAGTCAGACATGTATTTTGCTGCTCAGTCTCCCCCATACTGAGCCAAATATGGAAGAGTAGGGAGGACAGATATAGAGCAGGAGCAGAGGCATCCACAGAGACAGACCCCCTCCTGTAACCATATCCACACAGCCTCTGACCCCCTGTAACATGTCCACACAGCCTCTGACCCCCTGTAACATGTCCACACAGCCTCTGACCCTCTGTACCATGTCCGCACAGCCTCTGACCCTCTGTACCATGTCCGCACAGCCTCTGACCCCCTGTACCATGTCCGCACAGCCTCTGACCCCCTGTACCATGTCCGCACAGCCTCTGACCCCTTGTACCATGTCCGCACAGCCTCTGACCCCTTGTACCATGTCTGCACAGCCTCTGACCCCCTGTACCATGTCCGCACAGCCTCTGACCCCATGTACCATGTCCGCACAGCCTCTGACCCCTTGTACCATGTCCGCACAGCCTCTGACCCCCTGTACCATGTCCGCACAGCCTCTGACCCCCTGTACCATGTCCGCACAGCCTCTGACCCCCTGTACCATGTCCGCACAGCCTCTGACCCCCTGTACCATGTCCGCACAGCCTCTGACCCCCTGTACCATGTCCGCACAGCCTCTGACCCCCTGTACCATGTCCGCACAGCCTCTGACCCCCTGTACCATGTCCGCACAGCCTCTGACCCTCTGTACCATGTCCGCACAGCCTCTGACCCTCTGTACCATGTCCGCACAGCCTCTGACCCTCTGTACCATGTCTGCACAGCCTCTGACCCTCTGTACCATGTCCGCACAGCCTCTGACCCCTCTGTACCATGTCCGCACAGCCTCTGACCCTCTGTACCATGTCCGCACAGCCTCTGACCCTCTGTACCATGTCCGCACAGCCTCTGACCCTCTGTACCGTGTCCGCACAGCCTCTGACCCTCTGTACCGTGTCCGCACAGCCTCTGACCCTCTGTACCGTGTCCGCACAGCCTCTGACCCTCTGTACCGTGTCCGCACAGCCTCTGACCATGTTTATAGTTTAAATATTGATATTTGCACTGTTTAGCACTGAAAACTGGCATTTTAGGTACTTTTTGCAGTGCCAGTAAAAAGTGTGGCTTCATCAGTAAATTTTATGATTTTTGCCAGTAAAAAAAAATTGTGCCATTTTGTAAATTTTGGCATCCTGACAGTAAATTTCACTTTGGGGGTTGAAAAGACTGTGTGCAATGGAAATAGCATGCTGAAAGGAGGAGAGAGAAGAGTGTCAGGCCGTGTATACACGGCAGAGAACCTCGACGGGCAGAACACATCGTTCCGCCCGTCGAGGTTCTCTGCCGGCCATCGACATCGGCGACCCGCCCGTCGGGAATGGCAACCAACCATTCATCCAGACGGGCCGTCGAGCAAAAAGAGAGCGTGCTCTCTTTTCGCTCGACGGGATTCCCGACGGGCGGGGCGAGCCAGGAGCGTACACACGGCCGAGGTCCTCGCTGGAATGCAGCTTCCAGCGAGGTTCTCGCTGGTTTCCAGCGAGAACCTCGGTCGTGTGTACGCCGCCTCAGGCCGTGTACACACGGCAGAGAACCTCGACGGGCAGAACACATCGTTCCGCCCGTCGAGGTTCTCTGCCGGCCGTCGAAATCGGTGACCCGCCCGTCGGGAATGGCAACCAGCCATTCATCCAGGCGGGCCGTCGAGCAAAAAGAGAGTGTGCTCTCTTTTCGCTCGACGGGATTCCCGACGGGTGGGGCGAGCCAGGAGCGTACACACGGCCGAGGTCCTCGCTGGAATGCAGCTTCCAGCGAGGTTCTCGCTGGTTTCCAGCGAGAACCTCGGTCGTGTGTACGCCGCCTCAAAGAGAAGAGCTCATCAATTTGCTGGTTCACCTTTCACAGTGATTTCAAGCCCCGTACACACGTCCGAGCTTCTCGGCAGAATCCAGCGAGAAGCTCGCTGGGATCCATATTCTGCCGAGAAGCTTGATCGTGTGTACGTTTTTGCCGAGAAAACTGTCGAGCAAGGCGTCGAGCCAAAATAGAGAGCAGGTTCTCTATTTCCTCGTTGGGCCATCGGGACTAATGGCTCGACGCCTTTTTCCACAGCCTGGTCGACGAACTCGACGGCCGGCCGAGAACCTCGTCGGGCGGAACGATGACTTTAGCCCGACGAGGTTCTCGTACGTGTGTACGCGGCCTCACAGACTGGGAGGGACACGATCTGTTGTTACTGATTTGCAGCCCTGCCAGAAATGGGTTGCATTGATCTCAAAACTGAAATAAAAAAATCTTTGGACAAATAAAACAGCTTCTTTATAAGTATTTACTATCTATAGTTAGTGTTACTAAAGCCAGGACCCTGCATTCACTATATCTGGTCTCACACCATACACAGAACATGGAAATGCAATCATTTTAGTAAATATAAACTGATAAATATGTTTTCTCATCAGCAGTATATAGCAGTCATGTGACTTCTATCAGTTACTAAATAAAGCCTGTAGCAGGAGTTTTCATTCTCCTCTGACAGTCCTATGAGGCTGCAAGATGCCTGACCATCTGTCTGGACAGCGCTGCTTAGCCTTGTGCTGATCATGTGAACCTGCACAAGAAAAAAAAACTCTGTAGCAATACACACTGAACTGAGCATGTGCAGGGTCCCCCCAAGGCTATGTTTTTATCAGGGAGGATGAGAGAAGACAGAATCAAACAGCCTTTTTAATGATAATTAACCCCTTAACTTCCACAGTGAGTATAACAAGCATGCTTTACTGCATACACAGACTGATTTTATTGTTGTGGGTTTAGCAACAATTTAAATGCCTGGCATTCAGCTTTATTAAACAGATAGAGCAAGGGAGAGATGTAGATAAAGAATTGCATATGCAATACCCTAAATTATCTCACTGGTCTTACAGTGAAACTGGGGTCAGACAGCAAACATCCTCTTCACTTTCAAAAAGTCAAGTGACGATGGGGAAGGAATTCTGTTTGTTAGTAGGCAGGAAAGGATCTGGGTAGGCATGTGCAAAAGTGAAAAATTTGTTTCGTTTTAATTCGTCATTTAATACATTTCGTTAAGTTAGGTTCATTACATGTGTTGAATTCGTTTTCGACCGAATTTCGAAAAAATCCGGTCGAAATCAAAAATATTTCGACCGGATTAGAAAACAAATAGTCTCTTTTCGCATATAATTTTTTTCGAATTCAATTCGAATATATATTTTTTTTTTTCGAATTTCGATCGAATTTCGTCCGCGGGTTTTCGATTCGGAATCGAAAACGTTCGTTCGGATTCGGTAAATTCATTAATATTGCAATTCGGGAATTCGTATGCATCCGAATGTCCGAATAATGAAAAATTTCTCCGAATTTCGATTCGGAACTAAACGAAATGCACATGCCTAGGATCTGGCCACTGACCAAAACCATTTAAAAACTACAAACCAGAAGCATGGTTAGGACATCATTCCGCATGCCACCTTTTTCTCATTTACTCCTGTAATAAAAAGTGTCTGTGCTTTTTTTTTACCACTACTACTCCTTTTATATTGGCATTTGGAATTTACAAATGCAGCAATTTATAAATCAGATGAAAGATTCTGCGCTGGAAAACACTATTTGATAGATAAAGAGTATTTTATATATATTTATATAAATAAAACCAAAATGAGGGACAAATGAGGAAGAATGAGGGACAGAGGGACATTGCTCCAAATCAGGGACAGTCCCTCCAAATCAGGGACATCTCCCATCATGTTCAACTCTAGCCTTGACACATTCCATAGTGATTGAATTAGTGTGACAGAGTTACCCTTGTGGTTGTAAATATTAAAGTTTGTTTCTGACGCTCATTATTGGAAAAAGTGCGAAACATCTTCAAGATTACAGAAAAAGTTCAGTTACATGTGACTAGCTACTACACGCCAGGGAATTTTGGTGTAGCAGCAGGGATCGCAGCATTTACAGAAATGACCAGACTGCATATCATCTTCTATTTTAACCAGTCACTAACTTTTTTTATTTACAGTTGACTTTTCAAGTGTACTGTAATGTAGATAGACAGGTATTTGGCCTTCCATGCCGTTAGTGATTGGAAATGCTAATACAAATTGAGTTGCTGTGACACTTAAATTGCAGGTTATAGGGTGTGTGGTACTGATGAATAACCAGATACTTAGAATACCATCTTTGCATGGTCAGAGCAGGTTGATGGCATCAGATCTTTTTGCAGCAAGTAATAACCACGTTTATCTGAATCCAAACACTGACATCAGAGGTAAATCCATGGGTAAATAGCTACGTAGTGAGGAAATCCAGGATTGCATGTATGTGTCATCCACCAATTCTCATCTTGCTAAGTATAGAAGTATTACATTAAATATGCTAAACTGTCTAGTATGGTGTTTACAGACTTCTTCAAATTTTCCACCACTTCCTTATCAAATGGCATTTCCCCAAACATTCACTTCACTTTTCTCTTCACAATTGAAATCTGTGCACGAACATTTTACTGTTAGCAATCGTAAATAATTAATAGAACATTTTGTTTTATTTCCCAATTAAGGAAGAGTAGTATGGTCCCCATAAGGTACAAGGGGGTTTTAGGTGCACATATGCATACATCCCAACTGTCCCTGATTTGGAACAATGTCCCTCTGTCCCTCTTTCCTCCTCATGTGTCCCTCATTTTGGTCTGATCGATATAGTTATATATAAAATGCACTTTTTATCTTTCAAAAAATATTTCCCAGTGCGAAACCTTTCATCCAATTTCTACATTGCTGCCAGGGCCGGACTGGCCAACTGGGATACCGGGAAAAATCCCGGCGGGCTGGCTGCTCCTGGAGGCCGCTGTGAGGGCAGCGGCGCCTAAAAGAAATATGGCCGGGCCGAGCGGCATGCAACTGTGCATGCGACAGCGGCTCAGCGCAGTTCCGAAGCTAGCCGTGCTTGGGAAAGCTCGTACAGGCTCGGCAAGTTTCGGAAATGCGGGCGCATGCGCAGTGACACGACGGCACTGAGCGGCGCCATTTTTAAAATGCGCGTCGCTCAATGAGGTGAGTTCTTGCGTGTGCTGTGCCTCTCAGTTTTCCTACATCCCCTCCCTGCAGGCAGCGTCTGAACTCCTTTCCCCCCCTCCATCCTCGTGACCGCCCATGCAGCGTCTGAACTCCCCCCCCCTTTGGACCTCCTGACCTCCCATTCAGCCTCTGACCTCCTGTTCCCCCCTCCACAGCATCTGACCTCCTGCAGCCTATGACCTGCCAGCTCCCCACAGCCTCTGACCTCCTGCCCCCTGCAGCCTCTGACCTCCTGTCCTCCCTCTGCAGCCTATGACCTCTCCCCTCCCCAGAGCCTCTGACCGCTTGTTCCCCCACTGCAGCCTCTGACCTCCTGTTCCCCCCTCCACAGCATCTGACCTCCTGCAGCCTCTGACCTCCTGTCCCCCCCTCTGCAGCCTATGACCTGCCCCCTCCCCACAGCCTCTGACCTCCTGCCCCCCTGCAGCCTCTGACCTCCTGTCCCCCCTCTACAGCCTATGACCTCTCCCCTCCCCAGAGCCTCTGACCGCTTGTTCCCCCACTGCAGCCTCTGACCTCCTGTTCCCCCCTCCACAGCATTCTGACCTCCTGCCCCCCCCTCTGAAGCCTCTGACCTCCTGTCCCCCCTCCGCAGCCTCTGACCTTTCCCCCCCTCTGCAGCCTCTGACCTCCTGTCCCCCCTCCGCAGCCTCTGACCTTTCCCCCCCTCTGCAGCCTCTGACCTCCTGTCTGCCCCTCCGCAGCCTCTGACCTCCTGTCTGCCCCTCCGCAGCCTCTGACCTCCTGTCTGCCCCTCCGCAGCCTTTGACCTCCTGTCTGCTCCTCCGCAGCCTCTGACCTTCTGTCTGCCCCTCCGCAGCCTCTGACCTTCTGTCTGCCCCTCCGCAGCCTCTGACCTCCTGTCTGCCCCTCCGCAGCCTCTGACCTCCTGTCTGCCCCTCCGCAGCCTCTGAACTCCTGTCCCCCCCCCTCTGCAGCCTATGACCTGTCCCCTCCCCACAGCCTCTGACCTCCTGTTCCCCCTCTGCAGCCTCTGACCTCCTGTTCCCCCCTCCACGGCATCTGACCTCCTGCAGCCTCTGACCTCCTGTCCCCCCCCTCTGCAGCCTATGACCTGCCCCCTCCCCACAGCCTCTGACCTCCTGCCCCCTGCAGCCTCTGACCTCCTGTCCCCCCTCTGCAGCCTATGACCTCTCCCCTCCCCAGAGCCTCTGACCGCTTGTTCCCCCACTGCAGCCTCTGACCTCCTGTTCCCCCCTCCACAGCATTCTGACCTCCTGCCCCCACCTCTGAAGCCTCTGACCCCCTGTCCCCCCCTCTGCAGCCTCTGACCTGTCCCCCCTCCGCAGCCTCTGACCTCCTGTCCCCCTTCCGCAGCCTCTGACCTTTCCCCCCCTCTGCAGCCTCTGACCTCACCTCCTGTCCCCCCCCTCTGCAGCCTATGACCTGCCCCCTCCCCACAGCCTCTGATCTCCTGCCCCCCTGCAGCCTCTGAACTCATGTCCCCCCTCTGCAGCCTATGACCTCTCCCCTCCCAAGAGCCTCTGACCGCTTGTTCCCCCACTGCAGCCTCTGACCTCCTGTTCCCCCCGCCACAGCATTCTGACCTCCTGCCCCCCCCCCCTCTGAAGCCTCTGACCTCCTGTCCCCCCCTCTGCAGCCTCTGACCTCCTGTCCCCCCTCCGCAGCCTCTGACCCCCTGTCCCCCCTCCGCAGCCTCTGACCTTTCCCCCCCTCCGCAGCCTCTGACCTCTTGTCTGCCCCTCCGCAGCCTCTGACCTCCTGTCTGACCCTCCGCAGCCTCTGACCTCCTGTCTGCCCCTCCGCAGCCTCTGACCTCCTGTCTGCCCCTCCGCAGCCTCTGACCTCCTGTCCCCCCCCCTCTGCAGCCTATGACCTGTCCCCTCCCCACAGCCTCTGACCTCCTGTTCCCCCTCTGCAGCCTCTGACCTCCTGTTCCCCCCTCCACGGCATCTGACCTCCTGCAGCCTCTGACCTCCTGTCCCCCCCTCTGCAGCCTATGACCTGCCCCCTCCCCACAGCCTCTGACCTCCTGCCCCCTGCAGCCTCTGACCTCCTGTCCCCCCTCTTCAGCCTATGACCTCTCCCCTCCCCAGAGCCTCTGACCGCTTGTTCCCCCACTGCAGCCTCTGACCTCCTGTTCCCCCCTCCACAGCATTCTGACCTCCTGCCCCCCCCCTCTGAAGCCTCTGACCTCCTGTCCCCCCCTCTGCAGCCTCTGACCTGTCCCCTCCCCGCAGCCTCTGACCTCCTGTCCCCCCTCCGCAGCCTCTGACCTTTCCCTCCCTCTGCAGCCTCTGACCTCCTGTCCCCCCCTCCCCACAGCCTCTGATCTCCTGCCCCCCTGCAGCCTCTGACCTCCTGTCCCCCCTCTGCAGCATTCTGACCTCCTGCCCCCCCCCTCTGAAGCCTCTGACCTCCTGTCCCCCCCTTTGCAGCCTCTGACCTCTCCCCTCCCCAGAGCCTCTGACCGCTTGTTCCCCCAGCCACAGCATTCTGACCTCCTGCCCCCCCCTCTGAAGCCTCTGACCTCCTGTCCCCCCCTTTGCAGCCTCTGACCTGTCCCCTCCCCACAGCCTCTGACCTCCTGTCCCCCCTCCGCAGCCTCTGACCTTTCCCCCCCTCTGCAGCCTCTGACCTCCTGTCTGCCCCTCCGCAGCCTCTGACCCTTCCCCCCTCTGCAGCCTCTGACCTCCTGTCTGCCCCTCTGCAGCCTCTGACCTTTCCCCCCCTTTGCAGCCTCTGACCTCCTGTCTGCCCCTCCGCAGCCTCTGACCTTTCCCCCCCTTTGCAGCCTCTGACCTCCTGTCTGCCCCTCCGCAGCCTCTGACCTCCTGTCTGCCCCTCCACAGCCTCTGACCTCCTGTCTGCCCCTCCGCAGCCTCTGACTTCCTGTCTGCCCCTCCGCAGCCTCTGACTTCCTGTCTGCCCCTCCGCAGCCTCTGACTTCCTGTCTGCCCCTCCGCAGCCTCTGACCTCCTGTCTGCCCCTCCGCAGCCTCTGACCTCCCCTGTACCCTCTGCAGCCTCTGACCTCCCCTGTACCCTCTGCAGCCTCTGATCTCCTGTCCCCCGCCTCCGCAGTCTCTGACCTTCCCTGTACCATCTGCAGCCTCTGACCGCCCCTTTACCATCCGCAGCCTCTGACCTCCTGTCTCCCCCTCTGCAGCTTTTGATTTCCCCTGTACCATTCGCAGCCTCTGACCATCTCTTGTCTTATATCAGATCTGAAGCGGAGTTGAGAGTGGGAGTGCTGCCAGGATGGGGGTTCATGGGAAAAGTCAGACATGTATGGAATGTGGAGAGGAAACTATGGGACCAAGCTTGAGCCGAGTGACTGAGCCACGCATGGTGCACCTGAGAGGAGGTCAGTGACAGCACCACCAGGCCAGTCTGAGGAGGGGGGGGTGTCAATACAATACTGTAAGGGGGCACTGATCTAAAGGTTCCCACCTTATATCAGTAACCCCCCTTACCTTAGTGTTCACTTTCTGTGGAAGGTGGGCTCTGGTCACCAGAGTCCTCCCCACATTCCCCCTTCATATCATAGTCTGCAGGATTCAACCTTACAGTGCAAGGGGGCACTCTGATGTAAAGGGGAATGCAGTGGACTCTGATATGTGTGGTCTCTGGTCACCAGTGCCCCCCTTTATATTAGAGTTCGACCCCTTTCACACTGAGACGCTTTGCAGGTGCTATAACACTAAAGATAGCGCCTGCAAAGCGCCCTGAAAGAGCCGCTCCTGCCCATTAAAAAGAATAGGCACCGCAGCTATAATGCCATCAAAGCGCATGATGTTATGATGTTGGGCTGGTATAATGCTATGGGGCTGGTAGGAAATAAATTCCAGGGCTGGTTTTTATTCCCAGTCTGGCCCTGATTGCTGCATTTGTAAACGTCAACAGCCAATATAAAGGAACAGTAGTGGTAAAAAAAAAAACTGTTCTGGGTTATATAAATAACTTTTTTTTTAACTAACTTGAGAGTACAGATACTGAAGAAAAAAATATATCTACCATTTTATGAAGCAAGAGAGGCCCGGAGCAAAAGAACAAGCCATAGGGCCAGATTCAGGTAGATGCGCGCATATTTTATCCGGCGTAGCGCAACGCATATACGTTACGCTGACGCGAACTAGTGAGTAAAGTCCAGTATTCACCAAGCGCATGTTCGTTACTTTGCGGCGGAGTAACGAAAAAGCGCTGGCGCAACCCGACGCAAGTGGAAGTGGGTGTGATCATATGTAAATGATGGGCGGAGCCCAGCGCAGTGACTTACGTTCATCGCATCATCCACGGAGCATGCGCAGTGAGGGAGGGCTCCCCTCGCTCCCCTGTGCGCATGCTCACAACTTCCGTCGGCACCACTTCATGGGAAACGCCAGCGCAATGTGTTCCGTTGCGCGTATAAAAGCGGCCGTAGATGCGCCTTTCCGGCGCAAAAGTATATCCGGTTTCCCCCACCCCAGGGAAGTTACTTTTGCTGTATGATGGCTGCTCCCGTTCCCCCCAAAGAGAGGAGAAACCTAAATTTTAATGCCCAGGAGCTCACCCTAGTGATCTCTGCTATGGAGACGTATAACGACTTTCTCCACGGCAGGAAAAGTCGGAAGACCAGCCGGGATAGGAAGCAGGGCATCCCGGAGTCCATTGCTGGCAGGGTCAATGCCTTGGGCTACTCCACCCGGACTGCTGCCGATATCGGCAAGAAAATTAATGATCTGAGGCGCAAAGTCCGGGGCAAGGTGGCCACCATTAGGAGGCATGAGAGGGGCACGGGTGGTGGACCCCCATGTGCGGTCAGCCTGACCACGGAGGAGGAGGTGGTCGCCCGCTGCCTGGAGAGGGAGCAGTTGGAGGGGGTCCCGGGATATGATTCCGTGGAGGAAGGCTCCAGGAGAGGAAAGTGATTTTTATCCCATATTTGGTGTGTTGCATGTGGGGGGGGGAGGGTACATGTGCCAAGTGTGTGGGACCACCAACATGTGTCTGCTTTGTGTCATCCACAGATGACGGCGCTGGGCCATCATCTGTCGGCGGCCAGTCCACCCCAACCCCCCAACGGCATCCTGAGCCCGACCCCCTGGGTGGTGAACAGCATGAGATGGAGGAGAGTGCCCACACCTCACCTGATGAGGTGGTTGAGGAGGAGCCTGCCTTTCCAGAGCAGGACTTTCTTTTAATTTTGGAGGAGTCCTCCCCTTCTGCAGGGCCCTCTGTAATCGCCTCCCCCATTCTAGGAAGCCCCTCAAGGGCGACTCCATCCCCTCAGGGACAACCATCTCCTGGCCCCAGGAAGGCGACCCGGAAGACCAGGGGGATTGCTGGGCATCTTGACCGGCTAGTTGACAGCCTGGGCTCCGTGTCCCAGCTGACGAACGCTGTGCAGGACGTCAGCTGCAACTGTGCTGCAGTGGTGACCAGCCTGGGGAAGGTGCAGGCTGATGTTCGGCACCTCACTGCAGCCGTCCATGCCAACACTGCTGCCATCCGGGAACAGGGGAGGCAGAGGCAGCGTGACCAGCGGCATAATATCACCCGCCAGCTGAGGATGCAGGCCCAGACCAATCATTATCTGAGCCGGATTGCCGTGGCCTTGGAGGGCATGCAGCCAACACCTGCCAGGAGTGGCCCACCCGGGGATCAGCCACCTCCAGATGCCCCCCCACCCCCACCCACTCCCTCCAGGCAGCTGAGGAGCCAGAGAGGGCCCACAAGAAAGAGCCCCCGTCAGCCCAGATGAGGGCTTTTTTTTTTTTTGGCTCAGGTTATGAGTTTTTTCTTTGATTTATGCTCAGGTTATGAGTTTTTTCTTTGATTTATGCTCAGGTTATGAGTTTTTTCTTTCAGTTTAACTGCACACGGTCAGGAGTGCAGGGGACAGTGTGAATGGTGTGTGAATGTGAGGGGGTGGCACTCCTGCCAGAAAGGGGTGTCACCCTCGGCCGTTGGGGAGAAGTTATCCCCACGGCTGTGTGAATGATGTGTGAATGGTGTATGAATGGACAGCGACATCATTGGGGCCTTGACACCGGCGTTGCTGCTCCCAAGTCCTGCATGTTGGACTTGGGCTAATCCAATGCGATGTGCATGTGGTGTGTGTGATCTAGGGACATCAGTGGTGTGCATGCGTGCATTGTCCGTGTGATCAATGTTTTTGTTTAGTGTCCAAAGATGCCTACGGCGAGGACCCTAATGACTGCTTTTCCATCAGCTGACTGGGGCTCCTCTGGCAGGGGGGGGCTGTCTGGTTGGGGGGGTCAGGTCATCACGTATGTCAATCTGCAGGCCTTTTCTCATGGCAAAGTTGTGCAGAATGCAACATGCACCGATGATCTGACACACAAAGGTAGGGGAATACAATAGGGCCCCCCCAGACTTATCCAGGCAGCGGAAACGGGACTTCAGGAGCCCAAATGTTTGCTCCACCACTGCACGAGTTTTGATATGTGCTTTATTGTATCTTCTCTCTCCTCTGGTTTGGGGGTTCCGGAAAGGAGTCATTAGATGGGGTCCCAGTGCATATGCAGAGTCACCTGTAAGGGAAAAGACAGGAGGATGTTAGTCATGCATGTGCCCCTTGTGATGTCAGCATCATGGGGGGGACAGTCATGCCTGCCACCCATGTCACTCACCAACCAGCCAGCTTTCCCCATACATGTTCTGTTCGAATTCCATTGGGATGGGGCTCTGATTGTATATGAAGCTGTCATATCTGGATCCGGGGTGTTTGGCACGGACGTGCCATATGAGGCGTTGGGCATCGGCTATCACCTGTACGTTGATGGAATGCCAATGCTTCCGATTGCGGTATATGTGCTCTGTGGCACTGGGGGGCTGGAGTGCCACATGTGTGCAATCAATGGCCCCGATGGTGTGTGGGAATCTGGCAATGCTGTAGAAATCCTAGATTGCCTTCAGCCGCAGCTCCTCAGTGGTTGGTCTGATGAAGTGGTGGGACATGCGTCTGAGGATTGCAGGGACAACCTGGTGCACACATCTGCTCGTGGAGGACTGTGACATCCCAGCCACCACTCCACTTGTACGCTGGAATGATCCACTTGCAAGGAAATGAAGTGTTGCCAGTACCTTCACCAGTGGCTGCACTGCTTGTGAGCGGTGTGTTGGGCTGGTGATGTCATCCTGCAGGGTTGTGGTTAGTTCAAGTATTGCATCTGGGCTGAATCTGAAGAGGCGATACACCTCCTCATCACCCATGCCAAAGAGGCTCATGCGCGTGCGGTATATCCTCTCACGTGCCCGCCTCCTCCGTTCCGGGGGACCCATTAGTAGTGCTAGGACCACGGCTGCCCCTGGCATGTTGGCACACAGAGGTGTTGTCCTTGCAAGTGTGGTTGTTCAGCTTGCTATTTTCGTTGGTAACGCTGCTGCTGTAGCTGCTGACCTGTGGCCGTCTGGAGTAAAGATAAAGCAGCTATTTGTAGGAATAACTTTGCGACAGATGGACGACATACGCACGGCGCATGTAGCCAGCGTCTGGTGCTAATCCGTTCGCGAATCGGGAAATCTCCCTCATTTGCATATTTGCATGGGAAATCTATAGGTGCGACGGATGCGACAAGCGAAAATATGCGCTAACGATACTCTGGCGAGGGAAAGTTAAGCCGATCGGAAAAAGCCAGTTTTCTGTCGCATCTAGTTTGGTGGGTACGGCCGCATAGATACTACGGCGCATCTTCACAGTTACACGGCGCATATCGATATACTCCAGCGCAAGTCTTGCTGAATCTGGCCCATAGGCGTAGGGCCGGGCATGACAGGGTTAACAGAAACCCTTACAAGCCCGGGGGGAATGGTCATGAGAGGTGCAGTGGGGAGGGGAGGAGAGGCTATAAATTCCTCCCCCCTCCTTTCCCGGGTAACACACAGTCTGGGGAGAAAAGTTCCAAGGTAGGATTTCTGCTGGGGATTTGCTAGCTCTGCCTGAAAACATTCCTGGGGTTGAAGCCATGCTCGCCCAGCTTAGAGAGCAATATGATCGGCGCAGGGATGGGTGGCTACAGTTTTTCTGGAGCCTCTCCTTAGCCAGGCCAGCAACCAGGCCGGGTTACCCGGTGGGGAGGGGGGCTACAGTCTACCTGGAGCCTCTCCTGAGCCGGGCCAGCAACCAGCCTGGGTTACCTGACGGGGGGGGGGCACCCGCGCGATCTCGGCGCTCTAGGCCTCCGTAGCGGTACTCCCCGGGACCATCCACCAGGCAGCTCAGGAGGGAAGGGAGCCCAGCCCGGGCCCCCCAGCAAAAATGGACAGCGGCGGGCCCTGTAGGCCCCGCGAGGCGCGTGGGGGGGGGGGGCGGCCAGGATGCTCCAAGGCGGCGGCAAGGCCTGCCCTACGTGTGGAACAGGCTGCTGCGGGCTCTCACCCCGGTTGTGCACCGGTGGTTTATGTGCCTCGGCGAGGGAGATCGATCGCAGCGGTGGCTAGCCCCTTGCCTTCCACGGCTAGCCACCTCCCATCCAGCCCTGAGGAGGGGGGGCGTGGGGGAGCGGGAGACAGCAGCAGAGGTACAGCACCCAGAAAAGCGACGGGGAAATCCGTGCACGGGTCCAGAGTGCGCAGAGTGAGTGATGCCAGCTCTGGGCCCTCGGCTGCCAGGCCCGAGTCGCCTGGTGGGCCATCATCTGAGGAGCCTGGAGATCGTTCGGAGTGGGAGTTGTCGGGTTCCGAGGGGGAGTTTGTGCAGTTTACAACGCGGGAGACGAGTTTTTGGCTGTTGGCATTGCTTCCAGGCAGCCTGGTAAGTCGTTTTCATCAATTTCTACTGTGTTGCAAAATGCTGGTGTGTTGGTAGGGGGACGGGGGGAGGGTCCCCGTAGTCGTGTGGCAGTGCCCGCAGTGGCGGGGGTAGTGAGGTAAGGCCTGGGGGACAAAGGTTGGAGGGGATGCAGGTTTGCATCGGTTGTTTGGTAGGGTTGGTATCGTTGGTGAGCCAGGCTGGGGGGGGGGGAGACAATCCTGACATTAGCCCTGCGGCAGCTTGGGTGCCGGCGGGGGGTATGGCTGGGGGTAGCGACACTGGACATTCCAGGGTTAAGGTGTAGGCGGCGGGAGACTCCGCAAAGAAGAGGGATCTGGTCCGGTTGTCGGGAGCAAAAGGGGGAAGGGTATACTTTTTATGAGGCACCCCTGGGTTCACATTTTAGGCAGGAGGTGAGAGAGAAGGGCTGGAAGAGCGAATTTGTAGAGATATTTGCGCATTTGCCTCTGGGGAAGTTTAACCTGGTCAGGGTTAAGCCTGAGTCCTAAAAGGAGGATGAAGCAAAGGGAGGTATAGGTTTATACCCAGGATTTTTGCGAAGTGGTCGCAGTCATACTAGATCGGGGTAGCGTGATCGGTGAAAAAAAACTCTGAACACCGTTCGGCGCTTTTCAGTTAACAGGAGGCGATTAGCGAGGCCTATCGGTGTTACGGAGGCCCGGGATGGCTCCGTTGCAACAAACAGTTCAGGCAACGCAGGGCGGTGGGACCGGACATGTAGGTGGAGAGACCGAGGGCTTTGGCCTTGGGATGCAGCTCATGACGGCCCCACGGACGTCCACAACGTTTTCGGGGGGAGCGGTGTAACCTATTCCCCGGGACAGTCGGCCGGAAAGAAAAAGGGGGTCTGCTGGCAGTGTAATGAGGGTAACTGCACGTTTGGGGGGTCCTGCCGGTTCAAGCACGAGGGCTCCGGCTGCGGTGGTAACCATCCCTCTTCCCGGGTTTTTGTTGTGAGCAAGGCAAGGTACGTCCCGGAGATTTTACGAGTAAGAGGGAGGCATACTGTGATGGTGTAGAAGATGCGACCGTTTCTCGGTAGCACCCCGAGAGGGCGGCTGCCCGGTCGTTGGAGGGAGGTTTTCAGAGGGTTTCAGCATTCCTTGCAAGCTGGGGGTGCCCCCCCCCCCATGCCTAACAATTTGCGCTCCACGCTACGTCACCCTGAGGTGGTTTGCGGATACACTGCAGTAGGAAGTAGCTCTTGGCCGGATGGGGTGCCCATTCTCCCCGCCCCCCCCCCTTTATATGAGTTGGTCGTTTTCCCCTTTGGGGTTGTGCCAAACAAGGACCCGAACAAGTTTGGGCTCATTCATCACCTGTCTTTACAGGGGGGGGGGGTCGACGAGGCTATTAGCGCGGGGTATTGTACGGTATGTTACGCCTCTGTTGATGAGGCGGTTGATTGGGTCAGGGGTATGGTCGAGGGGCGGTGATGGCCGAGCCTGACATCGAGGCTGCCTTTTGGCTTCTGCCGGTACACCCGGATAGTTTCCGGCTATTGGTCTGTCACTGGGAGGGGGAGTTCAAAAGGGACAAGTGGCTACCGATGGGTTGCTCGGTTCATGTGCCTTGTTGGTACAGTTTAGTTCGTTTTTAGAATGGGTGGGTCGGTATGTGGCTGGAGTGAACTCCGTGGTCCACTATCGGGTTGACTTCCTCAGCGTTTGCCCGGCTGGGTCGCGTATCTGCGCGGTGTTTTGGCCACGCTGGAACGCATTGCGGAGCGATTTGGGGTGCCGCTGGCATCCGAGAAAAGGGAAGGGCCGAAGTCGGTCATACACCTTTTGGGCATAGTAATTGGCTCGGAGGCAATGGAGTGCAGATTACCGTTGGACACACTGGAAAGCCTCACGGCAAAAAATTGGCGAGATATTGGGTTCACAAAAAGTAAAAATCTGAGCGCTGCAGTCGCTCCTGGGAAAACCTATTTTCGTGTGTCTTATTCTTCCTATGGGGCAAGTCGTTTGCAGGCGCCGCTCGGCAAGCACGGCGGGGGTTAAGTCACCCAAACACTTCGTGGGTTTGTGAAGGAACACAGGTAAGACCTGTCGGTTTGGCACTCCGTTTTGGAGTCCTTTAACGGTATGGCTCTGTGGATGTTCGGTCCGTCGCCAATGTTGACATGGAACTGTTCACGGATGCGGCCGGGGGTTCAGGTTTTGGTGCATTATTGCAGGGACAGTGTATGGCGGGCCCTTGGCCCCAGTCCTGGGTGCCAGCAGGGTTCACTAAGAACTTGGTTCGGCTGGAACTGTTTTCCGGTAGTGCTGGCGGTGGAACTATGGGCCCTGCCTTCCGGGACCGGAAGGTCTGTTTCCATGGTGATAATCTGGGGGTGGTACAGGTGTTCAACAGGGTGACGGCTCCTCTCCCCCGGTCATTCGTCTCTTGCGGCACCTGGAGCTGCGCTGTTTCCAGAGGTATACCGGGAGTGGACAAGGTTGTGGCGGACGCCTTGTCCCGGTTTGCAGTGGGGACAGGTTCTGGTTTTGGTGCATTAGGCAGAGGAGCAAGTGGTCCCCTGTCCAGCGTGTGTGTGGAGGATTCAGTTTGAATCATCTCACAGAAGGTCGGTAAGGTGAGGAAACATGGGCGGCCTAAGAGAAGGTCTGGTTGGTGTGGCAGATGCTGGTTCGGGGGGCGGAGGTGGAGCTGGCGGGTCCAGAGGTATGGGTCCTGATTCGGTATTGTTTGTCCAGGAACATAGAGGCTGGGATGTCACAGTTGGTACTCGATAAGAAAAGTTGTTGAGTCTGGTATTCTCGTTTGAGTGGCTAAGGTGCCTGGAATTTTACTATGGTTTTTGGGTGCGACAAGCGCTCAAGGGATATAGCCAGCAGGAACGGCGGAGGGAGGCGCGGCACCCAGTATCGTTACATCTTAAGAGGTGTTATGGGGAATGTGGGGACATTGTTTTTATCCCGGTATGGGGTTGTGTCGTTTCTGCACAGTGTTTTGGTCTGGCAAATTTTTTGGAGCATTCGGGGTGGGCGAGTTAGTTAGCCCCTCCAAGAAACAGTTCAAGGCGGCATGTTGGCTGCTGACGTGTGGGGGGCACATGAAGGGGCCACACTGCTTCTAAGCAGATCCAAAACGTATCAGAGGGGGTGAGGTAAGTCAGTGCAGGTGGTCACTTTTGTTGGTTCAGACCTTTGCCCAGTCGGGCTGGTGGGGAATTCCGGCAGGTACGCCCGAAGGTGGGCGGTTCATTTGGTTACATAAGTAGGGGGCTCCAGGGTCACGGTATCAGTTCGTGGCAGGGTTTAGGAAAGGTTTGGGGGCTTTGGGCCTAGTGGAGAAGGAATTCTCCGGCGTTCCCTTAGGATTGGGGCAGTGACAGAGACTGCACGTGATCGTCCTGACGAGGAAACAGTCAAGGGGTAGGCAGGTGGGAGTCGAAGAGGTTTCGACTAGATGTAGGCCACAATGGTTGGTGGGCCTGGCGTAGGGGTAATTTGATGTTTGCATCAATGGTTGTATATGTTGCTTACTGTCTTTCAGGTACAGTGCAAGGATTGGTCTGGATTATGGGCCCTCTTCGGAGATTGGGGGGGCTTGGAGAGTGTATGTGCGACCGGTGGGTCGACAGCTGGGGGTCCCGAGACGTCAGGCTTGTGTACATTGGTTGCGTTTCCCAGGAATGATGTGGAGGTAGAGTGGTATCAGAAGTGCACAGGTTTGCACGTTGGGACCGACCACTGGAGGTACTGGTTCTCCATGTAGGAGAAATGATTTAGGGGGTGAGGTCAATGCTGGGGTCGTGAGGTTCCCGGATACGATAGTGGTATGATCGGTCATGGTGGCTGGGACATCATAGAGGATGGCCAGACAGTGGAGGGGGTGAAAAAGAGCTTGGTGGAAGATGGACAGAGAGGTGGTGAGGGCACTGCGGTCAGTGGTCGTCTCTGAGCCAGCCTGTCGGCTTGAGGCCTATGACCAGATGTTAGATAACGCAGTGCCAACCAAATGTGGTTTGTAAGTAGAAACGGGGGCCTCACGGGGGGGCGTGGTTTGCGCATGGCCGAGTGAGGTTGTGAAGGTGTGAGCTCCCGCTACCTCCATGCCCTCCGTGCGTGATACAAATCTATAGCCCGAGAAAGGTAACCTGTTGTCGGTGGCGAGAACCCCCGGTGAAACTCCCTGGACTGTTCCTGGAGCCGTTGGACGCCGTGAGTGTTGGAAGCCCGCCCTTCACCCTCCCGCTGTTCCCGCTGCCTGTTGTCTGTTGCAGCCTGTGTCCCCGCCTTCCGCCCTCTGCTGGCTACACGGCCCGCATGTTAGCGGTGCAGATAAGACTCCTCTGATCCCAGCAAAACTAAAAGTGAAAGGAACTAGACGTGGGGAAGGAAAAGTTGATGAGACCAGAGACGGGAGACGGGAGTAGGAATGAAGGTGCAGGTGGGGAGGCTGAATCTGTGAAGAGCCATAGCTCCATAGCTGTATAGGTGGCGACGGCGTGCAGTGTGCAGGGGGCTGTAGTGAACTGCGGGGCGGATCTGCTTCAGCTTAGCCCTGGCCCAACTAGACAACCGGGGGGCTAGGCTTTCAAGTACTAAGCGCCCCCAAGTGCCTCGGGGAGACGCCGAGAGGAGCGTGCAGCACAAAGCCTGAGAATTGAGAACCGCATGTGGAAAGTGGAGGGGAGGCATGTGTGCAGCTAGAGCTAGAGACACACGTACATCCCGGAGGACTGCATTGTTGACACAGCCAACCAGCCTAGCGGGTCATCTGGAGATCCAGAGTTATTTCTCAAAAATGGAGAAAGGGGGTGAGCAGGGTCAGAGCCTGGAGAGTCTGCAAATACAAACGCAGACTACTATCCCAAGGCTAGAGGTGCGGGCAGACGTAGAGACATTACAGATAGCTCCTCAAAGCCCCCGGGTGATCAATACAGGGGGGAGCGACCCCCCCTCCAGACTGAGTGAAGGGGGGAAGAGTGAGCTTGAGACCCTAAAATCCCTGATCCAGGCATTACCAACAAGAGAGGACATCACTACACTAATTATGAAAATAGAGGAAGCCCACTCCAGAGATATGGAAGAGATTAAAGGGGAGGTTCAGGGCTTGGAAAAACGCACGACAATGAATGAAAGTACCTCCAAAGACCTCACACTGCGTGTGATGACACTGGAACAGGGAAGAAATAAACAATTAGATGTGATCAACTCCCTACAGTTACAACTAGAAGAAATCCAAGACAGGAACAGACGGAATAATTTACGTATAAGAGGGGCGGGGCGGATCTGCTTCAGCTTAGCCCTGGCCCAACTAGACAACCGGGGGGCTAGGCTTTCAAGTACTAAGCGCCCCCAAGTGCCTCGGGGAGACGCCGAGAGGAGCGTGCAGCACAAAGCCTGAGAATTGAGAACCGCATGTGGAAAGTGGAGGGGAGGCATGTGTGCAGCTAGAGCTAGAGACACACGTACATCCCGGAGGACTGCATTGTTGACACAGCCAACCAGCCTAGCGGGTCATCTGGAGATCCAGAGTTATTTCTCAAAAATGGAGAAAGGGGGTGAGCAGGGTCAGAGCCTGGAGAGTCTGCAAATACAAACGCAGACTACTATCCCAAGGCTAGAGGTGCGGGCAGACGTAGAGACATTACAGATAGCTCCTCAAAGCCCCTGGGTGATCAATACAGGGGGGAGCGACCCCCCCTCCAGACTGAGTGAAGGGGGGAAGAGTGAGCTTGAGACCCTAATATCCCTGATCCAGGCATTACCAACAAGAGAGGACATCACTACACTAATTATGAAAATAGAGGAAGCCCACTCCAGAGATATGGAAGAGATTAAAGGGGAGGTTCAGGGCTTGGAAAAACGCACGACAATGAATGAAAGTACCTCCAAAGACCTCACACTGCGTGTGATGACACTGGAACAGGGAAGAAATAAACAATTAGATGTGATCAACTCCCTACAGTTACAACTAGAAGAAATCCAAGACAGGAACAGACGGAATAATTTACGTATAAGAGGTATCCCTGAAGCAGCAGTCCCAGAAGACCTCCAAGAGACGGTAAAAAATATTTTTCTGATATTATTAAAGGATGCTTTACCCTTAAATCTTGAGATGGACAGAGTGCATAGGGCTCTTGGCCCCAAGCCCAAAGATAGCTCTCGGCCTCGAGATGTGATTTGCAGACTGCATTATTTTAGACAAAAAGAGGCAATATTAAGGAAAGCCTGGGACATGGGGACCATAGAATTTAATGGAGCCCAGTTGAAGATATTGCCAGATCTATCAAGTGCTACTCTGCAACGGAGAGCTATGTTACGCCCCATATTAGATCGAATAAGGGAACTAGGGGGAACATACAGATGGAGGTATCCAATATCTGTATTAATCAGGAAACAAGATACAGGTACATTTTGGCTGCGCTCCAAAAATGACTTGCCGGAACTTTTCTCCTTTTTGGGGATCAACCCTATGGAGGTGGTGGATTGGAAACAGCCAATCTTAAGGAATAATTGAAACTGGAGGTCCTGTTGACTGCCCCTTTCTCCCCCCCCCCCTCTCTCTCTCTTTTTTTTTGTGTTTGGACCTTTGAGAGAGACTGGCCTTTTTTCCTTTTGTCCCTTGGTGCCTTTTTCATTTGTGCTTCCCCCTTTTTTTTTTTGTCTGTTTTTGCCCTTCCTCCTCTGGACTTTTGAAAACCCCAGAGTGAGGTAATCGGTGTTAAGAGTGTGCGGGGTATTGAGAGGGGGGTGAGGGGCGAGGGGTGAGTGGTGGGGGGTGGGGGGTAGGATGGGGGGGAGGGGGGAATAGAGATTAGAGGGGAGGAATAGGTTAGGGAAGTGGGGGTGAGGGGTGAGGGGTGGGGGTTAAAGGGGGGGCAACATAATTACACTACACACCATACACTATATAATACAATAATACACATAATACACTATAATAGATAAAATATTCAATACACACTTACACAAGGTTAAGGGGGGTGGGAATTAATAGTGAGAGCCCAATGGACATATTATTCAGGAGGGTATCACACAAGACCACTAGATAGGTTAGTCACAACTCACAGTTCACAGTATTAAAGTAGTTTGGCTCTACACATATTCAATACTCACAGTTAACATACATTAAGGAATAAAACACATATGGGAAGGGGTGGGAGGGGAGGGGGATGGAGAGGGTGGGAGGAGGGGGAGGGGGCACCCAGACCCCAAGCAAGTTTATTGACAACCTAGGTATAAGGATTAATACAATTTATTTGGAATTATTAATGTATTATTAAGGTATTGTTAAAGTACTATTAATGTATTATGAACAGGTACGTGAATTAGACCTGAGGGAAACTATTTAGATAGGACACCTATTGAGACACGCTACGCATGATGTTTTAGAATGTACTATAAAACTAGTTTTGTTGTTTGCTTTTCGCTTTCCCTTCTCGAACTACTGTAAGAATACTATATTACAGATTATTATGTGTCATGTACTGTGAGAATACTATAGGAATAATTAGTACACATATTCTATAGAGGGATTTAACCCTAGTATTGGAAATGGGGGGGGGGGGGAATAATTATATATGGTGAAGTCATTTGGGGGAGGGAGGGCACTACCCTGGCGTTATTAACGATTAGGTACCTAGGGAGAATGAGTAGCCCCCTAAATGGGGCAATAATATGAGGTGGGCGGGAGGGGGGAAGAAGGGGGAGGAAGTAAAACAGGAATACTCGAGATCCAGGGATTAATTAAGATGGGCAATATATTATATAATATGATTTAAATAAAGTGGAGGTGGAAGGAGGGCTGGAAGGTGCGGGGGCACCGTGATATAGGAGTGCGCAAAACCAGTACCCCCCGATAGGGAATTACTCAGGGGGATACTTAGGGGATAGAGTATTAGAGTAAGCAAGTAGGAGCTAAATTGGCTCTGGGGTAGAGGGGGGGGTCTTTGTACCATCCCTCTCGATCCCCACGGTCAATAAGTAAGGGGATTGGGTAGGGGGGGGGGGGGTTTCCTTTTTTTTTTTTTTTTTCCTCTCTTCCTTCTCTCTCCTCTCCTTGGCGCGGTTTTCTCTCCTCCCTCCCCCATTTACTTCGCCTCGTCTCCCTGGTCCAAGGGAAGGGAAGGAGGAGAGGGGAGAGGACTCTGAGCTGCAAGGATGGGGGGTATAAGGATTACCACTTCTAACGTTAAGGGACTAAACACCCCAGAAAAAAGGAGAATGCTCCTTAGTGAACTAAAAAAAATGCGCTCAGACGTGGCCTTTGTCCAAGAAACCCATTTTAGAGCCAGTCGGTTACCCTATTTACAAAATAGGTTTTTCCCATGTGCCTACCACTCCTTTAGTCCAACATCTAAATCTAAAGGAGTGGCTATATTAATATCTAACCAGATTGCTTGGTCATTAACAGAAAAACAGATAGACGAAAATGGAAGGTATATATTTTTAAAAGGCATTTTAGGAGACGAGAAAGTAACATTAGCCACTATATATACACCTAATACGAATCAAGATACCTTCCTGATTAAAGTACTGTCTAAATTAGATAAATTTATAGAAGGGAAGTTGATACTAGGAGGAGACATTAATATGACATTAGATCCCAAACTAGATACATCTCTAGGATCTTCTTCTCTATCAGGTAAATCTAGGAGGCGAGTCCTGCGAAAGTTAAAAGAAATGCATCTGGTCGACGCTTGGAGGATATTCCATGGGAAGGAGAGAGATTATACCTTTTACTCTAATCCACATAAAAGGTATTCCCGGCTGGATTATTTTCTGATCCCCCACTATCTACTGACGGGAGTGGAGGAAGTAAAAATTGGAAATATAACCTGGTCAGACCATGCCCCAGTGACAATTGACATAATAATATCAGGTAAGGCTCTCTCCACGGGATATCGTTGGCGTCTGAATGAAAGCCTACTACAGACCCCAGAAGTCAAAGAGGCAGTAGAAAAGGAACTAGGAGAATACTTTCGGACCAACGATACCCCGGGGAGTGACCCAAGTGTGGTGTGGGAGGCACACAAGGCGGTGATGAGGGGTTTATTGATAAAGCATGGGGCAAGAATAAAAAAAATGCGGGAGAATCAGGTTAGGAAACTAACGATAGATATCCAAACCTTGGAAACTCAACATAAAGGTACACAGTCAATCAAAGTAGGAGAAGAATTAGGACACAAAAGGAGGGAGTTAGCTGACATACTGAGGTATAAAGCTAAAGCGATTATCCAAGTAGGTAGAAGGATAACATATGAATTAGGCGACAAGTGTGGTAAAGTTTTAGCAGGGAAATTGAAAGATACTAGGAATACTGTATATATACCACATATTAAGGGCAAGAACGGCCAGATAATGTCACTCCCTAAAGATATAGCGCAGAGATTTAGAGAATACTATTCCTCCCTATACAACTTAGAACAAATAGATATCCCTAGAGGAAGGATTGAGGATTATTTATCCTCAACACAACTTAAAAGAATATCCTCAACTGAAAGGGAGATTCTCGACAGACCTATTTCAATGGAGGAACTCCAAGGAACTATGAAAATGGTTAAAAAAGGGAAAGCTCCTGGCCCAGATGGGTTTTCTATTCAGTATTACCAGCATTTTTTCCCCGTCCTCGGACCATACATGATTGGGATGTTCAATGAGATCGGCCGATCTACCGCACTCCGCCCGGAAGCCCTCATGCAGGGCCGGACTGGGAATGAAAACCAGCCCTGGAAATAATTTCATACCAGCCCCACAGCATAACGTCGTTACTTTCTTGTTCATAAAAAGGAAAAACATTTTAAAGCACATTTGAAGAGTGTATTATGTAAAGATATGACACAAATAAAAGCACATATATTGTATATATATACAGGCATACCCCACTTTTAAGTACACAATGGGGTTTATTTACTAAAGCTGTAAAGCGCAAAATCAGTCTCACTTCTGCATAGAAACCAATCAGCTTCCAAGTCATGGCTGTCATGCTATCAATCTATCAAATCAACGCCGAGAAGCAGTGGAGAAGAGGACACCGGGGACGAGCCAAGCAGGTGAATGGGCTCAGGTATGTAAAATGGGGGGGGGGGCTGGGGGGCTGTCATTGCCAGGTGTTTTTTCCCCTTAATGCATAGAATGCATTAAGGGGAAAAAACACAAAACTTTACAACTACAGACATACCCCACTTTTAAGTACACAATGGGGTTTATTTACTAAAGCTGGTAAGTGCAAAATCAGGCTGACTTTTGCATAAAAACTAATGAGCTTCAATGTTTTATTACCAGGCTTAATTGTACAAGCTGGGATTAGAAGCTCATTGGTTTCTATGCAGAAGTGAGCCTGATTTTGCATTTTCCAGCTTTAGTAAATAAACCCCATTGCGTACTTAAAAGTGGGGTATGCCTGCATACACACACACACACACACACACACATATATATATTTTCCAATTACAGTTAAAAGTGGAGCAATCATCAAGAACAGTCCACTTGTTGCTATGGTGATATGTTACCAGAATAAAGAATAATCAAAGAATTTACTTCAAAGTATGGAAGGTATAAACATTTTCAAAACTTTATTAACTTAACATAAATAAATTACTCACAAAAGACACAAAATATTAGTAGATAAATACTACACAATTTTTTTTTTTTTACATAAATTAAATATTGTAACAGTTACAATAAATCTCTTGAGATAGTAAAAAGTGCAAATATGTTTCTGTTAATTCTGTAACAGTACAAAGGCAGGCAACTCAACAGTTTTCAAAAAGTAATGTTCAAATATGACTCAAAAAAAGTGCTTTAGAAACAAGTAAACGACTTTAACAGTAGATAACAAAAAAGTGCTTATTAACTTTTAGGAGGTTGCAATGTGCAAACTATCTTCTAAAGTTTTAGAGGATAAAATGTGCAAAAACATGTTTGTAAACATTGTAAACAAATAACTAATCCAGTACAGTTTTTGAAAAATAGAGATTAACCAGCATTGTAATCCTCGGACATGCTTGTAATGTTATGTAAGCAACATCCCTTGTAGCAAGCTGCTTTTCGAAGCAAGAACATCAATGATGGTTTCATTGCTTAGTCCAATCAAGGCCTCTTTTTCCATGGACATGAGCATAAAGGCCTCCAAATGTGGTTGGGAGAGGGAATTTCGAAGTCTATTCAAAATATATTTAAGTTTTGAAAATGACCTTTCACATGCTACTTGAGAAGAGGAAAGTGTCAGTGTCAATTTGTACGCATTGAAAAGTGAACTGTACGACAGACTGTATAAGTTGTAACGCAGTAACACATTGTAGCAGCATGCTATACAGTTCTTACAAGTCTTGCACTTTCCATTTTCATCACCAACAGTTGAGTATGGTTGTTCCTCAGTTTCAGCGATAAGATGAGAATGGATGGTGTCTTCATCTTGACCTTCATTGTTCTCATGAGTATATTCTTCATCAAGAGACATTTTCAATCTTTTCCACTTTGATGAAAAATCAAGTAGCTCACTTTGCAGTTTCTCTTTAGTTGCCATGGAGTCAAATTTAATTACAAGACTACTCAGTCGTTCTAATGCATTGTTGGGAATGTGTAGCAAAATATCTTCAAAATTTCGGGGATCCAAACATGCCAAATCTGCAAATAGCTGACCATGTGTTGTAAATCGGCTCTGCAGACTATTAATAATCTTATCTAAGGTCACATTGTATACCTCCACCCTGAACTGATCACTTGCCAACAAGATTGGTTCGTCTACTGCAAGCTCACCAGCCATTCTTTTCTTTCGTTGTATTCTTTTAGTTGGTGGAAAGTCTTCCTCAATCACTACATTGCAGTCAGCTGTATCCAACTTGCCATTTGCTCAGACTGCAAACTTCTTTGCCGCATCTATAATCATTTGAGATTTACGATTATGTGCTTGTAAATTTTCTACCGTTTCTGACACCATTCGGTATGCCTGCAGTATATCCATACCCTGTGTTTGCAGGTACAAGGATAGTGGAGTGGTGTTCTTGAAAATAAATAAGTACAGCTGTGCTGTTATAAATGTTTTGAATTTTTTGAGGGAGTCCAAGAAAGTTCCAGCCTTGTATCTTATGTCAGCATTAAAATGGTCAGAACATGATATCGCTGTCGAGGTACGGATCAAATTTATATACAAGGCTCGACTTGGATCATTAAATGAACCAAACACCTTTGTAAGTGCTGCATCTGTGGACCACCATCTTGTTTCTCCAATCACAGAAAGTGATCGAAATCTTTCTTCCTGAGACTTATCTCGCCATACATTCATCCGGAGGTAGGATTCACGGATAAACACAGCACATGAATTTAACATGCCAAACAATGATATTGCCTGAACAGATATCTTTGTGACATCCATCATCACCAGATTTAGTACATGTGCATAACACCAAACATGAATCTGGCCAGGTGCTTTTTTACTCAGCCATGTGCTGAATCCGTTGTACTGCCCCTGCATATTAGAAGCTCCATCTGTTGAGTTCCCAACACAGTTTGTAACGTCAATTTCCATGGGTTCCAATACATCACAAACCAGTTCACACAAAGCCTTCCCTGTCGTGGATGTGCAATTTACCACAGCGACCAGACGTTCATGGACCACATCCGTGACATAACGAATTATAATTGAACACTGGTCTGAGACATTTATATCCTGCGTTGTATCTAGCTGTATTGAGAACATGCCAGCATCTCTGATCTCTTGGGCAATACCTTTTTTTAAAAGTGTTGAAATTACACAGATGACATTGTTCACTGTTGTTTTAGAAATAAGTGTAACAAAGCCGCCACGTCCTTTGCTACTCGTTGCACCTTGATGCTGCTTTTTACTTTTTTTAATTACTGTATCAAGGTGATTTTTCAGCAAGGGATCAAACTTGCTTAGGAGTAGCAAAATCTCAAGGAAATTTCCATGGTCCAATTTTTTTTCATCTAAAGTATATGCTGCTTCAGCTGTTGCCCTATAGCTTAGACCTCTTTTTCCGATCAGCTTGATGGTGTCAATCACTCTCTCTAAGATGGCACGTTTTCTCTTCACTTCCTCTTTTCTGGCTGTTGTTTGTTTCTCAAATAAATGACTAGATATGTCCATATTCTTTGATCTCATTAAAAATGATTCAGCGCTATTGTTGTGGAGGTTGCTTCTTTCATGCTCTTCAATCCTCTGATACATATGTTTTTCATCAAGGCAACCATCAATAAAAGCACTGACGTCTGTCTTTCTACTGAAAGCAAGACACACCATGCAGAAAAAAACACAACGTCCGTGTGAATAGGTCAACCAGTGACGCTTCTTTCCATCCCTCCTCTCATATAATTTTTTCAAATTAAAAGAATGTAAATCTGGTTGACATGGATGAAACTGGAAGAATGAATCCAAATTTTCAGATTTTGGTCTGATAAACCACATGTTATCATTAACTGTGTCAGGTATGCCCTCATTAATGCCCACTACTTCTGGAATCTCTTCTGCTGCTAATGATTCATCCACAATTTCTTCTTCATCAGTTTCTAGCTCAATTGGTGGTCCAATACTGTGGTGAATATCTTCACCAGCATCAGTATCCATATCCACTTGTACAGTGCTAGGCATTGCTGTGCTACAGGTAGCACCACTGTCTTTATGTGGAGATGCAGGTGGTAAGTCATGCTTTGTTGCCACTGTTTTAAACAAGCTACTGACTTTTTGATACTGGTTTGCAGCTTTTTCTAAGAGTTTTTTTTTTTTTTCACGTTCTTTTTCTGCTCCTCCTTTCTGCTTTATTTTACCTTCACCTTTCTTATCCATTTCAATCACTAAAAAAAAAAAAAAGAGGCATATTTCCTATATCTCTCCTAGCTCAAAACACGTTGTCATCAAATACATCTAAAAAATCATTCCCTAAGTGGACATATTTCCAAATCCGACACTTTATACATGACATTAACCGTGATTCGTCAGTATCCTGGGCACTCTCCGCACTTTGAAACTCTGTGCTCCCAGTCCTCACCCCAGCAGCATGTACTATCAAATATTCTCCCACAAATCTGGGAAAGCATGCCAAGCCTGGGAATGGGAATTACAAATGGAGCTAACAGAGGATCAGTGGGCGTGCATTATCTCTATTGCCAACAAAGGCATCACTAAATGTCTCGGTCCAGGAGAATAACTATAAGACCCTCACTAGATGTTATCACACACCTGTTATGCTTAAAGGGTCACTAAAGGAATTTTTTTGCCAGAAAACGCACCCCGTTACGACGAGCTTGCGCGCAGAAGCGAAGACATAAGTGAGCAACGCCTGCATATGTAAACAGTGTTCAAACCACACATGTGAGGTATCGCCACAATTGGTAGAGCGAGAGCAATAATTCTAGCCCTAGACCTCCTCTGTAACTCAAAACATACAACCTGTAGATTTTTTTAAACGTCGCCTATGGAGATTTTAAAGGGTAAAAGTTTGTTGGCATTCCACGAGCGGACGCAATTTTGAAGTGTGACATGTTGGGTATCAATTTACTCAGCGTAACATTATCTTTCATAATATTAAAAAAAATTGGGGATAATTTTACTGTTGTCTTATTTTTTAATTTAAAAAAGTGTAATTTTTTCCCAAAAAAGTGCGCTTGTAAGACCGCTGCACAAATACGGCGTGACAGAGGGTATTGCAACGATCGTCATTTTATTCTCTACGGTGTTAGGATAAAAAATATATATAATGTTTGGGGGTTCTAATTAGAGGGAAGAAGATGGCAGTGAAAATAGTGAAAAATTACATTAGAATTGCTGTTTAACTTGTAATACCAACAGCCACCACCAGATGGTGCCAGCTCACACAAGGAAGAGCTGGGGACTTCACAAAAATGTTTTTTTTTTTTTTTTGCCCACCTTCCAAGACAAGTCACCAGGATGCTATTACTAGTCGCCATGGCGACCGGGATTTGTCGAGCCCTGGTCTAAAACTCCTCAGCACCAATCCAGTTTCGTTTTGCAAAACCTTCACTGCCCTCTATTGGCTCTTTGTCTCTGTACATCAGATAACCAGAAAACAGCAAAAACGAAACTAAACTGTAGGTACATTATATGATTGATTTTTATCTATTTTTAATAATTTTTAAAAGGAATCAGTTAACTATTATGTCTCTATACCCTGTAAACAGTCATTTCAGTAAAAAAAATGTTTTTCCTTTAGTGACCCTTTAATAAATACCACCTAGACACCCCCATCACTTGCTGGAGATGCTCCAAGGGGCCTGGATCACTACCACATATTTGGTAGTCATGTTCACTAATACAACCGTTCTGGTCACAGGTTCACAAAATAACGACATAAATCTCCACCTACTCCCTGGAACACACTCCAGCCCAGTTTATCCTCCATCACTTCACTACACCTGTGCAGTCTTATCATAAGTCCCTGGTTATCAGGGTGGATAAAAATCAACGATTTTTTTAATCAAATTTATTTAAATAATATGCTCTTGGAGTAAAAACTTTATCTAAAAAATAGTTTTCTATTTAAGATGCATTAATTATTTTGATTATTCAGCATGAAATAGAGCTTAGTGATGTAGCATGAGGCTGTATTATTCTGCAATTTTTTTTTCTTTTTTGGTAACATTCAATGAATACAAACTCTGAAGTGTGAGATAACATACACTGCATTGATGTCACAGTAACCATAAACAAAGTTCAGGAATATTCCTTTATCCCATTGTTTTGCAAATCTATGTACACAACAAACTGTATGATTGAATCGGTTCTGATATCGCTGTTTTACTAACCTGACAGCTTATATTCGTTTTGTTTGCAAATATTAAATATTTTAACTACCAGCAAGAATAAGTCCTTACATTTAAAGAGCACCTGTCATTTCAGATCCATCATGGCAGCGCCATTAGCGGGGATCCACTCACCTGCTGCCGCTACATCCCTCACCTTGTGTCACTGCTGCATCACCAGCCATTCCATTAAAGTGAATGGGACTGTCGGTGAGTCAAAAGTAGGTCAGAAGAGGAGCCAACAGCATTCGTGGTGGTCCCGGTGCTGCCCCACAAGGGTCTCCACTCACCAGATCCAACTCCACACCAGGGGTACCCAGCATGTAGTATAGGCTTCCCAGTTTTCCACTATACCTACATATACCTACTACATGCCGTGTACCCCTGGTGTGGAGTTGGATCTGGTGAGTTGGGACCCTTGTGGGGGAGCACCGGGACCACCACGAATGCTGTATCAGCTGTATAGGAACACCTTTCCTCACTGCAAGAACCTCCCGCCGCCTATAAGAACGATCAAGCAGCGGAACCGCCTCTATGATCATTCTTATGTTGCACAGAATCGGTGGCTGAAGACGGTGATATCTGAATGATGCCTCTAGCTGCAGGCATCATTCAGATATCACCGCACAAAGCCGATGGACGTCCTCGGATCTCAAGTGGTTAAAAGGTAGGTGCAGGGGGGGGGGGGTTGACCATGCAATGGTGAAAGAGATTATACAGTCCAGATTACAATTTGCAGGGGCAGAAAGGGTAGGTGCAGAGGGGGGGGGGGGGGTTGACCATGCAATGGTGAAAGAGATTATACAGTCCAGATTACAATTTGCAGGGGCAGAAAGGGTGACAGAGAAAAGGGGGTGCAACCCTCCTCTCTCTCTGTCACCTTTGCTGCCCCTGCAAATTGTAATCTGGACTGTATAATCTCTTTCACCATTGCATGGTCAACCCCCCCCCCCCCCCTCTGCACCTACCCTTTCTGCCCCTGCAAATTGTAGTCTGTATAATCTCTCTCTCTCTCACCATTCCATGGTCAACCCCCCCCCCCCCCCTCCCCTCTCTGAGATTGTTAGACAGACTGTTCAGACAATTTAGATTTTCCAGGGGCAGCGAAGGTAGGTAGGTGGCACTGGCAGAGAGAGGAGGGGGGGGGCGGGGGTGCACCGTTATATGGTGAGAGAGTCGAGAGAGATACAGCAGGATTTCTAATCTTTTTTTCCTCACCTTGTGCTCCAAGGGTGGCCGGCCCGCACGTTATCTTCTTCTCCTCTGCGGCTGAAGACAGACACGTGAGTCACGTCACGTGACTCTGCACTGGGCGGTGCTGGCGCCGCACGGGAAGAAGGAAGAACTTCTGACCTTCGGTTCTTCTCCTGCACGGCTCCTCCCCTCCCTCTGACCACGTGACACAATCGCTCCAATTCCAAGGGCAGACAGTCCACTCCACACAGCCGCGAAAGAGCAGCGGCGAGCATGGCGGCCGCAAATCGCCGGCGGCCGGCCGCCGCTGCTTTTAAATACATACACTGCCTGTACATCATGTGAGTGAGGTGAGAGGACATTGCCAGCAACCAACCAGTCACTGAGGGCTAATTGAAAAGTGCGGCCGGCCGGCCGCGATGTCATGGCGGCCGCCGCCGTGGCCCGGCCACACAGGCAGCTAAACTGATTGTTTTTTGACAGACAGCAAGCGGCCTACCGGGATTTTTCCCGCTATCCCGCTTGGCCAGTCCGGCCCTGCCCTCATGGCACATATTGCGGTGATTCCCAAAGAAGGGAAGGACCCGGCGGAGTGCGGTAGTTATCGCCCGATCTCATTGTTGAACACAGATCTAAAACTTCTTACTAAATTAATAGCAGCCCGATTACAACCTTTCCTGACGCAGCTAATACACCTAGATCAGGTGGGTTTTATCCCGACCCGGGAAGCCAGGGATAATACTATTAAAGTATTGAACCTGGTACACTGGGCAAGGGAAACCAAAAAACCTTCGATCTTTCTGAGTACAGACGCCGAAAAGGCCTTCGACCGAGTTAACTGGAAGTTTATGGCAGGAGTATTGAGACATATTGGATTAGGAGAACATATGTATAGATGGATTATGGGGGTGTATACTACACCTCAAGCATCAATCAAGGTAAATGGGATCCTCCAGAGCCTATTAAAATATTAAATGGAACAAGACAAGGGTGTCCACTATCCCTGCTATTATACGTTTTGACACTGGAACCTCTGCTGAATAGGACTAGTCAAAACCCGAGAGTCCGGGGACTAGATATAGGAGACAGAGAATATAAAATTTCTGCATTTGCAGACGACATGCTGTTCACCATATCTCACCCCCGGGAATCACTACAGAACTTGATGAGAGAAATAGAGGAATATGGGAAATTAGCAAATTTAAAAATTAATTATGAGAAATCAGAAGCAATGAGTGTGGAATTACCGGGGGGCCTACAACAAACCTTAAAACCTAATTTTAAATTTAAGTGGGTTAAGACAGCCCTGAAATATCTGGGGATTTATATCCCACCAAAACTAGGTAATATTTTTGAAGTAAATTTCCCTCCATTGATGAATATAATCAAGGACACTTTGAAGAAATGGCAGAGGGGATTTCATTCTTGGTTTGGGAGATGTAATGCTATTAAGATGAGTATACTCCCTAGAATACTATATCTCCTTCAAACAATACCAATCAAGATCCCCCCTGCCTTTTTACTTCAAGTAAATAGGCTTCTTTTTAAGTTCATTTGGGCTAAGAAAAAACCCAGGATCAGTAGGAGTAGGATGTTCTTACCTAAGAGTAATGGGGGCCTAGCAATACCAGACGTAACCAAATATTATCAAGCGGTCCATATGGGTAGGATTATAGAATGGGGCAGGAGGACAGGATCAAAATTATGGGTAGATCTCGAACAAGAAATTAGTCAAATCCCACTGCAAAGAGCACTCTGGTGCTATCAAACACTGCCGATACAATTAAAAAACCATCCAATTATAGGGACGACGCTAGCAATAGGCCACAAGATATGCCAGTTAGGAAAACACACCTCAAGCTTCTCCCCCCTGTATCCAGTATTAGGAAACCCCTGCTTTCCACCAGGTATGGAGAAAGGAGCATACAGGAGTCTCAGAGAGAAGGGCCTTACACAGATATCACATTTCTCAGAACAAGACAGATGGCCAACTGTACCATCATTGGTACTCCAGGAAGGAAAATATGGGGTTAAAAATTGGCAAGCGGTACAATTGTGCCATTTTCTGAACTCTCTGGGATCAACAAACAGATATAAAAGGGAATTAACACAATTTGAAAGATACTGTGAAAACCAGGAACCCCCGGATAAATTACTATCTAGGTTGTACAGGCTAGGAACAACACCTTTAGAAGGCCAGGAGATACCATCTATAAGAGAATGGGCCAGAGATATGGAGAGGAATTTTTCACAGACTCAGCAGCAAAAAATAATCAATTTAACCATGAAAACATCAATAAGTACTAGGCTCCAAGAATTAAATTATAAAATATTAAATAGATGGTACTATACACCAGAGAAATTGAGTAGGGCGTTTCCGGGAACCCTAGATACCTGTTGGAGATGCAAGGAAGATAGGGGAACCATATATCATTTATTTTGGACCTGCCCAAAGATCAGGAAATACTGGCAAGAAGTATTAAGGATAACCCAAAAATTTACAACATATCAATTGCAGGATGACCCAGCTTTCTGTTTGCTGCACCTAACACAGATTCCAATAAAAACATATAAGAAATCGATCATATGCCATATGATCAACGAAGCTAAGGCTGGGATAACTCAAAATTGGAAAAAAAATAACCCCCCCACGATAACCGACTGGCTCTATAGGGTGAGGAATATTTGTGCAATAGAGGACGTGGTACTATCAGCCCAAGATAGAAAGGAACAATATAACTTGACCTGGGGAGCATGGAACGTATTCATGTACTCAGAAGAAGGGAGGAGGTTGATGGGGAGGGGAGTGACGGAACGGGAGTGAGAGAAGCTCTAAGAAATTGGATGGAGAGCTCTGACCTATGAGAGGGGAGAGGAGGGAGAGAATTGGGGGGGGGGGGATTTCTTCCTTTTTTTTATTTATTTTTTTGAGGGGGGGTGGGAGAGGTTGGGATGGGAAGAGGGAAATAAAAGATAAAAGGAGATATGGCAACACAAGAGAACATGGGAAATAAAAATGGAATTAAAGACAGGGGGGAGGCGGGGGGAAAAAAAAAGAGAGACAATTAAAAATGGATAATAGGGGGAGGCTGGAGAAAACAGGGGATTATAACACCCCATCAAATAGATGGGGAACCCAAACCTGGAGCAGGAACTACAGGAGATAATACAGGGCACTGTCACTAGGCTAACCCTGGACGTAAATAACTAACCTGCACCCACTCCTACCCTGTTACCTCCAAATGTACCCCTGAGTCTTAAACGAGTATAAAGGACTACGAGATAATAAGTTAATGTTTGGTTTTATTTGGTTGATTTCAATGCAATGGTGAAGTAACTTATGCTGTAAAACTAATATTTCCTAAATAAAGAAGGATTAAATACAAAAAAAAAGAAACGGGGACCTGGCGGTCAGGCATCTGGGAGTTGGAGGTGTCTACGTGAAGATACCTTAGGAGTGATGGAGTTTACTGCACAGATGTTGGTATCGATATGGTGGGGGTTGGGCCCGTAGGACGGGGTACAGCAAGCATTGAGGGTGTGGAGGTGCGCCCAAAGGCAAGGGGTTACCTTTGGGTGCTGGTGGCGGGTGTTTGGACTTTGCAGGAGAAGAAATTACCCCAAATATGGATGCCATTACCCAGAGGTGGTATGGGTTCTGAAGGGGTGTGGTTTCCAGTCTACCAAGGTGTAGCTGGAATGTTGGTTAATGGGGGCACTGCGGTCAGTGGTCGTCTCTGAGCCAGCTTGTCGTCTTGAGGCCTATGACCAGAGGTGAGGTACCGCAGTGCCAAAAATGTCATAATGTTAAAAGGTTTTACAAGTCAGTGTTAGTGGTGCCTGCAAAGTCCAGCACTAGTATGAGCAGAACTGTTTTTCTCAGGAATTATATGGTTTATATATGTTATTTATTATTGGATGTTATCTAAAATAAAGGAGGCTGCTACGACCAGTTTTTACTCCAAGTTACAGTGGTGGTCTCATTATAATTAAAGGTTTAAGGGGGAGTATAAATCAGTGGGTCTTAGCAGTAAAGGTTATATCTGGGATACCATAGTCATGAAAAGATTGAACAGTTGAACCGCCATTTGTTATACTTTATTCAACACGTGTTTGTACATGGACTGTGAGGAAAAAATGTAGCGCTAGGTGAGATAGAGACAATAATTTCTCTAAATTAAAACGAATACAAAATCACTCTAATGAAATGGTGATAAAGTGACAAAAACAACAATAAAGGTGAAGTGAATGAAAAAACAAGTGTTGTAAACAAACACAACCAAAAATAACAGTAAAAAGTCCATCAAAACCTGGTGAA
Source organism: Rana kukunoris (assembly GCA_029574335.1). Taxonomy (NCBI): domain Eukaryota; kingdom Metazoa; phylum Chordata; class Amphibia; order Anura; family Ranidae; genus Rana; species Rana kukunoris. Next base: position 266,383,988 of record CM056050.1, on the reverse strand, counting down.
TGAAGGGATGGTGGAATGCCCACGTAGATCCTCAAAGGCAAACAATAATTTCTTAAATTCAATGAAGATATAAATGCGCTTACCAGAAGGCGTGGATCTGTCTGTCAGCGACAACAGATCAATCAGGCATGAACACTCTCAGGGCACAACCTGCTCGGCTTCCTCAAACTGGATCAATGAGTAGGATGAATTTTCAGTGGAGGGCCATGGATGCACGATGTCCTGGAATGATGTCCCAAATAATCCAAGATGTCCAACCCCAAATGAATGGGGGGGGGGGGGGTGATGGTATAACCCCTAGGGGGATGGGACAAGGCGGAGATGGAAGGCTCCAAACAACATGTAGGGGAGAGAAAGAAAAACGCAGCCCCAATGGTGCAGGTCAAAAAATATAAAGGTTTTATTGTAATAAAACCACAGGTTACATAAAAAGTGATCACAAGTAATAAAAGGGGCAATATGAGAAATGGTGAAAACCAAGCCCTACATGGACTGCCTGCTGCAAAATTGCCAGTGTTATATATGAAGAAAAGCTGAAGTTAATAAAAAAGTTATCTCAGGAGTTTGGTGTTCTCTTTAAACCAACTGCTTCCATAGAACGGTGCTAAAGGAATTATAGAGTGACAGATAGTCTTGTTTGGACTAAAAGACCAGGGAAATCAAAATTCTTCTAATGCCACAGCGCATAAAGGCACTTTATTGTGCTGTGCCTGCCACAGTTGGCCCTCCTCAACAAGGATATTTTTTTTTAGTATGCACATACCTGCATCTAAATATAGCTCTGGTGTCCCTAAAATAAAAATGTTTTTTTTTTATTTTTTTAAGTCTTGTGGGGTCTATGCAAGATAAATTTTACAAATGATAATGTGATATAGAGAATAAAACTATGCATTGCTATCATTAATGGAGATTTCTAAATAACTTTTTAACTTACATCGGTAGCCGTACACTTGAGGATATTGTTGATAAAGCTTTGCCTGCATGATCAGAAGCTCAGGCACCAATCAGGGATTCCATACACTGGTACTCAGAATACTTTTTTGATACGATAACATGGTATGAAGAGTTTTGTATGCCTTTTTTGCTTGACATGTGCATGTTTTTTGCATAGTAAGTTGGTCACTTCTGTTTGTTTTGTTTTTATTGTTGCCCGTTCTTTAGTGTTTGCATTAAAATATCAGTATACAATCAGCTAAATCACAATTGCGCATGTGGGTAAACTTTTTGGCACATACAATTTCATTTTCTCCTGTGGTACTTTAACAGTAAAAAAAAAAAAATGTTGTATAAAATAATGCATATTTTATTTGTACAGACAATAATTAAAAGAGAAAAATCTTAACATAAGAAACAACTGTTCTGACATTATGATATATCCTCCCAACAATGGGTGACACTGAGTTATCACAATACCCATATACCCACTGGCAGGGTAAACCATATACAAATATCCACCAACAGAATTGTTTCATCCAATGCCCCTCACCAGGGTGACCCAATGCGTTTCTGATTGTTCCTTACAAATCTTCTCCATGTGTAAGGGTGTTTTTTTGTCTAAGAAAAACTGATATAACATAACATTAAAAACTTTATGAAAAAAGTTTATACATATCCCTTTATATAAGGACATATACACTTACGTTTTCAGTATGTCACCATTGAGCATGGACCAAAACAATGAAAATAGTACTGCTCAATAGTGCACGTTTCGAGTCGAGTGAACGTTCAACCCCGAACATCACCTGTTTGGCGAACACCCGAATGACCGCTGGTTAGGTGCAAGGCTTTGCCAATTAGGGCACAGAGCAATGTCAGAGCCCTGCTTGGACAAAGTGATCATGACTTTCTCCAATCACGGCTCAGTGCTCATAATCCCACCCCACACTATAAAAGGTTCCTTCTCATCGGAAGCTTTTGCAGTTTGTTGAAGTGAAGATATATAGAGCAGGAATCAGTTTTCTATTAGCGAGTTAGTGTGTCACAACCTGCAACCTACCTGTACCAACTGCAGGGGTCCTCGCACTTGCAGCATGTCAGTCCTTGGCACTCGTGTTGGTGACCTGTGTCCTGTGGCACCCCACGTGTGAGTATGGTGAGGCCTCTAGCACATGTCTGATGGCATCCTCATATCAAAATGGCAGCACTGAAGTGCTTCCTGTTATAGACTGCAATTGCGTCACTTCCACCACACCCTCCTGAGGTAATTTCCTGTTTTATCGCCATAAAGCTGAAAGGTTCCAAAGAGAGAGTGCTCAGTTGTTTGGGAACTGTCCACAGTGTGTACTTGTTGCTTGCCGTGTGATATTGAACCCTGACCTTGCTACATTTATTGACTCTGATCCTTTGCTGCCTGCCCTGACCTTATGCTATGTTTGACTTTGATTATTGGACTTTCCCTTTTTGTACCACATTTTTGGAAACTGTGCTGGATTCACCTCCTGACTAAGTATCCTTATCCAAGTGTGTACCCCTGTTATTGGGCTCACCATACCTAAGCACTCACAGTGTGTTCACTTAATGTGACTCTGAGTGTGGAGTGTTAGTACAGTGTTAGTATAGTGTGTCAGTATAACACAACAATAAAAAGACAAAAAAGAAAATAGACTGCTGCACACCCTTAAGAGTTAACTACAAAAAAATGTATTATTAGAATAAATATAAAAAAAGAACACATGTATGTCAGGTATAAAAACTCAGGTCCACTATGATATGGTAGACCAACCCAGGGATGGTCCCCCTGGATGCCCACTCAAAAACGGCTTATACCAGTAACTAATGCTCGATCATCCCAAAGGGAGATCAGAGTCTACAAAAAATATATATAGCGCCCCCACCCTCCACATAACACACAGAGGCCCCCCCCCCCCCACACAAAATTGCACATCTGAACCCCAACTCTTGGCAATATTTCCTAATGGTTCCCACAAATAGCAGTGATTCCCTGTAATTCAGGTGAAAAGATCACTGGCTAGATGATGGAATATAACATAATTAAATACCTGAAAAAGGGGACATGAAAAAATCCACTGACTAGTGGTAATAGTAGCACTGATCCAATAGAGACTGATAATGAAGAAAACAAAAGGAAGGATATTGAGCCTAATAGATCACTGAGAAAAGTTCTCCCGTTGAACTCGCCGTGTCAGGCTTGGTATTATTTCCTTATAAGTATATTTTCATTATTATATTGTCATTCATAGCTCTAAGTAGAGGCTATTTTCTCCAATCACGCACTGCTCAAAGGGATTGCAGCCAGACCATCCATTTATGCATGAAGCTTGAAGCGCTATTCCTAAAGGTAGCAATATCAGGTGAATCGGTATGATAGTATCCAAGGTGGGACAGTGGTAGTACAGCGTCTCTGATAGTGAGTTGTTGATTGCAATGTCCAGAATAAAAGTAAACTTATTCAATCTCCAAAGACAATGGCTGGAAGCCAAGTGTTGTAATTGTCCTCAGGGTGTGCTTTTCATGTCTCCATAAGGCATCCTTTAATTGATGGTATATCTGCTCAAGGTACAATATTACCGAGCTGATAAAGGAAAAACCGTGAGGCTGAAGTGTGCATAGGGGGGTCCCTGTTCCCCAAGAGTTTACATGTTTCGTTCCGTGGGTATCGGAACTTCATCAGAACTGGGGAGCTATGGATCAGTGCTTCCTAAAAAAAGGGAGCCAGAGCTATCTGTAATCAACCAAAGTGTCATTCAGGTGTATCCAGCCTGTTATCTGGTTAACCGTTTCATGAAATACCTGATGCTCTACAAATTCAATTGAAGACTTACATTTAAAAACCCATAACTAAAAAAACAGTGTTAGTGTGCGCTGCCCAGCACAATGTATAAACATTTTCACCCAGTGAGGGTGCATTCATATCGTTCATTCATATATCTATATAGCATGTGTCCATTACTTTTATCTAAAAGTGTCACTATTGTAGACCGATAATGGTTATATGCTTCTCCACACACCATCCAATCACACTAAGAGATCCAATCCAAACAGCAGTATAGCTGCAACATCCAATTGTAACTGATATTACTCACTTGATAGGGCACTATCACAGAGAGCCATGAACCCAAATGAACCCAAATGAAGATAGGTTTATATAGCAGATAGACCAGATAAACCCATGGTATCTATAAAACAGATAAACCCATGGTATCTGTGCAGTCAAGGTGTCACCTCGCACGATGGATATACTTTTCAATGCAAGTATGGTTAAATGGAGTCTTATACTCATAGGTATATACTAATGTCACATACATAATCAAGTTATATATATATATATATGTGATCTATCATACCATGTCAATAGGCAATACACATATATATACACAATTTGTATCTTACAGAAAGCACTGCAAGGATGAATCACTGTTTAACCCCTTAGGGGTCATACAATCTAAAAGGAATATCCATTTGGCTTCCTTTTGCTGTAGGATTTTATCCCAATCTCCTCTTCTATTAGATAATTCCAGTTTATAAATCACCATGCATTGCATTCCAGTAGCCACTGATTTGTGATGGTCTAAAAAATGCATAGCCACAGGTGATGTATCATCTTTATTGACTATGCTTGATATGTGCTGGCCCATTATTTTCCTGAATTCCCTAATAGTTTTGCCTACATAAATTTTGCCTACATAAATTTTGCCACAAGGGCAAATAATTTGGTAGACAACAAAGGTTGTAGAGCAGTTTACGAAGGGTTTAATTTTGTATGTATGTTTGCCAGAAGAGTTTTTAAATGAATTAGTTTTCATGACATACTTGCATATTAAGCAATATCCACAGGGGTGCATCCCTCCAATATGCTTAGCAAAAGATAATGTTGTTTGACCCTTAGTATTTGCTCGAGTGTATTCACTATGAACTAAAGTGTCACCAATGGTAGGTGCACGCTTAGCTATCATGTTGGGGTGAGCACCCAGTATTTGTTTTAGTCTGTTATCCAGCATAAGCAGATGCCAGTGTTTACCTAAAGTTTGTTTGAGGTAGTCCCAATGAGTGCCATAGGTGGTCACCAGACCTACCCTATCTGTATTTAATTTTTCTTTTCTTTTATCGTCTACTTCTAGGCTCAGAATTTTTTCACGTTTTTTTTTTTCCTGCTTTCAACTTAGCTTGTTTGATTGTGGAATTAGGGTAACCTCTTTTTCTGAATCTTTGACCCAATTCTCTACTTTCTTTATGAAAATCTTTTAATTGGGTATAGTTTCTACGAATTCTGAGAAACTGACCAGTGGGAATTCCTCTGATTAGTGCCCATGGGTGGTGACTGGTGGCATGAAGGAGGGTATTCCCAGCTGTGGGTTTTCTAAAAGTGTTGGTCACAATCTTTGTTCCTTCTTTTCGAATCAATAGGTCTAGAAATTCAATCTGTTACTCGTCTACTTTAAAAGTGACCAGAATGTTTCTAGTGTTGTTGTTTAGATCGCTCATAAACTTCTCAAATTCGGAACTGGACCCTTTCCATACCACCAGGACATCGTCAATAAATCTTGCCCAAAGGGCTACATATTTCTCAAAATCAGGGTGATGGTATACCTCCTGTCGTTCCCACCATCCCAAATGTAGACAGGCATAGGATGGAGCACATGAGGCTCCCATCGCTACCCCACGTTTTTGGCGATAGTATTTGCTATCAAAAATAAAAAAATTGTTATTGAGTACCAATTCTAAAAGTTCAATCAAAAATTTGTTTTGTGGGCCGGCAAGGGGATGTCTCATATCAAGCAGTTGTGCTAACGCATCTCTTCCAATTGCATGAGGGATAGATGAATAGAGGGATTCCACATCGATGCCTGCTAAGAGGCAGTTTTCTGGTATTTCCAGGCTATTTAATTTCCGTAGGATATCAGCAGAATCCTGTACATATGATGGCAATTCTTGGTTAAGATGTTTTATTCGTCTGTCGATGTATTTACCAATCCTCTCTGGTGGCAAAGTGAATAAGCAAATATAGTAACTGACTAACTAAATGACTAGCTGACTAGCTATGTGACTAACTAACTACCGACCCTGGATCGCTTAAGGGATAAGCCATGTAACCAGTCTGATCTGGGCTAAATCCAGGGTTATGTCCTGTTCTAGGGTTCTGCTATATAGGTTCAAGAAATTTCAACAATATACAACTTTGTATCAACAAACATGAACATAGGAATTGTTCATTTGAGAACAAGAGTTCAAAGGAGGGGGAGAGAAAGGGAAGAAGGGGTAGGGGGAGGGGAATCCGCAGGAGCGACCTGATCTCCGCCGCCGGAGAGAGGCTTGAGCAGGGGGGTGCCAGTTTGGCTGGACTACCATGGCAATACAACTTCATTATTAAATGCGTTCGGAAAAGCATATGTTATCCAGGGTTTCCATAGACTCTCAAATCCGGTGGTCGTGTCCATGTCAATAGCCACCATCTTGGCGTGGGACATTGCTGTGTTCATTCTATTTGTGACTTCATTTAGTGATAAATTAGGGGTTTTCCATGCTCTCGCAAGGGTTTGTTTTGCAGCAGTAAGAAGTTGTATGATTAGTTTGAACTGTATGTGTGGGAGATTATCAGGTTTTAAATTTAATAACGCTGTTTTAGGATCTAAGGGGATTGTTTTCCCCGAGATAATGGAGATAATTTGAAAAATTTCCGACCAAAATGATAGGGTACCATCTAGTGAGTACTTTGTAATTCGTTTCAATGGCTGATTCGTTCATGGATGCTGATTTAGTGCTGTTCCAGATCTGTTTCCACTCAGAAGGTACTAGTTCTTGTTCTAGGTCCCTCTCCCATTTACTCACATAAGGAAGCTTCCCACTGATAGAGCAAGCTGTTAATTGGGAGTATAAGGAGGATATTATTCCTCTAGCGTGGGGGTCATTCTTACAGAAATTCTCAAAGGTGGATATACATGTTGGCGTGGGTGAAGCATCAACAAATGGCTTAAAGAAATTTTTAATTTGTAGATGCCTAAATATTTCGGTCTGTGTTATGTCGTGCGCTGCACTGATGGTGGTGAAGGATAAAAAGGAAGAAGAGTCTATAAAGTCATGTAAGCATGTACATCCTTTTGACACCCTCTCTTTAAAGGTATTGGGATAGATCCAAGCAGGGTAGAACGCAGGGTTTTTATGAAACGATAAAAGAGGAACATGGGGGGATTGGAGAAGATATTTAGTCTTTACTGTGTCCCAGAGGGAGAGTGAGTGTTTGGTGATGGGGTTCAGTAAGTGTTTACGAGCTTTAGGGGGGATCCATAGTACATTAGAAATTGCGATGGGGTCAGACTCTACCGCTTCAATTGATACCCAAAGAGGGGGCTCACATTTGTCGTGGTATTTTACTAGGTTTGCAAGTTGTGCCGCTTTATAGTAGTTTATAAAGTTGGGCAGCCCCATTCCACCATTATCCTTAGATAGATGCAGGATTTGAGGTTTTATTCTAGGCCTAGTGGATCCCCACGTAAAGGCGGAAACTCTTCTTTGTAATATCCTGAAGTAATATGATGGGATTGGGATGGGGAGCACTCTAAATAAATATAATAATTTCGGTAATATAGTCATTTTGACCGCGTTGATTCTGCCAAACCATGATAGGGGTAGATGGGCCCAGGAATTCAGGAGGCTTGATATCTGTTTTAGGAGAATAGGGTAGTTGGAAGAGAATAGATCCGTTATTGATGTTGTAAGGTGTGTTCCTAAATAGGGAATACTCTTAGTTGCCCATACGAAAGGTAGACCGGATTTGGCTGCATTTAACTCTAAGGAAGTAAGCGAAATGCTTAGTGCGAGACATTTTTTAGGGTTAACGACTAGTCCTGAAATGGATGCAAATTTTTTAAGAATTAGCATAAGGTTGGGTCCTGTTACCTGGGGTGATGCAAGAAAAAGGAGGATGTCGTCAGCGAACATGCATAGTTTATGCTTGTTTCCGCCTATTTCTATGCCCAGTATTGTCGGGTCTGACCTGATCTTTTGTGCAAGCGGTTCTATGAGGAGGGCAAATAATAAGGGGGAGAGAGGACATCCCTGTCTCGTGCCCCTGTTAATGGAGAAGGTGTCCGATCTATATCCTGCATACTTTACATATGCCTTCGGGCTATTGTATAATTCTAGGATCCATTTCATGAAGTTGGGGCCAAAGCCCCATTTTTGAAGGGTATACTTCAAGTAGGATACAGAGTCGAACGCCTGTTTTATGTCCAGAGAGAGGAAGCAAGCAGGGATTCCTCTCTTCTTGGCAATGTGAGCCAATAGGCTCGCCCTTCTGATATTATCTCCTGCCTGCCGGTTGGGGATGAAACCTACCTGATCGCGATGGATCAGGGTTCCAATTATGTTGTTTAAGCGATTCGCCAGAATTTTACCTAGAAGTTTGATATCCGTATTTAGCATAGATATGGGCCGGTAATTTTCACTGAGGGTATTGTCTGTCTGTGGCTTGGGAATCATGCAGATTGTGGCCAAAAGTGATTCCTGTCTAAATGATTTCAGTTTTAAAAGGTCGTTGAAGGCCTCCGCGAGCCTCGGGGAGATTAGTTCAGAGAGTGCTTTATAGTATCGGGCTGTGAATCCATCAGGTCCGGGCCGCTTGTTTAATTTGAGTTCCTTGATTGCTCTAGTTACGTCTTCTTGCGAAATAGGCGCATCTAGTTGTGTCTTTTGGAAATCAGACATTTGGGGCAATTGGAATTGCGAGAAAAAGGTGTCGGCTACCGATTCGTCAAATGTATTCGTTTCCGCGTATAGTTTTTTCAGATGAGTACTGAATTTCTGCACAATTTTAAGTGGGTTGCTGGAGATAACGTTGTTAGCTAGTTTCAGTTTTATTGGTGTATAAGATTTGTTGATTGAATTAAGTGTCCTAGCTAGGTTTGCACCAGTTTTATTAGCTGTTTTGTAGAATGTGTGCTTGGATCTGTCTAAAGCTTTATTTGCCGAGTCCGTGAGAAATAGGTCAAATTCGAGGCGTGCTTTATCTAGGCGATTTTTAGTGTGGGGGGAGTGGTTATTTTGAAAGGCTAGGTGGGCAAGGTTGAATTCCGTTTCCAATTTCAGTGCTAATTGTCTACGTGCCTTTTTGAGGATCCCAAGTTGTCTTTGAATTACCCCTCTTAGTACCGGTTTATGGGCTTCCCAAAGCGTGAGAGCAGATATTTCTGGGGACATATTGAGATCTAAGTAATCTTTTACAGTAGGAGGGATGTTTGAGCAAAATATCAGGCATATACCAGGTCAGGTCGGTCTTTTTAGGAATAGTTGATGCTATTGTTGTGTATACAGCATCGTGATCTGACCAGGGAATGGGTATTATAACAGAATTGAGAACTTCTGGCAGCATTCCAATTGACAATAATATGTGGTCTATCCGGCTATGTGATTGGTGGGGGTTAGAAAAGTAGGTGTAGTTACGTTTCGTGGGGTTCAGTTCTCTCCAGGAATCCACTAAGTTATATTTAGACAGGAGAGTGGACAGAGTCCATTTGGTCTGATATTTCGGTGGTTCGTAAGGAGATCTGTCAAGAAAGGGAAGCAGAACCTGATTCAAGTCCCCGCATATTAGGAGAGAGCCCATTTTATGGGCATTGATAGTTTGAAGAAGGTGTGATAAGAACGGCATGGGGTTAAGGTTAGGGGCATAGTATGATACTACCGTTACCGGTGTGTCTAGGATGTATCCTGTTAGGATCAGGTATCGACCTTCAGGGTCTCTGAGTACCGTGTTCAAGGTAAATGGGGTAGATCGGTGGAAGGCAATCAGGGTATCTCTCTTCTTAACTGGGGCTGAAGCCGTATATACTTGTGGGTATGCAGGAATGAAGTATTTAGGAGTGGTGTTAGGGGTAAAATGTGTCTCCTGTAGGCAATGTGTCTCCTGTAGGCAGACAATGTGAGCCATTTTGGATTGAAAGAGCCTAAAGGCCTTTGTACGTTTTTGCGGTATGTTCAACCCTTGTACATTAAGCAAAATCAAGTTTAAGGGTGCCATGGCAGCCAAACCAAAAGTTTTATCTTACCTTGCCTCCTCGGACGGGGATGGCCCAGGTCGCTCCATGCGGATGGGGTGAGGGAAAGGAAAGATGAGGATCCAGGATAGGTAGACTCAAATGAAAGAGAGAATACATTGTAGATTAATGCATATTTGAACAACAAATCACTGAATAAGCATTCGGGGTGTGCCCGTAGTGAGGGAAAAGATCCCTCACCAAGGGATAGAGGGTCCCTCCCAAATCCCCACATATTAGTTTGGGGATCTGAGGTGGACTGGTTGAGACGCGTGTTTTTTCCACAAGTCAGAAAGCCGCATTCAATAATATAGAAGTGTATTTTAAATGCAGAGGGATTCCTATGCCTATGTAAAATCTCGGAATTTGGCAGGGCCTTTTTTAGTGTCTTGCAGGGTATGCAATTCAGGGGGGAAGATGTCAAGGCCATAAGGTCACTCCAGGTGATAGCCAACAGATTAGTACATATGATCAGGGGTTTAAATAAGGGCCTCAAATAGTGTTTTAGACGGAAGTATGCGAGAGTGACAATAGGGCACCTGGGCATTTGTGAGGAAGAGTTTATAGTGGTCCATGCGGAAAGGAGAGGCAATACCAGGTTATCATCATAGGCAATCGCCTGTGACATGTAATATGCGACAACTAGGAGTAAACATTTCATACTAAGGGCAAGACATAAGCACTACTTTCTGCCGAGGTTCTAACAAATGATTGATCAGGAAGGTGTTTATATCACCTTTACTGGTGTCAAGACCTAATATAAAGAGAAAAGGAAAAAGAGGTGGGATTGTCTACAGGGGAATAGGACAAACACAGTACCTGTTGACAGACAATTACTTAGCCTAAATTGAGAGGAAGAGTTAAGTGGCAGTGTGAGAAGTTCAGTCCATTGTGTCTTCTTGATCCTGGGTCTGTGGTGCGAATCTGCCGCGCTTGGTGGATTGGTGGGGTCCGCCATTCGGTTCTTGTTGGATGGAGTGGTTGTTAGAAGAAGTTGGTGCTGATCTTCTGCGTGAGGTGGAAGCCGAGGAGGGTTGATCAATGATTTTAAAGTCTACTAGGGCCTGGTGTAGTTGGTCGGGTGTTCTGCAGACTATCTTGGTCCCTTGAATCGTGAAACGGAGGGAGAAAGGGAAGCCCCATTGATATTTTATGTTACGCTGCTGTAATTCGATCAAGAGAGGTTTCATTGCTCTTCTCTTGGCAATGGTTAGTTGTGATATGTCTGCAAAAATTTGATAATTGTAGCCTTGGAAAGACAGGATCCCTTTCTCCCTTGCTGTCGCCAAAATTTGCTCCTTGGTTTTGTAGAAATGGAACTTCGCTATTATGTCTCTGGGGGGGGCCATCTACCTTTTTAGGGGAGAGTGCCCTATGTATTCTGTCCATCTCCAAACTTTTCACGGCAATGCCTGGAAGTAGTTCCTGACATAGAGCCATTATGGTGGACTGAAGGTCCACCACAGACTCTGGGATGCCCCTAAATCTTAAGTTAGATCTCCTGGCACGGTTTTCAAATTCTTCTAATCTGCTCTGTAGCATTAGGTTCTCTTCTTTTAGGGAGTCTATTTCTGTTAGGCATTCATGGGTGTAGGTTTCAATGTCCTCCACTTTTGTTTCCAGTGCTTCTGTACGAGTACCCAATTCCCTAATCTCCTTGGTGAGATTTGAGGTAATCTGGTCAGATGTCTGCTTTAATGCTTTGCGGAGCATTTTTTCAAATTGATTAATTAATCCCGCAGAAACTGTGTTGTCTTGTGGTACAGTTTGTGAAATAGCAGCCGTGTCTTCATCCTCACTATCTGAGGTGAGGTTAGTCAGAGAAGCCATGGGTTTGGCTGTTTTAGCTGTTTGTTTCTTCCCCTTACCTAAGGGGAGCCTCTCTGAGGTGACTGGCGCCTTAACTGAGCCTTTGGTCTGCTGCACGCTGCTGACAAGTGTCGTTTTAGCTCTATTTCTTGAGCCACCCAGCACCATTATACATTAAAATGTTCCCCTCACCTTCCTGTAGTTAATGACCGGGTTTTTGTCCAGTTGTGACCGGTTAGGAAGCGAGTTATCCGCGGCTTTCTTTCCTCATGAAGCGGAGCACTAGGCTGACATGACTGTCCTGCTAGAGCCCGCACACGCCCCTCACCAGGCAGTTTTTTAAGGTTTTTATGTACCTTAGGTGTAATATAGAATGTAGGTGTATTGAAATTTACTACTTTAAGAAATAGAAATTCTTTTTGAGTTAATAACCCTACTTCCAAGGCTTTTGTGAGACGATAGTTGATTTCTGTGACAAGGTTAGGAAATGGGTTCTCTGGCCATTTTTCATAACATTTATTGTCATTTAATTGTCTACAGGTTTCCTCCACATATTCGTTTTCTGGCCATAGAACTACATTTCCACCCTTGTCACTAGGTTTGATAATACAATTGGGTAGTTCCTTTAGTTCCTGAAGTGCTTTTCTCTCTTGCAATAGATTATCTACCCTTGGTTCTATTTTATCCCAATTTATGGACCTGATGTCCTCCGTAATTGCTTCCAGAAACATTTGAATATATTTATTATTTGAAAAGTTAGGGAATCTTTGGGATTTATTTGCCAAACCTGATGGTGGTGGGGGGTCCAAGATTTCTGAGCTTATCCATACATTTCCCTCCAAGAAATCCACTAACTGGGATTCCTCCATTTCTAACATTTCCATCCCACCTGTTGGTTCCTTGGTTTTTCCAAAAAACATGAGTTTGAAGTTAACTCGTCGTAAAAATAGACATATATCTTTATATATCTCAAAGGGATTTCCTTTATTACATGGTGAAAAGCCCAGAGCTTTACTTAACACAGATATTTGATCCTGATTTAATATATGCTCAGTAAGATTGAAAATATTCATATCTGTGTCTTCTGTAGTCGTGTTGTTACCCTGTTCCCCTGTAAAATAAAGTTGCCTTTCTTGGATGAGTTCTGTTCCTGAGTTGTATGTGTATCTATTCTTTCTATTTCTCCTTCTCCTACGTTTCTTTTTTCTACCATTATTCCCTTGGGGGTAGTTTTGTCTGTTTTCTTTAAAAAGGTCACGTTTTTTCCCCCCTCTCTACTATTGTTCCTGGGGTCATGTTTTTGAGATCTAATACGTGATCTACTTCGGCCTCTTTTCCTTTCTAGGTCTAGGATATTCCCCGTTTCAAAGTCAGTGGTATCACGTTGGAACTTTTTTTGTTTACCTATTTTTTGAAAGTCCTCAACTTGCTTTTTTAGTCTCTCATTAAATTTTTTGAATTCCTCAAGATCCTGATATTCATCAAGTAATTTGACGCTGTCCTTTAGTTACAACTAAAGGACAGCGTCAAATTACTTGATGAATATCAGGATCTTGAGGAATTCAAAAAATTTAATGTGGAAGAAGAAAAAATACAATTACAGGACATAGAATTACAATTCTATGTCCTGTAATTGTATTTTTTCTTCTTCCACAATCAAACCAATCATATGTAAACCATGTTTCACAGATTCTTCTGTCCATTTTTTTAACACTAGAAACATTCTGATCACTTTTAAAGTAGACGAGAAACAGATTGAAACAGAGAAACAGATTGAATTTCTAGACCTATTGATTCGAAAAGAAGGAACAAAGATTGTGACCAACACTTTTAGAAAACCCACAGCTGGGAATACCCTCCTTCATGCCACCAGTCACCACCCATGGGCACTAATCAGAGGAATTCCCACTGGTCAGTTTTTTAGAATTCGTAGAAACTGTACCCAATTAAAAGATTTTCATAAAGAAAGTAGAGAATTGGGTCAAAGATTCAGAAAAAGAGGTTACCCTAATTCCACAATCAAACAAGCTAAGTTGAAAGCAGGAAAGAAAACACGTGAAAAAATTCTGGGCCTAGAAGTAGACGATAAAAGAAAAGAAAAATTAAATACAGATAGGGTAGGTCTGGTGACCACCTATGGCACTCATTGGGACTACCTCAAACAAACTTTAGGTAAACACTGGCATCTGCTTATGCTGGATAACAGACTAAAACAAATACTGGGTGCTCGCCCCAACATGATAGCTAAGCGTGCACCTACCATGCACTTTAGTTCATAGTGAATACACTCGAGCAAATACTAAGGGTCAACAACATTATCTTTTGCTAAGCATATTGGAGGGATGCGCCCCTGTGGACATTGCTCAATATGCAAGTATGTCATGAAAACCAAGTCATTTAAAAACTCTTCTGGCAAACATACATACAAAATTAAACCCTTCGTAAACTGCTCTACAACCTTTGTCTACCAAATTATTTGCCCTTGTGGCAGAATTTATGTAGGCAAAACTATTAGGGAATTCAGGAAAAGAATGGGCCAGCACATATCAAGCATAGTCAATAAAGATGATACATCACCTGTGGCTATGCATTTTTTAGACCATCACAAATCAGTGGCTACTGGAATGCAATGCATGGTGATTTATAAACTGGAATTATCTAATAGAAGAGGAGATTGGGATAAAATCCTACAGCAAAAGGAAGCCAAATGGATATTCCTTTTAGATTGTATGACCCCTAAGGGGTTAAACAGTGATTCATCCTTGCAGTGCTTTCTGTAAGATACAAGTTGTGTATATATATGTGTATTGCCTATTGATAGATAGATAGATCACATATAGATATATAACTTGATTATGTATGTGCCATTAGTACATGCCTATGAGTAAAAGACTCCATTTAACCATACTTGCATTGAAAAGTATATCCATCGTGCGAGGTGACACCTTGACTGCACAGATACCATGGGTTTATCTGTTTTATAGATACCATGGGTTTATCTGGTCTATCTGCTATATAAACCTATCTTCATTTGGGTTCATTTGGGTTCATGGCTCTCTGTGATAGTGCACTATCAAGTGAGTAATATCAGTTACAATTGGATGTTGCAGCTATACTGCTGTTTGGATTGGATCTCTTAGTGTGATTGGATGGTGTGTGGAGAAGCATATAACCATTATCGGTCTACAATAGTGACACTCTTAGATAAAAGTAATGGACACATGCTATATAGATATATGAATGCACAATATGAATGCACCCTTACTGGGTGAAAATGTTTATACATTGTGCTGGGCAGCGCACACTTAGGCGGCGTACACACGATCGGATATATCCGATGAAAACGGTCCGCGGACCATTTCCATCGGATATGTCCGATCGGGAGTTTGATCCGATGGCGTGTACACACCATCGGATCAAATTCCCCGCCGCCGGACGGCGCGGTGACGTAGTGGTGACGCGGCGGTGACGTTGACGCCGCCGCGTCACCGCCACGTCACCGCACCAGGAAGTAAAACACTTCCGCGCATGCGCCGAATCCATTCGGCAGCGGCGCGGCGGCGGTGGGAGCCGACATGTCTGCTGGTAAGTGTACTAACCAGCAGACATGTCGGGCGGACAGATTCCCACCGGATAGATTTCAAAGCATGCTTTGAAATCTGTCGGGTGGAGAAATCTGTCCGCTAGCCCATACACACGAGCGGAGATGTCTGCTGAAACGGTCCATCGGACCGTTTTCAGCGGACATATCCCCTCGTGTGTACGCGGCCTAACACTGTTTTTTTAGTTATGGGTTTTTAAATGTAAGTCTTCAATTGAATTTGTAGAGCATCAGGTATTTCATGAAACGGTTAACCAGATAACAGGCTGGATACACCTGAATGACACTTTGGTTGATTACAGATAGCTCTGGCTCCCTTTTTTAGGAAGCACTGATCCAAAGCTCTCCAGTTCTGACGAAGTTCCGATACCCACGGAACGAAACATGTAAACTCTTGGGGAACAGGGACCCCCCCATGCACACTTCAGCCTCACGGTTTTTCCTTTATCAGCTCGGTAATATTGTACCTTGAGCAGATATACCATCAATTAAAGGATGCCTTATGGAGACATGAAAAGCACACCCTGAGGACAATTACAACACTTGGCTTCCAGCCATTGCCTTTGGAGATTGAATAAGTTTACTTTTATTCTGGACATTGCAATCAACAACTCACTATCAGAGACGCTGTACTACCACTGTCCCACCTTGGATACTATCATACCGATTCACCTGATATTGCTACCTTTAGGAATAGTGCTTCAAGCTTCATGCATAAATGGATGGTCTGGCTGCAATCCCTTTGAGCAGTGCGTGATTGGAGAAAATAGCCTCTACTTAGAGTTATGAATGACAGCAAAACTGTGAGTAAACCCTGCACTAACACTGCTGAGGAACATTACTACAACACTGTCATCTACAAACTAGCATATTATATGCCTAATCACCTATCATCCATCCACAATAGCTGATATAAATCTCATGGAATGTGAGCTGCCTAATAGGATGAATAAGCACTATATGGATATATTTACTTTGAAGCTTTGAATGGACACTACCCATATGCTATGGGAACTTGCCCACTATCTATGGCAACATCATTGTGTTTCAGGTGAATTTTATTGTGAAGATTAACATTACAGTTCTCTGCTTGAATACTTCTCTTACATCTATTTACTAATGAAAATATACTTATAAGGAAATAATACCAAGCCTGACACGGCGAGTTCAACGGGAGAACTTTTCTCAGTGATCTATTAGGCTCAATATCCTTCCATTTGTTTTCTTCATTATCAGTCTCTATTGGATCAGTGCTACTATTACCACTAGTCAGTGGATTTTTTCATGTCCCCTTTTTCAGGTATTTAATTATGTTATATTCCATCATCTAGCCAGTGATCTTTTCACCTGAATTACAGGGAATCACTGCTATTTGTGGGAACCATTAGGAAATATTGCCAAGAGTTGGGGTTCAGGTGTGCAATTTTGTGTGGGGGGGGGGCCTCTGTGTGTTATGTGGAGGGTGGGGGCGCTATATATATTTTTTGTAGACTCTGATCTCCCTTTGGGATGATCGAGCATTAGTTACTGGTATAAGCCGTTTTTGAGTGGGCATCCAGGGGGACCATCCCTGGGTTGGTCTACCATATCATAGTGGACCTGAGTTTTTATACCTGACATACATGTGTTCTTTTTTGATATTTATTCTAATAATACATTTTTTTGTAGTTAACTCTTAAGGGTGTGCAGCAGTCTATTTTCTTTTTTGTTTTTTATTGTTGTGTTATATTGTATTTTGGATTGCACCCCCCCCCCCCCCCCCGATAATATCGGTGAGTACTACATTTTTCAAAATTAGGTGGGCATCCCATACTTTCTCTCTTTTGGTTACTAGTGTGTCAGTATAGTGTAGTGACAGAGTAGTGTGTTAGTGTAAAAATCTACATTTAACACACAGTGCTGTATATCCTTTTATTTATATATATATATATATATATATATATATATATATATATATATATATTTTTTTTTTTTGGTTAATGCATGTTTTTTTTTTTTCTTACTCATCCTTTATGACCCAAGTTGACACTAGTGTGCAGTCCACCACAGATGCCCGAGCGGCTTATTCTGCCTCCTTGTCCACAGCTACTCCTGCCATAACCCCAAGCATCATGCATGCAGGAGTCAGCTGAATTATTTGAACACAGCATCAGCCACTTGCTTCTTGGCGTTGCACAGACATTACTTGATTCTGATGTTGGTTCTGAGGTAGAAGAAGCGACTAACATGAGCCTACAGAGAGGGGAGAATGCTGATGATAAACAACAAATTGGCAATCATGTTCCACCAGCCGCAGCATATTAACTTGGCTCCTTGGACGTGACTTGGGTGCCAGATAGAGCAGAAAAGGAAAGTGAGGGGGAGGCCAAAACCCAAACGAGGCAGAATGTCCTCCAGAGGCAGCCATCATGTAAGCGTAGAGAGCAGACATCCTATTCCATCAAATTGTGAAGCTGTTATCGCTCGGCCCACTTCCCACAGCTCAGCTAAATGGGCCTTTTTTACGACATGTGCAGCCGATTGCACTGCTGCATTTTTTAATCTATGCTGCAAGCAGATCAAGCATGGCAAAAACACCGGCCATTTGATACCACATGCTTGACAAGGCATTTAATTTCCCACCACTCATCAGATTGGCTGAGCACCCAAAAGCCACACACAATTCTTCTCCTCACTCCTCACCTTTCATTTCTACCTCCACTATATCTCATAACCTCTCAGCAGCCTCCACTGACAGGATGATGGTGTAGCAAAGGGTGTCACAGGTCCTTGCAACACATCTGCCAACAGCACACCACCAGCTGTAGAGTATAGCAGGCAAATTTCTCTATCCCAGCTGCTTCAGCGGGAAAACAAATACTCTTCTACTAACCACATGTCAAGCATCTAGATGCCAGCTTGTTTAAATTGCTGGCTTTACAACTCCTGCCTTTCTGTCTGGTAGGTTCTGCCCTCTTTTGTGAATTTGCAGAATGTGTTGTACCACAATGGCAGGTTCCCAATCGCTATTTCTTTGCACGCAAGGCCATTCCAGCTCAAACCATAATACATCGTTTTTAGTCCCCAGAAACCAATACATGGCTGGGAGGAGGCAGTTCCAGATACTGTAATCCTCAGCGACCCCGAGGACTCTGCTTCCCATGCCTTCGCAAACTTGCAGTGCGTGGGCTCCCTTATTCTTTAAAGCTTGCAAAAGGACCCGAGAATTTGTGCCTTCAAGGATAAAGATCATTATTGGCTGGCAACCCTCCTTGATCGCCACTACAAGGGGCTAGTCTCAAAACTCATCCTGCCCTTGCAGAGGGAGCAAAGGATGAAATATCCTAAGGCCACCTTAAAGGGGTGTTCCAGCCAAAATTGTGTTTATTAAAAGTCAGCAGCTACAAAAAGTGTAGCTGCTGGCTTTTAATAAACACTCACTTACCTGCTCCTGCGTTCCAGCGACGCGCCGACCGGGGCTCCGCTCCTCTCCCCCCCTCCCCAGCCGGCATCTCCATCTCGACTGTGGGCACCCAGCCGTGACAGCCTTTGGCTTCACGGCCGGGCACCCACTGCGCATGCGCGAGCCGCACTGCGCATGCGCGCGCGGCGCGGCTCGCCGCTGATTGGAGAGGCGATCGCATGGGACCTGACAGTGTCCCATGTGATCGCCTACAGGGAGGGGCTGGTGTAGGTGATTAAGGCTTAATCGCCTAACCAGCCCCTCGGCGGAAGCAGGAAGTGGGACAGGAAGTCCCACTCCTACTGAAGCCCCCACTCCCCCCCCCCAAAAAAATTACATGCCAAATGTGGCATGTAAGGGGGTGAGGAGTGGATTAAAAAAAAGTCATATTTTAGGGTGGAACTCCTCTTTAAAGAGGAGTTTATATAATGCTATTCCAGACTCTAGTAGGTTATAGTCTCAGGGAAAAGCTAATTTTGACTCTTCTGTTGGTCAAAAGAGGAGCAGTGGAGAAGAGGGCAGCCTCAGTGATGCATTTCAAAATTATTTTAGTCCTCGCTGCCCAGGACTTCCACATCCCATCAGCAGCGCCTGCATCATATAGTGGAAGATTATCTAGGGGCCAAAACAGACATAAAGAACTTTCCAGTGGATAATCCACTGAGTTTCTGGGTCAGGTCACTGTAAGGATGCTCCTTTAAGCTATACATACTAATCCATATGATCTTAAGTAGGTTAATATGACCTACTACAGATAGAGGTTATTTACTCCAAGTCTTAAATCTAGACAATAATGGAGCCTGAGCAAAGGCTGACATCGATATACCCAAGTATTTTATAGAAGACACTACCCTAATATGAGTCAATGTGGGTGGCAAAGGATCAGGGAAAGGGTCTAGAGGCAGTAATATAGATTTCTCCCAATTTATGCTAAGCCCTGAGAATTTGCCAAATTCATTAACATATTTCATTGCTGCTGCCAGAGCTGAACGAATATTTGTTAGAAATAAAAGCACCAAATATATAAGAAATCTATCCTTCGTCATCTTTTGAATGCGGCTAAATCCTATATTCCCCTTACCTGGAAACAGACACAGCCCCCTTCAGTAGGATTGTGGCCTAGGAGGGTGGAGGAGTTGAACCAGATGGAGGATTTGGTCTCGACAACCCGGCAGAAGCGAGAGAATTATATAGAAATGTGGTCCCTATAGAATATGTTTATTTATTCAGAGGAAGGAAAGACTCTCATAGTTTATTGAATGATTGCCTTTGGTTTACATATCTATGAAATCCAGCTTCTGAGTGATATTTTCTTTTATTCATTCCCATTTTATCAGGGGTTTTTTGTTTTGTTTTTTTCCCTTTGTTTGTTTTGTTTGTTTTGTGGTATGTTTTGTACCTCGTATTTTTTTATTAAAGAGAAAGGTTGGGCAGTCAGTTTTTATGGCCTCCGTGCGGTTTGTGTCTTATAATGCAGCCTCAGGGGGCGGATCATCCACTTTATTCAATAGAGGTTTCAGTGAATGTGGTGTCCCCATACATAGAAATTGAAGGACTCACTCACTGGGTGACACAGTTTCAACATTGTTGTCAATTATGAGTTATGAATTTCTATTATATTAATCCAGTATACATCATATGTTTTTAATCTTTCATGTTTATATTAATTGTTTGAGAGATGTATTTGATGTTTAGTGATACATGATCGAAAGATTTGATGTTTATGTGGTTGGAAGATATACCTATTACATCACATCCTGTTCCAAGCCCTGCCCCGCAGGGGGATGGGCCTGATGGTCATTCATGTGTATATAAGAGAGCAATATGGGGGTGCAATTTATGCCCCTGTGGAAGGCTTATTCAGCCGAAACGCGTCGGGTTACCGCTATCTAGCACCCCATATTGCCAATCTGTGATCACTTTTTAATATATGTCATATTTTTGTTTTTATGACTTTTATCAATAAACCTTGATTGGTTGTACTCATCTGCACTATTGGAGCTTCCTGTTCTTCCTCTTTCCACATAACATCCACCTTGCGGCTTTGGTGAGCCCCAGCCATATTCTAGACCTCCAACCTTTGATTTTTGGCTCAAGGATCCCACCTGGAATCTACAACCTGACGTTCCACACCATTCAAGGTACACTTGGGTCTGATGTGGATTCCCAGCCTCAATTCCAGTCATCTGTTGTGATCCTGCCTTCCGGTTTCCAGTGGTCCCGGTTCCCAAATACCACAGTGCCTGTCTGACTCACTACTGTACAGTACCTGAGTCCAACCCATCTGGTAAGCGCATTTACGTTTTCCTCTGATCACGATGAGATTGTGACCTATAGAAATTCGCTTGTCTTCCCCTCATTGGATGATCACCCACCTGTCTACATATAGACTTTGGAACTCTATTTACTTTCAGCACTCCATTTGGGCCACTCCCTGTTCAGTGCTAGTGGCTCTTATATACTCACCGTATACAAATGTGATTTTCATATTAGCGCTACATTTTTCGTTTCTATAGTCAGTTTTTATGCTTTCCTTTGGTGATTAGTTGAAAGGGGGAATTTCCCTTTCTCAGGTCCCTGGAAGGAAAGGTCATATGTGCACTTGAATGTATACTTGGAAGTTCTGTTGACGTTTGTATAGATCCAGTCTTCAGTTCCTAGCTGAGTAATGATTGCAATTTATATGCTGATGTACTGGCATTTTAAAAAAAAATAAAAACATATTATCTGCGTATAGTTTCTTTTTTTGCCTCACCAGCCCAGTAATGTCCAGAGAAGACTATAGAAGACAAGCCAGAGGCTCTATGGCAATGGCAAAAAAGTAGTGGAGACAATGGGCACCCCTGCCTTGTGCCACAGCAGAGTCCAAAGGAAGAGGACTGAAGGCCATTAACCCTAATTGAAGCTCTAGAAGCAGTGTAAAGTAGGCAAATCCATTGGCAAAAGGTGCAACCAAGACCAAGTTTTTTTAGAACAGCCCACAGATATAGCCACTTAATGCTGTCAAAAGCCTTGATTGCATCAAGTGCCAAAAAAGCTTGATCTAAATTAGGAGTGTCAAACTTATTTTTCATTGTGGGCCGCATCAGCATTATGATTGCCCTCAAAAGGGCCGGTTGTATATGTAAGATTAGATGTCCAGCACTTCCCCCCCCCCCCTAACATTTGGATGTCAAGAGTCACCCCACCATCAGAAGTTGAGTCCCCCACTCTCCCTTACATCACAGTGCACCCCCCTTTCCTTATGCTGCTGCTGGGAAGAAGATGGATGCATTGCTTGAAAGTACAGGGTCTGGGGGAGGACCAGAGGAGGGCTGGAGCTCTTCGAGTGCCACATGAAATGGCCTGGAGGGCCGGATTCGGCCCACGGGCCTTGTGTTTGACACCTGTGATCTAAATGGTCTGGCACAGGATCCTGCATGTTTAAATAGGCACGCCTGATGTTCACCGCTGTTGACATATTAGGCATAAATACAGACTGGTTAGGGTGGATAATATGCGTGATAAGCGTGTTTAATCTATTAGCAAGTACTTTGGCGAGTATTTTAACATCTGTAGATAATAGAGATAGGTCTATAAGACTCAGGGTATAGAGAGTTTTTTTTTTAGTATAACCACAATAGCAGCCTCACACATAGTCTGGGAGACGACCCATGAAAAAGGCCTTATTAAATGTATTAAGAAGAGCTGGAAGCAGCACTTCATTGTATTTTTTTAATACTTCTATAGGTCGACCCTTGGAGCTTTAGAATTAGGAAAACTAGCTACCGCTATTTCCAGTTCCTGTAAAGTAAATGGGGCATTAGGAATTTCCTGATCCGCCAATGGGGCAGCTAGCAAATTAATGATGGCCAGGTAGGTGGTCAACTCAGCTGAATTGTAGTCAACCCTAGAGGCATATAAATCCTGATAATAAGTTTGAGAAATAGACATAATAGAGCTTGTCTGGGTGTCGATCTCTCCCTCTCCATTCTTCAAAGCGGAAATGTAAGTAACGCTGGATTGAGACTGAACTATATGGGCCAACAGCCTACCTGCCACCTCCTCTTTAGCCCAAGTCAAAACTGTTTGTTCCTGGCCCTAACCTCCAGCAGCTCCTTTAACCTTTTCTGAGAAGATAACCATTCAAGTTGGTAGTCTGGGGTAAGATCCCGAATGTAATTGGCTTCCGCCACAGAAGTCTCTGCCTTCGTGTGTTCCAGTTCTCTACGGGAGGCAGTTTTGATGGCACTGATTTTTTGAATTAATAAACCTCAAAGGAAAGCCTTAAAGGCATCCCATACCACCCCATTGAAGTAGAACCCACGATAAGGGAAATGCCTCAATGGACGACGGCACAAGATCTTCTTTGGGAAACAGATCTAACAAGAATGGAATAAATTGCCATGAAATATTAGATTCTCGGTGCCATGATTTTAATGTAACAGAGGGGAATGATCGGAAATTCTGTGGGCTTCTATATCAACCTATACTAGGCTTGGGATAAGATCTACAGAACACGGGGCGTGGCCTGGAGCGGCATGGAGTAGGACGCTGGTGACCTGAGCTCCGCCGGCCAAATATCCTGTATCGATATCCTGGGGCCTTGAACGTACTTACCTACCAGGTACTGACACCACTCGGATCGGGAGACACCTGTGACCATGTCCCCTTCGAAAAAGAATACGAATGCAGCGGCTAAATTGGCTCAATTTTGCCACGACGACTCGGACTCCCCGGAGCAAGATGGCGGCGCCGCCTTAGGGGAGGACTCGTCCCGGGGCACGGACACGGCCAAGCTTCTGGAGGCTATCTCATCTTGCCGAGAAGCAGTTACCTCTTGCCAGACCAACCTCACTGCCCGCATTGAAGAAGTCAAGGTAGACATCTCGCTGGTTCGCCAGGACTTTCAAAAGCTGCGGGAGCGTGTCACGGAAGCAGAGACGCGCCTGGGCATGGTGGAGGACTCCATCCCCATCCTCCAGGTATCATCCGACGCCATGCAGCTTCAAATCGCTCAGCTCCTCCAGAGGCAAGATGACACCGAAAATAGATTGCGCAGGTGTAACCTGCGGTTCATAGGCCTGCCGGAGGGTGTGGAGGGGAGAGACCCCCCAATGTTTCTGGAAGAACTACTAATCACTACATATGATAGGGAGTCCTTCTCCCCCACGTTCGTTGTAGAGCAGGCTCACCGCATGTCGGGCAGGCAGCCGCCGGTCGGGGCACCCCCCGCACCTTTATAGCTAAGCTTTTGAACTATAGAGACCGGGACGCAGTCTTTCGCCTCAGCAGAGTGAAGGGTAACATCCCTTTTGAGAACAAAATGATTGCCGTCTTCCCAGACTTTTCGGCAGAAGTACAGAAGAAGCGCAAAACTTTCACTGAGGTAAAACGCCGTTTGCGGATCAAGAACTTGAAATATGCCATGCTGTTCCCTGCTCGCCTGCGTGTGGAGGGAGATGATAGAGTTTATTTCTTCGAAGACCCGGAGGCAGCTATGGCGTGGCTGGAGCAGCATGACGCGCGCAATTAAGCTAAGTACTCCTGCATTTTTCAGTCTGTAGCACCGCCGTCCCCTGTCTGCCCCGTATCCCTCGCTCATATCCTCAGTTTGTCCTCCCGCTGGTCTCCCCCCACGCTGTGTATGCTTCTCCTCTCCTGGCTTCCACTTTAATGGCTGATCTCCATTTCCCCTGGACTCAGAGGGTACACTGGGACCGCATTATGACATTGCTTCTTGCTTCAGTACCCTCTCCACAGCACAGCGCTCTGGAGTTTGCATCCCTTATGGCACCAGAGCACATTGTCCCCATTGGAACCTCCTTTTTCAACACTTATCCACCTCGGGGGGCATGTGTGACTGTATCCTGACATTACTTCCTGATTCAGCTGCCCGTGTACTGTGCTGATGCTCTTTTCTCCCCCTGGGGCTTGCGGACCCCCGTGGCCCTTGGATGTGGACTTGGGAGTGGAATCTGCATGCTTCCCCCCCCCCCCTCCGGTGGAGGGAGCGGGTGGGGGACGTGTGTTTACTGTGTTCTTTAAAAAAAAAAAAAAAAATATGTATTTCTTATTTTTATTTTTTATTTCCTTTCCTGGCTGAACTCTATGGTCCCCAGTGTCCTCGCAGAATGTATGACTCATCCTACCAGGGGACGAATTTGTTAAGCCATGCTGTCAGTAGTACACACAGTCATACCATTTTATGTGTTACGAATACCTGGATCGGAGTTAAATTCACTGCTAAACCCCCCTTTTTTTTCTTTTTGCCCTTTTTTTTTTTTTTGTGTTACTGACCTATTGCCTCAGGTCCATCAGTCCTTATGGCCGGCGGGGTGAATTGTCCCGCCCGCAAGTCCACATTGCACAGTAGGCAGTGTCCTACTCTGTGTTCCTTAGCACAGCGAAGTTTCGCCCTATGTGCTGAAATGTGTAACCTGGGCGGGGCCCAGAGGTGCTCTGTTGCTGCTCTGGGTATAGAGGTATTTCTGTGCACTATACTACTATTTAACTTTTCCTTTTCAGGTTGGACATTACTTTCGCCCTGTTGGCGGTTAGGGATAAATGCCCGCACCAGTTGGGGTTCGTGCAGGGCGGGGTGGGGAGGGTTTGTATTTTTAATATGACTGTACAGAACATGGAAGATTGTCCCGATTGGTGCCACGTTGCTTTATCTAGGTTGTTGGCAGACGTTTGGGGGGGCCACATCCAGGGGGTCCTGAAGTTTCGGAAGAAGGGGAGGAATCGCGCTAAACGTGAGACAATGCCTGGTGATGGCACAATATGTTGTCAAAACAAAAGTGGTTTGAAATACAAAACCTAAATTGATATTAGTAAAGTCCACAAAATAAAATTATATATGTGCAAAAAAAACCCTATAAGTCAAACGTGAACAAGAAGGGTTAAGTTCTCTGTATTGGTCAGAGGTCCATCTGTGAAGCCAATGATGCTGAATTTTACAAGCGAAATGCAGGAAAAACAATGTCACGTTACCAATCACGAAAGTCTTGCACTTGTAGATTTCAATGTGTAGTCACAATACCGGAAAGAAGAGAAAAAAAACTTTCATAGTGTGATACCGTTGAGAATTATGAATAATATCCACCCGTGAAGAATAGCTATATAGTAGATAGGGGGCAGTGACAACCCTTCACCATGGAACACAGTACACACTGACCCTTACCAGATGATGTGACCCTCTAGAGGTCAAAAACAGCCTTAAGGATGGTGTATATGAACTTCACTCTACATCGTCATGTTTTCCTCAGTGAGAAAAAAAACAAAGAAGACTTTTCATAGTGTAGACTGCATGGAAACAGGTCATAATCACCCGTGAAGGAAGACAACAAAAACTGTGGGGAAGAGAAGTGCTGGTACCACCACCGAATGAGCACACTGACCCTTACCAGACAATAAGATCCACTCTAGGATCAATATAGGCAGCAAGAGGGTGAATACACTGTTCTCAACACATCAGAAACCAATCCTCGATGAGTCACAGCATGGAAGCAAAAAAAACTAAAATAGTGTAAATCCATAAAAAAATTAATTCTAAAAAGCCAAAGAAATGCACTTACAAACAGATGCAGATTCAAGGCGTATGATAAAAGATGCCGGCCGGCTTGTGGAACGCGTACGTCCCCTCGTGTAGTTGCGATGACGTGAGAACGTCTCCTCCCAACGTTTCGTCTTCACAAAAGACTTGGTCACGGGATGAAGTTTCGTTCCGTCATCACTACCACCTATGGCCACACTAAAACTTCTCACATGGAATGTGAGGGGGCTGAGAGACCCCATCAAACGGGCAGCCGTGTTTGGGCAGCTTAAAAAATACCTAGCGGACGCGGTTGCCCTGGTGGAACACACGCCGAGGGTCCGGTACTGAGGTCCCTCAAAAGACCTTGGATAGGCTGGGCTTACTACGCCGTGCACACTACCCACTCCCGTGGAGTGTCCCTACTCATAGCAAAAAATACACACTTCGAACTTCAGGACTCAGTGATAGACCCATTGGGCAGGTATGTGTTCCTTAGGGCAAAACTGTATGGAGAAATGTTACTTATACTGGCTTTTTACATACCCCCACCATTCCAGTTTGAGGTTCTAAATGAGGGACTTACTTTCCTGACACTACACCCTGCTGTACCGGCCATCTGGCTGGGTGACTTCAATAATGTCTTAGATTCATCACTTGACAGGATGACCAGTCTCCCACAGTCTCAGCCACCCGCCCACCCGACGAGATTTGCGCGCCTGCTCAGTGACTTTAACCTGACAGATACATGGAGGCATAGACATCCCGCGAAACGGGCATATTCTTTCTTTTCTGCATCTCACCACTCTATGTCACGCATAGACCTTATACTGGTCTCTAAGACCCTTCTTCCCAGGCTCACGAACGTAGGCTTCTCCCCAAGGTCCCTCTCCGACCATTGCCCCTACTGGGCTGAGCTCTCTCTGCCACACGCGCGTCCTCCATCGAATTGGCGCCTGAATCCTTTTTGGTTAACTTTGTTGCCAGAGGAAGATGATCTTGGGGCTGACTGGGAGCAATTCTTTGCGAACAACGAGGACTCTGCGCCACCGCAGGTGGTGTGGGAGGCGTTTAAGCTCCACGCACGAATGACCCTTTCAGCCCGTATTAACAGACTGAAACGGACTTCCACTGTGGCTCTTGATGTGGTGACAGAGACCTTGCTGACCGCGGAGAGGGAATTCCTTGATGATCCCACCCCTGACAGGGCGAGCAATCTTAAGATGTGCTTGAGGACCCTGAACCAGCTACTTTACGAAAAGTCCAAACAGAAGCTCTTTTTCCTCAGACAGAGGTCGTTCGAGCACGGTGAGAGGGCGGGGAAATTGCTCGCTTACATGGTCCATAGCGAGGAGAGACCCCCTGTGGTGATATCTCTCCGCTCCCTAGATGGCGTCCTCATGTCTGAGCCTACTCAGGTCACGATGACGTTCCGGGATTTCTTTGCTGCCCTATCCACCACCACCATCTCAGACGACCCCTCCCTTATGGAAACATTTCTGGCTGGGCTTCAAATCCCTAGACTTTTGACTGACCAAGTAAAGGAATTGGAGGAACCTCTGTCACAGGAGGAGATATCAGCGGCGTTGGCCACTTTCCCCACATCTAAGACCCCGGGATCTGATGGTCTCCCTGTGGAATTCTATTCCACATGCTCGGACCTGTTGGTTCCCAGACTGCTAACCTTATATAACTCTATATTTGAACACTCTGACCTACCGCCCATGATGAGAGAGGCTACTATAGTGCTCATACCCAAACCCGGGAAGGACACGCACCTACCAGAATTTTATCGCCCCATCTTCTTGCTTCAGGTGGATATCAAAATTCTTGCCAAAGTACTTCCTATCCGGTTGAACAAGGTTATTCTCTCATTAATACACAGTGACCAGGCAAGCTTCATGCCGGGTAGGAGCACTTCCTTCAATCTTCGCAGACTGTTTATCAATCTCCAGACTACACATTACAACCGGGCTCCAGCATGATAGTTGCCTTGGACACTGCCAAGGCATTTGACTCCGTTGAGTGGAGATATCTGTGGACTTGCCTGGGGAGGTTCGGCCTGGGGCCCAGGTTCATAAAATGGGTTCAACTCCTGTACCAGAATCCAGTGGCCAGAGTCTTGGCAAATGGCTGGCCCTCAGAGCAATTCTCTTTATCTAGGGGTACTAGACAGGGGTGTCCGCTGTCGCCGCTACTGTTTGCGCTTGCGGCGGAGCCCCTGGCCATAGCGATTCGGGCACATTCTGGGATTGTAGGATTAGGCAGAGAGGGGGCGGTGGAAAAGATTAGTACATATGCGGACAACACCCTCCTGTATCTCGACGACTCGGACACCTCCTTGCCTCAGGCTCTGGCCCTAATAGAGCGGTTTGGTGCCTTTTCTGGCCTTAGAATAAACTGGAACAAGTCCCAGATACTTCCCTTGGACAGTTTTCCAGCACCGGGAGACAGAGCACTACTTCCCCTGCAGAGAGTTGACCGTATTAAATATCTCAGAATCCATACCACCAGGGACCCGACTGACTACATAGCCCTTAATGTGACACCGCTATTTGACATTTTTAAGCACAGGACACAAGTGTGGGCACATCTGCCCCTGGGTGTTATGGGCCGCATAGGTCTTATCAAAATGGTTCTGCTGCCTAAAATTTTGTATGTGCTCTGGCACTCTCCTGTGTACCTGGTGCTCAGGCTTTTCAAATCTATAGATGCCCTTCTAAAACCATTTGTATGGGGCAGTGCCAGGCATAAACTCCCGTGGCACAAGCTCAAAACTCCCACTGACTTGGGGGGTGTGGCCTTGCCTGACTTCGGAAGCTACTACCTTGCGGCCCAACTCTCTCAAATTTTTCACATTGACAAAACCGACAGGGACAGGTTTTTGTGTTTTCTCTGTCCAAAATGGACACGGCCAACAATGGACTCTATGGTTGCCATACTTGGGACGGCGGAGAGGGTGGTTGGACAGGCTGACCGTAAGACCTTCTTATACCAATATGGGAGAATTTGGGCCCTGACATCCAAAAAATTGCACATCCCGCCCTTGCACAACTTTACCCCATTGTGGCACAACGCTGCCCTCCCCGAATTCAATGCAATTCCGGATAGCGAACTATGGTATACAAGAGGCATTTTTTTACCTTTCTCACATCACCGTGAATGGAGGACTGAAAACGTATGAACTGCTACGGGGGGAATTCTCGCTCCGACTTCATGTGCTTCAGGTATCTGCAGCTTAGTCATGCTTTCCATGCACAATTGCCCCTAGGCAACCCCACTATAGAGACTAATCCCCTGATGGGGGCTGTAAAATACCCTGACCCCAAGAAACTTATCTAGAGCTTCTACACTATGCTTACGCTTCCAGCGGCAACTGTGGGGGCGTACGCCCTGAAATCTAGGTGGGAAGGTGACGTGGGCCCCATAACAGATGATGAATGGAGTGACGCTTTAGACACATGCAAACTGGTCTCCCCTAAATTATCTGATCGGCTGACTCAGATATTTATAATGCACAGAGCGTATCTCACACCATTACGACTATCAAAATACAAAAGTGACTCCTCGGCTGCATGTCCGATGTGTTCCCGAGAGACGGGTACCTTCTTCCACCTCCTGTGGAGCTGCCCTAGGGTACAGGCCTTCTGGTCCCAGGTTGTAAAGTTCCTCCATGACACCATGGGGTCCCCTATAACCCTGGAGCCAAAATGGTGTCTCCTGGGAATCTTCCCTAACCCAACGGTAATAAATTCTCTAAAATATTCTTACACGAAACGCTCTTCTCTGCTCGCAAGGTGGTTGCTAGACTGTGGATGAGACCTGACCCGCCCGATGTTTCACACTGGATTGTGGAGGTTAATGCAACCCTACCTTACAAAAAATTGATATACTCTCACAGAGGTTGCCCATCTAAATATGAGAAAGTGTGGGGTGGGTGGCTCAAAGCTGCAGACACGTGTGTATAGATAGGTGGACCCTTGCTTGATACGATGGATCCCTCCTTCGGCCGAGGAGGGGGTGTGTTTGTATTTGTTTTAGGGGACCGGGACCCTGAGCAGCATGTGATGCTTAAATTCTATAATGATGTACTGTTCTTGGCACCAATTGTGTGGTTTATTGACTCATGTTTCTGTCATTAGTGAATGAAGACGTATTTAACTGTTAGGAGATACTGTTAGACGTACTTGTTGGATTGTTATGGCACCCTTTTTATATGTACTGTATCTTCTTCTTTTTGCTTAATAAAAGATCTTTTGGATAAAAAAAAAAAAAGATCTACAGAACACAGAGCTAAGTCAATTCTAGACAAGGAATTATGTGTTTTGGAATAGCATGTAAAGGCTTATTCATCAGGTTAAAACTATCTCCAAATATCCCGCAGCCCCAATTCCCTACTTAGTCTCCCTAAAGAAGAAAGAACCTCAGCACAAGACAAGGACGCACCGCCACTGGTCACAGATAAGAGATACATCCTCATGTACAGCCTGAACTTGACCAGTAAGTAAAGAGAGGAATAAGGAACAGTGTTGTATTAGGGAGTAAACATCCCTTAATGTAAGTTCTGGATCCTTCTCAGCTAGCTTCTCCCAATGAGACACAGATAGAGACAGCAGGGCCAGATTCTTAAAAAATGGCGTACTCGCGGCGTAGCGTATCGTATCCCATTTACGCTACACCTACGCAGTTTTTACGGGCAAGTGCTGTATTCTCAAAGCACTTGCTCTGTAATTTGCGTCGGTGTATTGTAAAGGGGAAGGCGTAAGGCCGCGTACTTCAAATAGTGAAGGAGGGGGCGTGCTGTATTTAAATTAAGCGCGCCCCTGTGCCAAACGAACTGCGCATGCGCCGGCCTTAAGTGTAGGCCACTGCGCATGCTCCAGCGTACGCCGCAAATACAGCGAATACGGTGGCAATGTAATTAACATATAGGCCTATTCGCGACGAGTTACGCAAACGCCGTAAACGACGGAAAAACACAACGCTGTCCCGACGTCAATACTTAACATGGCTTACGGCGGACCTACGCAAGGTTAGCAGGGGTAACCTTACGCGTACGCAAACTACGTCGACGGCGCGCAACTTCGTTTCGGGAATCGGCGTATCGCGCTCATTTGCAAATTCGACGCAGAAATCGTAGGGAACGCCACCTAGCGGCCGGTGTAGTTTTTCATTTAAAATCCGACGGTGTAAGTTACTTACTCCAGTCGGATCTACGCCGTATCTATGCGTAAGTGATTCTAAGAATCACGTCGCATAGATACCCAGGCTCAGAAACAGAGATACGACGGTGTATCTAGAGATACACTGTCGTATCTCTTTGAGAATCTGGCCTAGCAGTATTTACAGCAGGCGAAGGTGAGGAAAGCCATTCGGGGTCTGTAGATTGAGAGACCATCTGGGAGTCGAGTTTATCTGACTTATTTCTGCAACAACTAAGGTCCTTCAGAAACCAGGCTGGGAGCTTCTAGTCAGCATGTGAGCAGGACGTGCATGCTGACAGCTAAGATGAGCTCTGGCATCTGACAAAATGTTGTGTATAAGCCGATCTATATCCTGTCTTTCCCTGCTACTGCTGCTATTGATACTCTGCTTGCTGACATCCAGCCTAAAATGCCGGCCAATATCAAGCCTCTCTTCTGCCTGCCTTCCAGCCTTTTTGCCTCTCCATCGTATATTTGTCTCTGCTGCCCGGTCGGTTCTCCTCTCAGAAGTCTGGAGCGCAGTGATGTGGAACACCTGAGGGGGCAGGCGGCTCTTCTTCCAGTTATAACACGGAGAAAGGAGGGAAAAGAGAGAGCCGCAGACCCAGTTGCAGTGGATACAGACACGCCGGATAGCATTAGTGCTTCGTTCCCTCTGCCTCTATCTAAAGCCACAACAAGGGCAGAGAAGACTTGGGATAAAGCTGCCGCCAGGAGAGTTTTACTGGACTGCTGAGCTCCCATAAAGAAGTCGAGAAGTATGAGGGGACACCTGTTACTTCTATCCAAAGTTGGAAAAAAGTCACCAGACTTTATCTTAAAAAAATGTGGCTTCTTCACATAAGGTTTGCTCACTGTGGTGCAAAAAATTGTTATTTCCATCCAAAGTCTGCCAAAGAGACGCCAGAATTGTAGAGAACTGTAGAGAACTCCTCAGACACATTTCACCCTTTTTCGGGACTTAACCTCCCTGGCGGTATGATTCTGTCTGGAATTACGTACCAAAAGCGGTACAATTATTTTGCATGAAAATTTGGCATTTTATACTGTAGGCCTGTAATTCTTAGGAATAACTCACTTAAAGCGGAGCTCCACCATGATATATATATATTTTTTTTAAAAATCTGAAAAAATAAAATAAAAAATGAAATGGAAAAAAAAATAATCACCCTAAATAGGCTGTTGCTATGCGGAAGTCCCGAATCTGCCCTCATGATCCGCGGTGCTGTTTTCTTCCTCCTCCTCTTCTGGGTGTCTTCTTGTGAATGGGCCGCGCTGCATTCTGGGAACTGTGTGTATCCCAGAAAGCAGCCGGACCATTCACAAAGCGCTGCGTCGCTCGTACATGCGCAGTAGGAAACAGGCAGTGAAGCCGCACGGCTTCACTGCCTGTTTCCCTGACTGTGGATGGCGGTGCCGGGATCGAGGATCGGCATCGGCGGGGGCCGTCAGCGCGGGCACCTAGGACAGGTAAGTGTCCTTATTCAAAGTCAGCAGCTACACTGTTAGTAGCTGCCGACGTTGAAAAAAAAAATGCGGGTGGAGCTCCGCTTTAAATCTGTCCAAACACGAGTCTAGTAGACATCCCGGGTATGATAAAGTTTGAAACACAAAATCATAAAATTATAATATAATAAATAACTATAAATAATTATAACAAATGATAATGTAATTATAATAAAAATTATTCAATAATGTAATCAACTCCAAATCACTGAAATTTGCCCAGTTGCAGAATTGTCACTGTCATTAGTAATAATTTATTATCGCTGTTTTCTAGCTGATCTAAAATCATTTTTGACATACCGGGGCACTTTTGGTTGCTATGGACAATCTCCAGTTTGCAGGCACAAAAAAAATGTTTTTATTATATAAAAGTACATGTAGGGCACTGGGCAGACCACTAGGGACAAGGGGGGTGTGTATTTTTTACATACTGTAATCTATAAGATTACAGTATACTGTATGTAATGTGTTTGTTTACATTTTTGAATTTGCCGCCGGTCTCTGCCCCAGTGCGTCGTAACGTCGCAGGGAATGGAGATCGGCGGCGCGCGGGCACTGTGTGAATCAAATGGAGGACGCCACTCGTTCACACAGCGCGGATGCATCGCTGGATCCAGGGACAAGGTAAGTACAGTACCCTGCCTGGAAAAAGGTAAGCCAGCACGCGCTGCAAACTCTGCACATCTACCCCGAGCGTGACTCGGGGTTACTGATTTTAGCATAGAAAATCCACCCCGAGTCACGCTCGGGGATACCGCTAAGGGGGTTAATTGCAGAGGCCTCTACGTTGCACAAGTGTTTTGGTGTTTGTGTGCAGATGGACATCATTTTGTTGAAACCATTAAGCATGTGTCAAATTTAAAAGATACCATTCACAGGCCCCAGGACATTGATATCTACGGACAGCTCACAGGATAATCATCAGGGATGATGGCCTGAGTGTGAAAAATTCCCAATAAAAAAAAAAGTAAATTGTTTATACAGAAGAATGGCACCAAGCAGCCAGGCCCTCACTCCTGCATAGGACAGTCTAACTGGTATATGAATTTGTAAGTGTCTAAGCTATAGAGTTTGGTTATACTGTTTGAGAAATAAGTAGGTGTTACTGAAGTCTGCTCTCTGCTAATGTCACCAATGTCAGTCCAGGCACAGAGTCATCCTGACCACAGGGTCAGGATCCACTAGGTGCCTGGACTGCCACTCCGCCCCCTCCATAGCCCCCTCCATAGCCCAACACTCTAATGAGTGGGGGGAAGAGTAGAGAGCTGTGACTGACAGTATACAGCTCTCTGCTCACGGAGCTCTGAAAACCAAGTGATCAGCGGCGTTCGATCACTCGGTTCTCAGTGTTGGAGGTGCCAGGGGACAGATGCAGCATCGGACCGATGCTGCATCCGCCTTGGTAAGTTTGAATGGGGAAAAAGAAAGGCTGAATTTTACTTCATCTATGGCTGTGCCTGCTTGGGAGAAGTAAATTTAACAATCGACCTCTGTCAAACAGGACTCATGGAAAAATGTTATTCAATCAGCAGCCGACCACAGCACTGAATTGTGTTTTCTGAGAGTGAAGGAGTCCCAGCTCTCAGAATAGAAAAGCACAGATGGGGGGATTCCTCCATCAACCTTGTGTGGATGGGGGAATTCACCAGCACTCTATATTACATACACTCATTTATTAGTGCAATTTGGTCACTATGTCACCTTAAGGAAGGGACCCTGCATGACCCTGACATATTGACTTACTTGACTGACTTAATATTGCTCTAAGAGTGCATATAAACTATATTACTAAAAGTTTTAGTCAGTAGGGTTTAGACATGTGCACAGAAAATGTTTTCGTTTTTTTTTGTTCCGTTTCGTATGGTCCCGTCTGTTCGTTTCCGTTCGTTTTTCGTAAGACGCCCGTTTTCCCGTTCGTTCCCGTTCGTTTGTCGTACGACGTGATTTTTTCGTATTCTGATTGTTTCGTATTTCCGTTACCGTTTTATTTTCGTACATGCGGGATGATTCGTTATTCTGTTTAATTCATGTTCGTTTCTTGTTAGACAATAATTATCGTGAATTTTCGTCAATTTGCATTCTGTGTATCTTGAATGCTTTTCTTTTGTTAGTGTCAGTTGTATGTTTATTGTTCAATGACATCTATAACAAAATAATTTCATTATGTATATTGAATGAATTCCTTTTTCTGTTTTCTGTGTATTCAAAATACTGAAGGCAAATTTTTTGTTATAGGTGTCATATCAACATACGAAAATAACAAAAGAAACAGGTTCAAATGCAAATCTTTTGTTTATGTTTTTTTTGAATGGCCAGAGAGTTAGGCTGGCCATACATGATACAATTTTCTGTGCAATTTTCTTTAGATTTACCTTCAACTATGTAGTGCAAGGGCCTGCCTGATTGTATACAATTGAAAGTGTTGTTTAGTTTGACCTCATATATGGTTTTTGTTAAATCTAAAAGAAAATTGTACAAGAAAATTGAACATGTACATGTATGGCCAGCCTCAGTGACTGAAAGCAGCTTCTCTTTTGTGCAGAATAGTGAGTACACTTGTACAGTAAAGCCTAATAAACTTTTCTGTGGATTTTCATCTGAAGGGAGATCAGTTGGCCAGACTTCTGAACCCAAAAATGGTTTTCTGATGCAGTTTAAAAACGAACAAATTTTCTGAGAACGATCGGAAAACGATCGTTTTTATATTTGTTGTTAAAATAGTCTGACCAAGTGTATGGGGCTTAACAACCATTTTTGGGTTCAAAAGTCTGGCCAACTGATCTCCCTTCAGATGAAAATCCACAGAAAAGTTTATTAGGCTTTACTGTACAAGTGTACTCACTACTCTAGTACTCAGCACAAAAGAAAAGCTGCTTTCAGTCACTGAGGCTGGCCATACATGTTCAATTTTCTTGTACAATTTTCTTTTAGATTTACCAAAAACCATATATGAGGTCAAACTAAACAACACTTTCAATTATATGCAATCAGGCAGGCCCTTGCACTACATAGTTGAAGGTAAATCTAAAGAAAATTGCACAGAAAATTGTATCATGTATGGCCAGCCTAACTCTCTGGCCATTAAAAAAACCATAAACAAAAGATTTGCATTTGAACACGTTTCTTTTGTTATTTTCGTATGTTGATATGACACCTATAACAAAAAAATTGCCTTCAGTATTTTGAATACACAGAAAACAGAAAAAGGAATTCATTCAATATACTGTAAGCTGGGGATAGGTAGCGGGTACAAAAGCTCCCTGGGATGAGCAGGCACAGATACCAAAGTCCATAGGATAAGTGAACAACAGTGGGATTTTTATTGGTGCTATACAAAGTCTATTTACAGGTGCTGTACAGTGTGCAGAAAACAAAACAAGCAAAAGTAGTTTAAACAAACACCTAGCCGTGTCTCGGCTCTAACTACACGATATGTAGGCCCTAACTACTAAGCTAAACAAGCCTACCGCTTGTTAGCTCAAAATACAAACTGCTCACCAGTCTTTTAACAACCTCCTTGCTCCTACAGATCCACACTATCTGTTTCCCAGGACAGAGCAATGGCTGTTAGCTCAGGTGAGCTTAAATTGGCCTGGGGGAGAGGGCCAACACCTGACCTGGATCAGGGATCAGAGATCCCTGAACGTGTAAGAGAGGAGCCTGGGAGAGGTATAAACCCCGAACTGGACTTTCCCAGGCTCTCTCTGGGACGCTCTGCTACACACCCTCCCCTCTTGTTTCAACCCCAGGGTTGGAACACCTGTAGCCCAACAGGAGTGAACACGGGACAGGGCATCTACATTACCCATCTCAACCCCTGGCCTGTGTTTTACCGAAAAGGAATAATCCTGGAGGGCCAAAAACCACCGGTTCACCCGCCTATTAGTCTCCTTCTTTTGGGCCATCCATTTCAGGGGAGCATGGTCAGTTATTAACTCAAACTGGCGCCCTAACAGGTAGTACCTGAGCGCGTCCACGGCCCACTTTATGGCTAAACATTCCTTTTCAATGACTGCATATTTTTTCTCATGATCATTGAGCTTTCTGCTTAGGTAGACCACAGGGTGTTCTTCCCCATTGTATACCTGTGATAGTACTGCCCCGATACCTACATCAGAGGCATCTGTCTGAACCAAAAAATCTTTGGAGAAATCGGGGGAGTATAGCACTGGCTGTGCACAAAGAGCCTTCTTCAGGACTTGGAAAGATTTTTCTGCTACTGGGGACCATTTTATCATTACGGAGTCTTTCCCTTTCGTCAGGTCTGTCAGTGGGGCAGCTATAGTGGCAAAATTTGGAATAAACCTTCTATAATATCCCGCAATGCCAAGAAAGGCCCTGACCTGCTTCTTGTTTGCAGGACGTGGCCACTGCTGGATGGCTTCTACTTTATTCACTTGGGGTTTAATAACTCCACGGCCAATAGTATAGCCCAAATACTTGGCTTCCTCCAAACCAATGGCACATTTTTTGGGATTTGCCGTAAAACCTTCCTTGAAGAGGGAATCAAGGACAGCTTGGACACGGGGCAAGTGAGACTCCCAGTCAGTGCTATGCACCACTATGTCATCTAAATAAGCTGCAGCATACTGCTGGTGCGGTCTTAGGGTCCTGTCCATGGCCCTCTGAAAGGTTGCAGGGGCATTTTGCAACCCAAAAGGCATTTTCTTATACTGGAATGATCCCTCCGGGGTCACAAACGCAGTCTTTTCTTTGGCACTATTAGTCAGGGGTATTTGCCAATATCCTTTGGTCAAGTCCAAAGTGGTCAGATAACGGGCCTTGCCCAGTCGGTCTATAAGTTCATCTACCCTGGGCATCGGGTACGTGTCAAACTTTGTTACTGCATTGAGCTTTCTGAAGTCGTTACAAAACCTCCAAGTGCCATCCGGTTTTGGGACCAACACGATGGGGCTCGACCAGTCACTATTGGATTCCTCAATGACATCTAGTTCCAACATCCTTCTAACTTCATCACTGATGTCCTTTCTCCTCGCTTCAGGAATTCGGTATGGTTTGAGCTTGACACGGACCCCAGGTTCAGTAACAATATCATGCTGAACCGCTGAAGTCGTGCCAGGCAACTCTGAAAATTTCTCTCTATTCCTTATTAGGAACTCTCTAGCTTCCTGTTTTTGGGAATATGACAGGGTGTCTGGAATCGTGACCTCAGGGATCAGAGGGGATTCAGTACCCTTAGGCGTTACCGGTAGGGACCTCGCAGTTAACGCCAGTCTATCCTTCCAGGGCTTTAACAGG
Source organism: Rana kukunoris (assembly GCA_029574335.1). Taxonomy (NCBI): domain Eukaryota; kingdom Metazoa; phylum Chordata; class Amphibia; order Anura; family Ranidae; genus Rana; species Rana kukunoris. The sequence goes on along the minus strand of CM056050.1, from coordinate 266,345,662 downwards.
TTCACGTGGTAAATCTGTTCGGGCTTCCTTTTACCTGGTTGATACACCTTGTAATTGACTTCCCCAACTCTTTCAATTACTTCAAAGGGGCCCTGCCACTTAGCCAGGAACTTGCTCTCAACAGTGGGAACTAAAACGAGGACCCTGTCACCCGGTGAGAAAACACGGAGTTGGGCCCCCCGGTTGTATATTCTCTGTTGGGCTGCTTGAGCCTGTAGTAAATGTTCTTTCACCACTGGGATTACGGCTGCAATCCTGTCCTGCATTTGAGCGATATGCTCAATTACACTTTTGTGGGGTGTCTGTTCCCCCTCCCAAGTTTCCTTGGCTATGTCCAAGAGTCCCTGAGGGTGTCTCCCATAAAGCAACTCAAATGGAGAGTACCCTGTAGAGGACTGGGGAACCTCCCTGATAGCAAACATCAGGTACGGTATCAGGAAGTCCCAGTCTTTCCCATCTTTGTCAACAACCTTTTTTAACATGCCCTTTAACGTCTTATTGAAACGTTCCACCAAGCCATCCGTTTGCGGATGATACACAGAGGTTCGCAACTGCGTCACCTTAAATAACTTGCACAGCTCCCTAGTTATCCGTGACATAAATGGGGTACCCTGGTCTGTCAGGATTTCTTTAGGGATGCCCACCCGACTGAACACCATAAACAGCTCTTTGGCAATATTTTTAGCAGATGCGGCGCGTAAGGGAACGGCCTCAGGGTAACGGGTAGCGTAATCCATAATCACAAGGATATGCTGATGACCACGGGCGGATTTGGGGAGGGGACCCACAAGGTCCATGGCAATCCTCTCGAAGGGCACTTCAATAATGGGCAAGGGCACTAAAGGACTTCGGAAGTGGGGCTGGGGGGCTGACATCTGACACACAGGACAGGATTGACAATAATTCTCAATATTTTTCTGTATCCCAGGCCAGTAAAACCTGCGCAACACTCTTTCAGTGGTTTTCTCAACCCCTAAATGACCTCCTAGCAAGTGCCCATGGGCAAGTTCCAACACCACCCTTCTGTAAGGCTTGGGGACCACCAACTGTTCAGTACCAAAATTTTCCTTGTGCACATTAAGGTCAGTAAACTCCAACATAGGCTCCGAGTCAGCAGACGGCTGTCCGGCTCTACTGGTTGTGGGGACTTCCTCAGGCTCCTCCAGCTCTCCTGCCATAACCGAGAAAGGATAACTCGGAGAGCCCTGAGATGAGTCCCCTGAACCCACAATATCGGAAGTAGTCAGGAGCTCTGGCTCTGCGACTGAGTCAGGTACTGCGACCGGGTCGGGACGATCCCACAGTTCCCAAAACTTAGGGAAGTCCCTACCAATGATGGCCTCGTGCACCAAGTGGGGCACAAGTCCGACCGCATGGGACACCGTACCTAAGCCAGTTTTAAACTGAACTGTGGCTATAGGATACTCCCGGGTATCCCCATGTACACAGATCACAGCAACTTTTTTAGCATGAAAATTCACAGTTTCAACCATCTCAGCTGTAACCAAAGTAACCAGACTTCCAGAGTCCAGTAAGGCCGTAATAGGCTTATCATTAACAGTCATGTGACACATGTGTTTCCCCACATTTGGCGCTGCAGCGCATGAAACAGCAGCAAACATGGACTGCCTTCTAATAGACAGATCACACTGCATTGGTTCATCAGTCAATGGACAGTTTGCTGCAACATGTCCCAGCTCTTGGCAACGAAAACACCTGATGTTTCCCCAAGTTGGTTTGCTGACAGGCAGTGGTTTCCCTTGCTTGGGACGCCAAACTTCAGTCCTGGCACCAAAAATCCTCCCCCCTATTTCCTTGCCATGCTTACCACCCACTTCCCCTGGAACAGTCTTACCGGTTGCCTGGGGAGACCGTGGCTTTGGGTGGAAAGTCCGTGCGGTTGTTGGGGTGGTGACCAGGTTCTCTGCAGCAAAGTACCTTTCGACGAGTTCCACCAGGTTATCTGCCGACTTGGGGTCCCCTTGACTCACCCACTTCTGCAGGGGAATTGGGAGTGACCTCAGGAATTGGTCCATGACCACACGCTCCACTATTTGTGGCGCAGACAGGGACTCAGGCTGTAGCCACTTTCGCACCAGGTGGATTAGGTCGAACATCTGCGATCTTGGGGGCCTCTCGATTTTGAAGAACCAGCTGTGGACCCGTTGGGCTCGAACGGCCAAGGTGACGCCGAGTCGCGCCAGAATTTCCTGCTTGACCTTTTCGTAGTCTTCTGCTTCTGCTGACTCCAGATCATAGTAGGCCTTCTGCGATTCACCAGAAAGTAAGGGGGCAATCAGTCCTGCCCACTTGGTTTTAGGCCAACATTCCCTCTCAGCGGTCCGTTCAAACGTTAACAGGAAGGCCTCTGGATCATCATCCGTAGTCATTTTAGACAGAAAGCGAGCCACATGGATGGCTGAAGGCTTGTCTCCCATATCCTTAATTTCCGCAGGTGCCCACTGTGCTAGCGTCTCTGCAACCTTAGTCAGGGTTTTCCTATCCACTTCTGCAGCAGTGGCAAGCTGTTCAAACAGCCTCTGCGATTGCTCCTGTACAGCACTAATCTGCCTCTGCGATTGCTCCTGTGCAGCACCAATGTGTTTGTACAGCGCCTTGGTTTGCTCCTGTGCGATAGCATTGGCTTGCTGCAATGCAGCGTTAGTTTGCTGTTGTGCAGCATTTGCTTGCTGTTGTGCAGCATTGGATAACATCATTTGTTTGAGGATTTCCTCCATGTTGTCACTTTAGGTACTGGCCTTTTAAAATAGTAACTTACTACTGCTGATCGCAGCCTCCACCATATGTAAGCTGGGGATAGGTAGCGGGTACAAAAGCTCCCTGGGATGAGCAGGCACAGATACCAAAGTCCATAGGATAAGTGAACAACAGTGGGATTTTTATTGGTGCTATACAAAGTCTATTTACAGGTGCTGTACAGTGTGCAGAAAACAAAACAAGCAAAAGTAGTTTAAACAAACACCTAGCCGTGTCTCGGCTCTAACTACACGATATGTAGGCCCTAACTACTAAGCTAAACAAGCCTACCGCTTGTTAGCTCAAAATACAAACTGCTCACCAGTCTTTTAACAACCTCCTTGCTCCTACAGATCCACACTATCTGTTTCCCAGGACAGAGCAATGGCTGTTAGCTCAGGTGAGCTTAAATTGGCCTGGGGGAGAGGGCCAACACCTGACCTGGATCAGGGATCAGAGATCCCTGAACGTGTAAGAGAGGAGCCTGGGAGAGGTATAAACCCCGAACTGGACTTTCCCAGGCTCTCTCTGGGACGCTCTGCTACAATACATAATGAAATTCTTTTGTTATAGATGTCATTGAACAATGAACATACAACTGAAAACTAACACAAAACGGATTCAAACAAAATACACAATGCAAACCTCTTGATACAGATTTCATTTTCGTTATTTTGCCATTTTCGTTTTGTAGTTTTTTCCCGTCGGATCGTTCGTTCGTATTTGCGGTCGTTCGTTATGCGGCTCATCCGTTATCCCGTCGTTTTCGTATTTTGGTGCTTTACCATTTTCGTATGCACACATTATCCCGCGGGTACGAAAATGAACGTTTTCGTACGAAAATAACATTCGTACGAACGGGAATGCACATATCTAGTCGGGTTCAATATTGAGTTGGCCCACCTTTGCAGGTATAACAGCTTCAACTCTTTTGGGAAAACTGTCCACAAGATTTAGGAGTTTGTCTATGGGAATGTTTGACCATTCTTCCAGAAGCACATTTGTGAGGTCAGGCACTGGTATACGATTGAACTCCTAGTGGTTCAATCATCGGCACATAGGGTCAGTATGTGTATTCATAATGTATACATATGATTTGTGTATAACTATTATGGAATTGTGTTCATGTTTGTAATTGTGCATACTTTGTAATGTTAGATTAAGTTGAAAAATAATTTGGAACAGTATAACCTATTGACCCTGAAGAAGACCTTAATTTACAATTTCTGTTGAAACGTGTTGAATTTCTTCTGTCTCCTTCCCATGGACAGTTGACCTCTAGGTTATCAACTGGTTTGATTTCATGCTGTTATCTACATCATGTTTTTATTTTTATGTGATTTTTACATGATATTTTATTAATAAATTGTATATCTTTCTATTATAACTACTGTTACCGGTCCTTTAAAGTCCCACCTTTTGAGGAAAATTCTTTGTTCATTATATGTATTAGGGATGTGGATTCCAAACAGTATCCAGTTAGTTGGCAAAATTATTTTCTAATTAATCCCAAAGCTGTTCTATCAGGTTGAGGTCAGAACTCTGGATCAACTTAGTACATTCAGCCTGACCATTAATGGTTTGATTCATGGCCGGTTAAGCAGGCCAGTCAAGTTTCTCCACCCAAAACTTGCTCATCCATGTCTTTATGGACCTTGCTTTATGCACTGGTCCAAATCATTTGGTGGAGGGGGGATTATGGTGTGGGGTTGTTTTTCAGGGATTGGACTTGGTCCCTTAGTTCCAGTGAAAGGAACTCTTAAGGCATCAGCATACCAACACATTTTGGACAATTTCATGCTCCCAATTTTGTGGGGATGGCCCCTTCCTGTTCCAACATGACTGCACACCAGTGCACAAAACAAGGTCCATAAAGGCATGGATGATTACGTTTGGGGTAAAGGAACTTGACTTCACAGAGTCCTGACCTCAACCTGATAGAACACCATTGGGATGAAAAAGATCGAAGATTGTGAGCCAGTCCTTTGTGTCCACATCAGTGCCAGACCTCACAAATGCACTTCTAGAAGAATGGTCAAACATTCCCACAGACACACTCCTAAACCTTGTGGACAGCCTTCCCAGGAGAGTTGAAGCTGTTATAGCTGCAAAGGGTGGGCCAACTCAATATTGAACCCTATGGACTAAGACTGGGATGCCATTAAAGTTCATGTGTGTGTAAAGGCAGGTGTCCCTAAACTTCTGCTAATATAGTGTATTTGGAGCAGAGGTCTAGTGATGTCTCATCGTTTTACTGTGGCGCAATCTGCTACAGTCACTACAAGCAACCATTCTGTTACCAAGGTCAAATACTGGAAGAAGTGCAGTCCTCATCCTCTGATTAATGCAAGTCTTCTTATAGGTTCTCTTTAAAGAAGTATATCAGTACGATTTGACCTGGTGTACACCAAGAAGGGTTTGCTTTATAGAAGACATACTGTATACAGAGCATTGTTGTGTGAGGTGTTATATAAGTGCTTCTCCCTTGGTTTCTGGCTGTGCCGACAGTTACCCTATCACTATCAGTCTTATGTAATATGTTTAAAAAGGACACCTGTTGGCATGTTTTTATCTTCATGTGTTGTACTGTAAACATCCAGTGTGCAATAACATTCTAGAGCAAGCCATAGTCATATTTAATTGTAGTTTGTAATACTTAAGGATAATATTTTGTTCTCAGGTGTAGGTCACTTATTACCATTTTAAAAGAGAAGATGGACTTAAAAAAAAAAACATTCATACTCAACTATGTGAATGCAGCCATGATTCAATGCTGCATATGTTCCCCACTGGTTCTGCAGCAAGAACTGAGTGATCAAACACCACTGATTGCTCAGTCCCCCCTCTGCTTTGAGCAGAGAACTGTGACTGTCAGTCACCAGCTCTCTGCTCTGCAATTTCTGAGAGGCTGTGTGAGGTACTGGTCCAGACCTCTGGGTGGATCCCAAACATATGGTCTGTTCCAAGCACAGAACAGCTGAGAAAAACGGGTCACAAGTGGGAACAAACTGCACTGTTGTGACCTACAGGAAGAGTATACCGCAACCAAATTAGCTTTGGCTATACTTCTCTTTTAATTATTGCAACAATTTTACTGAAAGGGAGTTGTGGGTTAATTTTGCCGAGTATGAAGGAACCTCTGATCTCTGTTATAGTGCCACAAAGCAGGTAGGAAGCAGAGAGCTAATCGTAGATCCTTCTATCTCTGAGTGACAGTTTTTTTTTTTTTTAGGTCATTTCTTTCAGGTAAAAAGTGTTAGGGCCTTTTCACATATATGCACAAACAGTAATACAGGTCTATAACATGTATTTCTACATGTTAACATGCACTTTTTTTTTAGGAGGTTGCATTATGACTACATTCTCTAGACTGCCAAGTTTATGACCATGAGCAGTATCCAAAACTATAAAAATCGTTTTGACTTTAGATACATTTTATAGTACTCAGTACATTAGGTGAGAGGTTAAAAAAATCGGGTACAGATGGGGCTAAAATCAATGATCTTTGATTTATGAGATCAATGCCTTACCACTTGGCCACTGAGCCCTAGATACATTTTAAATTATGTGCCGAGTGTCTTTCAAGCACTTTCTGTGCTACAGCAGTTGAGGGAGAAAATAAATGACGAGTTTGACTTTTTAATACCAGTAGTTACATGCCTGTTTTTTTTGTTTTTTTTTATAACTTTTTTATAATTTTTTTTGTCATTAGTACTACTGTTATTTTTACGAAATACATCACATTTTCATGGTTGCAACTAGTTTATTAGTGACTAATGTAGCTTTCTGAGTACAAACCAGGGGTCAAAATATCACACTTTAGAAGAAAACTTCATCCTGTGTGGGTTTAACTTCCTCAATTCACTTGAATACTGTCGTGAGAGAATGAGACAGAAAGAATGTGGTTGCTGCTCTATAACTGACCTGATTCCAAATGAACAGCTTAATCTAATAACATTAATGTAATTGCTAAGTATTAAAGGATCCCAGATTAAAATGTACATGTATCTGCTTGCATAATACGTGGGATGTGATCACCAAGATGATGCATTTCCTGGCACTGTTAAAATATATCCCTTTTAAAAAAGAAACTTGTTTGAACAGGGTTTTATATGTTTAAAATTTGCTAGTTGTAGACCATGAATGTATTATTCACCTTGCAGAAGGTGGTTGTGCTATAGGATATTATTAATAAAAAAAATAATAATAAACATAATAGGTATTTCCTCTCTCTCTCGCTCACTAATTCCTCTACTTAAAGCCCAAAGGCACAACAAGTAACTTTGCAGTAGCCCTACCACCACCACCAACAAACACACACACACACATACTGCAAAGGTTAACGTAAAACAAGCTCAATGGCGCAGAGAAGAAGAAAAAAGTCACAGGGGTGCAGAACAAACTGCACTCCTGTGATTCATAGGAGAAGTATAGCCAAAAAAGCTTTGGCTATACTTCTCCTTTAAAACAATGGTTGGGTTTATTTACAAACGGATATACAGACATTACAGTTACAAATAGGGAAATGGATAAGGGGATAAAGTGACAGGGAGATGGACAGAGAAGAAGGGAGACCTATCTAGGCTAACACACAACCATTCTCATTGAATCTTTCACCCCAGGACTTTTTGTCAAGTCTTGAGACACACCCTCACTTTGGTCCTGCGCATTCTTGAGCCAAAGTTGAAGATAGGTCATACCAGAGGTCACAAAAGTAAATTTCTGTCCCAGGCTCAGAGTCGAGTATTTGAGAAGATGTGACGTCTATATGACCCTTCCCCCAGCCTGCAGTGCTGAATAGGTGCGTGCAGTCAATACCCCCAGGGCATCCTGTTGGCCAACGTGCTGACGATCTCAGGCATTCATCCAATCTTTTTGGTGACAATTGGCTTTACAAACTTCATCTGCATTATATAAAACAAGTTTGCAATTTTCTTCTGTAGAAGGCTCCAATCACACAGTACACAGAGAAGAGGAAGCAGCAGACAGAAATGTTTGCATTTGGATCAGCTGGCTTATTATAAAATGGGGAAATGGGGGGGGGGGCACAGACCATCCATAGTGTTAGTCAGTAATTTAATTCCGCTAGCTCATTTGGCAATCAACCTCCTTGCTGCAATTTTTTTGTTCATAATATTGTGGGCTTATCTGTCAGTAATTTCATGTTTTTTTTATGTAAGGCTTTTTTTGGGGGGGTGCTCAAAGCAGATCCTTATTTTTGCTGCCAATCATTTATGTTAGCTGCCCTTTGTTTGTAACACATTGCTGCGTCTCTTGGAAGAACAAAAAAAAAATTAAAAATACACAAAACTAAGCAAAATCAATGAGTACAAAATCACCTCACACTATCATCCATATTTATTGCACCGCCCCTATATTCATAATAAAAAAGTTATGCATACAATGATTAGGTATATTATCCCACATTAAAACTGTTGTGCCACTGGCAAGATTTACATTGCTGTAATTTATTATCAAAGTAAAATACCTACCTGTGCTCTTTGCCCCTTATAAATTTGCCATGCTCATTAAAGGGGAGTTCCACCCACAATTTCACTTTTTAAATATAAATACCCCTGTAATACACAAGCTTAATGTATTCTAGTAAAGTTAATCTGTAAACTAAGGTCCGTTTTGTTAGTTTATAATCTAAAAATAGACCGTGGCCATCTTAAGTGTGGGCATCATGAAGCCAGACTGTATGACTTCCTGGATTTCAGCTCTGCATATCTCGCACATGCTCAGTGCTGCACAAGCAATGTAATAGGTTTCAGTAAGGTTTGCAAGGACTCCTGGGGAACATGATGCCTATCCCAGAAACCCTTGCAAAAAGCCATGTGACTTAATAGCCTAGGCTAATAAGGAGGAGGAAGTAATGAAGGACTACAAAATAAAGGTATTTACAACAAACAACAAAATAAATAAAAATTGTCCATTCTGAACACTATGAGATAAGGGGATACAGCACAGACAAACATAAAAAAATAGGTGGAACTCCACTTTAAAGTTGTCCTGCTGCTGGCCAATTGTATACTGCCCTGTCATCTGCTGCTGAAAAATTATTGTATTAAAGCACCTCCCTCTGCTCTTTTTCTCTAGTAAATTACCGGTATGTCTGTTGTTCCCTCATTGAAAAGTCCTGCTGATGGCCAGTTTTATTCTGCTGGATCATTTGCAGTGTCTCTATTCCTAATGAGAACTTGATAGGTGGCCAGTGGCATGAAATTTTTGCATTAAAGTAGAACATTAGTCAGAAAGTCCTGCTTTAGCAGGTATACAGTATATTAAAATCCATTGGTAATAAATTGTGAGAAACAAAAAAAGGGGGAGGGGACCAAGGTTGGGGGAAAGGACGGGGAAAGGTAGTGGTCTCAGGGGAGATCAAAGAAAAAAAGGGGGTTACTAATGGCAATAGTATAAATGATCTGAAATTATATTTGATACAAAAAAAGAATCTTTTATTAATATTAAAGTATCAGGACATAATTAGTACAAAAAGGGGAAGAGGGAGATTAGGTCTTAAAAAGACATATCAAATTCCTGAAATTTATTTCTAACCATGAACATTAATTTACAAACAAGACGCACAATAAACAACACAAAAACACAACACTAGTCCGGACCAGAAGAGTTCTGTTATCAGTATCTCAAGATTATTCTCAACAATGGAGGATTCAATTTCGATGGGTTTAGTAATATAAATAATAAAAATACGGTCAGGGAAAACAATGTATCACCTGACTTCCAGTCGAATAGTACCGAATTGGTATAGTATCTGGTAACAGAGCTCTATGTGTAAAGAGAGAGATGTAGAAAGGTGCAAAGGTATTAATTGTCCTGCTGCAGCAAGGTGAAGGTTCTTAGCAATTTGGAATCACTTATAAATTAGGTCCATGGTAAATTATTGGGCCCATATGTAAGTAATAAATTGATTTCCATATAGTCCAAACAATAGAGCAATATAAATACTGAGATATTGTGGAGATATGAACGTGAGTCTAAGAGACTATTGAATGATATATTTACGTACGAGAAACTGGAAAATAATCCCCTACCGGCAATAGTTCATGAATTGAATAAAAAATTAAAACTGGCCAAAGATGAGGGACTATTGACAGTCAAGGAATTTAACTACCTAAGTGTAGTGGACTTCAATGTCCCCACATTTTACATCATCCCCAAAATCCATAAAAATCTAACAGAACCCCCAGGCAGACCAATAGTGTCAGCCTGTCAGGGACCTATGGAACGCATAGGAAAATATCTAGACCTAATGCTCAAGGAGATGGTGATGGATTTAAAATCCTTTGTGCAGGACACACAGCATGTCCTAGCCAAACTCGACGACCTTGATGCCAGCCGACAACCCAGTGGGATTCTTCTAGTTGGCATTGATGTCGAATCATTGTACACATCAATACCCCACCAAATAGGCATCAAGGCCGTCAAAACCTTCCTAAATGATACTTACCCTACCTCCGGATCACAAAATGAGTTCATTGTTGAAATACTGGACTTTGCTCTTAAAAATAATTGTTTCCAATTCATGAACAAGTACTACCGACAAATAAGAGGTACCTCTATGGGCGCCGCATGGGCTCCGGCCTACGCGTGCCTCCATTTAGGACACTGGGAAGAAGAGGACGTTTACACCTCACCAATGTACCGCCACCATGTATTAACTTGGTGGCGCTACATAGATGACGTGCTCATGCTATGGCATGGGACAATTGAAACCCTACAACAATTCATGTCTGAATTGAACGTGAACCACCGTAACATCCATCTAACGTACACGGCTGACCCGGAAAAACTATCTTTTTTAGATTTACAAATCACGCTAAGGAATGGCCAGCTCACTACATGTACTTTTCGTAAAGAAACCTCGGCAAACACATTACTATATGCCACGAGCCACCATCCTCATTGGCTGAAGAATGGCATCCCGGTTGGACAGTTTTTACGAATAAAGCGAAACTGTTCCAGCCCCGATGATTATAGACGAGAAAGCCAAGAACTCTATCTAAGATTTCGCGAGCGAGGCTATACACATGGCCAGATCAAAAAAGCAAGAAAGAGAGCAGCGATTAGGGACCGTGTAGACTTGCTAACCAAAAAAAGAACTGTTGAGAAACTAGCTCCAAATCCTAATGAGCCCATTAGAATCATTACTACATATGGCTCACAATGGAATGCAGTACGAGCTGTCTTGGAAAAGCACTGGGGAATTCTCACTAATGCACCAGCCCTGACTAAAATAATAAGCACCACACCGAAACTGGTGGCTCGTCGAGCACGAAATATGGGGGACATTCTGATCAAATCAGAGTTTGTCAGGGAACGAAATGAAACCTGGCTCTCCAACTACCCACGATCATTGGGAATGTTCCCATGCAATCGTTGCCAAATTTGTCCCTATGTAGATCGAACTGCTACATTCAATGATGCCCTTGGACAGGTTTCCTACGAGATCAAAAATGTGATCAACTGTTCCACTACACGAGTGATCTATATGATCACATGCCCCTGTCCTAAGATCTATATAGGTAAAACTAAACGATCACTCAAAGTACGTATAGGTGAACATCTAAGAGAAATCAATGAGAAAGACAAAAATCCGGAAAAACCCCTCGCCAAACACTTCGCAGAATATCATGATCGAAATTCTAAGGGAATGACGGTTAAAGGGATTTATGCCCTCAATTTACCGAACAGGCGAGGTGATTTTGATCGGATTTTACTGCAGAAAGAAAAATCATGGGTGTTTCGTCTCAAATCACTTGTACCTATTGGGTTGAATACTGAACTTAATCTACAGGTTTTTCTAGATCCCTAATCCTTTACAATCAACCAACTAAATAAAAATAATTTTTACATTATCAATTGATATGTATAAATTATGCTTAGTTTTGAACACTAACTAAATTCTTAAATTCTTGAGTACTTTGTTCCAAACTTCACATGTGATATATGTACATAAATACATTTTAATTTATATTATTTCTCAACTTTCTTTCAATTCGGCTGTCTACCAATGATCCTAATTCTATTTTTACTTTATTATTTCATATTCCTTTAAAAAGTCCTATGTGATTGTCTTGCATCGTTTCTGTGTCCTTGTATTACACTATCCTATTAAATGCACTCTCTCAATCCCTGAGTAAGTTAAATGTTTGGAATTAAACTCGATCAATATTACCCGTTATACATACATCCAGTATGTCAACATGACCTCATACATGCTAAAATGAGAGATTTGATGTCCTAGGAAATTACTACCATGTTCGTTACAATTCACTTCGCCCCATATGATCACCGAAGAACTGACTACACTATTAAGCGGTGACAAAGAACAGCTGATCTTCGTCAATAAAAGGCGTGTATCAACTGATGAGAGACTACGTCCAGGAAGAAGCTACGCCATTGGGTACGGCGAAACGCGTCGACATCATCACCCGACGCTAGTCACGTGACATCGTGATCAAACGTACACGAGAGAGATAGACGAAAGGACGGAGATGTTTGAGCGTGAACCGCAATCTGTCCCCGATTAAGGAATACCATTCTATGGATAACCACGTCGGCTACATACACCCTACAACAGAGGGATGATATCCGGATGGAGCACCAACTTCAATAGCACTTTACATTGCAGCCGAGCACCACGTCATGCACATGACACAGGTCTGTACAACCATAGAAAGTAATGATCGGCAGCAACATACAATCCAGCCTTGGATCAACATCAACCTCCATTTGGTAATGTACAGAGACCCTACAATGCATGACTTTATGATGTTGTATTGATTATTGCGTGTCATCCCTATGTTGATCAACAGCATGCTGCCAACATACTATGCAACCTAGTGCTTTAACGGCTATATGTGTGCTCAGGATAACGGGACACTCCACTGCTCTACACTGTGAGCACACTTTGGACTTATATCATGCTCTCATCTCCCAATATTATAACCTAATATAACTCTGAGGATTGGTTCTAATAATTAGGCATCTCTCCACAATATCTCAGTATTTATATTGCTCTATTGTTTGGACTATATGGAAATCAATTTATTACTTACATATGGGCCCAATAATTTACCATGGACCTAATTTATAAGTGATTCCAAATTGCTAAGAACCTTCACCTTGCTGCAGCAGGACAATTAATACCTTTGCACCTTTCTACATCTCTCTCTTTACACATAGAGCTCTGTTACCAGATACTATACCAATTCGGTACTATTCGACTGGAAGTCAGGTGATACATTGTTTTCTCTGACCGTATTTTTATTATTTATATTACTAAACCCATCGAAATTGAATCCTTCATTGTTGAGAATAATCTTGAGATACTGATAACAGAACTCTTCTGGTCCGGACTAGTGTTGTGTTTTTGTGTTGTTTATTGTGCGTCTTGTTTGTAAATTAATGTTCATGGTTAGAAATAAATTTCAGGAATTTGATATGTCTTTTTAAGACCTAATCTCCCTCTTCCCCTTTTTGTACTAATTATGTCCTGATACTTTAATAATAATAAAAGATTCTTTTTTTGTATCAAATATAATTTCAGATCATTTATACTATACTATATTTTTGTATCAAATATAATATATAATTTCAGATCATTTATACTATTGCCATTAGTAACCCCCTTTTTTTCTTTGATCTCCACTGAGACCACTACCTTTCCCCGTCCCTCTTTTTTTGTTTATCACAATTTATTACCAATGATACATAGGTTACGGCAATACAATCATCACTTGATGACAGGTCTGAGGTAGTAGCAAATATTCATGCTCCTACTAATAGTTAAAACTTGCGATTTCCCTTTCCCCACCAACCCCTCCTTAACTATATATTAAAATCCAGTAATACACGGCTTCGCCCTGCTTTGCAAATTGCTCTCTATTTTTGGCATTGTGCCAAAAATCAGAGCCACTAGAGACCGATCTGCTGACAACCTAAACATTTACTGCTGCTCAGGAGCTCTGGGCTTCAGCAAAATAGCAGCCTCCAGCAAGAAAAAGCAGGAGCAATGCTGGAGGCAATTAGCACACTAATTTTGGTAGCAATTTTGTGTAATGTTTTTTCCCTGCTTAAGAACATTATTTTTATCAAGTTGTTATGGGTAGAGTTCTGTTTTGACAAGAACAGGGACAACAGCACTGAACTCTAGCCCAATTTTTCTGCTGGTAAAAGCAGGACTATTACCACTTCAGGACATGCCACTGGATTATGGAGTTTTTTAGGGGGTGTAAAATGTTATGGGGTTGTTTTTGTAGGTTTTAAAGTGCCACTAACCACCAGTGATTGTAGGAAATGTTTTGGATTTCTCCATTACACCTAGTCAATGTACACATTGCAAATTCAACCTCCAGGAAACTTTCTTCCACTAATTATAAAGCAAGAAAAACATGGTGTAAGCTTATTCATACTATTCCTATGAGACACTTATACAGGATTTATATAGCGCTAACAGTTCATGCAGCACTTTACAACATAAGGCATGGAGCCTGGATAGCCAGACAGGGAAGACAAAAATCTGTGCATACATCCATACATGTGCACTTCTATGGCCAGACTACCTTCTTGTTAAATTAAATGTTGTATGTACTTTTTTAAATGTATGTCCTTTTTTTCTTTTTCCTTAATTTTGGGTATGATTTGCTAAAATAATAGTGTTATCTTGTGGGCATTTAAAAACCCTATCAAGCCTGTTTAATGGGTACTGCTCCATGAAAAATACTCTGACTGAAATCTGGGTCCATCTTCTTTTTTTTTTTTAATGAATAAGGGGGTCCCCAGATCCCGGCACCCCGCCCTACGTGAATGAGTATGTGGTACATAGTAACCCCTACCCATTCACCTGGGGGGTAAAAAGTGTCTAGAATAAAAGACACACTAGACAGGTTTTAAAAATAGTTTATTAGGCAACTCCGGGGGTCTTTCGACTTCTCCCTTCTGCCGGGCACCTCCGCTATCTTCTTCCAGCTCTTTTACTAGCGAGGGGCCTGGTCTTCTCCCTTCCGACTTTGGGGGGGTCTTCTTCCGACTTCTCCGCTCTCTTCTCCCGCTCTCTGGTTCTTTCTCCCTTCTGCCTGGCACCACCGCTGTCTTCTTACAGATCTTTTACCAGCGGGGGCCCGGTCTTATGCGTCACCTTCTTCCCTTCTTCAATATTGACTCGACGCTCCCTCCCGCTGTAATGCCGGGTGTGCGGTGCGCAACGATTTATACTGGCCTCTTATGACATCACAGTCCCTGCATGCTCCAGGTGGTGACGAAATAAGGGGTCGGGTAATTATGATGTCATAAGAGGCCAATATAAATCGCTGCGCACCGCACACCCGGCATTACAGCGCAGGATGGAGCGTTGAGTCAACATTGAAGAAGAGAAGAGGGAAGAAGGCGACGCAGAAGACCGGGCACCCGCTGGTAAAAGAGCTGGAAGAAGACAGCGGTGGTGCCCGGCAGAAGGGAGAAAGAACCGGAGAGCGGGAGAAGAGAGCGGAGAAGTCGGAAGAAGGGAGAAGATCGGGCCCCTGCTAGTAAAAGAGCTGGAATAAGGTAGCGGAGGTGCCCGGCAGAAGGGAGAAGTTGGAAGACCCCCAAAGTCGGAAGAAGACTCCTGGAGCTGCCTAATAAACTACTTTAAAAACCTGTCTAGTATGTTTTTATTCTTGACACTTTTTACCCCCCAGGTGAATGGGTAGGGGTACGATGTACCCCATACTCATTCACATAAGGGGGGGCAGGATCTGGGGGCCCCCTTATTAAAGGGTCGCCAATGATTGACTCGATACCGAACACTCGCATACCAGAGGGGTCACCCAGGTGTGTCTCAACAAAATGTCTGGGAACCGGGTATTTCACTCTGGTATTGAGAATGTCCCGCTTGTGCTCACCAATCCGCACTCTCATAGGACGAGAGGTGCGGCCAACATAGAGGCGACCACAAGGGCACATAATACCATAGACCACAAACTCTGTCCCACAGTTAATAAACTGCTTGCACTGATGGACTTGGCCGTCCAGGCCAGCTACTGCCTTTTTCCTATGCCACATGAAAGTACACGTGCCACAATTTCTGGTACTGCACTTGTAGCTCCCTTTCTGGTCAAACAGGGAGGACCAAGCGTTGGTGACTACGTTCTTGGGTTTTAGAACACGACTGGGAGCAATCATACTTCTCAAATCCCGAAGGCCTTCTGAATATAACATTAGGTTTAGGTGGGAGAACGCCGTTCAAGACGGGATCTTGTTTAAGTATATCCCAATTTTTCCTTATGATGGTCTGTATTTCAATTGATTATATTTGTATTTGTATTGATGTTCTGTAGACCCCTGGTCTACCTTAGCCCCATTCTCAGTCCCGGTTTAAAGATAAAGGTCATCAACAGTCCAATAGTAATCAGTTTAGGTCTAAAGCTAAGTATAAGGGTAGACACCACAAGTCCAGATTTAATAACCAGTATCAGTCACCCCCCAAAGGTTGTCAGGCTACTCAAGTAGCCATCCCCCCAATTGGTCAATCAGGCTTAGAGACTTCTGCCACTGCCAGCCTGATAGACACCCAAATTAAAGTGGAGTTAATGGGTAAGTTCCACACCCACAACCCATTTGTCACCCTAGAGAATCCAGAAATGACGCCTAGCATTACACCCCCTTTGATTTTTTTTAGGGGAGGAGACAGTCCTGGTGGAAGGGGCCAAGACAGATCAAACACCAGTGAACCCCTCAGCGATCATCCCTCTAGCAAAGAGGACAAGGAAAAGAGGGAAGGAACTAGACAAGGAAAGAGACATAAAGCAAGGCAGAGTGTAGTGACATCCAACTCCACTATAAAAATCTTCAATCTATCCAGCTCTGTGTTCACTGACACTGAGCTTCACCTCTTAAAAAAGGGCCTAAATTATGCTCCACCCAGTGAGCCCAACTTGTTTGAACTATTCATTGATCTCAACAAGTACATTAGAAAACTCACTCTCCAACGGTACTTTATCCTAAAAGATAGTGGACAAGACACTACATTAACTAGTGAGCTCGATCTTACATCTGTTACCGCTGAAGAGTTTAGTTTTGGGGACAACGATAGAGCTCTAAGTATGTTGGATGATTTATATTTGGAATCTAATGGAGCTATGGTCCCATCTGTGGATAGTGAGATTACTCATACATATTTCAGACCTAAATCTTCCTTCTGTCCCCATTGGGCAAAGGGTCGGTTTATTTCCACCTTTTACAATGTTGTTTTTGAGTCTTTTAAGACTAAATTCCAACATGGTACCGGAAAAGGTAACAACAACAATAATAAAAAACAACATGGGAAGCTCCAGGATAGTTTAACAAAAACTGTCAATGGCCTTAAAGAGAACCGGGATATAATCATTAAGAAGGCTGACAAAGGTGGGAGTTTGGTCATCCAAAATAGATCTGATTACATTGCAGAGGCAATGAGGCTACTGGGGGACACAGATACTTATAATAAATTGAAAAGGGACCCTGTTTTGGAATACACCAAGGAACTGAAGTTACTACTTGATCGAGCCCTTCTTGATACAGTCCTTACGAAGAATTAATATTCTTTTTTGTATAACAGGTTTGCAGCTACTCCGCACTTTTATCACATCCCTAAAGTGCATAAGAGCCTATCAAATCCCCCGGGAAGGCCCATCATTTCGGGTATCGACAGCTTGTCAAGTAACTTGGGTTGTTACATCGACCATTTTCTACAGAGCATAGTAGTCTTTTGTCAGACTCTAGCCATATGCTCGAGATTCTCTCACATTATTCCTGGCAATCCAACTATAGGTGGCTCTCCCTCGATGTCGCTTCTTTATACACGCCCATTGAGCATTGACATGGCCTTAGAGCATTGAGTCACTACCTGTCAGGGGCCAATGATCTTAATCCCCTTCAGGCAAAATGTATCTTGGACTCGGTAGAGTTCGCTCTAACCCATAACCACTTCTCCTTTCTAGGGGAGCACTACTTGCAGATTAGGGGCACAGCTATGGGCGCCAGGTTTGCACCCAGCTATGCCAATCTTTTTATGGGCTACTGGGAAATGGCCTCCATTTGGCATAACAATCCATTCAATGCCAACCTGATTCTATACGCTAGGTACATTGACGATATTTTAATTATCTGGGACGGAACAGACTGTGAACTTGATGGTTTCCTTGCTCATTGCAAAGCTAATCCCTTTGGACTCGACTACACTCATGTCATTAACAAAGATATACTTGTTTTCCTGGACCTCGAACTGAGCAGCGATCCAGATGGCACTGTTGTCTCAAAGACACATTTTAAACCTAGTGGGGGTAACTCTTTTCTTCATACAAAGAGCAACCATCACCCCAGATGGATTAGTAATATTCCATTTGGGCAATTTTGCCGTCTAAAGCGCACCTGCACAAAAAAGGACTATCAGGCTCAAAGTGAGCTTCTAATGGAAAAGTTCAAAGAAAAGGACTATGATCCTGGACTTCTAGAGGTAGCCCGCAAGAAGTACGGGGACCTCTATGATAGTCCAGCGGATAGTCCCCCAGTTCCCACTACCAGCAAGGTTCTTGACCCTTCTTCTTCTTGTTTTGCCACCCAATATACTAGTAAGGCTTTTGAAATACAGAACATCATAAGGAAAAATTGGGATATACTTAAACAAGATCCCATCTTGAATGGCGTTCTCCCACCTAAACCTAACGTTATATTCAGAGGGCCTTCGGGATTTGAGAAGTATAATTGCTCCCAGTCGTGTTCTAAAACCCAAGAACGTAGTCACCAACGCTTGGTCCTCCCTGTTTGACCAGAAAGGGAGCTACAAGTGCAGTAGCTGGCCTGGATAGCCAAGTCCATCAGTGCAAGCAGTTTATTAACTGTGGGACAGAGTTTGTGGTCTATGGTATTAAGTGCCCTTGGGGTCGCCTCTATGTTGGCCGCACCTATGAGAGTGCGGATTGGTGAGCACAAGCGGGACATTCTCCATACCAGAGTGAAATACCCGGTTCCCAGACATTTTGTTGAGACACACCTGGGTGACCCCTCTGGTATGCGAGTGTTCGGTATCGAGTCAATCATTGGCGACCTGGACAGGGGAAGGAGGCACCAGAGGCTTTGCAAACGGGAAGCCTACTGGATCTCCACTCTTGGGAGCCTAACCCCTGGAGGACTCAACGAAGACCCCGAAATCCACAAGATCAGGTGATTTTAGGATAGAGATATTGTTATTATTATTATTATTATTCACTTTTTTAGTTCCTATGGGGGTGTATATGTACTTTACATTTTTATACACACACACAGGGTTTCGTCTCACAGACTCTTTTATAGATCATTTATAGTTTTTTTAGATATTTTATAGATTTTACAGGGTTCTTTTTATTAGTTTTTTAGATTTTAGTTATTATATATTATCTGACCATCGTGTCCCCTCCCTAAGTGCATCTTAACGTCCATGCTATAGAGTTTCCACTTGTGGTTAATGACCATATATTTGTGTGTATGTATATATATGTGTGTATATATGTATATATATATATATATATATGTGCATGTATGTATATGTATATGCATGTATCATTGGCTTTCTATAATGATGGGTCTATTATTTAACATATGTATGCAGTTTTAATACTTTTAATGATTCTTGTATAGGGTCATGTGTATACATATAGGTATATACATATCTGTGTATGCAGTCAATCATTATTTTAGCCTTGGTTTTAGCCCCTTCCCTGTTTATTGGCCCATATACCCTGCTGACTTGATCCGCTTCGTCTGGATCGTTTTTTTTCCCCACTTATATATAATATTATATAATGTACCTAGTAGATCCCTCATTTTTAATCTTATTCCATTTCTATTTTTATTTTCTATTTATTTTACAGACACTTCCTGTCCATTCTTTTGGGTCTCTTTGCATCAGTATTATACTTTTCATTATATATATCCATCCATATATTATTCACACTGATTTTTTTACACCTGCTCCTTTTTTATATGCACTCCCCCTTATCTAGGGCCTCTTTGCACGTATATTCCCTTCCCTGTTTCTTCGCTACCCTAGGTCTCATTATTTTACTGGTATACTCCAACAATGAGGTGACCTCCTGGTAGACTTTCAGCATACGCGCCCCTCCCCCCCCCCCCCCCCCCCCCCCCCCCCCCCCCCCGACGTGCTCTCTCGTTCTAGCGTCGAATGAACGGCCACTGCCGATGACGTCATCATTCGGCGCATCGGCGCTCTGGAACGCAGACGGCTTCCACGTCGCCATGCACAACAGATCTGTTGCAGGTACTACAACCCGAAAAGGTAATGCAATGCGCCCCCCAAGCCCATGTTACTGGCAACTTTGTAGCATTCCTTACACGGTCATCGGATCTATCAACATTAAAAACAAAAGCAGAAACAAACACCACATTATCCCTCCCCCCTCCCCTCCTTCCTTTTATTGCTCCATGACACCAGTGAGGTCTTTGGTTGGGAGTATCTGTGTATTTTTATCTATAATTTTATTGGAGAGCTACAATACACCTCCCCTAATATGCTAAGTTTATCTTCGCTGAAGTCCATCTGCTGGAGGGCTGGCATTATGCACACATATATATATATATGTGCCTATCCTCAGTGTTTCATTTTCAACATAGCACAGCATTGTTTAGACATTTATTTGTTTATCCATTCATTTATTTATTTTGTTTTACTTTTTTCTAAAATATTTTTTTTTTCCTGAGGGTTGGGAGAGAGCTGTATATGTGTCTTTGCATATATGCATATTTCACATACAAGTGTGTTTATAATTCTTTGTGGTTACCAATCTTTTGGTGCGAGCCCCTAGGGGTGTGACCACTGAGGTCAGCAGTGGGTGTGGTCCCCTCCAAGCCAATTCAATCCATTCACTTATTGAAAGTAGTAGTATATGGGCAGTGGACACGGAGGGGTCTCTACTGTCGAGCTCTGATGAAGAGGCCCTAGACGCCTTGAAACGCGTCAGCCGGCAGCAAAATATTCCCCGTATCCCCCCACTGTGGAGCGTGGTCCAAAGGGAATTCACCTTTATTTTGTTGACAAGCCTGTTCAATCTGCTGTTTGTGAGTAGTTTTTAATACTATTACTATTGAATAAAGTGTTAAGTGGTAATGCACTAGGCTGGTGCGCCTTTCTTTTTCTTTTCTTTGTTTGTGCCAGGATTTCCCCATCCACGAAGGGCAGCAAGGTCACTGCTAGCGCCACTCTTTTCAATTTTCTGACTTTAGATGAAGATCAGTTGATCAATTATTGGACAACCCACCCGTGCGCAGGAGTTTGCATGTTTTCTGAAACCTGATGTGCCTATTATGAGGGGTTCTCACATCTCTGTGGTGAGTCCCCGGGTCTGTACACCTACTGTGACCATTATGAGGTGTTCCCACCATCCATGTGCCAAGTTTCCGGGTCTGTAACCTGATGTGCCCAATATGGGGGTTCCCACCATCCCTGTACTGAATTCCTGGGTCTGTACACCTACTGTGCCCATTATGAGGGGTTCCCACCATCCCTGTGCTGAGTTCCTGGGTCTGTATCCCCGCTGTGCCCATTATGAGTGGTTCCCACCATCCCTATACAGAGTTCTTCTTTACAAGTGTGGTCTCAGATCTGGGCATTCCTCTCTAGGGGTCCAATCACTGACTGATACCCTCTCCATCCCAGATTACTTTTTATCTCTTCCAAACTGTTCAGCAAATCAGTACATTTTCTGCACTCATTTAAGGTGGCCATAGAAAAGATGATTCCTTTTTAATTTCATTCCTATGGCCACTTTAAATGGGTGCAGAGAATGTACTGATCTTCTAAACAGTTTGGAAGAGATAAAAAGTAATCTGGAAAAGAAAGGGTGTCAGGCAGTGATTGGAATGATCAGATCTGAGACCGGAGGCTGCAGGATGTGAGCAGTGAAGATCTGTAACACCATCGGCGTTACTTTGTACAGAACGAGCGCAGCTGTATCATCCTTAGACAGCTGCGCTCCATTCAGCACCCTGTTATCGACACTTTCGACGTGCTGTCGAATCCTGCGTCCCGTCCAGCATCCTGATTCCGTCATTTCCGACGTGCCGTCGAATCCTGCGCTCCACGCTGGAACGCGGAAGCGCGCCCAGCGTGTGTCCCGCGACAGGCTGGCTATTTAAACCTCCTCTGATGGCGGCTCGGTGTCTGGTTATTGAAGTTGACGCTCGCCGCCATCTGAGACCCAAGACCTCCTCCAGAGTCCCACAGTTCCTCACCTTGTAAAGGAGATCACCAGGCTCACAGCACCAAGTTCTACACCACGGACCCTGCTACTATCTATGACTTGCTGCTTGGCCACAGAGCTGACAATCTACAGAACCATAGAGGCATCCTGCACCTGCTACTAATCACTCTCCAGGAAGGAACTGCACACCTGGTCACATCTAAACCGCAAGTACCCACAGCTTACTGTATCAAGCCTGTATACTCAGAATACTGTTCATCCTGGATTGCATACTATGATATGTTCTTGATTGCCTGATACCATATGTTTGTAGAGACTGAGACGTATTACGAGGATTCTCAAATAACCTATGGTAGATGCACCACACCATCAATAGGAGATATATCGCAGGAGGTTGTGATGAAATAACCCCATGAGCTCTGTTTAACATCATAGAGCAACCAGGTGGTTTAATCTGAGTATCCTCCAGAATAAATAATTACCAATCATCTCCTATTCATGGTGACGGCGTAGCCGTTACAGAATAACCAGACCATAATATATATATTAGATGGATCCCGCTGATTTAGCGAATCATCTACTGGGACTCACTCAAAGGGTAGATACCCTAACTAATTCTTTAAATGAATTCCGCCTAGAAAATGAAGCTCTCCGCCAGCAGAACCTTGCTCAGGTTAGAGAGAGACCAGAACCCAAGGTCTGTACTCCAGAACCTTTCTCTGGCGATAGGAAACTTTTCCGGCAATTCATCAGCTCTTGTCGCTTGATGTTCGAGCTACGTCCCCGTACTTACTATACTGATAGGATTAGAATTCTCACCCTCATCTCATACCTCAGGGGTGAACCGAGAGTTTGGGCCGACGCCTATCTAGAAGAACACGGGGATCTCCTTGGAGCCCTGGACACTTTTCTCGCAGAAATGTCCCTCCTTTATGAGGATCCCAATAAACAGTTGACTGCTGAAAATTCCATCAGAAATCTCAAACAGGGGAAAAGACCAGTGGAGGACTACATTTCTGAATTCAAATGTTGGTGCCGAGAGACCCAGTGGTCAGATATCACACTCAGGAACCAATTTCGGCTAGGCCTGACAGAAACTTTGAAAGACGAAATCGCACGTGTAGAACTTCCACCATCCCTAGAGGATCTCATGCAACTGTCCATTACCATAGATCGACGTATTCGAGAGAGAAGAGCTAAACGTGCCAATGC
Source organism: Rana kukunoris (assembly GCA_029574335.1). NCBI lineage: Eukaryota > Metazoa > Chordata > Amphibia > Anura > Ranidae > Rana > Rana kukunoris. The sequence continues at coordinate 266,322,455 of CM056050.1, read as the reverse complement.
GTTTTTTCCTTCACCTTTTAGGAGAGCCAGATCTCCCCCCAAGGAGCTTCCGATGGAACTTGGTGCGATTAAAGGTCCTTTAAGCACAGCGGAGAAACAACGCCACAGAGACCAAAACCTCTGTATGTACTGTTCTGCTCCTGACCACGTTGTATCCACCTGTCCCCTTCTTAAGAGGAATTCGGAAGGTAAAGATCACCACAGAAACAAATTTAATTTCACTGGTACAATTTCTAATCGTTACATTATTATTCTTCTTACATTACAGTGGGAGCAAGAAAGGTTCTCCATTGAAGTAATGGTCGACACTGGAGCCTGTGGAAACTTTATTGACTCTAAGATTGTAGAATCTAATAAAATACCTTGTGTGATTAAGCAAACCCCTGTGTCACTCACTTTCATTGATGGTTCCAGTTCTCCCACAGGTCCAATTACATTCCAAACCTCACCCCTTTGGGTGACTTGCGCTCCAGGTCATACTGAGAGCCTCATTTTTGACGTCATCCAATCACCTCTATTTCCAATAATACTCGGATTACCTTGGTTACGTCTTCATCAGTCTACTTTCCAATGGTCTACTAGTTCCTTAACCTTACAATCCTCTTTCTGTAAAGAGAACTGTTATCCTAATTGTTCTATCTCTTTCACAGAGATCTACCCTCCTGATCTTCCACCTTATCTACATGATTTCGCCGACGTTTTTAGCAAAACCAAGGCAAACTTGCTCCCCCCACACAGGATCTATGATTGCCCCATAGATCTTATAGCTAACGCACCGATCCCAACTGCTCGGATTTATCCATTATCCCAACCTGAACTTGTACACCTCAAGGATTATATCGATGAAAACCTCAAGAAAGGTTTTATCAGACCTTCAACCTCTCCAGCGAGTGCAGCCATGTTCTTCGTAAAAAATAAAGACGGCTCACTCCGACCAATTATCGACTACCGTGCACTCAATAACATTACTATAAAGAACAGATATCCACTACCATTAATTCCAGAACTCATCGAACGACTCCAGACCTCAAAGATCTTCACTAAACTAGATCTGAGGGGTACCTATAATCTCATAAGAATTCGATCTGGTGACGAGTGGAAAACAGCTTTTAAAACACGCTATGGCCTCTACGAGTACACCGTAATGCCCTTTGGGTTATGCAACGCACCTGCAACCTTCCAATATTTCATCAACGACATTTTCCGAGATTTGCTCGACGTTTGTGTTGTGATTTATTTGGATGACATTTTAATCTATTCAGATTCTCCCGAAGAACACATCAAACATGTACGCTGGGTTTTGGCCAGATTGAGAACACACTCTTTATATGTCAAACTTGAAAAGTGTGTTTTCAGTCAGCGCAGCATTTCTTTCCTGGGATATCTAATTACCCCAAACGGAATACAGATGGAATCATCAAAGGTACAGTGTATATTATCCTGGCCTGTTCCCCACTCCAGGAAGGCTCTACAACGTTTTCTCGGATTCTCTAACTACTACAGAAAATTTATTAAGGATTTCTCTACGATCGTGAAACCATTAAACAATCTCACTAGTAGTAAGACGCCTTTTTCCTGGTCTGATCAGGCACAGAAATCTTTTGACCTTCTGAAGCTCAGTTTCACATCCGCACCAATCTTACAACTTCCTAACCCACTTTACCATTTCACCTTAGAGGTAGATGCCTCGCATTTTGCTTTGGGAACTGTACTCTCCCAACAAGCTTCATCATCTGAACCTCTACATCCGGTAGCCTTTTACTCTAGGACATTATTACCTGCCGAAAAGAATTACCCCATTGGGGAAAAAGAACTCCTTGCTATAAAGGATGCCCTAAGTAATTGGAGACATCTCTTGGAAGGTTCCAAACACCCCATTACCATCCTCACCGATCATCGCAATTTGCAACATTTGAGGGCCTGTAAAACCCTTTCTGCCCGCCAAGTCAGGTGGAGTCTATTCTTTGATAGGTTCGACTTCAACATCTCCTATCGTCCTGGTACAGAAAATGTCAAGGCTGACTCGTTGTCACGTATGCATGACAACCAGACAATTGAAACACCTCCCCTTTCTATTATTCCACCTGATCGATTCATTGGAGCATCTGTTCCTTTCTTGGATTTACTGATCCAATCTCTCCCTAGCGAGGTACCCCTAATGCCCCAGGGTCTCAAAAAGGAACCTAACGGGTTATTTACCTACAACAATAAGATCTACGTGCCCGCCTCTTTACAACCTCTACTTCTCAAACAACTTCATGATGCTCCTCTGGCAGGTCATCCAGGAATAAGTAAAACCATTCATTTAATTAAAAGAAATTACTGGTGGCCCAAGCTTTCACAGACAGTCAGTGATTATGTCAATTCCTGCGTGATATGTGCCTCCAACAAACATTCCAGGAAGCCACCTTACGGACTCCTTACTTCAATCCCAATACCTGAAAGACCCTGGGACGTGGTCTCTATGGATTTTATTGTCGATCTCCCCAGGTCTCAAGGTGCCAACACAATTCTAGTTACAGTAGATTTATTAACAAAGATGGCTCACTTCATCCCATTAAAAAATCTACCAACTGCTCTAGAGACTGCACAAGCCTTCCTTCAGAATGTACTTAAGCTACATGGGTTGCCCTCCCAGATTATCTCGGACAGAGGCACTCAATTCATTTCTAAATTCTGGAGAGCCCTTTGCCAGGCCTTGCAAATTGATCATCGAATGTCCACTGCTTATCATCCGCAAACAAACGGACAAACAGAACGAGTAAACCAAACACTGGAACAGTATTTACGCTGTTATTGCACCCATCTACAGGACGACTGGCTTCAGTTTCTTCCTCATGCCGAATTTGCGTATAATAACGCTTCCAGTTCTTCCTCCGGATTCTCTCCTTTTTATGCAAACTATGGGTTCCACCCCAAATCTGCTCCAGTCTCCGTTCTCCCTAACAATGTTCCCGCTGTAGAACATTACCTCTCCACCTTGAAGAGGACCCTACGAATACTCCATTCTAATCTTACTACAGCGCAACAAAGACAAAAGAAGTATTATGACTCCCGCAGAACTCCACCTCCTAAATACAAAGTTGGAGATTTGGTTTGGCTCTCCACTCGAAATCTACGTCTTAATATCCCTTCAAGAAAACTCGGTCGCCAATTCACTGGTCCATTCTCCATTTCACATATCATCAACAACAATACCGTTAAACTACTTCTACCTCCGGATTGGAAGATACATCCTTCTTTCCATGTCTCACTTATTAAGCCTTTCACTCCTAATCCGTTCCCTAACAGAGACCTTCAACCCCCTTCTCCTGTTGAGGTTCTCGGTGAGACTGAATATGAGGTACAGAAAATTCTAGATTCCAGGAGGCATGGATTTTCCCTGCAATATTTAATCCGTTGGAAGGGTTATAGCCATCTTGATGACTCCTGGGTAGATTCCTCCGACATTCATGCTCCCCGGCTCGTCAATCAATTCCACCGCAGATACCCTGATCGACCATCACCTTCTGGGTGTATATTTGGGACCCCCTTGAGGAGGGGAGTATGTAACACCATCGGCGTTACTTTGTACAGAACAAGCGCAGCTGTATCATCCTTAGACAGCTGCGCTCCATTCAGCACCCTGTTATCGACACTTTCGACGTGCTGTCGAATCCTGCGTCCCGTCCAGCATCCTGATTCCGTCATTTCCGACGTGCCGTCGAATCCTGCGCTCCACGCTGGAACGCGGAAGCGCGCCCAGCGTGTGTCCCGCGACAGGCTGGCTATTTAAACCTCCTCTGATGGCGGCTCGGTGTCTGGTTATTGAAGTTGACGCTCGCCGCCATCTGAGACCCAAGACCTCCTCCAGAGTCCCACAGTTCCTCACCTTGTAAAGGAGATCACCAGGCTCACAGCACCAAGTTCTACACCACGGACCCTGCTACTATCTATGACTTGCTGCTTGGCCACAGAGCTGACAATCTACAGAACCATAGAGGCATCCTGCACCTGCTACTAATCACTCTCCAGGAAGGAACTGCACACCTGGTCACATCTAAACCGCAAGTACCCACAGCTTACTGTATCAAGCCTGTATACTCAGAATACTGTTCATCCTGGATTGCATACTATGATATGTTCTTGATTGCCTGATACCATATGTTTGTAGAGACTGAGACGTATTACGAGGATTCTCAAATAACCTATGGTAGATGCACCACACCATCAATAGGAGATATATCGCAGGAGGTTGTGATGAAATAACCCCATGAGCTCTGTTTAACATCATAGAGCAACCAGGTGGTTTAATCTGAGTATCCTCCAGAATAAATAATTACCAATCATCTCCTATTCATGGTGACGGCGTAGCCGTTACAAGATCTATGCAATCAGGAAATAGTAAGGGGAGGAGGACCGGTGTGATAGGGAAGATGTACAGATGTGGATTACATGGAGAGTGGGGAAGTAAAGTTGGAGATTAAATATGCTGCTGTAAAGTCACTCAGGACACAGTGATAATAGACCCTTCTGCCCCCTCCCCCTGCAGTCCTGGCATGAAGTGTATCTGGAGATTTCTGTGTGATCCCTCTGTGTGCACTGCTTGATGCTGAGTATGTCACAGGAAGATAAATGGACTGCTGCCTCTGCCTCTGCATGGACCTATCGCTCCCTTTTTACCCTGAGCCGTTCTTCTGCTGGTGATTTCCCCCTCACTTCCTGAAGGAGACATGCAGCCTGTGAGCCAATGATGCCACAGGTCCGATAAAAGCCCCACCCTATGAACCCAATCAATTACAACCACTGGAAACCTAATACTAGAGATGGAGTGTTCAGGGCACAGAGCTTATATCCCCGAGCACACTCTAAACTACACCAATAGAGCTTCTTAGACCCAATCACGTGTTTACGCACGGGTCATGCCTCTGATGGCACCCCTGTGTCCGGCGCCCTTAACACACCCATTTAAAGGGACACTTTAAAAAAAATAAGTAGCTTGGGGGGCAACGCCCCTATGCCCCCTATTGACAGGCTGTCACTGTTAGAAAGATAATCTTTATGAAAAAACTAGGGCAAGGTGGCAAATGCTTTAGGCGTAATGTGGATCTTTATATAGATGATCCATGGATGATCTTTACAGAGCTTTATATATTAGTTGTTTATGCTAATTAGGCAGTGAATAATTGTTTCCGTAAAATTCAAGCTTCTTATTCTCCAGGCAATTTTTTTAATGATGTTGCAATTGGTGACTAATATTTGTTATAAATAGCAATCAATAATTACCAAAATTATTTATAAATATAAAAATAGTAAAACAAGGGTATCTAAGCCATTTTTTCCCGCTTACACTTTCCCCACACCACCTGTTCCAGTATTCATCATAGAATTTTCGATTTCTCATTGCGTTCTTTGTCACCAAGATCGATAGCAAGGGTTAATATGTCCAGCAGAGACACAGGAAGCAATAAAAACAGAGACAAAGGTTTCACCCTTCCCTACTTTATCCACAATTGAAAAAAGTTTTTAGCTATAGATACACTTTTAATTATTGCTTCTATTACTGTTTTGCTAATGTGTGTTGATATTTTTAGTTGGAAAGCCATTTTGGCCAATGTTGACTGAGTGGTGATTTCTTTTCACAGCATGACTAGCTATCCCATAACTTGTAATTAATATTAGCCAAAACCATGAACAATTTTGACTGAACACAAGGGAGCATGCTGCTGGTGGTCATAGTTTTGGATGAATTAATTTAATTGCTGTAGGTAGCCATGGATATATATACAGTTTAAGTGTGTTACAACACTTAAAAACAGTACTATCTGATTTTAGAATAAATAAATGAGAGAATAAGGCAGGCCATACAAGGTTCAAATCTCTGCCCGGTCAGAAGGAACCACAGGCTGAATTTACCAAATTGATTGATCGACCAGTTTTACCTACGATTATCACTAGTGGCTGCTATAGCCACTAGAACAAATTCCTGTCTTCTCCTGGTGGGGACAGCTACACCTTCCCTCCCCTCCCGGGAGAAAACAATGGCCCAGCAAGAGAAATTCCTGCATCAAAACGGTCTGTGTTGATGGGGAAATCAAGCTAATTCATTCCGTATATAGCCGGCCTAAGGATATGAGTGCACACACAGGAGGTGGAAATTGGGTCCCTAATAGATTTGTTGGCTCTCTGTAATAAGTTTAATGGCTACCTTAAAGTCTTAATGCTATTTCTTTAAAGTGGTTCTAAAGGCTAAATGTTTTTTTGCACATTCGCTGCATACAGGTATAAAAACTTTTAGGTGCAGCTCCCCCCTCCCCAGCGACCCCTAAATACTCACCTGCTCTGATCTCTCCCTCCACACTGTACGCTCTGAGAGCAGCAGGAGCCATTGAGGCTAGTAGAAGGAGGGTGGGGAAGAGAGGTGGAGCTCTCTGTGGTGTTCTAAGGAGCCTTGAACAACCCCCAACCAGAATTTGCTGGAAGAAGGCCTCCTTAAATACCTACAGTCAGCCAGCTGGGGAGGAGTTGTTCGAGTGGAAGAACTGAAGATGGAGTATTAGGCTGTCGGGGCCTTGGAAGGAGATGACCTTGGACCAGGGTTCAGAGATGAACAGGAACCCCACACAACCCAAGGGGTGTCCTGAAAAGGAGCAGGAGAGGACAGCGGGGAAAACTGCAGGGCATGTCTTCAGGAGGGATCCATCAGGTGTTGGTGAGTGACAGGCACAGTTGGTAGAGCTGGGAGAGGCATACCAGAGCGCAGGGCTGTCTTAATGAGAGGGCACACCTAGGCACTTCCCAGGGGCCCCAGCTGCATGGGGGGCCCCTGCACTTTTCCCTAAGAAGTTGGTCCTTGAGCCCACGCTGTCCCGAAATTTGGGAGCCCCATGGTGGCACTGAGAGTGATAGATACACAGGGGAGGTAGTCTGCCTCCTACCTACTTGATGTCTGTTTACCTGCACTGTCATCATTGTAGGGGCCCCAGAGCATTTCTTTGCCCAGGGGCCCATGATGCTATTAAGACAGCCCTGCCAGAGCGGACTGGGAGTGTGCGTTCTGAGATGGATGTAGAGCCAGTGGGAAAGACTGTGATGTTATTGGAAGTGAAGTTAGGTCGCTGCAGCTGGGAGAGCTGGCAGGGTCTGCAATGGGTTAACTGGGATCAGTAGTCCACCAATCAGGGCAGCTAGCATCAGAACTGTTTTTTTTCTACACCACAGGGGCCTGTGGTCCCTGCCTGTAATAAGGAACTTTGCTAAGGCCTGGCTAAACCAGAGTTAGGCCTAACCATGTGCTAGCTGCGCCTGATTAATTGTGCTGGAGGGTGAAGGAGAGATAGGGCCAGATTCAGGTAGATGGGCGCTTCTTTACTTGGGAGTAACGTTTCTCGTTTACGTTACTCCGCCGTAACTTTAGGAGCAAGTACTGTTAATCAGCGGGAACGCCCCGCGCGCCATTTTTAAACTTGAAGTTACGATACGATGGCGAAATACAATTACGCCGCTCGTATAGTAACTCCAACCCGGCGTTTCTTGTTTTCTGCTTACAGAAAACAGAAACGCCGGCTCAAAGTGAGAGTTAGGCTGGAGTATCACTGATACTCCAGCCTAACTCTACCTGAATCTGGCCCATAGTCTGCAACAGGTGTTGTGCAGGAGGAGAATATCTGAATTATCCCAAACCATGCAAAAATAAATTTCTGAGCATTCCATGAATCCCTTAACCCCATCCAAGTTCTAATCCTTCAATAAAAAACAAAGCGTATGGACTCGTTCATTGTCTTGGAGTGTCTGGAAGTGAATGCTCGGCTGGGCAGGGTGACAGGTGGGCCACTTCACTCAGCAGCTCCTACAGGGGTACCGCTACACCTTTTTTTTTTTTAAATGTATGGGGGTGATGGCTGCATGGGGGAAGGGGGACAAACCTAAAAAGCGTGCCTTGCTTTTTAGGTGCAAAGCCCACTTTGAAGTTTATCTAAACCCCCAGAAAAAAAAAAATATGTTGCAGCTTACTGTCCTTAGATGAAAAGGCTGGATTAATTTTCATTATTCAAAGTTTGTATTACTTTCTTTGTTTTCAACAGGTGATCCGGCAAATAACCTACTTCCTGCCCCTGAGTGGCTATGTTTACTATTTCACCATCTATGGAGGGAGCCAAGGTGGCCACCTAGACTGAACTACAAACATGATACCGGTTATGGTTATGGTCCTGATCCATTCCAATCCCTCAATGCACTCCAGACTGGTTTGCTTTACAGTGCTTTATATAATGACGTGAAAAGTTTTTTGGATCAAAATGTCCTCTTTATTTGTTGTAATAAAATTTCTTAGCAGTGGTGCTGCTGCTTTTCTGTATTTACCTTGGCATAAGGAGCTGGTGATAATAAATAACTAGAATTGAACAAATTTATAATAAACAGGAAAGACACGTGCTCTATTCTTCTCCATGATATGTAAACATTAGCTCCACACATAAAGACAATGGAATATATCCCAATAATTAGCTGAACCAGGTAAACCTTACTGTATTAAGATTTATTCAGCTGGATTGTCAAATCAAATATTTACTTTAAAGATTATATTTAATTTGTTATATCCTTTGCATTCTCTTCCTGCTCAGGCTGCTAGCGCTTGTGCGTTGTTGCTTTTGGATATTAATAACAAAAAAAAAAAAAAATTCTCCAATGTGACCAGTTAATACATAGCTCATGAAAAACATTTTCTGCAAAGCTCAACATTTTCTAAACAGACTTTATCTAGGCCATGACACCACTAAATGGGTCAACAGGAATTAAATATAGGCACTATGCGGCTTTAAGTACAAATAATAGTGCATTCTTACCGTTACATTTTCCACGCTGTTGAAGCTGAACTCTAAGCAGATATTAACCACTTAAGACCTGGACCATTATGCAGGTAAAGGACCTGGCCAGTTTTTGCGATTCGGCACTGCGTCGCTTTAACTGACAATTGCGCGGTCGTGCGATGTGGCTCCCAAACAAAATTGACATCCTTTTTTTCTCACAAATAGAGCTTTGTTTTGGTGGTATTTGATAACCTCTGAGGTTTTTATTTTTTGTGCTATAAACAAAAATAAAGTGCCAATTTTAAAAAAAAAATCTATATTTTTACTTTTTGCTATAATAAATATCCCCGAAAAAGATATAAAAAAACATTATTTTTTCTCAGTTGAGGCCGATACGTATTCTTCTACCTATTTTTGGTAAAAAAAATCGCAATAAGCGTTTATCGATTGGTTTGCGCAAAATGTATAACGTTTGCAAAATAGGGGATAGTTTTATGGCATTTTATTAATAATTTTTTTTACTACTATTGGCGGCGATCAGCGATTTTTTTTTTTATGACTGCGACATTATGGGGCTCTGAAGGGGTTATGTGTGACCTCATGTGTGGTTCTAACTGTAGGGGGGCGGGCTGGACGTGTGATGTCAGTGATCGTCGTTCCCTATATCAGGGAACAGACGATCACTGACATTGCTACAGTGAAGAACGGGGAAGGTGTGTTTACACACAGCTCTCCCCGTTCTTCAGCTCCTGTGAACGATCACGGGACACTGGCGGCGATCGGGTCCACGGGTGCAGTCACGGAGCTTTGGACCTCCCCACCCACGGCTGGGCTCTTAACGGTGACGTACCCTCCCCACCCACGGCTGGGCTCTTAACGGTGACGTACCTGTACGTGCCTGTGCCCAGCCATGCCATTCTGCCGGCGTATATCGGCGTTGGGCGGTCCTTAAAGTGGAGTTCCACCCTTTTTTTTATGTTTGTCTTAGCTGCATGCCCTAATCTCATAGTGTTCAGAATGGACATTTTTTATTTATTTTGTTGCTTGTAAATACCTTTATTTTGTTGTTCTTCGTTACTTCCTCCTCCTTATTAGCCTAGGCTATTAAGTCACAAGGCTATTTGCAAGGGTTTCTGGGATAGGCATCACGTTTCCCAGTAGTCCTTGCAAACCTGACTGAAACCTTTTACATTGCTTGTGCAGCACTGAGCATGTGTGAGATTTGCAGAGCTGAAATCCAGGAAGTCATACAGTCTGGCTTCATGATGCCCACACTTAAGATGGCCACGGTCTATTTCTAGATTATAATCTAAACGCTGTAACAACCTAACAAAACGGACCTTAGTTTACAGACTAACTTTACTAGAATACATTAACCTTGTGTATTTCAGGGGTATTTATATTTAAAAAGTGAAATTGTGGGTGGAACTCCCCTTTAAGTGGTTGAAGACACAAATTAATGCAGCTCTGTGGTCATTCATGTATCGCTAAATGTATTTTTAAATAGAAAGCCGTGTAAGTACCAAATTTTGACCTGGTATAAGCATCTTGCAGTCCCTGTATAGCAGGGCTGCAGTGTGAGTGGAAGGAGCAGTACAAGCAGCCAATCGGTTCCTGTGCTCACAGAAAGCATACTGATAGGAAGAGAAGGTAGGATGACAGAGAGATGGGATCACCACTGTCAGACAGGCCCAGGATGACCTGGGCTTAGAGCCCTATTGTCCAACATGCAGCCCACTAGCCCACTACAGCCTGCAAGCTACATTGGATACCTTTTAGGCAGCAGAGTAGCAGGCACTGTGCTCTCTGCACAAAGTAAGTAGTAGTAAAGTAAAGCCCTTGCCTGGAGAGAGAGAGAACAGCACGATTGTTGTTTGATTAGGTAAGTCATTGCCAATGTGGCAGGGATGGGGGCTTACATTTCACTGCCATGACCACCTATGTGAGGGGGAGGAGGGGGTTAACTTTCACTGCCATGACCATGGATGGTGAGGGGGGTTACTTCACTGTCATTACCACTAATGTGGGGAGGAGGGTTAACTTTCACTGCCATGATTACTAATGTGGGTAGGAGGGTGTAGATTTTGTAGAAGCAATGATGAATCCTCAGATGAACCTTGTAAAGAAGTTTTATGTTCGTTTATTTCCAGCCAGCAGTGAACCATATAAACCTTTTTTTTGTTTTGTTTCACTTCATAACTTCCTACTTCCTTCAAAATTGCGTCTGCTTGTGGAATGGCGAAAAACTTTTATCCTTAGGAGACATTAAAAAAAAATCTACAGGTTGCATGCGTTGAGCTACAGAGGAAGTCAAGGGCTGGAATTATTGCTCTGGTTCTACCGATCGTGGCGATAACTCACATGTGTGGTTTTAACACAGTTTTCATATGCGGGCGCTGCTCATGTATGCGTTCGCAAGCTCGTCGGGATGGGGCGCTTTAGAAAATGTATTTTATTTATTTTTTTCATTTATTTTGACGCAGTTTTTTTTTTTATGTAAACATCCCTTGTAATAGAAAAAAGCATGACAGGTCTTCTTAAAAAAAATGAGATCTGGGGTCAAACAGACCTCAGGTCTCATATTTGGACTAAAATGCAATAAAAAAAAATTGAATTTGAAAAAAAAATGGCCCTTTAGGAGCTATGGACGGAAGTGGCGTTTTGACATCCTGCTATGGTATGGAGACGGGTGGGAGCCATCTTTCCCTCAATCGTCTCCATACCTAGCCACAGCAAGGACCCAAGCTCCTCGGGTAGGCAGCAGAGAGTGGCGGGCCCTCTACCGCCGCTGATAACGGTGATCTTGTGGCGAATCCACCGCAGAGACCACCATTATCGTAAACCAGACTGCTCACTGAAGAGATGGATACCTGGGTTATGGCAGCTAGCTGCTGCCATAACAGAGATATCCATCTTGAAAGTGCACACAGTAATGCAAGGCTTTCTCCCTGGTGTGGAGTGTCGTGCTCACCCCCACCCTTGAGGGGGGAGGGGGTGAAAAGGAGAGTCAGGACGCTCTATACGTTGCAGATAGAGAAAGGAGCTGTGTGTTAGTGGGCGTCCTGACTCTCCTGCTCGCCCCCTCCCCAAGGAGGGGGCAAGCACAACACTCCACAATAGGGAGAAATCCTTGCATTACTGTGTGGAGTTACAGACAGAAAAAAAAGGAAGTGAGGATTTCTCAGAAGAAATATTTACATTTAAAAGCAAAATGGAAGGATGAGGTAAGTGAAGGAGGACTGCACTAAGGTAAAGGAAGCTATTTAGAGAAAAAAAAATGTACCTTTATAACCCCTTTAAACAAGTTGAAGTTAGAAGCCAAGTGGCTACCATGCACAGCTGCACTAGATTTTGCACTTCAGTTTTAGTAAATTAACCCCAGTGTGTGCAGGCAGCATTTAGAACTGCTGGCAAGAATCTACTGATTCTACTGAATGACTTGAAACTTATTCTATAGCACACTTCTTAAAGTGGATTTCCACCCAAAAGGGAAACTTCCGCTTTAAGTACTCCTCACACCCTTATATGCCACATTTGGCATGTAATTTTTTTTTTTGGGGGGGGGGGCAGGTACCTAGTTTTGACTTCCTGCTTTTGTTGCTTAGCCGCCTAGGCGATGCCTTCTCTCCCCTAGTTGACTCCCCCTAGGTGGCGACTCCTCTCCCCCTCCCTCTCTGCAATCTTCTGGGACACAACACAGTGTGACTCCTGCATGTGCAGTGTGGCCCAGCTGTGAAGCTGCAAGCTGTCACAGCCGGGTGCCCACACTTGCAATGTCGGCGCCGTAGAGAGGCGCAAGGCTTCAGACAGCCGCATTGCTGGACCGTGGGACAGGTGAGTGTCTGTTTATTAAAAAATGTGTAGCTGCTGACTAAAATTACAAATGAGTGGAACTCCACTTTAAGGCCAGATTCACACCTATGCACTTTTAGTGCTTTTTGCAGAAACTCTGTTAACCACTTGCCGACCAGCCACCGCAGTTTAACTGCGGCAGAATGGCACGGCCGGGGCGAAATAACATTACCTTACATAGCTTTGCTTTTTGGCCACTAGGGGCATACGCGCCCGCAGCGTGTACCCAAAGCCGATGCGAGTGCCCGGCTGGCGCGATGACGGCCGGGCACCCGCAATTGCTTGTGACAGAGCGAGAACCAGGATCTGTGTGTGTAAACACACACATCTCAGTTCTCTCAGGGGAGAGGAGAGAGATCTCTCTCTTCCCCTAGTCAGTCCCATCCCCCCTACAGTTAGAACATACCTAGGGAACACAGTTAACCCCTTGATCGCCTCCTAGTGTTAACCCTTTCCATGCCAGTGACGTTTATTCAGTAATCAGAGCATTTTTATAGCACTGATCGCCGTATAATTGTCAATGGTCCCAAAAATGTATCAAAAGTATCCTATCCATCTGCCGCAATATCGCAGTCCTGATAAAAATCACAGATTGCCACCATTACTAGTAAAAAATAATAATAATGAAAATGCCATAAATCTATCCCCTATTTTGTAGACGCTATAAATTTTACTTAAAGCAATCAATATACGCTTATTGTGATTAATAATATGTAGAAGAATACATATCGGCCTAAACTGAGGATTTTTTTATTTATTTTTTATAAATGTGGGATATTTATTATAGCAAAAAGTTAAAGATATTGGCCCAGATTCAGAAAGCAATTACGCCTGTCTAACTGGTGTTAGACAGGAGTAATTTCAAATTTCGCGCGCCGTATCACTAGTTTGAATCCTCAAACCATGATACGGCGGCTTCGGGCTTCGATCCGAGAGGCTTACGTCTTCGTAAGCCTTCGGATCTACGCTGCGATATATTTGCGGCCGCTGGGAGGAGTTTGCGTCGTTTTCATGCGTCAATATACGCTTATTGTGATTAATAATATGTAGAACAATACATATCGGCCTAAACTGAGGATTTTTTTATTTATTTTTTATAAATGTGGGATATTTATTATAGCAAAAAGTTAAAGATATTGGCCCAGATTCAGAAAGCAATTACGCCTGTCTAACTGGTGTTAGACAGGAGTAATTTCAAATTTCGCGCGCCGTATCACTAGTTTGAATCCTCAAACCATGATACGGCGGCTTCGGGCTTCGATCCGAGAGGCTTACGTCTTCGTAAGCCTTCGGATCTACGCTGCGATATATTTGCGGCCGCTGAGAGGAGTTTGCGTCGTTTTCATGCAAATGTGTTTTTACGGCGATCCACGAAGATACGAGTGGTCTTCGCAATCGCTTTCGTCTATTTTTTTTTACGTACTGTTAGACCAGCTTTTTGCTGGTATAACGGTACGTAGCCCATGTTAAGTATGGCCGTCGTTCACGCGTCGATTTTTTATTTTAATTTTTTTTTTTACGTAACTCGTTCGGGACGAGGATCGTGCGTAAACGACGCTACTCAAACAACGAATGACGTAACGACGTGTTTTCGCGCAATGCACGGCGGGAAATTTGCGAACGGAGCATGCGCAGTTCGATCGCCGCGGGAACGCGCCTATTTTAAATGATTCACGCCCCCTACTCGCGTAGATGGATTGCGACGGGAGAAATACACTACGCCGCCATCGTTTACTGGACAAAATCTACCTGGATTCCACGTAGAGCCAGGTAAAATACGGCGGCGTAGTGTATTTGGGAAACGCTACGATAATCTAATTGTATCTGAATCTGGCCCATTGTTTTTTTTTCAAAATTGTCACTCTTCTTTATAGCACAAAAAATAACTTCAGAGGTCATCAAATACCACCAAAGAAAGCTCTATTTTGGGGAAAAAAGGACAATCCATTTTGTTTGGGTACAGCGTCGCATAACCGCCCAATTGTCAGTTAAAGTGAGGCTGTGCCGTATCGCAAAAAATAGCCTAGTCATTAAGCAGTAACATTTTCTGGGGCTGAAGTGGTTAAATGGACTGTAGTGCAAATCTGCAAAATGCAAAAAGCACTAAAAAGACATAAGTGTGAACCAGGCCTAAGGGGAAATTCTTTAGTCTGCAGCTAGTAAACTAGATGAAAAGGCAAATATTTCTTGCAAGATTCAGTGTTTGACATATGTCATTTCATAAAGTGAATACCTTTCATAAGAGAATGAAAGGATTAAAGAATTGGATTTTAAAACTAACATATTGATGTAGTACATGACCTGTTACTGACATACTGATATATAAATACAGGGCCAGATTCTTAGACGAGTTACGTCGGCGTATCTCGAAATACGCTGCGTAACTAAGAAGCGCCGGCGTATCTATTTTCTGTATTCCGAAAACAAGATACGCCGGAATTTTGCTTAGATACGAGCGGCGTATCTTTTTTTTTTTTTTTTTTCTGTACCACCTCAGCCTTCACCAAGTTCCAGAGACCAGCTCATTACCCGGTGCCTCGTTTCGTCTCTGTTTACAGGTTTGCATCATTTGTGGTATTTGTACTACTAGGAGTATGGTAGGCTCCTCCATTGCTATAAGTGTTATATTTTTTATTTATTTTTTATAAATAAGAATAATACATTTATTTTCAAAATATATCTCGCTTCCAAAAGAATAGTTAAAGCATGCTCCTACTTCCACCATTCCCTGCCCTTGGCAGGGAAAAAGCCAGGGAACGAGGATACGCCACGCCAACAATCTGGCTGGACTTATCTGGGGTGATGTACCAACCCGAAATGCATTTGTAGTTTGTCTCGGCGGTTCTTATGTCGATTGCTGACGCATGAGTCATCTGCATTATCCTCTGAAATGTATTTTCCCCTCTGGGTGTTTCCAACTCTCTTTCCCATTTTTCTAGAAACGGAGGTTCCTCCCTTGCTCCTAGTTTAGTGAGTATCACATAAAGTTTAGTGACCGGGTCTATTGAATTTTCAGTTTTACAAATCTTCTCCAACGGTGTCAGCTCCGCCCACGTTCGTAATGGACGTGGGAGATGCTGCACGAAGTGAGATAGTTGAGAATAGTGCCACCTATCTAGATTCCAGAAATCGATTCTGGTTTTCAGTTCTTCATAAGTCTTAATCCCATCACCTGTGATTATATCACCTAAGTGGACAATATTTTTTTTTATCCAATTTCCACCAATTTTTTTTTCCACCGGGTGCAAAAAAAACATTATCTTTTAAATGTATTAATGGCAAATTAAATTTCCTTCCTAATAGTGTCTGTACCCTATCCCACATTCTTAGAGTGTCCCATGTCATGTCGTTTGTTTTGTGATCAAGTGCGCGATATTTAATCGGATTCCAAATAATATTGCTCAGTTGTGTATTGGCCTGTGGGTTTTCAATTTGTACCCACCTTTTATCTTTTCTATCCCTGGCCCATTCCACCACCCGAGAGAGGACCGCCGCCTTATAGTAACTTATGATATCGGGCGCCGCTAGGCCCCCATGTTGCTTTCTCTGTTTAAGAATAGATAAAGATATCCTGTGTTTTTTGTTTTTCCATACATAATTCATCAGTAGGGATTTCAAGATTCTTAAAAATTGTTGGGGTATAGCAATAGGAATTAATAAGAATTTATCAAGTATGTTTGGTACTACCACCATTTTCAACATGTTTATTCATCCTATTCATGAAATGGTTTTTTTTTTTTTTTTTATTATTATTTTTTAATCTCATTCAACAAAGGTACATAATTTATTTTATAGATCCTCTGGATCGTATTTGCAAGTTTGATGCCAAGATATTTTAATTCTTTACACCAGGAATAGGCACAGATCTCTTTTACTTGCCCTTCTTCTTTTTTATTAAGATTTATATTTAATATTTCTGACTTTGTTATTTTGATCTTAAAATTTGATATGGAGCCATATTGTTGCATTATCCTGGAGAGCTTAAGGATAGAGGTTACTGGATGGGTGAGGTAAAACAGAATATTGTTATTCTGTCCGACCGATTTGAACAAATCTGTCTGCTGGCATTTTGGTTTGCTCGCGTGTACACACAAGCAAACCAAAATCCCCGCCAGCAGACAGCGCGCTGATGTGTCGGTGACGTGGCGGTGACGTTGACGCCGCCACGTCACCGCACCAGGAAGTAAAACACTTCCGCGCATGCGCCGAAACCATTCGGCGCGTGTGCGAGAAGACATGTCTGCTGGTTAGCGTACTAACCAGCAGACATGTCGGGCGGACGGGTTCCCAGCCGACAGATTTCAAAGCATGCTTTGAAATCTGTCGGGTGGCCAAATCCGTCTGTTTGCCCGTACACACGATCGAATCTGTCTGCTGAAACGGTCTAGCAGACCGTTTCCAGCAGACAGATTTGATCGTGTGTACGAGGCCTAACACTGTTAACCTCTGGGTCATTTCGGATGGCAACCAGAACGGGTTCTAGTGACAAAATGAAGAGAAGGGGGGACAGGGGGCACCCCTGTCTTGTCCCGTTCTTCATCTCGAAAGAGTCTGAGAGAATGCTGTTATTCTTAATTTTAGCAGAAGGATAGTGGTAAAGTGTTTTAATCCAGCTGGTCAGCCTATCCCCTATTCCCATTGCTATAAGGCAGGGGTGGCAAACTCAAATTCATCAGGGGCCACATCAGCAGTTTGGTTGCCCTCAAAGGGCCGGTTGTATCTGCGCTTACACCAGTGGCGTAGCGTGGGTTGTCAGCGCCCGAGGTAATTTTCTCCCACCGACTCGCAGACTTACCTATTTTAAGCTAGCTCCAGTCTGGTTACATGATCCCCTGTGTGAGCCAGCAGTGGCTGCAGGGGAGAGGAGAGTGTTCTCGTCAATGACTGGAAAAGCCTGGAGTGGTGACATCAAATATAGATTCCTGTGTCCCAATTGTTGTTGGTGCTCCCTCCTCTCCCCTGCATACACCACTGGCTCACACAGGGAATAACATGACCGGGCAGCCTGAAAATAGGTGTTTACATCTTTTCTACACAGGTTAGCCATCATAGGCATTGGGAGTGGGATTTTATAATATTTCAGTTAATGGAAACTACATATGTCATATTCACACTATAATACTTGTTGCAGCACCGTGCACTTGGGATCATTACCCAATAGGGTTTATTTTTTTAACCTTTTTGATTTTTTCCACATATATATTGGTTTATATATAGATATACCAATATATATATATATATATATATATATATATATATATATATATATATATATATTGGTATATCTATATAAACCAAAATATATGTAGAAAAAAATCAAAAAGGTTAAAAAAATAAACCCTATTGGGTAATGATCCCAAGTGCACGGTGCTGCAACAAGTATTATAGTGTGAATATGACATATGTAGTTTCCATTAACTGAAATATTATAAAATAACCACCTGGGTAGTGAGTCTCAATTAGCGGTGCTGCAAGAAACCTCATTGTGCAAAAAAAAGTACAGAAAATGTCATTAAAACAATTCAACAAATACAATAATTCTAAGATGGCCTACTGGGCAGTGAATCCAAATCACCAGTGCTGCAAGAACACAAAATTGTGCAAATATATAAAGAAACAAACTAATTCCATATAACAATCAATAAAAACCATCCAAAAACATGGCTATGAATGAACATTTTATTAATAATTATAAAAAAACTAGTTTATTTATTTATATATTTGTACAATTGTGTTTTTTTGCAGCAGTGGTGATTTGGATTCACTGAGACATTGGGATCACAGAGACAGTGGAGCTGAGGGAAAGGGGGAGGAGGGGGAGGCTGAGAGATGACGAGAGACTGCTAGTCCTACCTTTCAGCCTGTGTGTTTCCTTTGATGCTTCCAGCAGCTCCCTGGCAGCCTGCCCGTCCTCTGTGTCCACAGTCAGACCCAGGCCTCATTTCACTGAAGAGGAAGTTGGAGCAATCCATGCTCTGGGGGCACAGGAGATGCTGCGCCCGCCGCTTCTCGCCTCTTGGGGGGGGCGGGGTCAGGGGGGAGAGGTCACCGATTCCTGTTCCATCCCCCAGCCTTGGTCCTGACCATCCGAGGTGCAGCAGCCTGTTCAGGGTGAGCGGAGGAATCCGGAGATCCCTATGGCGGCACCTGGGTGTGAACTTCCTCAGCACAATGCGCTCTGCCCTGGTACTCCGTGTGTAAGAAGAAGGAAGTTGTAGGCGCAGAGCCATAGAGCGGACTGTACTTACTTCTCCCTTCCCCATAGAAAACACAGTGTGGGCGGAAGCAGACGGTCACCCGCTCCCTGGCACACACATATACGGACATTACCGTGGCCATGGTCACTGCCTGTAGCCCGGCTCTCTCCTCCCACGTCACCGCATCCACCGATCCAGCCTGCGCCAAGCCGCGGGGTTAAACGAATTTCCCGCCCTCTGGGCTCTCAGGCCTATCTGTCCTCGGCTCCTCGCTGATTACTGCCAGGAGAGAGATCCCCCTGCTGATCGGAGGCCGCTGCGCGGGCCACATGACAAGGCCTGGCGGGCCGGATTCGGCCCGCGGGCCTTGTGTTTGCCACCCCTGCTATAAGGGTTTGCATCATGAATCCCCAGTCTACCCTGTCGAATGCCTTTTCAGCATCCACCGACAGGAACAGACCTGGGGATCCACTCTGCTTTATCTTCTGAAGCAGAAGCAATGCTCTTAAGCTGTTATCTTTGCCCTCTCTGTTTGGAACAAAGCCAACTTGATCGGGGTGTATCAGAATGTGCATTACCCTTTTTAGGCGTTCCGCTAGTATTTTCGCAAAGAGCTTGATGTCAGTATTGAGAAGGGAGATTGGTCTATACCCTGAGCAGAGTGAACTATCCTTCCCTTCTTTCAAAATGAAGTTTCTTACGCCGTCGTATCTAAGTTGCATATTTACGCTGGCCGCTCGGTGGCGCTTCCGCCGATTAGCCACGTTGAATATGCAAATGAGCTAGATACGCTGATTCCCGAAGGTAATTGCGCCCGGTCGTCGTTTTTTACGTTGTTTGCGTAATAGGGATTTGCGACGTTCACGTCGAAAGCATTGACTATTTGCGACATAATTTCGCGCATTGCGCACTGGGATACGTCCATGTACATGCGCAGTTCAAAAAAAGCGTCAAAAACGTGGGGTCACAATACATTTACATAAAACACGCCCACCTCTTCCACATTTGAATTACCCGGGCTTACGTCGGGCCATTTATGCTACACCGCCGTAAATTAGGACGTAAGTGCTTTGAGAATACGGCACTTGCGTCCAAAGTTGCGGTGGCGTAGCGTAAATAGGATACGATACGCCCCGCTCGAATATACGTCGGGATATGAGAATCTGGCCCACAGTGTCTTGAGAAAGCATTCACTCCCTGGTGGTTTTTTTTGCATTAAAAACTGGAAATTAAATTCAATTGTTTTGGAGCTTTGTACCATGTGATGTACGCAACATGTCTACAACTTTGATGTGCAAAATATGTTTTATTGTGACACAAAACACGGATCATCAATCATGAGTGTGCATAAGTATTGACCTGCCTTCCAAAAGTCAACACCTTGTTGAGTCATCAATTACAGCTGCACATTTCTTGGGGTATTTCTCTAATAGCATAGGCAATCTAGTAACTGGAATTTTGCCCATTCTTCAAAGTCAACTTGCTCCAGCTCTATTGGATCTAGGTCTGGACTTTGAATAGGCCATTCCAAGACATTTCCTGTAAATGTTTTTTTAAACCTCTCCAGTGTAGCTTTAGCAGTATGTTTAGGATTATTGTCCTTCTGGAAGGTGAACCTCCATCCCAGTTTAAAATCTCTGGTAAGCTCAAATAGGCTTTCTTTAAGAAATATTCTGTATTCAGTGCCATTCATATATTATTTAATCCTGAGCAGTTTTCCAGTTCCTTATGATGAAAAATATCGCGTACACACGATCATTTTTCGGGTTGTAAAAAACAACGTTTTCAAGGGTCTAGAAAAAGCAACCCGATCATTAAAACGATCGTGTAAAAAAATTGTCTAGCAAAGCGTGGTGAAGTACAACACGTACGACGGCACTAAAAAGGGGAAGTTCCATTCGGATGACGTCACCCTTTGGGCTGCTTAAGCTGATTTTGTGTTAGAAAAAGACGATTCCCGCTTTTCTGTCTTTTCTGTCTGTTACAGCGTGATGAATGTGCTTACTCCATTACGAACGGTAGTTTTACCAGAACGAGCGCTCCCGTCTCATAACTTGCTTCTGAGCATGCGTCGTTAAAGCCCACACACGACCGTTTTTTACAAACCTCAAAAACGTTGTTAAAGAATAGAGCATGTTCGAATTTTTTTTATGGCCGTTTTTCAGAACCCGAAAAATGCTCTGAAGCCCACACACGATCGTTTTTAATTACATTAAAAAAACTTAATTTTTTACAACCCCGAAAAATGATCGTGTGTACGTGGCATAAGTCCCAATAGTCATTCACCACTTCCTCTCAAGTGGGTATTGCTCACCCGGATAGGCCCCTCTCATCTCATTTGGCCTAGCAGCCGGAATGATGCAAGAACAATGATCAGCCCTAGTCTCTGCCACAGACTGGTTATGAGCAAAACTAACAGTCTGGAATCCTCTGCCACAGGATTTTAACACCTGAACTTACAGCCATACAGTTAAAGAGCCTTTAAGTCAACCCGGCGAAACTGTAGGGTAACTTGAGCTGTAGATCCCCGCGTTAGCCTTCCGCTTGGTCTCCTCCTGGGCAGGTATTCCCCTGGTTTCCTCCATTAAGCAGCTTCCTCTAGTAGACGGACAGCTTGGGATCTTTTTGCAGTGGTAGGCCCCAGCCAGGATAGCTGGGCCACTTGGTAGAAAGACAGCCTCGGGCCAACGTGGCCCCAAGGCCGAAAATCACAACAATACGTACCTCGCGCCACAAGGCAAAGGACCCTCAAAAATTGGCATCTGCCCCTTAAGTATCCCTCCCCAGCATTCCCCGCGGGAAGACCACTCCCACTCAGCTGTTTCCGGGAAAGGACACTCAATACACCATAGCCTGCCCATGTTCCAAATTGGCCTGTGGTGGTATCACCACCTACAGGCAACAATGGGAAAATCCTTTCAGGCACAGCCACAGCCAGAACAGAGGCTCATTTGGTATAAATCATTAAAGTCTGAGCCAACTATCAGCCCAGACACCCACTAAATTTAGCATAGCGCCTAATCAATGGAAGCAAGGCGCTACACTAATATAAAAAGTCACTCTGCCAGCTCCTTCGCTCTGTCCAGAACTGTGCTGCCTCTCGTTTTCCGCTGTGGAAACGGGTAGGACACTGTGCCATGGGAGGGGAGGGAAGGGAGATAGGCTACGTCTATAGGGGAAAGGGGGGGCAGAAGACATCAATGTTTGCTTAGGGGGAGTGATGTGAAGGGGGCAAAGGACACTGTTATGGGCAGGGTCACCCCCATAGCAGTGTCCTCTACATCCCTTTATATACGCACCCCTAAACCACGCACTACATTCTTTGCGTAGCCCACTTCAGATCCCTGCATTCTTTTTTTTTTTTTTTTTTTAACAATATTATTTATTGAATTTTTTTCAAAAAAGTTACAGAACAAGAGCAGAGTAAAAAGAAATTACAGAAATGCATCAGAATGCAGTACACATATGGGTAAGTTATTATTACATGCATATATGAGAATACCTCGTATCGTTTAAACTGTAGTTACCTTCCACAACGATAAAGTAGCTCACCGCTTCCCCCTGAGTCCTACCTGTGTGCTCCAAGGATCACCCAGATAAGCCCCTCTAGTACTGCTTCTGCGGAGCTCAGACCCGAACAACCAAACCCCGATCCCTCTTAAAATGGTCAGAGTGGTCGTCCGTCGCCAAGAGCTCCCAGATTACCTAAAAATAGTACGGAGGGGGGTGTATTACATGCTTAACTCCAACCTGCATCAAACAGGGAATAGTAACAAATGAACCTTGTCGGAAAAAGGAATTGCCTCAATGTCTACCCAGAAAACATAGGGAATATAAAAGAAACAAAACGTATACCCTTAATAAAACTGAGTTCGAACTAAAGTAAACTTTAAATGCCAAGCCTTTATGAGTTGAATACCACTCAAACCAGGGGTTCCAGCAATTAATCATGGAGTCTGAAGAACCAAGAGAATAAGAATGCGTAATCTCATATCTACCGTGTACATACATGGTGGAAAGCACCTCGGAAATTGAAGGCGCCGCTATGTTTTTCCAGTGCCTGAGCACTACTAGCCTTGTAGCGAGCAAAAGATTTGACACCACGACTCTACATTTTGGTGGGAAAAGATCCAAATCTAGGGATAGGATAGCTGTACCCAGAGACAGTGGCGGTCTTGTGGGCGAGATGACTCCTATGATGCCCCAAACCTGAGCCCAAAGTTGGGTCAACTTTGGGCAGGACCACAACACATGTGTCAGCGTGCCCACTCCTCCACACTGCCTCCAGCACAGAGGGGACGCCTCCTTGTATATTTTAGAAAATCTGTATGGAGTTAAGTACCACCTCAACAAAATTTTCTGATGCATCTCCATCAATTTGGTGCCCTTAGTGGAGGAGTACACTAATTTTAAAGATTTCTCACATTGCCGGACAGAGTACTCCACTCCAAATTCATTTTTCCACGCCTCCATATGCTGCATCTTAGTTAATTTGTGTTTTTCTCGTAGGCCTGAGAAAAAGAGTGATATCCCCCCAGGTGTGACAGTAGGTTGGCAAAAGTACCACGCCATCTTAACAGGGAGTGTGGTGAGAAAACCAGTGTGCTGACTCAACATATGTGAAACTTGTATATATTTATACCGCTCATTTTCAGATAGACCGTACTTGTCCCTCAAATCCCGGAACGGCAGCAGTGAAGTGCCCTCCATCACGTCCTCCACATGTAGGATCCCCCTGTGTACCCAGGTATCAAAGTTAGTATTAGGAATGACAGATTGAATGGCGGATATAGAGACCTTCAGCTGTGTCGTTGGACCTGACCATACATGAGAGTCCCGGAGATAAGCCCATGCTCTCAGGGATGCTCTAATCGATGGTGCAGCGTTGGCCTTCAGAAATCTGTTAACATGGGAAGTCATCAGAAAATCACGCAGTGTGCCCTTTCCAATTTGAGATTGTTCTAGTCCAGCCCACAGATTCCGAGTCTGAGGCTGGAACCAGTATTGTAACTGGGCCAAAAGTGAGGCAAAATAATAGTCCTGCAAATGCACATACCTCCCGCTTTCCTATGTTTGGTCAACTTACAAAAAGCGCATCTTGCTTTCCTCCCACTCCACAGGTATCTATTAAGCACAGCCTGTAAGGAAATAAAGTAAGAGTTCGGGAGTGGGACAGGGAGGGTTCTAAAAAGGTACAACAACTGTGGGAGTACTTGCATTTTGAAGGCAGCCAGCCTCCCCAGCCAGGACAATTCATGCTTAGCTAGAGCCTCAAGCCTAGAGCGAAAGGTGTTCAAAAATGGCATGTAGTTAGCCTGTACAAGTCCACTGGCTGTGGGTGTCAAGGTGATACCCAGGGAATTAATTCCTTCATCTTGCCAGACAAACGGGAATTTTTTAATTATCCGCTTTTTATTACCGTCAGGAACTCCTAGACCTAATATGTGTGATTTGGACTCATTTACTTTATAATAGGAAATATTATTGAATTCTCCCAGCGCCGAGTAGATTGCTTCCAGGGATTTCTCTGTCAGTGACCATAAGAATTATGTCGTCAGCGAAAAGGCTAATTACATGCTCCCTCCCGGCTCCCTGAACACCTGATATGTGGGGATGTGATCGCAGATAGGTCGCCAGGGGCTCCATCAGTAGATTGAAGATCAGAGGCGAGAGGGGACATCCCTGTCTCGTCCCGTTCGTAATACTGAACGGGGCGGACAAGGCCCCAGCAGCGTACACCTGGGCTGAAGGATGGGTGTAAAGGGCCATGATAGCAGAGTAAATATAACCCTCAAATCCAAACTGTTTGAGAACTCTCTCCAGAAACTTCCAGTGTATCCGGTCGAATGCCTTCTCCGCATCCAACGCTAGGAGCAGAGAAAGCATCCGGCGTTGTCCCACTATGTGTAAAATGTTTATCAACCTCCTAGTAGCGCCAGCAGTCTGCCTCCCCTTAGTGAAGCCACTCTGATCTATATCAATAATACCAGGTAGAATATCCACTAGTCTGGCAGCTAAGAGCTTGGCATAGATTTTTACATCATTGTTCAACAATGAGATAGGCCTAAAGTTCTGAGGGGTAGTCGGCTCCTTCCCTGGCTTGGGGAGAGCCACAATCATGGCGCCGAGCATTTCTTGTGGGAATGAGGAGGAGACAGCAGCAGACCCAAACACCTCTACTAAATATGGACTCAATATGTCCCGAAATGTTTTAAAGTATTCCCCTGTAAGTCCATCTGGACCTGGGGACTTGTTGGGGGGGAGGGACTGAATGGTCCTCTGTACCTCAGCTTCAGTGAAGGGGGGATTTAACGTTAAGAGCTGGTCGGGGGACACTGTAGGCAACTTGATTTTGTCTAGGAAAGCTGCGATGGCTTACTCCGATGGTTGTACGATCTCAGGATCGTCCTTTAAATTATATAATGTGCTGTAATAGTGACTAAATTGCCTGCGGGTGGTGGTGCTTGACCTTAGTCACAGGATGGAGCATGAAGGGTATCCGGGACTTGTGTCTATGTCCTTTAAGTTTATTAGCAAGGAGCTTGCCAGCTCTATTGCCACTAGTGTAATACACCATGTTGAGTCTCCTGGACACCCTTTCATACTCGTCCAGGAACTGTAGTCTGAGCTCTGTGCGCAATTGCGATAGTCGAGCAATCAGAGGCGGGGACGGATTAAGTTTGTTATGACTATCTAGACTTTCAATACGGCAAATAAGGTTAGTATCCGCTGCCCTCTTTCCCTCTTGATCCTGGCCCCCTGCTGTATCATAATACCCCTAATAAATGCCTTGTGGGCATTCCATAAGGAGCAGTCTACTGAGCCTCTGTTGTTTTCAAAAAATTCCTTCAGTTTGTTCTCGATATGAGACCTGGTCGGGCCAGTCCTGAAGAGTGTGGGGTCGGAACGCCATATAAAGGTAGACGGGCAGCAAGAGGGATCCCCCACCAAAAGACTCACCGAGGCATGGTCCGACCAAGTAATACCATTTATCTTAGCATGTTTACATTTAAACAACAATTTTTCATCCACCAAGAAGAGATCAATTCTGCTATAAGACTTATGACAATTAGAAAAAAAGGTAAAATCTCTATCGTTCGCATTCAAACACCTCCATGCGTCAAAGAGTTTGTGTGACCTCAAAAAGGAGGCCAGGGATGGGGGGGTGCGTTTTGCTGAGGACGTGGAGTCAAGCGCTGGATCCGGAGTGATGTTAAAGTCTCCCCATAACAGCAGGAAACCTTTCCGTACCTCTTTGGCTTTCTTGAGCAACCTATTTAAAAATCTGGTTTGATTCCTGTTGGGAGCATACACCGACACCAATGTGTAAGGCACTAGGTTAATGTCACATACTAAAATAACATATCTCCCCAGCGGATCTACTATGGCATGGGTCCTCAAACTACGGCCCTCCAGCTGTTCAGGAACTACAATTCCCATCATGCCCTAGTCATGTTTGTGAATGTCAGAGTTTTACAATGCCTCATGGGACTTGTAGTTCCGCAACAGCTGGAGGGCCGTAGTTTGAGGATCCCTGTACTATGGCTTTATGAAGGGAAAAGTTAACCGTTTCTCTCACAGCCACCATTACCCCTTTCGTTTTGGAGTCAGCATTGGCAAAGTAGGTAAATGGGAACTTGGGGTGTGAACATTTTGGAGGAGCTGCACTACTAAAGTGGGTTTCTTGAACACACAAGATGTCACATTTCTGGTTCAGTGCTTCCTTCCACAGGGATCTCCGTTTGGCCGGGTGCTTTAATCCCTTGGCATTTATAGTCAATATATTTATCGCCATAGCGGAAGTCTGTTGTGGCGGGGGGGGGCTGTGTAGTATCAATAGGTTACTCACTGTGGTTAGTCCTTCTTCCGAGATCCACCGGTGGACAGACTGCAGCAACCCGCCCACCATTCCGAGATTCCTAGAAGCTTCCCAGGAGGATGGATTATTTCCAGATAGAGGAACACAGATCATCAGGGTATGAAGAAAGAACAAAAAAAAATGAACATTAAAAAAAAAAAAAACCTAGAAAATACAGTCAACATAGAACGAAACTCCGGCCAATATCCGAATGTGTAAGTAACAAGAGTGTGCGACTGTTCCATAGTCGCTCAAAGGGTATGAGGGGGTAGTACCCCAAGATTGAGTTTTTTTGTAAATCGAAGAAAAAAAAAACCTCTCCAGCGGCCATAGTTGCCTCGGTTAAGGTCTCCGAGAGCCTAAGAGTGAGATTTGGAATTTTTGCAGTCCACTATCTGCCATCCTGGATCCACATGTCTGTCTCCACCATTTTGGTTTGGAGTGTGTGGCTGCTCAGGAAGGATCCCCCAGTCTTTCAGGAGAGACAGGCCCCTCTCGACCGAGTCCACCACAAAATCACGTTTATCCTTGGTCACAATAAGTTTGGTAGGAAATACCAGGTTATGATTTCTTAAGGCCTTTGTGATTGTGGTCAGATTCCTACGTTTTTGTAAGGTATACTGCGATAAATCTGCATAAAATTGTAGGCGAGCATAAGACGGATGGAACTGATCCTTTTGCCTGGAAGCCGCCATCAACTTTTCTTTAGCATGATAAAAGTGTAATCTCATAATTACGTCCCTGGGGACATCATCAGCCAAGTATGTTGGTTTGAGGAGCCGATGGATCCTGTCTATGGTACAGTCCAGAGCAGACAAATCAGGCAGAATGGAGGAGAATAGTTGGAAGACATACATGCGCAGATCTGACGGTTTAACAGACTCAGGTATCCCTCTAATTTTAACATTGTTTCTCCTAGATCTGTCTTCGATTTCTGCCATTTTTGCCTTAATGCCTTCTATGTCATCCTCTTTACTGTCATTCGCATCTACAAGAGCATTAATGGTGGTGGCATACTCTCCCATTTTGTCCTCTATATGGGACACACTTTCAGCTACTCCCCTGATCTCTGCACTGAACTTGTGCACACAAGACACCATGTCGGCATGCAGAGAGCTCCGCAGGGATACAAGCATCTCCTTCAGGACTGTGTCCATGACAGGCTGGTTATTAGTGGGAAACGCTTCTATGGAGTCCGGCAGGTCCCTAGTATCCTCCCCCGAATCCACCAGAGAGTTCACCTCGTGTGCAGCAGCAGAGTCATCCAGCCTGAATCTGGCCTTTTCAGGACTTCCAGAGGATGGTGTGGCTGGCGATGGGTGTGTGGATCTAGGAGGACTGCTTCTCTTCTGAGATTTCCCCGCTGAGACCTGTGGCTTGTGAGGCCCTGTGATCGGCGCGGATGAGGAGCCGCCGCCATCTTGTCTGGGCTCCATGCGGAAGAACTCCGTCAGTTTGGCCGGATGATTGCTGGGGTTTTTGCGCCGTGTCATTGCGGTACTGGAGTCCCCGGGTTCCGCAGCAGTAGATCCCTGCAGCAGCGCTTGTGTTAGGGCTTCAGGAGACCCGATGTGTGCCGTTCATTCGCCGCTGGATCCGGAGCTCTGTTAGAACGCGGCCATCACGCTCGCCGGCTAGCTCCACCCCCAGATCTCTGCATTCTGATTACAACACACTCCTAAACCCTGCATTCTAAGTGTAACGCACTTCAGAACCCTGCATTCTGAGCGCAACACACTCCTAAACCCTGCAATATGAGCGCAGCCCACTCCTGATCTCTGCATTCTGAGCATAATGCACTGATGAACCCTGCATTATCTGTGTAACGCAATCCTAAACCCTGCACTCCCTTGTAATACTTATTTTTGTTCTGAGTAAAAATATTTTATTAAAAAAAAATAAGAGGTCGGTCTTACAGGGGAATCAAATTTAAATTTTTTACAACAAGGCCAATTCTTGCTTTCAGTGTGAAGGCACCACCAACATCCAAAGCCCACATCTTACTTCTATCCAAAGTCTGCCAAAGAGAATAAGAGTCAGTTCACACTGGGGCGACTTGGGATCCGACTTCAGGTCGCCTCAAGTCGTCCCAAGTCGCGCTGTACAGAAAAACAATGCAAGTGAATGGGAGCGGTCTTAATACACACTACTGAAGTTGCTCCGACTTCAGAAGAGGTTCCTGTACTACTTCAATCCGACTTCTAGGCGATTTGTACCCATTGATTTCAATGGAAGTCGCCACTGAAGTCTGATCATTGTCTTAACTGAAGCGACTTTCCAGGAAGATAACATACATTTCTCAAGCAAACCCCTCCCCCTCCCTCTCCCAGAGCTGATTGTTCCTTGATTGGCCACTGGAAAGTCTCCTGTCCTGGAGACGACTTCAAGTAGTGTTGTAAATCGACCCAGATCGCCCAGTGGTTCATGCTCAAGTCGTGTCGGAGTCGCCTCTGAAAGTCGCGCTGGAAGTCGTGTCACCCCAGTGTGAATCGACTCTAAACAAGACTTTATCTAAAAAAATAATAATAATCTTGGCCTGAGTGTACTATAATTTGGCTTCTTTACATAAAGCTTGCTCAC
This sequence comes from Rana kukunoris, assembly GCA_029574335.1. Taxonomy (NCBI): domain Eukaryota; kingdom Metazoa; phylum Chordata; class Amphibia; order Anura; family Ranidae; genus Rana; species Rana kukunoris. The sequence continues at coordinate 266,293,182 of CM056050.1, read as the reverse complement.
TGTGGTGCAAAACTTTGTCATTTCAATCCAAAGTCCACCAAAGAGACACCATAATTTATCCCAAAAAACTCTAATCTTGTTCAGAGTGCACTATATTGTGGCCTCGTCTTACAGACTGCCTCCCCAAGCTGTTGTTTACAAAATAAATAAAGCTTGCAGGGAAAATCTATTTTTTTTTTATGTCACAATAGAGTATAAGATTTCCTATCATCTGTGCCCAATCTTGCCACACAGAGTTAATCCTGCGCTGAGTAATCCTCTTTTAATGTTCAGTGAAAATTAACAGCCTTCCAGATAAAAACCTGCCTAAATAAAAAGTCAGTTTTCTCTCTTCTTGCTTTGAGTGACAGGTTATTTACATATCTAGCTTGGATATGTTTATCATATGTTATGTTATGTTTATCATAACATGAGGTATAAAAAGTGAGAAATCCACCCCTCCCCCACATAACACATCCTGGTAATATACAATGAACTTTGGATCACCTCTTGTTATGATAAACATGTCCAAGCTAGATTTGTAAATAACCTGTCACTGAAAGCAAAAACAGAGAAACGGACTTTATAATTTGGCAAGTTTTATCTGGAATTCTGTTAATTTGTACTGAACAGTAAAAGAGGATTACTCGGCGCTGGATTAACTCTGTGTGGCAAGACTGGGTACAGATGATAGGAAATCTTATACTCTACATTGTGACATAAAAAAAATGTCAGTTTTGCTGCAGCAGGTTCCAAGGTACAGATGTGTTGAAGCGATCGCATACGCAAGTTGCGCCTGCATATAAGACCACACATGTGAGGTATTACCACGTTCATTAGAGAGAGAGCAATAATTCTAGCACTAGACCTCCTCTGTAACTCAAAACTGGTAACCTATAATAATTTTTAAACGTCACCTATGGAGATTTTTATGGGTAAAAGTTTGTGAATGGGGAAACTGATGCGCAAAACCACACTAACCAGGGCACTAAGAACTAAAACTAATGAAAAGGCTAAGCAGCAGCCACAACTAAATTACTAAAATGGGGGGGGGTGTAATGGCGCTTGCTAATACTACAAATATAAATCATAAATGGGCGAAATGACAAAAAACTAAATCTAGCCAATTATTAGAAACGGGGGGAGTAATTTCGCTTGCTAGTACACAAAGAGTAAATGATGTGTAAATAATAATTAATCAAAATAACAATCTTGGTGTGTTCATGAAAAAAAAATTCACTCCTAGTCCTTAATGACCCACCAAACCCTTGGTGACGGTTGGTGACGTCATCTCCGCTCGCGGCCCAGAGCGGAGATATCCTGTTTACATGCATAAGCCATTTGTTACACTGCCTTACTGTGAGTGTCTATATTTATTTATTAAATTGTTGTTACATTTTACACTATGGAGTTTCCATTGTCTATTTGTTGAGTGCCATCCATCCTGGGAGCGATACTGCTGTGACTTGGGAACCTGTATCTGGGGGATTAGAGCAACAGGCTGGCCGGGAGACGCTAAGCTGCAGCGGAATCTGCTGTACTTGGTAAGCCAGCAGCATTATAGGCTTATTTTAGCCTTTCTCATGCCGCGTACACACGATCGTTTTTTGCGATGAAAAAAAACGACGTTTTCAAAAACGTCATTTAAAATCATTGTGTGTGGGCAAAACGTTGTTTTATGTCTTCAAAAAAACGATGAAAAAAAATTCGAACATGCTTGAATTTTTTGTGTCGTTTTTCAAAACGTCGTTTTTTGTGTCATAAAAAGTGACCGTGTGTGGGCAAAACGATGTGCAAAACGACGTTTTCAGCCCGCGCCTGCTCAGAAGCAATTTCTCATACGGGAGCGCTTGTTCAGGTAAAACTACTGTTCAGAATGGATTAAGCACATTCGTTTCTTTTTAAAAGTATAATGAAGCAAAGAATGCGCTGCATTTGAACCAATGCATTTAAATGCTACACTAAATTCCTAGTTTGTTGTGGCTCATCTTGTTACATAGTTGACATTTAAAAAAAAAAATTATTAAAAAAAAAAAAAAAAAAAGGGAGATGATGTGCTTAACCACTTAAGACCCGGACCAAAATGCAGGTAAAGGACCTTGCCCCTTTTTGCGATTCGGCACTGCGTCGCTTTAACTGACAATTGCGCTCCCAAACAAAATTGGCGTCCTTTTTTCCCCACAAATAGAGCTTTCTTTTGGTGTTATTTGATCACCTCTGCGGTTTTTATTTTTTGCGCTATAAACAAAAATAGAGCGACAATTTTAAAAAAAATGCAATATTTTTTACTTTTTGCTATAATAAAAATCCCCCAAAAATATATAAAAAAATTTTTTTTTCCTCAGTTTAGGCCGATACGTATTCTTCTACGTATTTTTGGTAAAAAAAAACGCAATAAGCGTTTATCGGTTGGTTTTCGCAAAATTTATAGCATTTACAAAATAAGGAATAGTTTTATTGCATTTTTATTAATTTTTTTTTTTTTACTACTAATAGCGGCGATCAGCGATTTTTTTCGTGACTGCGACAATATGGCGGACACTTCGGACAATTTTGACACATTTTTGGGACAATTGTCATTTTCACAGTAAAAAATGCATTTAAATTTGCATTGTTTACTGTGGAAATGACAGTTGCAGTTTGGGAGTTAACCACAGGTGGCGCTGTAGGGGATGTGTGCCTATGTGGTTTGTTTACTACTGTAGGGGGGTGTGGCTGTAGGTGTGACGTCATCGATCGCGTCCCCCTATTACAGGGATGACGCGATCGATGCTACAGCCACAGAGAAGCACGGGAAAGCCGTGTGTACACACGGCTCTCCCTGTTCTTCCGCTCCAGGGACGGATCGCTGCACTGCAGCGGCGATCGGGTCCGCGAATCCCGCGGTCCCGGTCCCGGAGCTTCGGACCGGGTCGCGGGCGCGCGCCCGCGGGCGCGCGCCCGCGACCCACGGCTGGGTACTAAAATCAACGTATATATACGTTGATGTGCCCAGCCGTGCCATTCTGCCGACGTAAATGTGCAGTAGGCGGTCCTTAAGTGGTTAAACAAAAAAAGAGGAAATAAAGAAATAAAGAAAGAAAAAAAATTAGAAAGTCAAAAGGTTAACAGATCTTGTTACATAGTTCTGTTAACCTTTTTTTTTTTTTCTTTATGTCTTTATTTCCTCTTTTTTTGTTTAAGCACATCATCTCCCTTTTTTTTTATTTATTTTTTTAAATGTTTATCAAAATGTGAATTGTGGTTGATTTTGGAGTGTGTGAAGTGACCCAACAATTTTTTTTTATTTTTTTAAATAAATTACCAACAAGGAGGTTGTTGTTCCTTGTTCCTTTTTTTTTTTAAATGTGTCTGCCCACTCAGTAAATGATCTCTATATATTGTTCAAAATACACATGTACAAATTTTGCACCGAAAAAAAAAAAGACATTTATTTCTGTCGCAAAGCAATAAAGCAAATCAAAAAATTACACACATCTGGCAAATAAAAATGTAATCAAAATAAAAACAAAAAAGCCAGGAAGAAAGCAAAGGAGACCCTGCTGGTATTTGAAAAGACAAGGGTCCAACAAAGCAACACTGACGTCTGTCAAGACAAAATAAATTCGATTAGGGGCACCATCATTTCTTCTTCCCTTTACTCTTCCCTGCAGTCTTCCCTGCAGCCTTCCCTGCAGCCCGAGTCTTCGGGGGCTGGGTTCCTGGAGGCAAGGTTGTGGCAGGAGCCAGAGCAGGCTCAGGAAGAGGAGGAGCAGGAGAAGGAGCAGGAGCAGGAGCCGGAGCAGGAAGAGCAGAGAGGACAGGAGTGCCGATCAGCCCAATGTCAATGTCGTCATTGAGCTTGCCCAGTGTGGCCATGCTTATGGCCTTAAAGATTAAGAGCTCGCAGCGCACACGCTGGCCCGGCTCCAGCTTTTGGAGCTTGGCCGCGATGAGCGCTCCAAAGCCCTCTTCTTCACTGGGTTGCTCCTCTGATGGCGCTGTTGCTTCACGAAGCATGGCCTGGGTCTCCTCCTCCATTTGCATGAGTCTCCGTGCCCTTTTTGCGGGAGTGCGTAGAGGAGGGATCTGGGAGATGCAATCTCGCCGGCGTGACTCCTGTCTCCCCGTGGGGCCTGCCTCCTCCTGTCTCCCCGTGGGGCCTGCCTCCTCCTGGCTCCCAGTGGGGCCTGCCTCCTCCTGGCTCCCAGTGGGGCCTGCCTCCTCCTGTCTCCCCGTGGGGCCTGCCTCCTCCTGGCTCCCAGTGGGCTCTGCCTCCTCCTGGCTTTGCTCTGTCTGTGTAGGAAAAAAAGGGACCTAGTTAATTTGTTGTCCTCATTAATCACACCCATTTCTAAAATCCTGACATATGCTAATTGTCTGCAAAAATCGTTTACACACAGGGCACACATCCCTAATTTTGTGGCCTCTTACCCAGCTACAGATATGTGCCCCCTAGAGGTGGGGGGTTGATGTTGGCTGAAATTGCTCAGTAGGGGGCCTTTCCCCAAACTAAAAATGGATGTTTCTCATCTGCGACCCCTTCCCGGTGTATTGTGTTTACCCCCCTAGTGGTGTACCCGAAATTTACACACAATCATTATGACCTGTGCATTTATGGATTTTGTCCCCATTCTGTTTTGCGGCTATTGCCTAGTGACATGTTCCTAATTTTTGCTGCAATCATATATAATTTACAACACTTGTAACATCAATTTGTCAACATTATTCTATATTGCAGTTCATAATTAGTTAGTAAAATGCAATACCTGGCTCCATAGGTCACAATCTGGGTCCTCCAGTAACTCGGGCTCTTCCTCCGAGGTAGCCTGCTCTTGCCTGCAGGGAAGACTGGAGAACTGACTGCAGGGAAGAGGGGCCTGTCTCCTTGGGGGAAGGGTTGACACGGATGGCCGCGATTCAATATGGTCATCCAGGAACTGCAGCTGATTATAATACCAGAGGTTTGGCCTATATACGGACTCAGCTGCAGCTCCTGATCGGATTGAGGCCTGGACTAATGAACGTTGGGTCCTGTAGGTGCCCCTAATCGAATTTATTTTGGTCTTCACAGTCGCAGTAGTTGCATTTGGGACCCTTGTCTTCACAAATACCAGAATGGTCTCCAGTGCTTGCTTCCTGGCCTCTTTGTTTTTATTTTTTTTGTTTTTTGTTTGCCAGAGCACTGGCTGCTCCCTCCATCTTTGGATGAATTCCGTAAAAAATTCCTGCTCCTTGAAGGCCTCCATGTTGTCTGCATGTAAAATGGAAATTAAAAACCTAGTGTCAGTGAAGCCACTTCTACTACTAAAAGCTTTAACACCATATCTTCTCTAGCACACAACATCATCCACTGTTCAATAATATTAATGTCCAAAACTCAGTTACATACCGTCGTATTATTCGATCGTGACTTGCGCAGACTGTGAACGTCGGATCCCTTTAAACACTGCGCACGTGTGACGCGACGCACACGTTTGACGCGAGGTATACCCCGCCCCTGACGTTCGGTCTCGTCCTTTACACGCCCCTTTCTCTAACTTTTTTTGGTGGGTGTCATTTCTGGAGGAACAAGCCCGAGCAAAAATATGGCAAGCTCAAGCCAGGAGGCAGGCCAGAGCCAGACCAGAAGAAGCTCCAGGCGGAGGTACAAGGCCTCAAACATGGCTTTCAAGGAGATGGTGGAGATGGTGACCATCTTTCTGCAAGAGGACTATGATGGCAAGCACGGCCCTTACCTGCATCCCAATAAGTTGAAGGCGGACATAATGGATAAAGTCATTAGGAGCCTCAGGCAGAAATTTGGACAAAGCAGGAGCAAAGAACAAGTCAGAAAGAGGTGGTCTGACCTGAAGAATAGAGAGCCAGAGCAGCCGCAGCGAATAAAAAGAATGATTCGAAACAAAAGTAAGTAATTTTGATGTGGCCTCATTTTTGGTGTTTGTTCTTTGTGCCATGTGCTTCTTCTTTCAGGTTGTACTGTATCTGTTTGTGCTCACACTAAAATTGGTCGTAGGAGTAGTCGATCATTCGTCGCTTTTTGTACTAATAAACGACGATCTTCATGCCTAGTTCCCGTGGACAAATCGGAGTGCAATCACTGTATCCTCTAAAAAGAGCGTATTTGTATGATTGCAGTTTGAACCTACGACGACTCCTACAACCAGTTATTGTTCTCACAAACATTAAAGTTGTGACATCTTATTATGTTTTTAATGTGACATCAATTGTTATTTTTTAATGTAGATGTGTACCTAGTAGATGTGAATAATTAATAGTAATAACAATACGCAGAAAAAGGAGTGGATTCTACACATGTGGACTCTGTAGTTGTATTTTGAGTTATCTTTCATCCCTCTAATCTTTTACCTTTCTGGTTTCCCTTTCTTCAATTTCGTAGGGCGTAAGGAAGCATCAAGGCAGGACGCAAGTACTGATCAAGCAACACCCCCGAGGGATCTGGATGAAGGGGAAGCTGCCACCACATCCGGTAATGTATCAGATAACACAGATACACAGGTAATGTAGGTGTAGGATTAATTTTTATTAATACATGGTTTGCTCGCACATTTCAGGAGCAAGTCGTGCTGGGTCAGCACTTGATAAGGACACTGCACCTTTCCTCATTCGAGAAATATGGTCCTGCGCAGAACAAATTGAGGACATCCAGCTAGCATCCAGACAAGTCCTGGAAAATACAAAAAGGGTGGGACTCCAGCTCAAAAATGTCCTGGATGTTTTGGGGAGGGTTTAAAGTATTTTAAATGTTTTTTATGTACGTTTTGTTAATGAGAGGAACAAACACTATTTTATAGTTATTTTAATCACCAGAAAAAAAAATATGATTGTATAGTTATTTAAATCACCAGAAAAATAAAAATAAACATGATTTTATAGTTATTTCAATCACCAGAAAAAAAAAGTTTTTATAGTTATTTCAATCACCAGGAAAAAAATATATATATATATGATTGTATAGTTATTTTAATCACCAGAAAAAAAAAAAAATTATGATTGTATAGTTATTTAAATCACCAAAAAAAAAATAATTGTTTTTTTTCTAGTGATTCAAACAAAAACAAAAGGATTGTACCTGTTTTCTTGTTCAAATAATTTAAAAAAATAAAAAAATTGTCACTTTCACAATTGTGTGGCTTGTTATTTTATATGAATGCTGACCTTAAAAATATGTTACTGCTGGTAACATCAAACAATGATGGATATTTAGACCATTCAAAACACATAACACTATGATAACCTAGGAGGCAATGAAAATACACAAACATTCACAATATTGTCAAAAAAATAAGTAGACTGTTTCTTTCATTAAAGATTTTTATTATGTAAATCAGCCAAGATCTGGCATTGGAATGGCCCCCCTACCCATAAAGTAGTCCACGTAGGCCTGGCGCACAGCACGTGCGTTTTGGGGGGCCAAGCCTGGATGGCCTGCCTCACGGGCCACATCAGGAACATGAACTGCCTCGTCAGGCAATAATGCAATATAATTGACAGAATGTCTTCTGAGATAATTATGGAGGATACAGCAACATAAAATGATGGTATCCCATTTATATTCAGCCATGTTTATGGCCGTTAAAAACAAGCGGAACTGGCTGGCCATGATGCCAAACGCATTCTCAACCACTCTTCTGGCTCTGGCCAGCCGATAATTAAAGACCCTCCTCTCATGGGTGAGGGCACGTTGGGGAAATGGCCTCAGGAGGTGGGGACCCAAGCCAAATGCCTCATATGCAATGAACACAAAAGGAAGCCCCTCTTCGTTCTCCTCCGCAGGTGGCAATCCCAGCTCCTCCGACTGAAGCCGTTGGGCAAACTTGGTCTCGGCAAAGACCCCGCCGTCCGACATCCGCCCATTCTTCCCAACGTCTAGATATAGAAATTCATAATTTGCTGAAACCACCGCCATCAGCACGACACTGTGGAACCCCTTGTAGTTATAAAAATGGGATCCGGAATGGGGTGGTGGCACGATGCGGACGTGCTTGCCGTCAATAGCTCCTCCACAATTCGGAAAATTCCAGCGCTGGGAGAATTCCGCTGCCTCAGTCTGCCATTCCTGTGGCGTGGTGGGGAACTGTAGAGAAACCCAAAAAAATGTATTCAAACAAACATTCCTAATAGAATATCCAAAAACATTCTTGGATCCTAAAAAAAGAAGAGCGTTAAGTTCAAGTATTATTGACCAAATCATAAATTATAAATAATTACTAAGCATATTAATCACACCCTCTGATGGTCACAAAACACAAACAAAATAGGGTGAGGGGGGCCCCAAGATGAGTTTGCGACCTTGAAACATTTATCTTAAAAAAAAAAAGGGAAATTGTAAAAGATTGGGGGGAGGGGGAACTACAATAGGGAACAAAAATCAAGGGGGATATAGGGACTTAAAAATACTGAACAACAATAGGGAACAAAAATCAAGGGGGATATAGGGACTTAAAAATACTGAACAACAATAGGGAACAAAAATCAAGGGGGATATAGGGACTTAAAAATACTGAACAACAATAAGGAACAAAAATCAAAGGGGATATAGGGACTTAAAAATACTGAACAACAATAGGGAACAAAAATCAAGGGGGATATAGGGACTTAAAAATACTGAACAACAATAGGGAGCAAAAATCAAGGGGGATATAGGGACTTAAAAATACTGAACAACAATAGGGAACAAAAATCAAGGGGGATATAGGGACTTAAAAATACTGAACAACAATAGGGAACAAAAATCAAGGGGGATATAGGGACTTAAAAATACAGAACAACAATAGGGAACAAAAATCAAGGGGGATATAGGGACTAGGCTAGGTGGGCTTGTACATTACTCAAAAATATGAAAAATAAGAACAGAGTTTGTGCATTTAAAGGACACCACTTACCTTAATATACTCCTCCTGCAAAACCTGGATTATGGCACAACAGGTGTCCGGGATTATGAGGCCCAGAGCCTGGGGGGAGATGCCCGTCGAGAACTTCAAGTCCTGCAGACTTCTCCCTGTTGCCAGGTACCTCAAGGTGGCAACTAGCCGCTGCTCAGCAGTGATGGCTTCCCGCATAACGGTGTCCTGCCTGGTGATATAAGGCGACACCGAAGCCAAAAGCTGCTGGAATACGGGGTCAGACATCCGAAGAAAATTCCTGAAATCATCAGAGTTATTTTCTCGGATCTCCCGCAGCAGAGGCATATGAGAGAACTGGTCCCTGCGAAGAAACCAGTCCTTGGCCCACAAAGTCCTTCTCGCCCTCCTCAAGGACCGGAGCCAGGATGCAGCACACATCCTAACAAGATGCACAGCACGATCTCGGCGACGAGAACGTACCCGCAACATGGCTAGAAAACGGTCGTCAAATCAGATCGGACTAAAAAAAAAAACGCACTGAAGAACAGAAAGGCCTCTGAAGAACGACCTGCAAAACAGTAACGTGCAAACAAGAACGCACTGCCAAAACAGATACGATCTGAGAACAAGCACTGTAACACAGATACGAACCCAAAAGCACAAACTGTAAGACAGAAAACGTTTTTTAAAGCACGAAGACTGAAAAGCGCGAATCGTTTCTCACCAAACTTTTACTAACACGCAGCAACACGATATCAGCAAAAGAGGCCGTCTTCCGCATGGAAATGACCCTTTATAGTCCCGTCGTACGTGATGGACGTCACCGCGCACTGCTCGAGCTTTTGTGAAAAACAATGGTGTGTACGCAACGTCGTTTTGGAAAATGAAGTTTGAAAAACGTCGTTTTTTTTCATGAGAGAAAACTTAGTTTTATTTCATCGCAAAAAGTGATCGTGTGTACGCGGCATCAGGGTGAGAGGCTTGTGGAAACGAAGCACTGATTTTTTTGCACAGCTACATTGTGAGAACTTGTGGTGAACTTCAGATATTGTTTGTTTACAAGCACTGATGCACTTTGGAAATCTTTGACTAAAGCACTTGATTTTGGACCACTTGATTAACTATTTTTGCACGAGCGTGCACAGAGAATTATTTTGTATTAATATTCATTTCTTTTATTACGCATGTTTTTTTCTCTTGCATCTCTCTTCTTTTTTTCACTATATCTTGATTATATTAGTGGACCTTGGTTCCACACACACAGGGACTATATATTTTATTATATATTGTTTTCTGTTTGCACTTAATGGATTTAATAGTTATGATCTATTTTATGACATTTATTTATTATTTTTGTAGTGTGATCTTGCAATATCACATTTTTATTATTCATACCATTTATTTATTTCGGTTCTCACTAAATGCCGCGTACACACGATCATTTTTTGTGATGAAAAAAAACGACGTTTTTGAAACGTCACTTTTCAAAGACGATGTTGCATACACACCATCGTTTTTTTCACAAAAAGCGAGGTTACGTTCACCACTCTTTTCCATTGAAGCTCGCTTCATTACTAGCTTTTGGGCATGCGCGGGTTGAAAAACGTCGTTTTAAACGACGTTTTTGCTACACACGGTGACTTTTTGTGAAACAAAAAACGACGTTTTGAAAAACGACACAAAAAATTCAAGCATGTTGGAATTTTTTTTGGTCGTTTTTTTAAGACAAAAAACGACGTTTTGCCCACACACGATCAATTTAAATGACGTTTTAAAAAACAACGTTTTTTTTCATCGCAAAAAACGACCGTGTGTACGCGGCATAAAATCACTTTTTTCATCCCCCTCATCATTTCGTTGATGTTTGGTGGGTCATTAAGGACTAGGAGTGAAACATTTTTTCATGAACACACCAAGATTGTTATTTTGATTAATTATTATTTACACATCATTTACTCTTTGTGTACTAGCAAGCGATATTACTCCCCCCTGTTTTTAATAAATGGGTAAAAGTTTGTCGCCATTCCACGAGCAGGCGCAATTTTGAAGCGTGACCTGTTGGGTATCAATTTGCTTGGCGTAACTTTATTTTACACAATTTAAAAAATATTGTGCTAACTTTCATTCAAAAAGGTGTATTTTTTCCAAAAAGAGTGCACTTGTAAGACCGCTGCGCAAATACAATGTGACATAAAGTATTGCAACAACCGCCATTTTATTCTTTTGGGTGTCTAAAAAAATATATATAATGTTTGGGGGTTCGAAGCAATTTTCTAGCAAAAAAATTATTTTAACTTGTAAACACCAAGTCCGAAAAATTGGCCCTGTCTTTAAAGGGGTAGTTCCCCCAAAAGCCTTTTTTTTAACATTTATTCAGGCTCGTTATGTCAAGGGGAATCGGGTTTTTTTTTTTTAGAAATGAAGCAGTACTTACCGTTTTAGAGATGCATCGTCTCCGACGCTTCCGGGTATGATCGTCTGGTCTGGGCGTGCCTATTTGATTGACAGGCATCTGTAAAACGGTAAGTATTGCTTCGTTTCTAATAAAAAAACACCCGATTCCCCTTGACATAACGAGCCTCAATCAATGTTAAAAAAAGGTTTTTGGGGGAATTACCCCTTTAAGTGATTAAAACGTGACATGTTAGTTATCTATTTATTCGGCGTAACACCATGTTTCGCATTACTGTATAGAAAAAATTGGGGTAAATATCGTGTTTTTTCCCCCAAAACATTTTGTTTGAAAAATTGCAGCACAAACACCAGGTGGCATAAAAAGTTACAAAGACTGCCATTTTATTGGAAGTGCAGTCACTGTAAATCTGAGGGGTAGATCTGAAATGAGGGGAAGTTCTGCTGATTTTATTATCCAATCATGTGCGAGTTAAAAATATATATATTTTTTTCCTTGCATGTCCCCCTCGGATCTACAGTGACTGCACTTCCAAGTGCACTTTCGTGGGTTTTTCTTTAGTAAATAATCCCCAAAGTGTATGTGTGCTGTATTAGTGTGAAAGATAACCACTTTTTTAGGGCCAGATTCAGGTAGATGAGAGCATCTTTGCTCCAGAGTAACGCTTCTCATTTACGTTACTCTGACGACCCTTTCAGCGCAAGTACTGTTATTCACATAGCAGTTGCGCGTAAACTTGCGCCAGAGTAACGATAATGCGCTGGCGTAACCCGACGCAAGGGGAAGTGGGTGTGATCATATGTAAATGATGAGCGGAGCCCAGCGCAGAGGCTTACGTTCAGCGCATCAACCACGGAGCATGCGCAGTGAGTGAGGCTCCACTCGCCCCCTTTGTGCGCATGCTCACAACTTCCGTCGGCACCACTTCACGGGAAACGTCAGCGCAATGCCTTCCGTTGGGCGTTTAAATGCGCCCGTAGAAGCGCCATTCCGGCACTAAAGTATATCCTGCTCCCCCTCTCCGCAGTGATGTTACTTTTGTTCTGAGATGGCTGCTCCCGTTCCCCGCAAACACACAGGAGAAAGCTGAACTTTAATGGCCAGGAGCTGTCAGCCGTCATCTCGGCTATGGAGACCTATGATCAGTGGCGGAATTATAGGGGTGCTGAGGTCGCCATGGTGACCGGGCCCCTTGCTGGAGGGGGCCCCGAGGGCCCCCTGTATACAGTGCTTCAAAAGAAGGAGCTCGTCACAGTCATTACAAACTGAAAGGAAAGTGTGTGCTCTTTGTCTCCCCCTACAGTGCAGTACCCGGCAGGAAGAGCTGCTAAGGTAAAAGACTGACGTTTTTTATCTACTGTGTGTGTGTGTTTGCATGCCATGTATGTATGAATGTGTGTGTGTGTGCATGTGAATATGTATGTATGTATGTGAGTGTGCATGTATTGAGACTCAGACTGCAGTGGTTGCTATAGTATACTAAAGTAAATGTATACAGAGCAAACTTTGTCTGCAGGCATGAAAGACAGCACCTGTGATCATCATTATCATGCTGATGATCACACTGTACAGCCTATACTATACTGTACTTCATGTGACTGTACTGTATATAGGCTATATACAGTACAGTCACATGAAGTACAGTGTAATTACCAGCATGATAATGATGATCACAGGTGCTGTGGCTGTATGTTTCATGGCTGTAGACAGTGTTTGCACTGTATACTTTTACTCCAGGCTTTTTTTCCGCAGAAATGTGGCACTTCTGAAATCTGCACTCTGTACGTAGCACACCCTGGACTCTGTACGTAGCACACCCTGGACTCTGTACGTAGCACACCCGGGACTCTGTACGTAGCACACCCGGGACTCTGTACGTAGCACACCCGGGACTCTGTACGTAGCACACCCTGGACTCTGTACGTAGCACACCCGGGACTCTGTACGTAGCACACCCGGGACTCTGTACGTAGCACACCCGGGACTCTGTACGTAGCACACCCGGGACTCTGTACGTAGCACACCCCGGACTCTGTACGTAGCACACCCCGGAGCACACCCCGGACTCTGTACGTAGCACACCCCGGACTCTGTACGTAGCACACCACGGACTCTGTACGTAGCACACCCCGGACTCTGTACGTAGCACACCCCGGACTCTGTACGTAGCACACCCCGGACTCTGTACGTAGCACACCCCGGACTCTGTACGTAGCACACCACGGACTCTGTACGTAGCACACCACGGACTCTGTACGTAGCACACCACGGACTCTGTATGAAGCACACCCCGAACTCTGTACATAGCACACCTTGAACTCTCCATGTAACATACCTTTAACTAATGGCGGATTTATCAGGGTCGCAGCAGTCGCCGTTGCGACTGGGCCCTGTAATTCCGCCAAGTCTGCCAGTTTGAGGTGCCCGACTGCCGCCTGCCAGTGTGAGGGGTCCACCTGACTGTCATGCCACTGTGGAGGGGGGGCCCTTCATGATTTCTTGCACCGGGGCCCTGAAGTCTCTAGTTACGCCACTGCCTATGATGTCTTCCTCCATGGCTGTAAAATTTGACAGACAAGCATGGACAGAGGTGTTGTCCTGCAAGTGGGGGTGCTCAGCTAGCTCTTATCGTCGGTAACGCTGCTGTAGCTGCTCTCCTGCTGACCTGTGGCCATCTGGAGTAAAGATAAAGCAGCCTTTTGTAGAAATAACTTTGCGCCGGACGGACGAGATACGCGCGGCGCATGTAGCCAGCGTATGGTGCTAATCCGTTTGTGAATTGGGAAAAATCCCTCATTTGCATATTTGCAGGGGAAATCAATAGGCGCGACTGATGCGCCAAACGAAATTAAGCGCTGACGATACTCTGGCGTCGGAACGTTCCGCCGGTCGCAAATGGCCCGTTATTGGGCGCATCTAGTTTGGTGGGTACGGCCACATAGAAACGACGGCGCATCTTCACAGTTACGCGGCGCATATCGAAATACTCCAGCGCAAGTGTTGCTGAATCTGGCCCTTATGCCGCGTACACACGGTCGTTTTTTGCGATGAAAAAAAAACGACGTTTTTTGTGAAGTAAAAAACGACGTTTTTGAAACGTCACTTTCAAAGACGATGTTGCATACACACCATCGTTTTTTTCACAAAAAGCGAGGTTACGTTCACCACACTTTTCCATTGAAGCTCGCTTCATAACTAGCTTCTGGGCATGTTTTAAACGACGTTTTTGCTACACACGGTGACTTTTTGTGAAACAAAAAACGACGTTTTGAAAAACGACACAAAAAATTCAAGCATGTTGGAATTTTTTTTGGGTCGTTTTTTTTAAGACAAAAAACGACGTTTTGCCCACACACGATCAATTTAAATGACGTTTTAAAAAACGTCGTTTTTTTTCCATCGCAAAAAACGACCGTGTGTACGCGGCATTACTATTAGTAGTTGGTTGTCTAATATGGTTGGTGGTGGTGTATGTAGAGCCATACAGCTGGTTTCTCAATACACTGTAGACTTTTCTAGGAAAGAAACAACATTTTTTTTTTTTTATCAAGCCGCATACACACGATCATTTTTCATGTCATGGAAAAAAACAACGTTTTTGTCGATGTGATTCTTGGCATGCCGGCCCTGCATACACACGATCGTGGAAAAAAATGCTCAAGCAAAGCGCAGTGACATACAACACGCACGACGGCACTATAAAGGGGAAATTCCATTCGAATGGCGCCACCCTTTGGGCTGATTATGCAAATTTTACTTTTCATAACTTGCTTCTGAGCATGCACGTTTTTTTCTTGATCATTAAAGCGTACACACGACCGTTTTTTACGACGAGAAAAACTACGATGTGAAAAACGGGGCATGTTCTAAATTTTTAATGCCCATTTTTCACATTAAGAAAAATGCTCTGGAGCCTACACACAACCGTTTTTGTCAACATTTAAAAAAAATGGCATTTTTCTCGTCATGAAAAATGGGATATATATGTGTGTATATGTCAAACATAAAAGAACCACAGTGAACTTTACTTTTGTTTGCCAATTTCCTATCAGAAAACTGCTTAAAACGTCCACATTTTGCTTTTATTGGTATCCTATCCTACTATTTTTATTAAAAACATTAGCAGAAATACTTTTGGTCAAATAAAATATCAATTAATAAAAGCAAAAAGCAAGCTTAATATATTTTTTTAAAGAATATATTAATACAACCCATATCAAGCCAACAATAGTGTGATAAAAGTACCATGGCACTGCTTGTGTCCAGATGGCCCCAAAGCCATAAACATAGATTAATATGATATGTAACAATCAAGGCTTTATGTAATGAAGTGCTACCATTAATTAAATCCAATTCATTGTAGTGACTGTATTTGGAGTGCTCAAGGAAAGCTATAACCAACTAATTTCCATAGTTTTTTATTGCTATTAGGTTTATGGATCACTGGTAAAATAATGTTGATGGTCAACAGTGCAGAAAAAAAGTGTGCACTTTGTATAGTTATATTATAGATCTGATATGCAGTATATGGTTTCATATCTTTCCTAATTTAACCACTTGCTTACTTACTGGGCACTTAAACCCCCCTCCTTCCCAGACCAATTTTCAGCTTTCAGTGCTCTCACTCTTTGAATAACAATTGCGCAGTCATACAACGCTGTACCTAAATGACATTTTTATAATTTTTCTCCCATAAATAGTGCTTTCTTTTGGTGGTATTTGATCACCTCTATGTTTTTTATCTTTTATTAAAAAAAATTAAATAGACCACATTTTTTTAATAAAAATACAAAACTGTTTTAGATTTTATGTTATATTTTGTTATAAAATTGAGCAAACAGGTAATTTTTTTCTTCATTGATGTACGCTGATGAGGCTGCACTGATGGGCAGTGATGGGTTGCACTGATGGGCACCGGTGGGCTGCACTGATAAGGCGGCACTGGTGGGCACTGAGAGGTGGCACTGAAGGGCATTGATAGGTGGCACTGGTGGGCACTGAGAAGTGGCACTAATAGGTGGCACTGATAGCTGGCAGTGATGGGCACTGATCGGTACTGGTAGGTGATACTGATGGGCAGCACTTCTAGATTGCACTGTTTTGCACTGGTGGGCACTGGCAGGCGGTACTGGTGGGCACAGATGAGGTGCCTCTGTCCCTTCCTCTTCGGGACCGATGTCCTTGCACAAGAGTCGTGATCGGCTTTTTTTTCTCCTTACACTGACGATGATCGAGCTTTTGTTTACATTCCATGATCAGCTGTCATTGTCTGACAGCCGATCACATGGTAAGGGGCCGGGATCAGCCCCTTACTCAGATCTGTGATCACTCGAGTCTCAGTGACTCGGTGATCGTGTGTACAAAAGGGAGGACGTCTATTGACTGCCTCCCGGCAAAGCAGGTCCACGTTGTAGCTGTCATTCAGCTATAGCGCGGATCTGAAGGGGTTAAACAATCAAAATAGGCACACCATTTCTGGTGTATTTAAGTGTATCTGTACTCAAAACCAAAACATTTAATATATTGCAACTTCCTAGGCTTTGGTGTGGTGACTAGGTGGTGTGGTGATTAGGTGACCTGTCAGAATTGGTATTGGAAGTGACGTTTCATCGCCGCCATCTTGCTACACCCTGGACTTCATCACAGTAAGGATACACTGAGAAAGGGGCAAGTGGACATCTTGTTACACCCATCAGAGTTTTGCATTTTACACTTTTTTTAATAGTAAACTGAGTTGATATAGTGAAATACAGTACTTATAACCAGGGCCAATCCGCCCTATAGGCTCACTATGCAAGCTGCTTAGGGCCCGCAAAGCTGTGGAGGGCCTTCAAATTACTAGAGGCCCCGCCTGGTGATAAGTAATTTTCGGCCCCTCACCCCGCCTCTCAACTTGCTGGCTGCATGGGAGAAGAGGTAAGAAAAGTCAGCACACCCCGCTTCTCACTTTAATGTAAGATGTAATTTCCGTCTGCGGAACACCCCCTCCCCCGCTTCTCAGCTTTATTCTTACATGTCACTGTCGGCAGCGCCCCCCCCATCCTCCGCTTCTCAACTTTAATGTGACATGTAATTTTGCTTAGGGCCCCAGGGAGGTCAGGATCGGCACTGCTTATAACTCTGTGTATATGTTTACATGTTGAATTTTCAAAGCAGCAGACTTCTTTCTGATTAGCAAGCCTATGAGATTAGCAGGCTTGCCACTCCTTCTAAAATTCAACATGTAAACAGTCAGACAGAGTTGTAAGTACTGTATTTCACTATATCAACTCAGTCTACTGTTAAAAAAAAGTGTAAAATGCAAGACTCTGGTGGGTGTAACAAGATGTCCACTTGCCTCCTTCTCAGTGTATCTTTACTATGGTAGAGTGTGCGGTGCAGCAAGATGGCGGCGCTGAAACTTCACTTCCGTTACCAATTCTGATGGGGCGCCATATCTGACAGAACACCGGCAGGGTAATTGATAGATTACAAAATATAACTAGTGTAGCGCCCCCTTACTTTCAGAAAGGGCGCTACGCTAAAGTTAGTATGGTGAGAGACTTAGGCCGCGTACACACGTACGAGAACCTCGTCGGACTACTGTAAACTCATCGTTCCGCCCAACGAGGTTCCCAAAGAGCGGTCGGAAAAGCTTGTCGAGCCAAAGTACTCATTGAACAACGAGGAAAAAGAGAGCATGCTCTCTTTTTTGGCTCGACGAGCATCCCGACGGGACGCTCGTCGGAAGTGTACACACGATCGAGAACCTCGGCAGAATATGTCTCCCAGCGAGCTTCTCGCTGGATTCTGACGAGAAGCTCGGTCGTGTGTACGGGGCTTTACTTGCTCTCACCCAGGTTGATTTGTTCAGATTTGGCAGCTGTCAGCCCTGAATTGTCCTGTGGGTCATTCTGCGCTCCAGGGATGTGATCCCATCTCCGGGCAGCATGTGGCACCAGAGGGGTTCAGGCAGAACCACTTTTCCCCAGCAGCCAATTGGAGGAGCGTTTCCCTTGTGGGGCATGCTGGGGAAGGGTATATCTGTGACAGACGCCATTTTTTCAGGGTTCCTCACGGGTTCCTGGTTCCAGGTGCGGCACCCAACTTCAGGGTGTGCGCACATCACGGGCCCCACCACTATGGCCTACCTGGCCGGGGCCCGTGCCACGCAGATTTCCCGATTTTGGGCCCTCATGGCTCAGAAACACTGAAGTGACTGGGGAACCGCATCTCAGGAGGACAGGATTGAGAGGATATGCTCTATTGCTCCTAAGTACCGGACCTGTGGCAGAGACCTCTACTAATCTTCTAGAGCCAAGTCGGTGGCAGCGAGTTGTTCCTTCTCAGCTTTCTCGGTGACACTCTGGCTGCCAGGTCTGTGTGAGAGGCCTGTCCAGACGCACTGCACCCACTCCGGCTGGAGTGGCGACGTGATTGATTTAATTACAGAAGGCAGGACTGCTTTCTCTATCCAAGCCTGACACTGCAAAGTTGTTCTGCTTTCACCAACCTTTTCCTATCTACCTCGAGTTGATGTGTTGGTCGTGTTGGACCAGGAAAATAAGGCATTCAGAAAACTTCAGCTACAGGTTGGTCCATTCGTTATTGCTTTGCCCACTACATCTACCCCTAGACACCACACAGAGGTAACTTAATTTGCCAATCCCAATCTAACCAGCGGCTCCTGAATGGGGTAGCGCTACACTAGAAAGGAAGGTATTCATCTGTGCAAAGGAAAGGAAGTGGCATAGACACTGCATTTCTCACAAGTTATGCAGGTATTTTCTGTATTATCTGAAAATGTCCTTAGCTTTTAAAAAAGGGCTTTGGTGCATTCACTGACTGAGCTGGAGAGGGAGGTTGCTCAAAAGGAGTCTGCTTATGTGGCCAACCCTAATCCCACTGCTTATGGGGCCTGGCAGTTTGCGCTGCAACAGTTTTCCCAGTTGCGGATAGATATGATCCATAAGTCCCGCTTGCACCAGGCACAAAAAATCTTTGAGTTTGGAAATAAGAACGGCAAGTTATTGGTGTGGTTAGCTAAGGGGCAGTTTGCAGTGACTACCGTTAGTGGTGTTAGGGATCAATCTAGTGTGGTATTGCGTACACCCTCTGAAATTAATGACTGCTTTCTCCTTTACTACAAGCAGTTATATTCCACTAAGGTTTCATACACGGTTTCAGACTTGCCAGTCTATCTAGACAGAGTTGATTTTCCTAGACTTAAGGACGAGACTCACCTTGACTTGGAGAGGGATATAGGGTTGGATGAGGTTCAAAAGGCCATGGCCCAACTTAAACCAGGCAAAACGCCTGGTGTGGACGGGTTGCCTGTGGAATTTTATTCGCAACACGTGGAGCTCCTTGCCCCTAGACTTACTTCTCTTTTCAAAAACTTCCTGCGGTTGGGGGTGCTGCTGTATTCTATGTCTGAGGTGGTGGTGGTGTTGGTGCCTAAGCCCGGCCGGAATCCTGAGGATTGTACCTCGTATAGGCCGATCTCCTTACTCAATGTTGATCCCAAGATCCTGGCCAAGGTTTTGGCAAACCGACTTTCGGTGGTGTTGGAAGACATTATTCATGTCGACCAGACTGGATTCATCCCAGGCAAGGGCACCGACATTAACCTCCGTTGCCTCTTTCTGAATCTTTCAGTTGCTCATTCTAACAGCGGCACCAGAATCATAGCTTCTCTCGATGCCCAAGGCTTTTGACTCGGTATAGTGGGGAATTTTGTGGGAGGTTCTTAACAGATTTCGGTTTGGGCCCCGTTTTATCCGTTGCATTAAGTTGTTATATAACTCCCCCAAGGCCAGGATATGTACAAATGGTCGACTATCCGACCCCTTTCTTTTACAGCGGGGTACTAGGCTGGGATGCCTGCTTTCCCCTTCCCATTTTGCTCTTGCCCTCAAACCTTTGCGATCCTCATCAGGGAATGGGCTCAGGTCAAGGGTCTTGGGATAGGTCCTGTTGGAGGAGAAGCTCTCTTTATATGCGGACGACGCGCTGCTTTATCTGCAAGATACGGACGGCTCGCTTGCGGCGGCTCTCCACCTGAATTTGGGCGTTACTCCGGGGTGCGTATAAATTGGGAGAAGTCTCTGCTGTTCCCCCTTGATCTGGATGCGCGGACCACTGCCCCGACTAGCCAGTTGATGTGGGTGAAGCAATTCAAATACTTGGGCATCCGGGTCGGTAGGAATCCGGTAGGGTACTCGGGCCTTAATGTGCTACCCGTACTTACTCAACTTAAGGAAAAGTGCCTGACTTGGGCTTCATTGCCTCTGAATTTGATGGGCAGGGTCATCCTCCTCAAGATGGTTTTCCTCCCGAAATTTCTTTGTCTTCTGCAATTGTCCGACTTGGCTGCCCAACTAATTTTTTAAAGAGGTAGAACAATGTATGAGTAGATTTATTTGGGGGGGGGTACGCTTCCTAGAATAGCCAACTCTACCCTGGTCCTCCCAGGGGGGTGTGGGGGCTTGGCGCTTCCAGACCTGCGGGTCTATTTTTGGGCGGCGATCCTGGTAACTTTCCCCTGGTTGGATCGTGCGGTCGAGGACAAATGCTGCGGTGTGTCTCGAGGCAGCTATTATTGGCTCCCTTCAGGAGCTGGGGAACCTGATTTATCGGGGTCCCCGGGCGTATGATGTACTACCTTTCTCCACTAAGAGCATGCTCAGGGTATGGGGGGTGGCGAGGAAACGGTTTTCCTGCTCTACTAGGTGATCACCCGTTACTCTGCTTTGGGGTAACCCAAATCTCCTGCATCTTTGTACTGTTCCAGACCCCCAGGTGTGGGTCAGGTGCGGGATTAAGACCTTGGGGGACGTCCTTGCGGCTGGCAGACTTCTTTCCCTGACTGAACTTGGGCCCGTTTTCATCTACCTGGATGCATGACGTTTCATTATTTTCAGTTGCGCCATGCCGTGCAGGCCCAGTTCCCTACTACCCCGATGCTAGAGATGGACCCAATTGAGAGTAGACTGGCGCTTGAGCAGCTGGCCAAGCCCTTGTCTACCCTGTACTTTGACTTGCAATCCTGCCATTCCCCTCAGATGGAACGCCTCTGGGAGAAATGGAGGGAAGACATACCTGACTTGGATAGGGAGGATTGGGATGACAGGCGCTGATATCTTCTAAGGATAGGCTCAAGTCAAATACCTGCACAGAATCTATTTTACACCGCAGAGGCTACATGGTATTTACCCTGATAGGTAGCCGAACTGCACTCGGTGCGGTGGGACGGTGAGCACGTACATGCACATGTTCTGGAGCTGCCCCAAGGTGGCTCAGTTCTGGACTAGAGTGGTTGAGCTTATTAACTATCGTCTCCATTTAGATTTGCCGGTCTCCCCTACTCTTTTGCTCCTCAGTATCCATTTTTATGTTTCCTATTCTTTTATGCTAGGAGGGAAATAATTTTGAAATGGAATTCTCGGTCCCCCCCAGCGTAGATTTGTGGGAAAAATCTATTACCTCAGCCTTACCTATGTATAAAATGACCTACCTATACGAATCGGAATTGTCCTGAGAAATATGATAGAGTCTGGCAGCCCTGGACTTCTTGAGAAACGTTGTTGTGCTTTGTTTTCTGCAATTCTGTAATAATGTGTTTGACCTTGGTGCTGTTGTTGGACTTCCTACATGTGCATGTCATGACTTCCATGTTTTGATAGTTATTTTGTACTGTCTTTTTTTTTCTCTTTTTATATTTTTGTCAATAAATGTTCATGTTAAAAAAAAAAAAATGTTTCTGCAACTGCAGGCAGATTGTCTTGTTTCTTCACACTTGGTGGCAGTGTCCCATTGCCTTTTGGTCCACTGTATATCAGATGATCTCAGAACCCCTGCTCCCTATGTGCCCTACAGCAGAAAACAAAAGATTGTTAAAGTGTGGTACTCCCTCACTCTTTCCCCGAGAGAGACCATTTCTAGAATCAATGCTGTTCTATTGCATTAAAAGATCCAAGCACATTTAAGGGATAGGGTCAAAAAAATACCAAGCAGGCTGGGGACCATGAACCTAATGCCATGTATACACGATTGAATGTTTTTTCCGACAGAATTCCGCTCAAGCTTGGCTTGCATACACACGGTCACACGAAAGTTCTCTGAACTTATGATCTTCAAGAACGCTGTGACGTACAATACAACGGTGAGCCGAAAAAATTAAGTTCAATGCTTCCGAGCATGCGTCGGAATTCCGACAGGCAATTATGGGGCCCCTGGGGAATAGGTGACTATGGGGCCCCCAGGCAATAGATTATGGGGCCACACAGTACACACACATACAGTATACATATACAGTATACACACACAGAATACACATACACACACTGAAAAGGTACTGGAGAGGCGGGGCAGCTTTAATCTTTTTTTTAAAAACACCGATTTTGACATACTGTCCCTGGTTTTACTGAGGCTGGCAACCCTGATGGGGCCCCCTAGTGTCATGGTCAGTCCGCCCCTGGGAAATTTCCATTCAAAAGCATTACGTTAACAACTGGCAGATTTTGACCAAGAACTCCTGTCCTTATAGTTGGATTAACGGATTTATCCACCACAAACTCAATACTGTATTCTTTGTATGCAATGGGGGTTATTTACTAAAGGCAAATCCACTTTGCACTACAAGGAAAAAGTACACTTGAAATTGCACTGAAAGTGCACTTGGAAGTGCAGTCGCTGTAAATCTGAGGGGAAAGTCTGAAATGAGGCAAAGCTTACACTTGTAGTGCAAAGTTGATTTGCCTTTCGTAAATAACCCCCATTGTGTTTGCTTTCAGGTTATCTAACAAGGGGCAATAATGTGGCCTACAGTATTTGGCACAATCAACTGCTATGTTTTGTATTTGCTAAAAATACTCTTAACCAAAAAACTAAGCCATGTCTAAGATCTGGTAAACTGAATGATATTGCATTGTAGTAGAAATGTGTAGGCGTGAGCAGAGGCCACGGAAAATGTCACAGTTTTTATTTGGTCCAGTGGAAATAACAATTAGCAATTGAAGAGCAGCGACAAGGGGCTAGCTTCACAATTTCAAAGTAATGCAATGTCTGAGTCTCTATATCACAGATCACACAAGTGCAAAGGCTCTCAGCAATGTTAGTTACACAATGGAGAAGCTCCAGCACTGAAAATTGTCACTGAACAAGGCTTACATTACTGGAGCAGCATCTGAGTAGTCGGGTGGCTGTTAGGCAGGACAGCGGTATAGGCATCTCACTTAGAAGACTAATTACCAGATCCCAGCAGTAGTGTACAGGGCTGCTGATAGGGGGGGACCACCAGGCCTCCTGTAGGGGGCCCAGGCACACAGGGGGGCCCAAACAGCAGACGGAATTAGTGTGGTTTGGCGGAGGGGCAGTTACAGAAGCATGTCCTGTGCAGCTCTCTGCAGCAGCTGAAAGCCAGTTTCTCTCCCTCCTGACGCCTTGCAGCTGCTGCAGGGAGAGACACAGACACAGAACATCATTCCTGTAATTGATTCCCCTCCCTGTTCTGCCTGCTTCTGATCACCCCCGTGTGCCCAATTTTCACTGTGAATATAATTTTTTTAATGTAAAAAACAAATAAAAAAGGGCTAATTCACACAGGTTCTCTGTTATGTTTGTGTCCACTAATAATAATTTTAGTGTATTTTTTGTAAAAATATGGTCTTCATATATTGGGGGACCCTGCCAGGTAGGCTGTACGGGGCCCCGTGATTTTTAACAGCAACCCTGGTAGTGTATCCAGCAACAATATCCCTATTCTGCTCCTCCTTGGCAGAGACCTTTCCCTAGGGCTAATTACACTGTCCCTATCAAACTTGGATCCTGTCCCTACACTATTCACTTTGCAAATGGTCATCAACTGAAGTGGGGCAGTACTATTTATCAGCATTGTCCTAAAAAAGGTAGTCACTGAGGTCATCCAGTGTTGCAGCATCCAATCGGACCACTGCTCCGACAGAGGCTTCAGAGGAGCTAAGTACAGCAGCCAACAACACAGCACTACCTACAGAGGGAAGGGAAAACTGCATCTGCCTACAAGTAGGTCTAAAGTCTAAAGGCTTTTTACCAAAATGCATTCTCTGGTTTAAGATGGAAAAATTCCTCACTATCTGTTCTTCCCACTTCCATTCCTAAATAGTTACCTGACTCCCGTCACAATGCCAGCACTATCTCGGCTGCAGCACCTCTCACTTTATTGTTTTACAGGAGACACTGATGGCAATGGGAGCCACAGGCTTCTGATGCTGTCAGTCAAACTCCGGTGCTGTGTGTGTCTATGGATGCATACAACCTGCCTCTGGAGCATGCAAGTACGGGTGCCTCCCTGGCTCTTAGCTTCTTGTCAGTAAGGGACATCTCTGTTCAAATTCTTATTGTACAGAGCTGGTAAATATAACATATTTTTTTTATTTTAAACCCCAAAAAAAGGTAGTATTTAGTATCACTTTAATTTCTAGGAACTTTCTACAACTGATATTTGTTGTTGCGAACAAAGTTAGCCCCCATTCACACCGGTGCGACCTTTTATGTGATTTTACAGGTCCAAATCAGATAATTGTCTGCAATAGAACTGTTAAAATCGGTGCAACACCAAATTTGCCGTGCCGCATTAAATTTGAAAAAGAAGTTCCTTCACTATTTTTGGTGATTTCATGTGCGACTTGCATAGACATCTGTGCATGAAGTTGCACAGATGTTAGTAAAGCCGCACCTAAAGTTGTACTGACATGCGGGTTTGAAATTGAACGATTGCAAGCAAAGTCGCACAATTTCAAAGTCAGATTCCATGTGAACCAGGGCTAAGGCTGGGTTCACACTAATGCCAATTG
The DNA here is from genome assembly GCA_029574335.1 of Rana kukunoris. NCBI lineage: Eukaryota > Metazoa > Chordata > Amphibia > Anura > Ranidae > Rana > Rana kukunoris. The sequence goes on along the minus strand of CM056050.1, from coordinate 266,268,130 downwards.
GATGCGGGTTCCCCACATCTAAATAGCAAAAGATTTTGACTGGCCCTATAAGGAGCCGGTTCACATATCTCCATTACGGCAGCAGTTAGAATTCGCACAGGGGCCCTGTGCGTCTTTTGGTCCATTTCAGGTCCGAATTCAGCCAAAAATTTCTGGCTGAAATTGCACCTGAAACAGTGAACTGTGACTCACCGGACCCCTGCTGGGAGCTGATTGTGAAGATAGTGTGAACCCAGCCTCAAGCATTATTTTGCTAGGCACCTGGCTGGTAAACAAATGTTTTCTAAGAGCATCTACATTGTTATACCTGAAGCACTTTCTAATATAGAATAATCGTGTGTATTCATGTTACTTGTTTGGACTTGTTTTCTGTTTGCTTGCAACCAGTTAAACTGGTGTTGGCCATTTTAGTGTTTCTAAAATGACCCTGACCTGATTCTTGAAAGAAGTGCAAAGCCTCTATCTTCTGCAGTTAAACAGTACACTACCTGAAATACACAGGTGTCAACAAAATAGTTGTCCTGTATGTTATTAACCACTTTTGGCCCGTGCTACCGTCGAATGACGGCAACAGCGCGGGTCTGAATATCCAACATGCCGTCATTTGACGGCATCTCCTTTGGGCGTTCCCAGCGCACGCTGTAGAGCGCGCTGCGGGGAAGCCCTGTGTTGTCCGTGTCCCTTGGACACGGCCAATCACAGATCGCGGCGAACGGCCAATCAGAGTGGCCGTTTGTGATGCGATCTGTGGGCGAATGAGAGATGATCTCATAGATCATCTCTCATTGCCGTTTTACACAGAGACAGCGTCCTGTCTCTGGAGAGGAGGAGCCCGATCTGTGTTCCTTCCTACATAGGGACACAGATCGGTCACCCCCCCAGTCACCCCCAGTCACCCCCCCCCTCCCCCCACAGTTAGAACACACCTAGGATACACATTTAACTCCTTCCTCACCCCCTAGTGTTAACCCCTTCAATGCCAGTCACATTTATACTGTAATTAGTGCATATTTATAGCACTGATCGCAGTATAAATGTGAATGGTGCCAAAAATGTGTCAAAAGTGTCCGATGTGTCCGCCATAACGTCGCAGTACCAATAAAAATCGCAGATCGCCGCCATTTCTAGTAAAAAAATAAATAATAAAAAATAATAATTCTCTCCCCTATTTTGTAAGCGCTATAACTTTTGCGCAAACCAGTCGCTTATTGCAATTTTTTTTACTAAAAATATGTAGAAGAATACGTATCGCCCTAAACTGAGAAAAAAAAATGTTTTTTTTTTTTTAATTGGGATATTTATTATAGCAACAAGTAAAAAATATTGTATTTTTCTTCAAAATTGTCGCTCTTTTTTGTTTATAGCGCAAAAAATAAAAACCGCACAGGCGATCAAATACCACCAAAAGAAAGCTCTACTTGTGGGGAAAAAAGGACGTAAATTTTGTTTGGCAGCCACGTCGCACGACCGCGGAATTGTCAGTTAAAGCGACGCAGTGCCGGAAGCTGAAATTTCACCTGGGCAGGAGGGTGGTGTATGTGCCCAGTAAGCAAGTGGTTAATACTTATTTGAAATAATGAAATATTTTTTATTACAATTAAACATGCAATTTCCGTTAAAAGAGATATTAAAGCCTATTTTTTAATAAAATAAAAAAAGGTTATACTTGCCTGCTCTGTGTATAATACTTACCTCCTCTTCTGGAGTCCCTTGCTGGGGCTCTCCGCTCTTTCTTCTTGCAGATGCCCCCCCAGTGTGCTATGAGGGCACCCATAGCACACATATTCACATAAGCAATGAGCATGCAGGGACCTCCCCTATTGTGCTATTGTATTGTGACAGCTGGGACCCCCCCCCCAAACAAACTATCCTACTTGCCCCTCAGTAGTGTATTTAGGTTTTGTGCTGCCCTAGGCCTGACTAAACTTGTGCACCCCCTAATTTAAATATGATCCACCCCTTCCTGTCAAGGCCACACCCCGTTCTGTTTAAGACCCTGCCCTAAAAAAATTGAGCGGGGTCACTAGTTCTGAGAGCCTGAGGCAATGGATTCCCTTAATTTGCAAAGATTTAATCTCACTTCCTGTTTGTCTATAGGACAGGAAGTAAAAGGAAATCTCTGCAATGGGACAGGGGTGGTAAAAAACAAACTGACAGGGGCTATAACCCTCCCTTACTCTATCCAAAATGAAAAAATAAATAAAAGTGTTGCCTATAGTTCTACTTTAAGCACAAATTTCTGATAATTTTATGAAGAGGACTAGGAAGATATAACCATGCCAATGGTGCAGCAGAAAACATACAACACAGTGAGGAAGGTTTGTTGTCCAGGATGATAGGACAGTTTAAATTAGAAGCAGCACCACCCCCCCCCCCCCCACCTCAGTTGCGGAATGCCGGTTTCTCGCATACCGGAAGCAGTGTGGCCTCTTTATGGGGGCGCTAGACTCATTTGCCTCTCAGCCCAGTCCGCCACTAACAGTGTAGCGCAAGCTTTTTATTAGACAAATCGTTATTACAGTACAGATACGTCACAGAAATTATAGAAATGTAAAAATCGGAGTGTCAGGAGTGTACATCACATCCAGGGGCAGAACCCAAGCAAACGCCGGCAATGAGGATTGGGTAAATGTCAAACAAACATAACAGATATATCTTATCAGGTAGGCCTTGGCTATTTCAAACAGTCAACAACAGTGTTGTTACGGCCCCTATGGCATCGAATAAATAACAAGAGGAGAGCTTCTGACCGGTGCAGTAGTTTTATTCTTTCGCGACAAAGGTGCGCAGCAGGGTTGAATATTGTTCTCTTTATCTCCTTGAGCACCGTAAACATGAATATCGTAAGCACCGTAGCACCGTGAAAACTGTAAATGACATACAACACACTTATTTACAGTTATCACCACAAAAGGGGGTTACAGGGTTAATTGCAGTTGTCTGCACACACATCTAATTACATTGAACATTCAAAGAAACATGGTTACATGCAAAGTGCTTTGGATTATAGCGTGTTTGAAACCAAACAGCATGAACACGGTTTATCTCTAGAACATATACATCTTTATAACAATGCACACTTTTCTGCATACCTCGATCCGCTTGCCAAGGGGTGTACAAACTTTAAGCTTTAGGGATTTTCTGCAAACATCTGCCATGAAGTCCTATGCATAAAGCTAACATGTGGCCTGTGATACAGGAAAAGACTTTCTTTCTAAGACAGGAAGAAAGGAGTGGTTTTGTGATCCTGCTAGTTAAACATTCCCCCCGGGAACTTAAGGGAGGCAGAAAGGTTCCACCCAGCAGCAAGTGCTGAACAAGATCCACAATGACAAGCGGACAGTTACACTCCCACCAAATTATGTTATGATGAATATAACTTAAAAAGTCATACATAATTTACAGAACATAACTAAGGCCGCTATAAAACATGGTACATCATACACAATTTAGCTTATAGGTACCTCTGTAAATGGCTACTGTCTCGTGTGGTGGTATGCTAGTGTATCACTAAAACTGAACTTATTTGCTTTCTGTGAGGACTACTAGCTTTTGAATAGGACGTTCAATAAGTGAAGGTTTTGATACATAGTGTTTCTTATCTTGCAATCTTCTGTCACCTACTAACACCTTGACACGACGAACTAGACCATCCTTTTCTATTGTAGTTTAAATTACACGTCCTAGTTGCCACTGGCATCTGGGAGACATATCTTCTTTGATTATGACAATGTCATTTACTTTGAGGTTACGTCGGGGTGTGTGCCATTTCTGTCTTGTGGAAACACTCATTGGGTATTCTCTTTTCCACCGACTCCAGAATTGTTCTGCTAAATACTGTACTCTACGCCACCGTTTAGCTGCATACACATCTTCCTTTACGAATTTCCCAGGTGGAGGTAATGCAACCTTGGATTTCATCAGGATGAGGTGGTTTGGAGTTAGAGGTTCTGGTGCCTTGGGGTCATTGATTCCATCGACAGTTAAAGGACGGCTGTTAACAATGGCCATAGCTTCATAAAATAGCGTTCTAAGAGAAGCATCATCTAGTCTACTTGAACATTGGACTGTTGTAGCATTTAGCACATTACGAATGGTTCTAATTTTACGTTCCTCCACAGACACAAGATTGCTGCAGTGATGCGTCTTCATTTTTATTCTCCTGATTCTTGCAATCACCTTAATGAGCATTAACCAACTGGAGAACCTGCTCAGTCGATTTAGAATATCAGTTTGTTCACTGGCCTGTGATGTAATGGGTTTGACTTCAGGGTCGCCTACAATTAGTTCTGCCGAAGATCTTGAAGATGCGTGCACTTCAGATTTCCAAAGGAAACTAGGCCCAGATAACCAACTTGAGGGGGAGATATCTTCTACATGTAGACCCCTGGATGCATGGTCGGCTGGGTTTTGTGTCGTATCCACATAGTGCCACTGAGTTGGGTCTGTAATCTCCCTTATGAGTTGAACACGATTGGCTACAAACACGTGAAACCTTCTCGCTTCATTATTGATATAGGCTAAGACTACTTGGGAATCTGTCCAGAAGAATTCTTTGTCAATTTCTATCTCAAGTTCTGCCTTCAACATGGCACTCAACCTTGCTGCGGTGACAGCAGCTGAGAGTTCAAGTCTTGGGATGCTCACAATCTTCGTTGGTGCGACTCTTGCTTTAGCCATTATGAGGCTGCAATGGACTTGATCTCTGTCATTCTTGTACCTAAGGTATGAACAAGCACCATATCCTATGTTGCTGGCATCGGAAAAGTGGTGTAGTTCCACTTTCGTTCTGTTACCGAAATCTGGGGGATGGTAACATCTGGGTATCTTGATTTCCCTTAAAGCTTGCAGACTACTCTTCCAAGCCTCCCACCGTGGACATAAGCTCTCAGGAAGTGCTTTATCCCAACTGATGCCCCTGCGGCAAAGCTCTTGGAGAATGGACTTGCCACTCAGTATGAAGGGGGCTATGAAGCCCAGAGGATCATAGAGAGAAGCTACGACTGACAGGATACCACGATGAGTTGAGGGTTGATCCTTTATGTCAACACTGAAACTGAAGGTGTCATTTTCAATTGACCACTGAATGCCCAGTACTTGTCCTTCTGTTGTTGAGTCTGGGTTAAGTTTGACAGGTACACTAGTTGTTGCTCTTTCTGATGGAGCTATACAGGACAGGACGTCCCTTCTATTAGAGTTGAACTTATGCAGTCGTAGGCCAGCATTTTTACATAATCTTTGAGTTTCAAGGATTAGATTCGAAGCTTCACTGACTGTTGGAACGCTGGTTAGGCCGTCGTCGACATAAAAGTTCTTCTCGATGAAGGCTGATGCTGAGGGATATTCTGACTTGTATTGTCGTGCAAGATACTTAAGGCCGAAATTGGCACATCCTGGAGAGGAACTGGCACCGAAAAGGTGGACTGCCATTCTGAATTCTTTCGGTTCTGTTTCCAACTGACCGTTCTCCCACCAAAGGAACCTTAAGTAATTGCGCGTTTCTGTGGGGATGTAGAATTGATGGAACATCTTTTCAATGTCGCATATCACAGCAACTGCTTCCTTCCTGAAGCGACAGAGGACTCCCACTAGAGAATTTATCAGGTCGGGACCTTTTAACAAGGTATCGTTTAGGGAGATGCCTTTGAACTTTGCTGAACAATCAAAGACAACTCTTAACTTGTCTGGCTTCTTGGGGTGATAAACCCCGTGATGTGGGATGTACCACACTGTCTCTTCCTCTGATAATGAAGGGGCTGGTTCTGCATCACCCTTTCTGATTGTTTCTTCCATGAATGCGGTGTAGTGTTCATGGTACTGTCTATTTGCCTTTAGTCTTTTCTTTAGATGATGAAGTCGAATAAGGGCCAGCCTCTTATTGTTTGGTAGAGCCAGTTGACTGTTGTCTTTGAAGGGTAATGGCATCTCGTAGTGTCCATCTTTCCTTTTCGTTATAGTTTCCGAGAGAAATTGCACGAAGCGAACATCATCTTGGGACACGTACTTATCTTCATAATTTCTTTCAATGAAGTCCATTTCTAAAACCTTTAACACATCAGTGACCGTCGGCATTGGCATTTCCTTTACTGCGACTCTGTGTACGAAGCTCTGGCTACCCTGTCTATCAAGATGTGGATTTGCTGATCCTATAATGCTCCAGCCGAGCATAGTCCTTTGAGCGAAGGGTTCATTTTCGGAGCCGATAACAACCTCCAAGGGAGCCAGTGCTGATGGGCAGTCATAACCGATCAGTAGTCCTACTTCGCAGTCTTGAAGTGGCTGTAACTTGTTTGCCAAGTGTTTGAGGTGTGACCACTGGAGTGCGGTCTCCTTAGTGGGGATGTGAGACTTATCTACTGGAATGAAATCTCTTGTATAGGCTTGACGGAGTTGGACTTGAGCTTTAGAGTTGAAGCCACGCACTTGCAGACCGTGAGCAATTTGGCTTGATATAACTGTGTCAACAGCTGTCATTGTGCTGAGCTTTAGCTGTAATGGCTTGGTGCTCACACTTAACTTCGATACCAGGTCTGCCAGAATAAAGGTTGAATCACTCTGTGTGTCAAGTAGGGCATAAGTGAGGATTTCCCTCTGAGGCTCCGTCGTAGCTGACAACAGAACTGGAACAATGCAGGATGTGGCAGAAGTATGTCTTGTCAAAGTATGGGACATAACTTTGGGAACATTGTCGTTTGCTTTACCTTCCATGTCTACTGAATCATCGTTTGATGTTTTGACAGGCTCAGTGTTTCTCTGTATGTGCAAACAGGTTGGATGACGTCGACTGCATATGCTACATGTGTGCCTTCCTTTGCAGTCTTTTGTAGTGTGGCCCTTTCTTAGGCAACCAAAACAGAGATGCTTTTCGTGAATAAAGGCCTTCTTTTCATCGATGGTCTTTGCAGCAAAGGTCGGACATTTAGCGACACCGTGTGTTTCGTCTTTGCAGACTAGGCAAGGTGGTTTTGGTCTTGAAGCTGAGATCTTTGGAACGTTGAAGGTAGAGGGCTTCATTTGAGTGCTTGTGTTGAGTGCCTTGGCTCTCTTGGGGATTCTCTCATCTGTAGTCTTGGTACTGAGAAGGAAAGGAGAGGCAATGGGGTTGCATGCAATCTTAGCTTCCCTTTGCAGGAACTCTGTGAAACGAGCAAAGGTTGGGTATTCTTGAGACTTGTCAAGCTCGTCCACAACGATGCGACTCCATCTGCGTACGATCCATTCAGGCAGTTTCTTGAGAAGCTTGTGGTTTTCTTCACAATCATTTAGAATAGCTAGGCCTTTAACATGAGGAATGGCCTCCACACAACCTTGAAGGAAATCCGCAAACTCTCTTAATGCTACAGGGTCATTTGCTGATATCTTTGGCCATTTAGCCAACCTTTCTCTGAAGGCTCTTTGCACTATGAATGGACCTCCATACCTGTCCTGTAAGATTCCCCAAGCACCTAGATAGGCGTCTTCTGAATTTCGGTAGAAGAACCCTTCCACTGCCTTACGAGCTTCACCACCGAGATACCTCTTCAAGTACAGCATTTTCTCGCACACAGGGAGTGGTTTCTGATCAATCAGCGCCATAAAGGATATCTTCCAATCTATGAACTTCAAAGGATCACCTGTAAATACAGTCGGTTCAGGTATAGGGAGACAGTTGGAGATAAGCAGACTTGCAAGTCCTGGGGTCAGACTAACTTCTTCTTTTGGTCTTGACACCTCAAGTGGTGTATTTGAAGGTTTAAATGGCACAGCCTTTGGATTCAAAGAGGTTCGAGGTTCATTATTTTGGTAGAGGTATTGCACCTGGTGGTCTGTTTCCTGTTCGTAAATTTCAAGACTATCATAGACGTCATAGGCTTTCACTCTAGCTGCAGCTACCTTGACTTCATTTTCTGCTTGTAGCTGTTGTAGTCTTGTCTTTTCCTCATCCAACTTCAGTTTAATTTCTGCCTCTAGTTTGTTCAGCTTAGCTTGCTCCTCGCGCATCTGTTGCATTGCCTTTGCCTGTTCTATCTTGGCTGCAAGATCTGCTTCTGCGTCTGCGCGTTTGCTAGATCTGGAAGTGGCTCTCGAGCTTGCGTTGGAGTCTGGTAATGACTCTGAGAGGACAGTTTCTGTTTCTGAGTTTCCAAAGACTGACTCATGATCTTCTTTATTAAGCACCATCCTCACCTTTTCCTTCTCAAGTTGATCGTTAAAGATTTCATCTACGTTCTCTAGCCGCTTGCTGATGAGGTTGCAGATTTCAGCTGTTAACGCGGTGCATGCATCCATTCTCTTAACAATGTGCGGGGTAGTTGAATTATTTTGGCACATGGACTCATACTGTTGGTGTACTAACGCTTCTTTGGCTTTAACCTCTTTCAATCTTGTATTAAGGTCTTCAGTTGAGCAGAAATCCTTTAACTTTGTCCTAGATTCCTTTGCTATCTCCTTCCAAGAGTTGTACACCTTGTTGAATGCCTTTTCATTTCTCTTAACTGTTTCTTCGTGCATTTCTTTGCCTTTTTCTATTAGGATTCGCTCTCTGGAGCTGAATCACACCTGTTGTGACTCTGTGGGTTTGTCTGTTTCTTCAGCAGGTGACAGCATTTTGTTCTAGTGTGCCTGTGCCTTTCAATAGTGTGTGTGCCTGAAACCTAACTTGAATGAGTGTTGGCTCAAACTTGCTCCTAAGGGCTACGACAGAAAACAGGCATTTACCCTTGTAACTAAAGATTAGCAACCAATGCACACAGTATGACAAAATGTTTTAAACAAATATACTGCTGACACTTTCTAACCAGACAATTAACCCTTTACGTGACTAACTGCAGTTTAGTGGATTAGGAACTTGGAAGATAGCATTGCTTTAAATCTGACACTAGGCCTCTAAACATGAATATAATAACTTGATTTAGCAAAATATTAACTATTTGGCTCGCATACTAGTTAAGGGCGGCTTCCGGATCACATATAAAGAGCCCGCTATATTTAAAAGTCTGCGTGGCGTGTTTGCTTTTCAGCCAAGTCTCTGTCGCCAAGATGGGGTCCGCACGTGTCCTGCGAGGCATTGGGAAGCCTTACTCACGGTTTGATGAGGACAGCGACGCAGCCGGTGATGTTGAGACTCCACCGCAGCGACGAGTCTCCACCGCAGCGACGAGTTTTCACTGTTACGGCCCCTCTGGCATCGAATAAATAACAAGAGGAGAGCTTCTGACCGGTGCAGTAGTTTTATTCTTTCGCGACAAAGGTGCGCAGCAGGGTTGAATATTGTTCTCTTTATCTCCTTGAGCACCGTAAACATGAATATCGTAAGCACCGTAGCACCGTGAAAACTGTAAATGACATACAACACACTTATTTACAGTTATCACCACAAAAGGGGGTTACAGGGTTAATTGCAGTTGTCTGCACACACATCTAATTACATTCAACATTCAAAGAAACATGGTTACATGCAAAGTGCTTTGGATTATAGCGTGTTTAAAACCAAACAGCATGAACACGGTTTATCTCTAGAACATATACATCTTTATAACAATGCACACTTTTCTGCATACCTCGATCCGCTTGCCAAGGGGTGTACAAACTTTAAGCATTAGGGATTTTCTGCAAACATCTGCCATGAAGTCCTATGCATAAAGCTAACATGTGGCCTGTGATACAGGAAAAGACTTTCCTTCTAAGACAGGAAGAAAGGAGTGGTTTTGTGATCCTGCTAGTTAAACATTCCCCCCGGGAACTAAAGGGAGGCAGAAAGGTTCCACCCAGCAGCAAGTGCTGAACAAGATCCACAATGACAAGCGGACAGTTACAAATGTCATGGGGGGGGGGGCAAAACAACAACCGTCAGGGGAGGGCCAAATATCTTGCTCACTCATTTCGGAGGGGGGTCAAGGGCAGCGTGGGTCTCCATCCAGGCAGACCATATTTTGTCGACCTTCCCCAGGCATTGTCTATTCTCATAAGTCAACCTGTACAAGGGGAGGACCTAATTCACCGAGCGCTGCCAGGAAGCACAGATGGGGAGGTCCTCAGATTTCCATTTCAGCAGAATTTCTCATCTGGCATAAAATAGGGAGAAGGCCAGGCATAGCTTACAGTACCTGTCCCCCTCCACATCCACCAAGTGGCTCAGTAACAGAACTGTCGGGTCGACGGGGACGTCCGTCCCACTCACATCAGACAACCTGGAGGCAACCGCCGTCCAATATGGCCGGAGTTTAGGACACAACCAGACCATGTGCCAGAACGTACCCACGTCCTGCTTACATCTTTGGCAATTAGGATCCCATAACGGGTAGACACAGCCAGCCTCTGCGGGGTATAGTATGCCTTATGGAGAAATTTAAACTGTATAAACCTGTCCTTCGTAGCAATCATGGAGGGAATATACGAGAAGATGCAGTCCTCCCACCTCTCCTTGTCTAAGGACGGTATATCGGCCCTCCACTTATCCCAGGATTTGGTAAGTTTGGTGTCATACGCAACAGTGAGATACAGGTACAGGGACTAGAGAGGGCGTTCCATTACCCTAGAGGCCATAAGTCGCTCTATGGAGTCAGACTCCAGAGTTAGGGGTTCAGGAAATTGGGCTTTAAAAGCATGTTTAAGCTGCCAGTATCGGAACTTAAACGAAACAGGCAGGGCGTACGCTTGTCTCATTGCCTGGAAGGGCAGAAGTCTACCCTCAAGGACTATATGGTGCAAAGTGATAATACCCTTCTTTGCCCACAGGGAGGGGTCCGGGGATGCTATTCAGGTGAGACAACATAGGGTTACCCCACAAGGGCATGTGCAGTGACATGTGAGCAGGCCTCCTATAGATGGTTCGAGCCTCCTGCCAGACCTTAACTGTGGTCCGCATGAGGGTCGTCATAGAAGGGTCCGCCCCAAGGCCTCGGATTGGCAGGTTACTCAGGGCTGCATAGGAGCCCAGGATAGCCGCCTCCAGGGTGACCGCCGGGTTTTGTCAGGGCTGGGAGAACCACCACCGGACCGTAACCAGCACTGCCGCCCAATTGTAGAGTAAAAAATTTGGGAGTACCAGTCCCCCACCAGACAGGGGGAGGTACAGAACCTAAATTAGTGACATTTTAAAGTAACAAAATCAATATCAATTGTTAGAAGGTAAGTGTTAAGTGAGACAATAGAGTGAGCATAGAGGAGAAGTAAACCCTGCAGAATATAAAAGGTGTGGTATCTCGCGCCAATAAAAATTAATGTGACAACAACATATAATTATAGTGAATAAGCAGCTCCCCTAAGATAGAGACCTCATCAAAGGTCTGAACTGAACAGTAATTGTAAATGGAGGGGGCGCTAATATTGAATAATAAGAGAATAAACAATAAAGTGAAATCTAATAAATGGTCCGTCTGAACCAACAATAGCAGACTTAGTGAGCAGCAACACACTGAAAAGAGTGAAATAGAAATAGATTGTACAAAAAAAAAAAAAAATGAATGAATGAATGAATAAATAAATAAACTCAAGTCCATTCAAAGAGTGTTAGATAAAGTCCAATCAAGGCTAATCTTTCTCAGATGCAAATTGTAGAAAATTAATTGTAAAAGGTGTCCACCTTCACCAAGAAGATCCCCCAAATGTGCACTAATGGATGGCTCCTTACCGCACGGTGTTGACCTGATTGTTTAGAAAAGGTCAAATACAGCAGTTGGTCACTAAACCAGTTGACAGATTCAGCTGCGCTGCTCTATGTTTCCCGGAATCAAACACTCTCATGAAGGAGGGAGAGGGGAAACCACCATAGTGAAGTACAGTTTATTTAAAATATGTCACAGATAAAACAGCATAGCCAAATAGCCTCTTACTTTAGTAGTGCCTAGGACCCGGCACTGGGGCTAGTCAGCACGGCAGGATGGGCTATGATGAGAGTTCCTCGTTGGGGAACTGGGATGAAGTCCAAGCCGGATACAAGTTCCTCGCTAGGGAGCTGGCGTGCGTTCCAGGCCAGGGGACCAGCGGGACCGGAAGTGCGTTGTTTTTACGTATCCAGGCGCTTCGACGTACGTTTCGTGATTAACACGTCGTCAGGAAGCATGCCTAGATACATAATGGACCCATAGAAATAGGTCTAGCAGTTGGAATGGGTGGGGTTGGCCTATGACGAGCCTCAGTTCCCAGGTGCAAACAGTTAGTTAACCCATGCTGGGTTCCACATAATATAAATATAAAAACATGTGTTCAAACCCACATTTAGAATATCATACACACATATAACCACTGATTGGCTGATAAATGTATAAAATATAAATATATAGAAGAGAAATAAAATAAAATCATTATTCATTGGTTAAAAAGCAGTTTAAATCCAACTCAATGTTTAACCCTAGTGGCTGCATTGTCCTTAAACGATGTATCCATTCCGTTTCGTTTTGCGATACGGCTTTTTTGAGGTCAGTGCCTCTCCAATGTTTAGTGACCCTGTCTATACCATAAAAGGTCAGCTTGCGAGGGTCCCTATCATGGCAGTTTGCAAAATGTTTGGAAACACAATGGTTGGGAAACCCGTTGATTATGTTCGCCACATGTTCGTTGATTCGCACTTTAAGTTCACGAGTTGTGCGTCCCACATATTGCAACTTGCACAGGCATTCTAGGACATAAGTCACATGATCTGAATGACAGATGATAAGTGGTTTTATCGTGAATTCCTGTTGGGTGACAAAAGAAATGAATTTGCTCTTTTTCTTTCCCTGTCTGGTGGTATTTTTACATGATCTACATCGGGTGCAGTAATGGAATGCAGATCCATCCAGAAAGGTCAGAGGTCTCTCAGGTGGATCTGGGACATTGGCCGCAATTTTATTTCTAAGGCCCGGAGCTCGCCTGTAAATGAAGTTGGGCTTGGGGGGTAATATTTTGGCCAAATCTATATCCTGTAATAGGATAGGCCAACATTTTTTGAAAATATTTTCCACATTCCTGTACTGTCTGTGAAAGCCAGAGAGGAAAGGCAACTGATCCTCCCGTTTGGTGCTTCTATTAGACTCAAGCAAGGTTAAACGGTCCATACTTAACACCTCACCTTGAGTGGCCTGTAACGTAGGCAAAGGATATCCTTTTCCACCACCAGTCTATGAAGGGAACTACGGACAGCCAAATGAACAATATGGTACCTCCTATATGGTGCCTACCCACAACAGGTATGGTCCTTTAGACAATAGACCAGTGGATTACAACTACTCCCATTACCATCAGGGTCCCCCGCAGTATTACGCACCTAGACCCCCAAGGGGACAATTATAGAGGGAGACCCTCCCATCATCAGTACAATCAGCCACCGGGGAGGGAATGGAGGGGATGGAAGGAGCCATACAAGATTCCCACTTCTACACCACAACCCCCCAGAGAAAATTCAGGAAAAGGGGCAGAAGGGGGGGAACCATAAAGAAAAAGACCCCGGGACAATTAATGGAAGGGATTTTTAATCTAGCGGGCGCTAATTTCACAGAAGCGGAATTTTTATCCAAAGGGATGAAATTTGCTCCCAATAAAAATATTGATAAATTTGACCTGTTTATCGATGTGGAGAAATATATACGGAAGCTTAATATTAAAAAACATTTCTCACATCAAACGGACACCATACCACCACCTCAGGCCACAGAATTTGTGCATAGTGGGTTAAAAAACAGTTCTTTATTCAATCCCAAAAAGGGAACACATCATCATGTGGAGGTATTTAAGCGTATGGTGCAAGAAGAGATAAAAGAACTTGAGGTTACATACACCAATCAGAACAATAACCTTATCAATGAAGGTATTAAATCACTTAAAACTAACAAAAATATAGTGATACGTCCAGCAGACAAAGGGGGGGGGGGGGTCGTGGTACTCACCAAAGAGTACTACTATGGAGAAATCCAGCGCCTATTGGCGGATACTGATACCTACTACCCCCTCCCAGGAGATCCAACAAGTAAATTGAAAGCTCAACTGTCACTTTGGGTCACTAACGGTTTAACATCATCCATTTTGGACAATAAAGAAGCACAATATCTTGTTCCAAAAGCACCAAGGGTACCGGTGCTCTATATTATCCCCAAAATCCATAAAGATAAAGTAAACCCGCCAGGGAGACCCATTATCAGTGGGATTGGCTCCCTTTATTCCAGAGTGGGGGAATATCTAGACCTCTTTCTACAACCCTTGGTTGTAAAGGGCAAAGCATATTTGAAAGATAGCAGAGATCTCATCAAGTCCTTACCCCCTGTGCTAGTAACAGAGAACACCTGGTTGGTAACAGTCGACGTCGAGTCGCTGTATACCAACATTAAACAAACTGATGCGATTTTGGCTGTTACTGAAACACAATCTGTATTACCATCGGCTCAAATTCAGTTTTTAGTAGAAGGTTTAAAACAGGCCATGGGGAACAACTACTGTTGGTCACAGGGGGATTTTTTCAAGCAAATCAAGGGCGTTGCGATGGGGGCTCGTTATGCCCCCAGCGTGGCTAATTTGGTTCTAAATAAATGGGAGGAAGAAACCAATTATAATGTTAACCCACCTGCCCTCATATATTATAAAAGATATATTGATGACATCCTGCTAATGTGGGAGGGCACCAAATTAGCCCTAGACGAACTCATATTGGAAATGAATAATAATCTTTATGGTCTGAGGTTCACTGCAGAATGCAGCCTTGTCTCTATCAACTATCTGGACTTAACACTGTATAAAAAGGGGAATCAGGTTGGCACAAAAACCTATTTCAAGCCTACGGATAGAAATGGTTTTGTGCCCACCTCCAGCTGCCACCATCCTAAATGGTTGGGAGCAACCCCCAAGGGTCAATATATGCGCATAAGAAGGAACTGTGATTCAATTACTGATTACAACCTACAAGCAAACATACTCACTAAACGGTTTGCTGAAAAAGGATATCCTTTGCCTACGTTACAGGCCACTCAAGATGAGGTGTTAAGTATGGACCGTTTAACCTTGCTTGAGTCTAAGAGAAGCACCAAACGGGAGGATCAGGTGCCTTTCCTCTCTGGCTTTCACAGACAGTACAGGAATGTGGAAAATATTTTCAAAACATTTTGGCCTATCCTATTACAGGATATAGATTTGGCCAAAATATTACCCCCCAAGCCCAACTTCATTTACAGGCGAGCTCCGGGCCTTAGAAACAAAATTGCGGCCAATGTCCCAGATCCACCTGAGAGACCTCTGACCTTTCTGGATGGATCTGCATTCCATTACTGCACCCGATGTAGATCATGTAAAAATACCACCAGACAGGGAAAGAAAAAGAGCAAATTCATTTCTTTTGTCACCCAACAGGAATTCACGATAAAACCACTTATCACCTGTCATTCAGATCATGTGACTTATGTCCTAGAATGCCCGTGCAAGTTGCAATATGTGGGACGCACAACTCGTGAACTTAAAGTGCGAATCAACGAACATGTGGCGAACATAATCAAAGGGTTTCCCAACCATGGTGTTTCCAAACATTTTGCAGACTGCCATGATAGGGACCCTCGCAAGCTGACCTTTTATGGCATAGACAGGGTCACTAAACATTGGAGAGGCACTGACCTCAAAAAAGCTGTATCGCAAAACGAAACGGAATGGATACATCGTTTAAGGACAATGCAGCCACTAGGGTTAAACATTGAGTTGGATTTAAACTGCTTTTTAACCAATGAATAATGATTTTATTTTATTTTATTTCTCTTCTATATATTTATATTTTATACATTTATCAGCCAATCAGTGGTTATATGTGTGTATGATATTCTAAATGTGGGTTTGAACACATGTTTTTATATTTATATTATGTGGAACCCAGCATGGGTTAACTAACTGTTTGCACCTGGGAACTGAGGCTCGTCATAGGCCAACCCCACCCATTCCAACTGCTAGACCTATTTCTATGGGTCCATTATGCAACTAGGCATGCTTCCTGACGACGTGTTAATCACGAAACGTACGTCGAAGCGCCTGGATACGTAAAAACAACGCACTTCCGGTCCCGCTGGTCCCCTGGCCTGGAACGCACGCCAGCTCCCTAGCGAGGAAGTCGTATCCGGCTTGGACTTCACCCCAGTTCCCCAGCGAGGAACACTCATCATAGCCCATCCTGCCATGCTGACTAGCCCCAGTGCCGGGTTCTAGGCACTACTAAAGTAAGAGGCCATTTGGCTATGCTGTTTTATCTGTGACATATTTTAAATAAACTGTACTTCACTATGGTGGTTTCCCCTCTCCCTCCTTCATGAGAGTGTTTGATTCCGGGAAACATAGAGCTGCGCAGCTGAATCATTCAACTGGTTTAGTGACCGACTGCTGTATTTAACCTTTTCTAAACAATCAGGTCAACACCGTGCGGTAAGGAGCCATCCATTAGTGCACATTTGGGGGATCTTCTTGGTGGAGGTGGACACCTTTTACAATTCATTTTCTACAATTTGCATCTGAGAAAGATTAGCCTTGATTGGACTTTATCTAACACTCTTTGAATGGACTTGAGTTTATTTATTTATTCATTCATTCATTCATTTTTTTTTTTTTTTGTACAATCTATTTCTATTTCACTATTTTCAGTGTGTTGCTGCTCACTAAGTCTGCTATTGTTGGTTCAGACGGACCATTTATTAGATTTCACTTTATTGTTTATTCTCTTATTATTCAATATTAGCGCCCCCTCCATTTACCAAACCCTGCAGAATACTATAGATCAGTGTTTCTCAACATTTTTTCAGTCAAGACACCCTTTAAAATTATGGACAATCTCGAGACACCCCATTCTAAAAATGTAAAAATCTATTCTAATCGCGTTACACAATGCAGTAACATCCATACTTAGGACACCCAGCGTTAGAGGTCATTTGACTAGTATTCCAATGTTTCTCTTCTCCCTCAATTTCTCTCCATAAGTCAGCAAATGTCACCCCAGTTCTGAGGGAGAGGGGCACAGGAGGGTCAAATAAGGATGCTGTGGAGGCAACAGACATCCTCCTTATTAACCAATTTAGCCCCAGGGATTTATCCCCTTAACGACAAGGCCATTTTTTGTGATACGGCACTGTGTTATTTTAACTGACAATTGTGCGGTCGTGCGACGTTGTACACAAACAAAATTGATGTTTTTTATTATATTTCTTTATCAATTTAGGCCAATTTGTATTTGGATCAGAAGAGCTTACAATCTAATAGGGTGGGGAAGGTGGTACAAAAGGTTATAACTGTGGGGAATGAGCCGATGGAAGTGGTAAAAGATTAGTTGAAGACGTGGTAGGCTTCCCTGAAGAGATGAGTTTTCAGAGATCGCCTGAAGGTAGCAAGAGTAGGAGATAGCTGGACAGGTTGAGGTAGCGAGTTCCAGAGCATGGGAGAGGCTCTGGAGAAATCCTGGAGACGAGTATGGGAGAAGGAGACGAGAGAGCTTGAGAGTAGAAGGTCTTGAGAAGAGCGGAGAGGACAGTTTGGGTGATGTTTGGAGACAAGATTGGTGATGTAGTTCGGGGCAGAGTTGTGAATAGCTTTGTATGTTGTGGTTAGTATTTTGAATCTAATTCGCTGAGTGATCGGGAGCCAGTTTAGGGAATGGAGGAGAGGGTTGGCATACACTGAGCGGTTAGTAAGGTGGATAAGTCTGTCAGCAGCATTCGTGATAGACTGAAGAGGGGATAGCCTATGGAGAGAATGAGGAGCTTGGTGGTTTCATTTGTTAAAAAGGGGCACATTTTAGAGATGTTACGGAGATGAATTCTACAAACTTTTGACAATGATTGGACTTGAGGCTGAAATGACAAGTCAGAGTCTAGGATTACACCTAGTACCCTGGCGTGAGGGGAGGAACTAATGGTTGCATTGTTGATTTTGATGGAAAAGTCATGGTAGGGGGGCGGGGGAGAATATTAGTAACTCAGTTTTAGAGAGATTTAGTTTAAGGAAGTGGTGTGACATTCATGCTGAGATGTTAGTAAGTTAGTAATGCGAGAGGAGACTGAAGGAGTGAGGTGAGGAGTAAACAGATAGATTTGGGTGTCATCGGCGTATAAGTGGTATTGGAAGGCGTGGGCGGTTATCAAGTGACCAAGGGAGGAGGTGTAGAGAAGAGAAGGGGTCCAAAAACAGAGTCTTGGGGGACCCCCACAGAAATGGGCAATGGACAGGAGGAGACAGAGTTGCATGTAACACTTCGGGGTGCGGCTGTCCAGATATTCCTTCTTATTCGCATTTGTAAACTGTGCATGTTTTAGAGGGGAGAGGAAGGTGCCACTAGAGGGGGAGAGATTGAAGATATAAGCGAGGGAACATAGGATAGAAAAAGAGGGTGATCGTAGTCGTTGTGAGGGAACAGGGTCAAAGGGACAATTGGTTAGGTGGGCATCTGAGAAAAGTTTTGTAACCTCTTCAATGTGTTGAAAGTGCTGCTAGGCAAGGTATGTTGTGTGGGGAAGATGTACGCACAGTGGAGGTGTCCTCATGAATTGCATTAATCTTGTCTTGGGCAGTGAGTGAGTTAGTGGGTAGAGGGGGTGGGGGACAAAGCAGAGAGTTAAAGGTTAAGAAGAGCAGACGGGGACTGGATGACAAGGTATTAATAAGAGAGACAAAGTAGGCTTGTTTGGCAGAATGGAAGCAGATTTATATAGGGTGAAGTCTTGCAGTCATTTAGTTTTATGCCACAGTCGTTTCTAGTTTTGTCAGTTTGATCGGGCCTGATTCTGTCTGTGTGTGGTTAGAAGAGCAAGTGCATCTAGTGATGATGAGAGTGAACTGTTGTAGACAGAGGTAGCCAGGTCAGGACAGGACAGGGGAGAGATTGTGTCATATAGGTGGTCAGTAGCAGAATAGAGAAGAGAAGGGTTAAGTGGCAAAGGTTCCTACAAGTAATTGTTTGCTGCTTGGAGGGATGGTTATATACTGTATAAGCACAAGTGCGTAGGGACCCAGAATAAGTAATATGCAGAGTGCAGGGATCAGAAGTAAAAACACACATTGTTAACAGATCAGGATTAAGTAATGCACAGGGTTCAGAGGTCAGGAGTATGTAACACATAATTTGCGTAGGTGACGAGTCGGTAACACATACTTTGCCAATGTTAAGAATAATTACTGTACAGTGTGTAGGGGTGACGAGTAAAGCTTGTCATACTCTGATCAAAATTTAGCCAGTTAAGTGTGTGAAAGTGCCGGGACATGCTGGGCTGGGCATATAACTAGCTAAAAAACGCGCGTAATTTGAATTTACTCCAGTCTAACACCAGTTAGACAGGCGTAATGGCTCTCTGAATCTGGCCCAATGTTTCCACATAGGTACTATAGTAGGATGGGACCATAGAGTCGAATGTGGGAGTATTGGGCTCCAGAAAAGAGTAGGTAGAGGTGTGGAAGTAAAATATTGTTCTGTGGAAACCCATTGTTTAATAGCAGAATGTCTACACCAATCAATAACTCTTGAGAGATGAGTGGCCAAATAGTAATGTTTAATATCAGGGAGGCTCAGTCCACCTTTGGTTTTTGGTCTGCAAAGAATAGTATGTTTATTCCTGACTGGTTTAGAAGCCCAAATAAATTTGTTGAATATAGATTGTAATGATTTAAAGAAGCCACATTTTTTTTAAATAAATATCTGAAAAGTGTGGCATATATTTGTATTCAGCACCCATTACTCTGATACCCCCAACTAAAATGTATTGGAACTAATTGCCTTTAGAAGTCACCTAATTAGTAAATAGAATCCATATGTGTGTATTTTAATCTCAGTATAAATATGACTGTTCTGTGAAGCCCTCAGAGGTTTGTTAGAGAACCTTAGTGAACAAACAGCATCATTAAGGCTAAGGAACACACCAGACAGGTCAGGAATACAGTTGTGGAGAAGCAGGGTTAAGTTATAAAAAATATCCCAAGTTTTGAACATCTCACGGAGCACTGTTTAATCCATAATCCGAAAATGGAAAGAGTAAGGCCATAAGAAGTCCAGTTTGCGAGAAGCCATGTGGGAGACACAGCAAACATGTGGAAGAAGGTGCTCTGGTCAGATGAGACCAAAATGTAACTTTTTGGCCTAAAAGCAAAATGGTACGTGTGGCCAAAAACTAACACTGCACATCACCCTGAACATACCATACCCACCGTGAAACATGGTGTTGGCAGCATCATGTTGTGGGGATGCTTTTCTTCAGCAGGGACAGGGAAGCAGGTCAGAGTTAATAGGAAGATGGATGGAGTCAAATACAGAGACATCTTAGATTAAAACCTGTTAGCGTCTGCAAAAGACTTGAGATTGGGGCGGAGGTTCACCTTTTAGCAGGACAATGACCCTAAGCATACAGTCAGAACTTCAATGGAATGGTTAAGATCAAAGCATATTCATGTGTTAAAATGGCCCAGTCAAAGTCCAGATGTAAATTCAAGTGAGAATCTGTGGCAAAACTTGAAAATTACTGTTAGCGGACACTCGTTATCCAATCTGACAGCTTGAGCTATTTTGCAAAGAAGAATAGGCAAAAATGTCACTCTCTAGATGTGCAAAGTTGGTAGAGACATACCCAAAAAGACTGAAATAACTGTCAGTTGTGGGTGCATTTTTCAGATAAGCAGTTTCAGGTGGTGCATTTTCAGGTGGGTTAATCTGCACAGCAGAAGGAGTCCAGTCTGGCGAGAAGAAGCTGTGGCATCAGAGTGCTGAAGAAGGAGTAGCTGAGCCATTGGATGCACTCAGAAGGCACAAACTTCAGGGCAGAAGTCTAAAGAGCTTTTCACGTGGAGCAGGAGCACCAAGATGGCTTATTCTACGATTCACCAATCAAAATCGGCTTCAGATACCGAAAGCCAGATACAAGTACAAAGGAGACAGGAGATTCGCTATCCAAGGTCCCAGACTATGGAACGCCTTACCAGCCAGCATTCGGTTGGAGGAAAACCACTTAGTCTTCAGGAGAAAGATTAAGACTCATCTCTTTTGATCTCAAAGGAGACAGGAACAACAAGCGCCCAGAGGCGATTTACTTCGCATGTGCTGCGCTATATAAGTTCTTCATTCATTCATTCATTCATTATTGCTGCTTTTTCAGGTACCGGGCTGAGATGTCAGAAAGAAGTGCCACTTCCCTGGCCGGACTTCAGAGCAAGCTTCTGACTTAGAGATGTCCCGAACTATTCGAACATAGCTTGTTCGCGTTCGCCGTGGCGGGCGAACATATGCAATGTTCGGTCTGCCCCCTATTCGTCATCATTGAGCAAACTTTTACCCTGTACTTCACAGTCAGCAGACACATTCCAGCCAATCAGCAGCATACCCTCCCTCCCAGACCCTCCCACCTCCTGGACAGCATCCATTTTAGATACTTTCGGAAGCTGCAGTCTTAGTGAGAGGAGGGACAGCTTCTGCTGATTTATTAGGGAAATCGATAGCTAGGACAGTGTATTCAATGTCCACTCCTGTCCTGAAAGACTCATCTGATCTCTGCTGTAAGGACAGTGTCCTGACAGCACCCCAAAAAGCCCTTTTTAGGACTAGTACATCAGTCTGCTTTTTTTTTCTCCTCTGTAATCTAATTGCAGTTGCCTGCCAGCGTGTGTGTCAGGCTCACAGCGTATACTGTGCCCACTTGCCCAGTGCCACCACTCATATCTGGTGTCACAGTAGATTACATTTAAAAAAAAAAACTATTTTAACTGTAATAGAATAGCAGTCAGTTGCCTGCCAGCGTGTGCACGTTATTCCAAACAATTTAGGAATCTTAGGTGATTTATGCCCTTTATGGATTAAAACCCGACTCTGCGTCAACTACGTAATTTTCCATGGGAGTTTTGCCATGGATCCCCCTCCGGTATGCCACAGTCCAGGTGTTAGTCCCCTTTAAACAACTTTTCCATCACTATTGTGGCCAGAAAGAGTCCCTGTGGGTTTTAAAATTTGCCTGCCTATTGAAGTCTATGGTGGTTCGCCCGTTCGTGAACATTTGCGGAAATTCGCATTCGTCGTTCGCGAACAGAAAATGTAATGTTCGCGACATCTCTATTCTGACTGACATGGGAGTGCACCTGGAGCACAGTGGATGTCTGGCTATGTGAACAGTGAAAGTACCTGGGGACTATGTGCGGGAGATGCCGGAGTCCATAATGTGAGCACTGCAGGGAAATGCTCATGATCTTGTTGCCTGGTGACTTGCCACCAAGTGTTTTTCAGATGAATTGGAGCATGGGCTACTGCACGGAGGCACAGGAATTCTCCAGATTGATAGGCAATTTATAAGGCTTTGAATGCCTCCACTCCAAATGTCAAGCAGGAAGTAGCTAATGCGTCTTTGAGGCCAGGGTTAGAGCATGGGTTACATTTGAGGTTGTGGGAAGAGACTCACCATAGAAAAGCTAGAACCACCTACATCTACCTACAATAGAGATGCTGTGGCCAGGAGTGCACCAGTGAGGCTCTTGGTAGCAGTGGTATGTGGGAGCTGTGTTGTGGAGGAGCCGACGGCTGTAACAGAGAAAGGGACATTAAGGAGTGGGGCACTTCAGAGGGGTAAGAGTCTTTGGGGAAACAGAGTAGAGTGGCAGGAGGCCAATGGGTACCCCAAACCAGACCCAGAAGTAGCCAGGGAGAAACAACACACAAGTCAATAGCTGGAAATACTAAGAGGTTGCAGCTGAGTGACACTTTCAGCGAACACTGGGCTGATTTGTCCCAACTGCATACATTTGCTAGGACCTTGGCACAGAATGAGGCCTTAAGGGATTTATTCAAGAAGGCTGTAGATCCTTATTTGCCAAAGGAGAAAGAGACTGCCCCACTTTTCAAGATTGCAGGGTGCAGTGCAGAACAGTGCAGGTCACAATTGAATATGGGCTAGAATATCCATATGTGCCAACGGCCATTATACAGTAGATGAGATCGAGGAACAGCATCAAGGATGGTGTGGTGTATGTGTTTCAGACTATCTTCTGATGGAGCATACACACGGTCGGATTTTCCGACGACAAGCTCACATCGAACATTTGTTGACGGAAATTTCGACTGTGTGTACGTGGCATAACAGTTACGTTAGTTTCCCTTCCATATCTACCTATTGTACTAGGATACTCTTGCTCTTGGAAGCAAGGGCTTTTTGGAGGTTTCCTGAACCAAAAAGACAGGGCCAGATTTTTTTGGGGGTGGATCTGTAGCACCCTCCTTTGGACTGCTAGGGTTATTTTTTTTATTTTTATTTTTTTATTTTTTTATGAATACCTGCCTATCAAACTGTGTGTCTTGTCCAGAAACTTAAAACAGTAACTAAGAAGGTAAATCAAAAATACAACAGGCTAATATCATTGCTGTCATTAAAAGAACAAGTGTTTTAAAGCTTTTATTAAATATCATAATCTGCTATTTAAAAACTGTCTTGTCCTTAAAAAATATTTCAGATGTATACTTGAGACAAATTACTTGTCACTAGAGAAATCCACAATTGTAAATAGCTTGCCAAGATTACATGTATAAAACCCAGAAGTGCCTGACGGCTTGAGCTATGCAGACCACAGAACCACATCCTTTTCCTGCACTGTGGATTCATTCAATGCATTAATGCTAATGATTTCAGCAGAAATGCCTGACAGTTATTAGGAAATTCTATGGCAAAAGTTTTCTTCCTAGATTAAAGGAGTTGTCCAATGAGCTAGTTTATGACTTTGACGTTGTATTTGTTTTTATTTGGAGCATGCCTGCTCAGTATAGCATGTAGACATTTCCAACGCAATTGCTTTTCATTCTGGCTATGGAACTATACTGAATGGATACACAGTTTTCAAAATCTGCATGTAAGCCCTAGGTCCAGTTGAAGCATGATCAGAAGGAATGAACACAGATGTGTTTGGATCCTAGTCCGAACCCGCTCAAGCAATCCTGCCAGGAAGCTATCTGTACTGTGCCAATCATAAGCAGCAAAGGTATTCCCTACCCTTTAGCCACACATATCCACTTCCCTGGTATACATGCAGCTGCAAATCAGGGAATGCTTCGGCTGCCTATGATTGGTACCATACAGATGACAGCTTCCTGCAGGTGGGTTTGGACTAGGATCCAAATATGCCTGAGCTCATCCCTAACGATGAACACTGCTACAGTATGCTTCACCTTGCAAGCGGCAGGAGTACAAGAATGTTGCCCTCTACTGCCATAAAGTAGAAGGTTCTCTGTACCTAGAGTTCATCCCTGAAGATACTAGCTGCTGGGAAATGCCACTAATGGACCCCATCTGTAGATAAACTCTACCTTTACAGGTATGCAGGGGCAACCTGAGAGTTAAGTGGAGAGCCGTTATGATGCAAATGTACATGGTGTAAATTCATCTCTAAAAGCAGAAGACCACCTTAAGGTTGAGTAATGCCCCATGGCAGCATCAGCCTTGTCCCAGGACATTGATGAAAATGGCACAGAAGTAAAGGTACCCCATGTGCAAAGCAAGCAACCCTGTTAAGGCGCCTAGCGTAGCCCAAAAGAACCCAAACTGCGGTAGGCCCCTCATGTGAACCTTGCTTGGCTTCCAACAAGCAGGGAAACATGAAGGACGTGACAACCACCCTGTCATCTTGAACCTACTCCGCTCACAACCTTTAGCAGTCACCATTCCAAGCAAAGTACAGTATTTAATTGTATTTGGAGCTCCCAAGCCATGTATAGAATTATCATGTTTGAATGGATAATTTCCTCCCAAACAGGAAAACATGACCTATCACAAATATATTTGCTTTGATAAGCTCCTGTACATGTATGCACCTAGAAATATTTTAATATAATTGTGTGTTTCAAGTTATCTTTGAAGCATATTGAAATGTGTATATAACATGCCACAACAGTATAGCTATACTAATCCATGCACCCATCAAAATCTACTTATGCTAGGTGGGATTCTAGTATTTAGAACCACAGAGTTCTACTAGTACTGCTTTTAGAGGAATGGTTAAAAGTACTCATGGTCCTGACTGTGGAGTTGGGCAATATCTGCAAAGACACATGCCTGGTTGTCCTAGATCTTCATTCCATAAAT
Source organism: Rana kukunoris (assembly GCA_029574335.1). Classification (NCBI taxonomy): domain Eukaryota; kingdom Metazoa; phylum Chordata; class Amphibia; order Anura; family Ranidae; genus Rana; species Rana kukunoris. The sequence goes on along the minus strand of CM056050.1, from coordinate 266,243,129 downwards.
CTGATGCCATAAGTATAGGGCATATTGATACCATACATTCTGTGGTATCAGGTAAATTACTTAATTATACATTTTGTGTGTTAAACATTTGGGTTTATTTAAAATGCTGCATAAAACTTGCATAATTATTCTTTGAATTATTTTTTGTTCATACCCGCCATTAATATTTCCAATTGTGAAATAATATATAATTTTAATGCTTCTCTGAGTAAATATATACGAGAGTCATATTATACTGTACCTACCTTGTGCATGTTTGAGAATGCTGTTCATGGTTACACCGGTTCTACCTGTCTCGACTTCCTGCCGTAATGAGACTTTTTCTGTCTTAAAGTGACTCAATCACTGAAAAATAAAATCTTATCATGTGGCTCAGACCAGGGATCCCAGAAAGCTGGGAGATGTGCTGCATTGCCGACACACCGAAGTGCTAAAAAGTCTATTGAACTCTCTTAATTACTCTTTTAATATTTTATTTTGTTCATTTCTGCCATGAATATTTAAAGTTGTGTAATTTCAATGATTCTCTATTAGAGTAAATACATGTAGTAGCCATATTATACTTCCTGCTGTCGTCAGCTTTTGTCTGTCTTGAAGTGCCACAATCAAATCCTACATGGCCCAGACCAGGGATCCCAGAAAGTTGGAAGATGTGCTGACTTTCCATTGAGTATAGCTACCCCCAGCCATTAATGTAACCCCTAGATGCCAAGGATGCTCATGTGGCCTGGGTGCTGCAGAAAAGCTGCAGTATGTTGCTTTGTGCCATGGGTAGTGAAGTTATATTGATAGTTTTCTTTCTTTTGTATATAGGTGTTACCTCGCTGTTTGTTACGTACCTGGTACCAGAGTCTGATGCAGGGTAGCCTCTCTTACAGCTCTGGTTCGCAAGCCACTGAAGTGGGAACAGCGGACTCGGAGCACAGAGTGGTAGGAGTGCCGAGGTGGCGATGAGTAGACGCAGGTGGACGAATACAGTAGGTGACTGGGATATTGTGTCAATCTCGCTCCCTTTCTCGGCGAGATTGACCACCTACGAGCCCCATCGCGGGAGCCAGCGCTGAGCTGGCTTGCCGCGATGGAGACAAAGCCGTCATAGAAGCGACGGGGATCCGACTTGGATTCCCGCCAATTCTACACATGGGCGGAGTTTGTTATGAATCCTGAAGGAGAAATCCCCGCCGGATTTTTAAAGAAAAATCCGGCATGGGTTCCCCCCTCAGGAGCATAACGGGCCCTTAGGTCTGTTATGGGTTGTAAGGAGACCCCCTACGCCGAAAAAACGGCGTGGGGGTCCCCCCACAATCCATAACAGACCCGTATCCAAAGCACGCCGGCCGGCCGGTCAGGAAGGGAGTGGGGGCGAGCGAGCGCCCCCCCCCCCTCCTGAGCCGTACCGGGCAGCATGCCCTCAACATGGGGGGTTAGGTGCTCTGGGGCAGGGGGCGCACTGCGGCCCCCCACCCCAGAGCACCCTGTCCCCATGTTGATGAGGACAGGGCCCCTTCCTGACAACCCTGGCCGTTGGTTGTCGGGGTATGCGGGCGGGAGGCTTATCGGAATCTGGAAGCCCCCTTTAATAAGGGGGCCCCCAGATACCGGCCCCCCACCCTAAGTGAATGAGTATGGGGTACATTGTACCCCTACCCATTCACCTGCAAATAAAAAGTGTAAACACAAATAAACCACACAGGGTATTGAAATATTTTATTAGTTGGCCGCCGGGGGGGGGGTGTGTATGATCGCTTTTATAAAAGCGCCCCCCTCCGGCGGGCTTCTGTGGGGGGTGGGTGCCGCCGTCTGGTTCTCTTCCGCCGCCGGGGGGGGCGCTTTGATAAAAGCGCCCACCACCCGGCGGGCTTCTTTCGACGTCTTCGGCGGCTGGGGGGTCTTCTCCCACTCTCCGGGGTCTTCTCCTGCTCTCCGGGGGTCTTCTCCGCTCTCCGGGGGTCTTCTCCGCTCTCCGGGGGTCTTCTTCTTCTTCAGGACTCGCCGGCGCTAACTTTGTGTGTTAGCTCAATTACTAGCGGCGGCGAGTCCCCTCCTCTGTGACGTCTTCTTCTTCTTCTCCAGATGTTGACGCGACGCTTCCTTCCGCTGTTATGCCGGGCGCGCGGCTCGCAGCGAGTTATATAGGCCTGTCTTGTGACGTCGCAGTCCCATCATGCTCCACAAAGTTAGCGGCGGCGAGTCCTGAAGAAGAAGAAGACCCCCGGAGAGCGGAGAAGACCCCCGGAGAGCGGAGAAGACCCCCGGAGAGCAGGAGAAGACCCCGGAGAGTGGGAGAAGACCCCCCAGCCGCCGAAGACGTCGAAAGAAGCCCGCCGGGTGGTGGGCGCTTTTATCAAAGCGCCCCCCCCGGTGGCGGAAGAGAACCAGACGGCAGCACCCACCCCCCACAGAAGCCCGCCGGAGGGGGGCGCTTTTATAAAAGCGATCATACACACACCCCCCCCGGCGGCCAACTAATAAAATATTTCAATACCCTGTGTGGTTTATTTGTGTTTACACTTTTTATTTGCAGGTGAATGGGTAGGGGTACAATGTACCCCATACTCATTCACTTAGGGTGGGGGGCCGGTATCTGGGGGCCCCCTTATTAAAGGGGGCTTCCAGATTCCGATAAGCCTCCCGCCCGCATACCCCGACAACCAACGGCCAGGGTTGTCGGGAAGGGGCCCTGTCCTCATCAACATGGGGACAGGGTGCTCTGGGGTGGGGGGCCGCAGTGCGCCCCCTGCCCCAGAGCACCTAACCCCCCCCATGTTGAGGGCATGCTGCCCGGTATGGCTCAGGAGGGGGGGGGGGCGCTCGCTCGCCCCCACTCCCTTCCTGACCGGCCGGCCGGCGTGCTTTGGATACGGGTCTGTTATGGATTGTGGGGGGACGCCCACGCCGTTTTTTCGGCGTAGGGGGTCTCCTTACAACCCATAACAGACCTAAGGGCCCGTTATGCTCCTGAGGGGGGAACCCATGCCGGATTTTTCTTTAAAAATCTGGCGGGGATTTCTCCTTCAGGATTCATAACAAACTCCGCCCACGTGTAGAATTGGCGGGAATCCAAGTCGGATCCCCGTCGCTTCTATGACGCACTCGCTGGAATGTGCTTTTACTATTCCAGCGAGTGCGAGATATCGGCAGCCTGTCGCCGAGATTCAGCGCGATGCTGGCGTGTTAAAAACACATTCTCGGCGGCAGGCACTGTACCTCTTATGAGAAGATGCTGAGACGATGAAGCGGAGGATGGGTCAGCGACCTGCACGGAAGCTGCGACTACTGCGGCACAAGCTGGTAAAATAGTTTTGATGTACTGGAACAGCAGGGTCAGACAAGCCGGGTCATAACAGGTAAGCATGCAGGTAGATGGCTGAAGAGTAGTCGGTTTAACAGGCAGGTGGATCTGGCAACAGAGAGGTCAAGCAGGCGGGTGGTCAAACAGAGCCGGGTCAGGGTTGGAGAGGTTCGGATGGTCAGACAAGCCGGGTTCAGAGTTCAATCAGGACTTCAGACAGGTACTCAAACAAACAGGTCTCAGGTATGGATCCAGTCACAACTGCAGATCAGGCAGCAATGTGCTGCAAACAGCAATGAACTTTTAAAGGTATTTTTGGCGCCACAGCCGACTAACGTGCACCCGTGCGCACGCGCCGTTGACGCGCGTGCACGAGCGCGGAAAGCGCGACGGCGTGCCCACTGCCTGGAGGAAGTCTGCATGGAGGAGGACTGCAAGGAGGGCGTCTGCAGAGATGAAGACGGCATGGATGGAGCCTGCAGGGAGGAAGACGGCAAGGAGGTGAGTCCCTGACACTGTTATATGTATTGGTTTGTTCATGTTTTGAAACACACCAAACAACTCAAAAGTGAAGGTTTGCTATGTTATAGGGAACATTTAGAAAATGTCAGTTGTGCCTTAGCAATACCCTAAAAAATTGTGGTGTGTCACTAATGCACTGCTTGGTGGCATCATTGGGGGGGCGTGCTGTCCGCACCCGTAGGGCCACCGGCTACAGTGGTGACACCATCCCGTGGGTGACAAAAGCCCTGGCTCCCTTTGGCAGTTTTTTTCTTCAGCCGGAACACACCTCCAGCGCTCTGGCCGTGCCTGGCATGTGTTCTCCTCCTCCTCTCTGTCTCTAACTCTTGCGCTGCTGCCCAAGCCTGTCACGATCCGCTCTCCACCAATGCGGTACGGCTGCACACTGTCCTTTCCAGCTGTCATCTGGGTGTTTTCCGTGTACCTGAGCTGGTGCGGTAATGGGGTAACAGTGTTGGCTTGCCACTGGGGGGATGTCCTCTGCTGCCACCACACAAGGTGAGGTGGTGTGGGGGGTGGGCTTGCTGATGAGGTTGGTTTTTGCTGCTGGACACAGCTATATTATATGTAGGGGGTGGTTTGTCCTGACGGGGTCTGTACTAATGGAGGGGGGGGGGGTGGTTTCTCCTGTTAGAGTAAATATATGTGGGAGCCATATTATATCTACCTTGTCTGTGTTTAAGAATGCGGTTCTTGGTTACACCGGTTATACCTGTCTTGACTTGTCAACTTGACTGTTGTCATGAGCCTTTTTCTGTCTTAAAGTGGCTCAATCACTGAAAAATAAAATCTTAACATGTGGCTCAGACCAGGGATCTCAGAAAGTTGGGAAATGTGCTGCATTGCAGACATATAGGTCCAGATTCAGAAAGAATGTACACCGGCGTATCTCCTGATACGCCGCCGTAATTTAAAATGTGCGCCGTCGCATCTTTACGCCGATTCAGAAAGCAAGATATGCCGAAAAACATGGCTTCAGCTATCCGACGTAACTTGCCTACGCCGGGGTATCGTGGGTGCATAGTAACGCTGGATGCATTCGGCGTTCCCATTAAAAATATGCAAATGAGCTAGATACGCCGATTCACGAACGTAGTTGCGCCCGGCGTATTGAAATATGTTGGTTACGTAAGGCGTTCCACCGGCGTAAAGTTACCCCTGCTATATGAGGCGCAGGCAATACTAAGTATGGACGTCGGAACAGCGTTGAATTGTAAGTCGTACGTGAATAGGGCTGTGCTTAAGTTACGTTCACATCAAAAGCATTGAGTATTTGCGACGTGTGTCTGAGCATGGGCACTGGGATACTCCCACGGACGGCGCATTCGCCATCTGCGGCAGAGTTGAAGATATCTCGTCTACTGGAATTAGTACAGATTTATCCCAATTTATTCTGAAACCTGAAAGAGAACCAAAAGTTTCTACAGGGAGTGCAGAAGTATTTTGACCACATCATCCTCTTTATGCATGTTGTCTTACTCCAAGCTGTATAGGCTCAAAAGCCTACTACCAATTAAGAATTAATGAGAAGGGGTGTGGTCTAATGACATCAACACCCTATATCAGGTGTGCATAATTATTGGTCAACTTCCTTTCCTTTGGCAAAATGGGTCAAAAGAAGGACTTGACAGGCTCAGAAAAGTCAAAAATAGTGAGATATCTTGCAGAGGGATGCAGCACTCTTAAAATTGCAAAGCTTCTGAAGCGTGATCATCGAACAATCAAGCGTTTCATTCAAAATAGTCAACAGGGTCGCAAGAAGCGTGTGGAAAAACCAAGGCGCAAAATAACTGCCCATGAACTGAGAAAAGTCAAGCGTGCAGCTGCCAAGATGCCACTTGCCACCAGTTTGGCCATATTTCAGAGCTGCAACATCACTGGAGTGCCCAAAAGCACAAGGTGTGCAATACTCAGAGACATGGCCAAGGTAAGAAAGGCTGAAAGACGACCACCACTGAACAAGACACACAAGCTGAAACGTCAAGACTGGGCCAAGAAATATCTCAAGACTAATTTTTCTAAGGTTTTATGGACTGATGAAATGAGAGTGAGTCTTGATGGGCCAGATGGATGGGCCCGTGGCTGGATTGGTAAAGGGCAGAGAGCTCCAGTCCGACTCAGACGCCAGTCGCCAGCAAGGTGGAGGTGGAGTATTGGTTTGGGCTGGTATCATCAAAGATGAGCTTGTGGGGCCTTTTCGGGTTGAGGATGGAGTCAAGCTCAACTCCCAGTCCTACTGCCAGTTTCTGGAAGACACCTTCTTAAAGCAGTGGTACAGGAAGAAGTCTGCATCCTTCAAGAAAAACATGATTTTCATGCAGGACAATGCTCCATCACACGCGTCCAAGTACTCCACAGCGTGGCTGGCAAGAAAGGGTATAAAAGAAGAAAATCTAATGACATGGCCTCCTTGTTCACCTGATCTGAACCCCATTGAGAACCTGTGGTCCATCATCAAATGTGAGATTTACAAGGAGGGAAAAGAGTACACCTCTCTGAACATTGTCTGGGAGGCTGTGGTTGCTGCTGCACACAATGTTGATGGTGAACAGATCAAAACACTGACAGAATCCATGGATGGCAGGCTTTTGAGTGTCCTTGCAAAGAAAGGTGGCTATATTGGTCACTGATTTGGTTTTGTTTTTGAATGTCAGAAATGTATATTTGTGAATGTTGAGATGTTATATTGGTTTCACTGGTAAAAATAAATAATTGAAATGGGTATATATTTGTTTTTTGTTAAGTTGCCTAATAATTATGCACAGTAATAGTCACCTGCACACACAGATATCCCCCTAAAATAGTTAAAACTAAAAACAAACTAAAAACTACTTCCAAAAATATTCAGCTTTGATATTAATGAGTTTTTTGGGTTCATTGAGAATATGGTTGTTGTTCAATAATAAAATGAATCCTCAAAAATACAACTTGCCTAATATTTCTGCACTTCCTGTATAACAGAAGTCAGTGATCTATCTGTATCTCCCAAAAACAATAGAGCATCGTCAGCTTATAAAGAAAGTTTATCCTCCATTTCTCCTCTCTTAAAGTGGTTGTGTACCCACTTTGAAAAAATAAATAAACTAACACCTGCAAGACTAATGCCGCGTACACACAATGGTTTTTTGGCATGAAAAAAATTACGTTTTAAAAAAATGACATTTAAAATGATCGTGTGTGGGCTTCACATCATTTTTCAGGTTCTGTAAAACGACAATAAATTTTTTTCGAACATGCTGCATTTTTTAAACAATGTTGTTTTTCGGGTTGTACAAAAATGATCGTCTGTGGGCTAAAACGATGTTAAAAACCTGCACATGCTCAGAAGCAAGTTATGAGACAGGAGCGCTCGTTCTGGTAAAACTACCATTCGTAATGGAGTAAGCACATTCATCACGCTGTAACAGACAGAAAAGCGCATCGTCTTTTACTAACAGGAAATGAGCTAAAGCAGCCCCAAGGGTGGCATCATCCGCATGGAACTTCCCCTTTAAAGTGCCATTGTACATGTTGTATGCCAACGCGCATTGCTAGAGCATTTTTTAAAAACGATCGTGTGTGGGCAACGTCGTTTTAATGATGAAGATGGAAAAAACAACGTTTTTATACATGACAAAATGCGTTGTTTTTTTCATGCCGAAAAATGAATGCGGCATAAGGCATAATTATGTAATACTCACCTGAGTCGCCGGCGATATCATTCCCAGGGGTTACTTACAATCACAGCGATGGAGCCGCAATGATGTCACTCCCACGCATGCACGCGGGAGCCGCCGGTAACAGTACACTCACTGAAGCGAAGGCACATACTGTATGTATCATAGGCTTACCTGTAGCAAAAAGTCTGTTTTAATGGTTTACAAACACTTTAAACCCACTAATAGAGATTGTTTGTCTAATTGCTATCGATAAAGGTTCTATCACTAATGCGAACAACAGTGGGGATAATGGGCACCCCTGCCTAGTGCCTCTAGATAAAGTAAACAATTTTGATGTGGAGCCATTAATATGTACACAGGCTCCGAGGGGGTACGGTATAGTAATTTAAACCACCTCACAAATCCTTCACCCAGGCCATACATCTCCAAGACTTCCCACAAATATGTCCACTCAACGCAGTCAAACACTTTGGCTGTGTCAAAGGACAATACAGCCCTATTCCCTATATTATCTGGGGCCATTAGTAAATTGAGAAATAATTTCCTCAAATTTGTTGTTGTAGACCTACCTGGAATAAAACCTGTCTGGTCTGGGTGTGTCAACCTTTCCATAACACTTAAAACAAAATAAAGTTGCGCTGCTAAGAAATGAAAAAAAGAAAAAAAAAAAAAAAAAAAAAAAGCAGCCAGCACTAACAGTGAAACACCCTGTAAGTAGACAATGGAAGAAAAATAAGTGCAGCGCTGGTGAGCATAAATTTGCGTGAAGCAATGTAGACCAGTCCCATTCAAATAAGTGACATTGTAATGGTGTAGTCCAAAAACATAATAACAGGAAAATATATATATAGGGTGGTGAAACCCTATACGTGCAAACAGTGGAGTGTAAAAGTGTAAATTACAAAGCAAGTCCTTCAAGTCAAAGCAGACAGGTCTTCATATGGAACACTCCTATCCACCGCTCCTGTGTTACTGGAGAATCTGATGGTATACGTGATCCACTTGGATGGGCATACAGGATAACCAAACAGATATATGAAAAAAGATGGGTACTCTTACCACAAATGTTGGACACATATGCCGGAAGCACTGTGCCAGATGCGCTTGTAAGAGCTCCTCGGATGGACGGCTCTATGAGGGTAATGATTCCAAAGATTGTGGATCTTTCCCAGGGATCACAGGGTCCAAGATGGAGAGTGGTTCCAAGTTTTCAGATGGAGCAACACTTGTAGGTATCCAAAAACAAAAAAAGAAAACTCCACATGGTGTAGTTTGTTTTAAAAAGGTAAGCCTTTATTAGGCTGATGGATGGTAAAACAATAAAAGCAAATAAAAAATGAAAATGCCAGTACTCTGGAAAAGATCTGGCACACGTGATCACATGTGTGTAAAAGAGCGTGGTAGTTGGGTAGCTTTTTCATACCCAACTACCACGCTCTTTTACACACATGTGATCACGTGTGCCAGATCTTTTCCAGAGTACTGGCATTTTCATTTTTTATTTGCTTTTATTGTTTTACCATCCATCAGCCTAATAAAGGCTTACCTTTTTAAAACAAACTACACCATGTGGAGTTTTCTTTTTTTGTTTTTGGATACCTACAAGTGTTGCTCCATCTGAAAACTTGGAACCACTCTCCATCTTGGACCCTGTGATCCCTGGGAAAGATCCACAATCTTTGGAATCATTACCCCTCATAGAGCCGTCCATCCGAGGAGCTCTTACAAGCGCATCTGGCACAGTGCTTCCGGCATATGTGTCCAACATTTGTGGTAAGAGTACCCATCTTTTTTCATATATCTGTTTGGTTATCCTGTATGCCCATCCAAGTGGATCACGTACACCATCAGATTCTCCAGTAACACAGGAGCGGTGGATAGGAGTGTTCCATATGAAGACCTGTCTGCTTTGACTTGAAGGACTTGCTTTGTAATTTACACTTTTACACTCCACTGTTTGCACGTATAGGGTTTCACCACCCTTTATATATATTTTCCTGTTATTATGTTTTTGGACTACACCATTACAATGTCACTTATTTGAATGGGACTGGTCTACATTGCTTCACGCAAATTTATGCTCACCAGCGCTGCACTTATTTTTCTTCCATTTTCCATAACACTGTTTAATCTAGTAGCTAAAACCCTCGCAAGGATCTTGACATTTGAAATCTCCAGTAATGTCTGATCTTTATCTAGTTTGGGTATTACTATAATACTAGCTTCATTCATAGATTCCAGAAGTTTAAAGGAATTAGGCACCTTACAACAATTCTGGCAGTAATATGTCTCCATGTATCTTATATATTTTCAGCGGTAAACTGTCGATACCTGAGGCCTTCCCATTAGGAGATTCTAAAACTGCATTAACTCCTCTAATGTTAGTGGAAAACAAAGTCTTTTTCTGTCATCCCTAGAAATTAAAAGGTATTTCCAGGTGGGACAGAGTCTCTAAGTTGGTCCTTTTCCCAGTCTTAAGGCCCGGATATTCCGACAACAATTGTGTGATGGACCTGTTTTGTCAGATAGTCTGACGTCTGTATGCTCCATCGCACAATTGTGCTCAGAATTTCCGACAACAAATGTTGGATAGCATGCTCTCAAATTGTCCAACAACAAATGTGTTCTGTCGGATTATACAATCGTGTGTACACAAGTCTGTCTGAATAAAGTCCAAAGTACAATCATGCATGCTGCGAACCAATCTTAACCATAAGACAACATTAACAGAAGTTGCCCAAAGGGTGGTCCTAGAGAGTAGAAAAACCACATAGTTTCGTGAATGTTGGCTGAAAATGTTCTGCCTTCTGTTTACAGCCAACGCCCTTCGAATAAAAAAGCACGGATTTGTCCGATGCAAGTCCGATCGTGTGTATACGGCTTTAGTCTGTAGGGTTCAATAATGGATGGGCCCACCCTTTGCAGCTATAACAGCTTTAACTCTTCTGGGAAGGCTGCCCACAATATTTAGGAGTTTATGGGAATGTTTGACCATCCTTCCAGAAGCGCATTTGATTTGTGAGGTCGCAGTCTCCACTCTAATCGTCTTCTTCCCTCTTCTCTTCCACTGTAATGCCGGGTGCGCGGTCCGCGGCCTGCAAAGATTTATATAGGCATGGGGCGTGGTCACCGGGTGATGTCACCCGACGATCCGGCTTCTCATGATGTCACAGTCTAGGAGGCGCGCTCGCCCTTTTTCCTGACCTGCCGGGCTACGTACTTGGATAAGGGTCTGGTATGGATCCTGGGGGAACCCCCACAGCATTTTTTTTACCAGACCGAATCATTCTGAGGGGAACCTCACGCAAATATTTTTTTTAATTTTCGCTGGGTTCCCCTTCAAGATTCTCTGTACACGAGTCGCCCCGCACGTCGGATCATCTTGATCCGACTTCTGGTGTGACCTCTATTCAAATCAATGGGCTCCCATAGGGAACCATTGATTTTGAATAGAGAAAGAAAAACGCGGCTGAAAGCTAGCGCTGCGAAACGTGCATTGCAATGCAAAACACAGAAAAAAATCATGGCGTCTGTACTAGCTTTACAGCCCGTTTTTTAAAACGTCCATGGGCATGAGGCCTAACACCCTTTGCCAGCGTCTGACGTCTTTACAGCTCTAAGACCCCGTACACACGAGCAAATGAATCTGTTCAAATCGGTCTGACAGACCGATTTGATCAGATTTGTCTGCTGGCTGTTTTGGTTTGATTGCTGTACACACGATCAAACCAAAATCCCCGCCGGCAGACAGCACGGTGACGTGGCGGTGACGTTGACGCCGCCACATCACCACACCAGGAAGTAAAACACTTCTGCACATGTGTCGAATCCATTCGACTCATGTGCGAGCAGATATGTCTGCTGGTTAGCGTACTAACCAGCAGACATATCGGTCCGACAGGTTCCCAGGCCAAATCCGTTGGCTCGCCCGTACACACGATCGAATCTGTCTGCTGAGACGGTCTGTCAGACCGTTTTCAGCAGATAGATTTGATCGTGTGTACGCGGCCTAACGCTGGAGCTTCAGAACGCACTGGTCCTGTTTTTTTTTTTTTTTTTTTTTGCCATTTACAGCTCAAAAACATCATGGTGGGCATGAGGCCATAGGCTAACACGGAGAGCTATTTTTAAGCTTCAAAAAAACGCTCATAAAAGTGGCTGTAAAAACGTCCGTGGGCATGAAGCCTTATGGTGAATTGTTTATATTTGAGAAAAACATTAAACAAGGCTGCAATCGTTAATAATCCAGTTTGGCGTGTCTAGTGTTCTTTGTATGCTTGGAGTTCATGCCGCCTACCTTCCAATGTTACAATACTTACGCTTTCAATGCAAAACATGTGGTCACTTTCACACCTGCAAATCATGTAGTGTTTACATAATTTTGTCCAACCCCTGTGTGTGTCTGTGCATATATATATATATATATATATATATATATATATATATAGAGAGAGAGAGAGAGAGAGAGAGAGAGAGAGAGAGAGAGAGAGAGAGAGAATGTTAAGTACCGTATTATTATTGTTATTGACGTGTTGAGATGGTGTGAATACTGTGCTCTCTAAATTCACTGCTTAATTCAAGCTGTCAAAAGTTCTGTAATACAATGGATGGGTATATTTATTAAAATGGCTTAGGGCATTCCTCCAATCATTTCATTAAACGCAAAAACTTACTAATATTACAGATGACTAATATATGAGATGAGAACTTGAAATGTTAACATTAATGCCTAATATGTCATCTCTGGAAAGTTCTTCCACAGTATGCCTGATTTCCTGTGTTTTATAATAATCAACTAGTAAGCATTCACCACACTAATCATATTATATCAGCACCGAAAAACCTTTCAATATTTGAAAATACACCTGCATTCCTTGTTAATAGATAGTTATATTTTAATCATATTAGGAACAGTTGTGTTTAGGCTAGGTCAGATGGAAGGTTCGTGTCTCATCAGTCTCATCAGTTAATCAAAGGGAAACTATTGTGCGTTTTCAATGAGTGCATATATTGAGCTAATATTGTAATCCAACTGACTTGACAAGCTTGCTGTGACGTGTTTCCATTATGTAATATCCTAAGTTATTTCTCTAGTGGTTATATGCTTGTGCGTCAGAAAGCCTCCCTAATTTACAATTGTTGAGTACAAATAGCCACATTAAAGTGTAAGTTCACCATTTCAGAAAAAATGAAAAGTTGAACCAACATCCTACACCCTCCCCACCCCTACAGTTCTTTCTGTACTTACTTCCATGGGTGATGAGTAATGATGGTCCCGATGTTCGAGACGAACAATGGCGTTTGTCTGTAGAACAAACGAACATATGGGGCGCTCGCGGCAATTTCGTCCGCCGAAGAGCGCCCCATAATGCACTGAGAGATTTCAGTGCATTGACGGTTGCTGATTGGCCAAACATGTACCTGGCCTGCATGCTTTGGCCAATCACAGCGCAGTGTGCTGTAGGAGCATCCTGCCTTTGGCCAATCGTGGCTCAGGGACTAAATCCACGCCCCACACTATATAAGGCTGATTACACAGCGGCCGTATGTAGTGGGTTGGAGTGGAGATAGTGTAGGCAGGTTAGTTAGTGGATAGAAAGTGTAGTATTTTATATAGAGTGCAGGCAGTGTAGAATATATATTACTGTGCAGTCAGTGTAACATATATTACAGTGCAGTTAGTGTGAATATATATTACATTGCAGTCAGTGTAGGATATATATTACAGTGCAGGCCGTGTATAAGACATAATACAGTGCAGTTAGTGTAGTGTATATAACGCAGTGAAGAGTGTATATACTGGAGTGCAGAGTTAATAGTGCAGTGCTTAGTATATACTACAGTACAAAAGTTTAAAAAAATCCCCCATCATGTCTGGAAGGCCAACAAGGACTCACAGGCCACTAAAAGAGGGCAAGCAGCCTCTGTGTCTACCGTAAAAAGCGGTAGTCGCAGACATGGTGCTTCCTCTGCAGACCGGGGACGATTGTCCTTTTTTTCAGCTGCTGGCCGTGTTATTGAGCCACAACATGCAGAAAAGTTGATGGAGTGGATAACTAAGCCATCCTCATCCTCCTTATCCTCTGTCACCCAGGCTCATACTAGTTTCCCTTCCACCACAACTGCCAAAGAAATATCCCATTAAGACACTGTGGACAGCCTTCCTAGAAGAGTTGAAGCTGTTATAGCCGCAAAGGTTGGGCCAACTCAATATTGAACCCTATGGACTAAGACTGGGATTCCATTAAAGCTCATGTGCATGTAAAGGCAGGTGTCCCAATACTATCTGACAATATAGTGTATATAGCTTTGCAATTATAGATGCTCATGCTCACTGCTAATTGGAGAGCTGTGTTTTGACAGAAATCCAGCATTATTCTCGAAAACATGCTGGCTGGGGCTTCTTCTCAGGATACGTTTTTTTCCTAAGAAAATAGACTTGGCCCAAATTTTGAATTTGAAACATCTTGAATTTATTTACCTTTATCAAAGTTCAATTGGACTTCCGTTTTCAAAATGAACAAGCTGCCTTAATGCAAACCATATTACATGAATTAAAACACTGGTCCAACCATAAAATGCTAAAGCATTATCTATAAAAAAAAATTGCCATTTTTTAAAATGAAATACTTCTTGTTCCCTTTTGTATCCAATAATTGTATCTTAAAGAGGAGTTCCACCCAAAAAAAACAAGTTTGGTTTAATCCCCTCCCCTCCCCCTTACATGCCACATTTGGCATGTAATTTTTTTGGGGGGGGAGTGGGGGCTTCAGTAGGAGTGGGACTTCCTGTCCCACTTCCTGCTTCTGCCGAGGGGCTGGTTAGGCGATTAAGCCTTAATCGCCTACATCAGCCTCTCCCTGTAGGCGATCACATGGGACACTGACAGGTCCCATGCGATCACTTCTCCAATCAGTGGCGAGCCGCGCGCGCATGCGCAGTGCGGCTCGCGCATGCGCAGTGGGTGCCCGGCCGTGAAGCCGAAGGCTGTCGCGGCTAGGTGCCCACAGTCCGGATGGAGACGCCGGCTGGGGAGGGGGGGAGAGGAGCGGAGCCCCTTACCTGCGCCTCGCTGGAACGCAGGAGCAGGTAAGTGAGTGTTTATTAAAAGCCAGCAGCTACACTTTTTGTAGCTGCTGACTTTTAATAAACACAATTTTGGGCTGGAACACCCCTTTAAGCAAAATTTGGGGGAAAGGGGAAGGGAAAACTAATGGGACTTTAAATGAGGCCATAGCCTGGTAAGGTCATGTGCCTTCATTACTGACAATCATATCGTTAAAATTAGGAAACAAAAGGTGGGACTTTGAGCGAATAACGTGGTTGAAATTAATACAATAGTGGAAATTAAGAATTGAATATTCCATAAATAACAAGATTACACACAAACATGATACTATACATACAAATAGGAATACACATAGAATGTAGCGTCAATTCCTAAGACAGTGGTAGCTGGTAATAGCATGGTTAAAATTGGATAACATAAAGTTTCAGAGTCCACCATATGTCACAGTTGGATACAAAAATGCAAAGGTAGCAACTGCAAGGCCTATGACCTTGCTAGCCCCAGTCACAGGTGTAAAGATACAACAAGTGTATAAACATTAGAGACTGTTAGGGCTGTAGTATACTGGTACACGGCTATTGTTAGCTCAATGCGTTTTGTGGCTTGGTGCCACTCATCGGGAGAAAGCACGTGGTGTATCTGGATGTTTTTGTGTGTAATCTTGTTATTTACAGAATATTCAATTCTTAATTTCCACCATTGTATTCATTTCAACCACGTTTTTCGCTTAAAGTCCCTCCCTTCATTTCCTAATTTTAACTTTGTTGTACCTTGGTGGTGCTACTGATTTCCTGTATCAATTTCTGCCTACATGCCTGCACTCCTGTATTGGCTGCATTGTATTCCTCAGGGTGAGATTCCACCTTTGTATTTACTGACAACAATGTTCTATGTCTGTATAATGTATGTCGAAATGGTCACCTTTAATCCCCATTTGGAAGCCTGTGTGGCAGGGTGAGCACAATGTTGTAACCTGATAATAAGAAGTGACTGCACAAGAACCTGCTTAGCAGGATCACCATGTATCTTTATAAAGAAAACTGCAGATTTCAAAACATTGCAAAATTATTCAAGTTACATAGAGGGCCCATTCACATCTGAACGCGGTGCAGGAAAGCTGCCTTCATGCGTGTTTCCCGCAATGATTATAAAATGCACTGCAGTTGTGATCCGCAGCGGGTGTCAATGACACCCCATATGCAGGCCACAAACACAGTGCATTTACCAGCACTGGATCACATGGTACAGAAGCACCATGCAAACCCGGTTGCAGTGTATTTTAACCCTTTCACTGCCAGTTTCATACAAAGCGGTGAAGTTTTACACACATTTCCAGCGGCTACAGGCACCGTGATTGTGTGTAAATCTAACAAGCAGACTCCTGCCTGTCAGGTAGAATCATTTGGTTTCCCCGACCACTCGGTCTCCAAACATTTCTTAACCGCACATAATAAAGACCCGAGGGGTACTATCTTTCTGGGGATTGACATATATCAGGCCCACTGGAGAGGTAGTGACCTCATTAGGAGTATCTCCCATTCTGAAATGGCGTGGATCCATACCCTTAAATGTTTTGAACCACACGGCCTCAATATCGAAGTAGATGTTAATTGCTTTATTGACAATTCCTGATGTGATTTTATGCGATACTGGGTATTATATGAGGTATAAAGGAGTTTTTTTGAAGGCTCTATATACTCTTTTTTATATTGACTATCCACTATCTACATTTCACTTTTCTAACCATCTACCTTCCATATTGTACTTTATTTCTAATGCCGGGTTTATGTACATAATTTTATTGTCTATTTTATATATTTTATTGATATATTATGTTATTGGGACAACTTCTCTTTTATTGTTATACACTTAGTTCTGTTCTTATTGTTTTTCTCTGTCTAGTGACTATGGCGATTAACTCTGTTTACCCTTTATATATCTATATGGATACGTCATTAACGAGAATGCTTATGATCCATTTGACACGTGATGACGCGTTGTGTGTCATATCAGGTGTTCGCCTAGATAATAACATGTTAGTTGCCCAATATTGTTTTTATTTATCAATGTAAGTGGTCGTGTGCCTGTCTCCTATAGTAACATGGCCCCTCTTGTTTTTAACATTTTAAACTTGTTTATCTTGTCATGCCTTAACGCCATGTTGACAAGTGTTTTTTGGATGAGAGTTTGACGAATATAAAATCCGTCTTCTTCTAATTAAAATTTTCTTTTTATATTGTGACATGACATTTAGCGGCTGCTCATAATTGACCAGCCTATTTAGATTTTGCCCTTTATTAACTGACACCCTTACTTGATAGCAGGGAAGTGTTTGACCGAGTGGTTTGAGTTTTCCCTCACTTCATCCCTTCTCCAAGATGGTGGGGCCACGACCATGTGAGACTGACTCCGCCCGCTGAGGGTATTTCTGCGGTGACGTGGAGCGTCGTCCTTATCCCGTGACCAAGTCTTTTGTGAAGACGAAACGTTGGGAGGAGACATTCCTACGTCACCGGAACTACACGAGAGGACGCACGCGTTCCATTAGCCGGCCAGCGCTCTTTGTTTTTATGCTCCAATCCTGCATTTGTTTGTAAGTGCAACTTGTTTTTTTTATAGAATACATTTTTACAGACTTACACTATATGAGTTTCCTTTTGATTCCATGCCATCTACTGTGACTCGCTGAGGATTTGTTTTTGGCTTTACATTGTGGTGTATGGTGAAACTTGACCAACTATATTCCTATTGCCTGTATTGATCCAGAGGGGGTCCTGCCGTCTGGTAAGGGTCAGTGTGTATCTTTGGTGGTGGCATTGGCACTGTCCCTTCCTCACTGTATGATTGCTCCCCACGGGTGGTTAACATCTATATCCATGCAGTCTATACTATGCAAGTTTTTTTGTTTTTTGTCTTTGTGATCTACTGAGGATTCGTTTCTGGCTGCATATGGTGGTGCAAGGTGAAACCTGAATTACATCATTCTCAGTGCCTATATCGATCCTGAGGGGGTCTTGCCATTCGGTAAGGGTCAGTGTGTACTTTGGTGGTGAGTTGGCACTGTCCCCTTCCCATTATACGGCTGTCTCCCACGGGTGGTTACTACTCATACTTTTATGCAGTTTCACACTATGCAAGTCTCTTGCTTTTTTGTTTTTCCGGTGTTATGAATCCACACTGAAATCTACAAGTGAAGCATACGTGTGACTGAAACCGCGGTGTTGACTCATCAGGATTACTTGGAAATTCTGCTTCTCCGGTTATACACATGGATCTCAGACTTTTGAGTATTTTTTGTTCATAGCCAATACATATGTTTTTTTTCACAAATATTTTTTGGACTAAATTTTGGACTTTAATAAGACACATTTTAGTGTTTGTTTTTGGCAACACGTCAGATTAACTATTTATATTGCTTATAATTCTGTGCCACTATTAGGTACAGCCTCATACATAGCGCGATTCCTTCCCTTCTTCCAGTTTGTTTATGTTGTATAACATTTTTGAATTGCAGCTTTATAAATTTTGTTTTTTCACAGGGTATGCGCAATTTTCTCCACGTTTTCAGAATCATTTGGATGGCTGCACTGCCGTCCGATTGCTTCCCACACCCATAGCTCCCAAATGTCCCTGATTTGGAGCAATGTCCCTCTGCCCCTCTTTTCTTCCTCATTTGTCCCTCATTTCCGTCTGATCTATATAGGTGTATATAAAATTCACTTTTTATCTATCCAAAAATTGTTTAGCAGTGCTAAACCTTTCATCTGATTTCTAAATTGCTGCATTTGTAAATTCCAAAAGCCAATATAAAGGAATAGTAGTGGTAAAAAAAAGCACTTGTGGGTTTAACCAATCTTGTTTTTTTGTACACTTCACCTTTAAGTTGGTGTGACAAGGGGTGTGTCCTATGACTGCATACTTTTGCTGATAGGTGGCCTAGATTTAACGTACATCCAAAGCAGGGTGATACTGCGGATGCACAAATACTCAGTGTGCCACCGCCCCGGTATTAATGGAATAGACTGGGAACTAGTGAATTGGACTTTAAAGGCACACGATAATGTAGTAAGAAAACTAAATAATTTATTATAGAAATGTCGTAAAAGCAATTACAAACATAAATTTAAAAGAAATCAGGTCAGTAACTGGTCCACATCGGCTAATACAGTGATAATGCAATTTTACCATAAAAACCTCAGATACAAAGCATAATTATAAAGTTGACTTATATATTGTATAACCAAGTGGAAATCAAGAGGAGTAGGAGGACTTGCTCTACATGTTGCACGCTATGAAAAGCACTTCCTCCACAGGCATTTCAATAAAAATTTAACTGTGTTGGGGGTAGACAACAGTCGGTCTTAGGCCGTGTACACACGATCGAATTTATCATTATTTACCTCCGATCGTGTGTACGGGCTAGCGGACAGCATGCTTGGAAATTTGTCCGCTACAAATCTGTCCTGACGGATCTGTCCGCTGGTTAGTACACTAACCAGCGGACAGAACTGTCCGCGCATGCGTCAAATGGATTTGACGCATGCACGGAAGCATTTTATTTCCGGGTTTCGTGACGTGGCGGCGTCAACGTTACCGCCACTTCACCGCGTCCTCAGATCGAGGGGATTTTCGTCCGATGGTGTGTACACGCCATCGGACCAAAATCCGATGAGACATGTGCGCTGCAAACGGTCCGTTGGACATGTTTGAGCGGACATGTCTCATTGTGTGTAAGCGGCCTTATTTGGCCTAACATTGGCTGTAGTTCACTGAGGTGCTAATCAAGCCAGTTAGGGGGGTGTATCGTTAGAGCAAAAAAGTTGTGTTGGATGGTAGGGCAGTAAATTGCTGGTAAGCAAAAGAAGACTCATATTCCGGGGGTATGCACGGATAGTCAGGCTATAGGCTGGGTGGGATAGGCCAGATACCAGTGAGCAGGGGGCCAGTGAGCCCCCAGCCTTTTGGCACATCCGTGTGAAATTCCCCAGGTAATTGGAGGATGCCTGTACAGGTGGCCTATCCCACCCAGCCTATAGCCTGACCATCCGTGCAAACCCTGGGTACAACATTTTAAGGAATATTTCACTTTTATTGTTTCACTTTAAGCATTATTAAAATTAATTAGCACTTTTGATTTTTCATGTTCGTGTCCCATAGACCTTAATGGTGTTTGCGTGTTTAAACAAAATTTTTGCCTGTTTGCAAGTTCCGGGGAGTGTTCGGCTTATCCAGTGGCGGAATTTTCAGTTTTGCAGCAATCGCAGTTGCGACTGGGCCCTGTAGTTCCGCCATGTCCGGGGGGCCCGCCACCCGCCCGTGCACGCACATGTGAAGAAGACATTTCACACACCTCTCCATCCCCCGTTCCGGCAGCCTGGTTTTTAGAGCTCTGTCCCCAGCCTACAATGCCGCCCTATCAGCGGCAGTGAGAAGAGGAGGGGAGAGAGCTGGGACACAGAGCAGTCGGCTGGAGTACTGCATGTTAGGTCAGGGCTTGCTGTGATTTCCCCTCCCTCTTCCTGGACTGTCGGGGATCTGTGGTGAGAGGACAGGCAGCAGCACCAGTCTCCATTGAGGTGAGACCACCACCGCCGCTGTCTCAGATAGTGGGAGAACAGGCATTGTATTGTGTATGGAGGGAAACAGGTGTGCGGGGGTACAGAGGGGAACTAATGTGTGTGGGGAGGGGGGGGGAGAGGTGAAGTAATGTGTGTGTGGGGGGGGGGGGGTCAGAGTGTAAGTAAGTAGTGTGTGTGTGTGGGGGGGTCAGAGTGTAAGTAATTAGTGTGTGTGGGGGGGGGGGGGGTCAGAGTGTAAGTAATGTGTGTGTGTGTGTGTGGGGGGGGGGGCAGAGGTGAAGTAATGTGTGTGTGTGTGGGGGGGAGCAGAGGTGAAGTAATGTGTGTTTTCAGAGGTTAAATAATGTGTGTGTGTGTGTGTGTGTGTGTGTGTGTAGGGGGGGGCAGAGGTTAAGTAATGTGTGTGTGTGTAGGGGGGGGGGTTAGAGTGTAAGTAATGTGTGTGTGTGTGTGCGTGTGTGTGTGGGGGGGGGGGTTGTCCGAGGGTAAGTAATGTGTGTGTGTGGGGGGACAGAGGTGAAGTAATGTGTGTGGGGGGGGGGGGGGCAGAGTGGAAGTAATGTGTGTGTGTGTGTGGGGGGGGGGGTGTAACAGAGGGGAACTAATGTGTGCAAAAAAATAATAAATACAGATATCTTTGCAGGTAAAAATATGTGTCTGTAATAAGGGGGGCTGTGTAATACACAGTGGGCCTGCACCGAGTGGGGTGTCTATACTGTGGGGGTCTGCACCGAGTGGGGTGTCTATACTGTGGGGGTCTGCACTGAGTGGGGTGTCTATACTGTGGGGGTCTGCACCGAGTGGGGTGTCTATACTGTGGGGGTCTGCACCGAGTGGGGTGTCTATACTGTGGGGGTCTGCACCGAGTGGGGTGTCTATACTGTGGGGGTCTGCACCGAGTGGGGTGTCTATACTGTGGGGGTCTGCACCAAGTGGGGTGTCTATACTGATGGGGGTCTGCACTAAGGAATGTGTCTATGAATGAATGAATGAATGAAAACTTGTATAGCGCGGCACATGCGAACTGAATCGCCTCTGGGCGCTTGTTGTTCCTGTCTCCTTTGATATCAAAAGACCTATACTGCAGGGGTCTGCTCTAAGGGGGGATTCTATACTGATGGGGGTCTGCACCTAGGAGAGGGTGTTCCCCTTCATCAGCCAATCAAAGGGAGTTGATTGTCCTGCTGTGCATGCTGGGGAGGAGTACTTAAGAGACAAACGTCATTAGTCCTGGGTCGGTGTCGATCTTGGGTCTGTCGTCCCACCCTCCTGGCCGGGGGTACGTGTTCAAGTGTTCCTGGCTACGGGACCACGTTGGTCTGGGGTTGTGATCCACTAAGTAGGCCAGGTAGTCAGTCCTGTGCTGTCCGTCCTGAGGCAGGAAGCCACTCGATGAAAAACCTGTCTTGGAGAGCAAGAGGCTGGTATCTCAGAAGAGGCCTTGAACTTCATCGAAGGATGTGCCATTACTGAAAGGCTGAATAATGGTTCTGAGTTCACAAGAAATTGATCGGGAGAGATCCGGGTGCCTAATCCTGTGCTGAGAGAATTCTGGACCTTTGGGAAGGTCTGTGGCAGAGACTATACCAAGATTCTGTGTGACATCCTGGCTGCTAGGTTAGTGAGAGAGGCCTATCCAGATGCAAAATACCCACTCTGGCTAGAGTGGCGACGAAAGCTGCGTTTCTGGAAGCAGGAGTGGTTCTGAACAAAGTTATACTCCTGAACCTATTCTCTTTTAGCCTTCCACCTCTTCAACTAATACTTTTATCCTTTTACCAAGTTGGGCAAATAAAGCAAAGAAAAATTTGTGTGGACATTGAACTTTTTCTCAACTCTCATCTGATACCCTAGACGGCGAGGAAATAGAGGTAACATGCCGCCCAAAACAAACCAGCAGCTCCTTCGGGGGTAGTGCTACACTATTTACGTGTATTCTTGTCTGCATGTTTTGAATTACCATGTTTCACATTAAGGCAGTCCAATGATTATATATAGGCTGCCAATTCACAGCAACAGCCTGAAAATTACTGTACTTTTTTTCTGCAGAAAACTGCAACACAATAGTCTGTGTGTGTTGTCATTGTTGTGTTGCAGTGCTGCAGCAAAGCTGCCTTATTGTAATAGTGAGGTATGGTCCCATTCTAAATGACCGAAATAAGGATGGGGGTTTAACTCTTCCACACCTCATCCAAAATGAATACACAAATTACTACATTTACATGCCCCTAAAAGCACATTGTGGTAATGCACAGCAAAATGTGCATTTTAACACATGTGAGGGAGGCCTTGGTGTTGTTAGAAAGACAATATAAGGTCTGTTTTTTTAGTGCTGTGATAACACTTTTTAAAAAGCTAAATGACCTCTAAAGCGTTATCACGATCTTGGAACAGACAGTTTTATGTTACAAACTTTGCTCTTTGTATACGTGTTGACAAAAAGGTTCCTACTTTCAGTGCATTGGAGTAATAACCCACAATATGTAGTTTATCTGTGTACATGTAAGCATTTTCCAGCTTAATTGTTCATTGGCATGTGATGTTAGGTTCAATGACCTGTTATCAGGAAATATTATTCCCAGTCCATGTCATTTTAAAGTTAAGAATTGAAATGAAAACAACTTAGGAAGAAAGTATGTGGAAAGAAACAGAATCTCCAAAAAAGAAGAAACGTGACCAAATATAAAATGGATTATGTAGCTTCCAGTTTTAGGCCTTGTGCACACAAAAGTACCTAGTCCTATGCATAGAATATGCTTAAAGCGGAGTTCCAACCACAATTAGCATTTTTTAAATGTGTGTCCTTTTATCCTGCGTTTTTATAATATATAATATTTTACAATCCTCCGCCGCTCTGCATAGTCATTAAAAAATGATAGTTTATAAAACTATGTCTACACCATTGTCATTTTGCTTGTGGGCATTGTGAAGCCCACAAGCACTTACTTCCTGGAAGTCTTGGATGGGGAGTGATAATTGGACAGCGCGCTGCATTCTGGGAAATGATGACACACATTTCCCAGGAGCATTAGAGGGAGATGATGTCAGAATCCTAGGTGATTTCAAAGGCAGATTTTGTGGGACCGCATAGCAACAGGCAATTCCAGATGAGTAAAAAAAAAAAACATTTTTTTTTTCCTTTTTTAGGTCTAATGAGCACAATAATGAAAACAAAAATTTGGGATGGAAACTCCACTTTAATGTAAAAAATACCTAATTTTCCCATGGCTGTTGAACCGCTGGTGTGGTGTACACAAAACACAAAGCCCTCAATAGCGCTACAACAATATGAAGCAGATCACAGTAATACCTATATGGATATCTATACTTGACTCAGTGCAGCTGCCAACCATGGGAGGATGGGTACAAAAATAAACAACAAAAACAAGCAGCCCTCTATGAGTTAAAGTAATAAAAACGTTATAGTTGAAAAAGTAAAAAATGGACATCAAACAAATGTACACAAGTAAATATGCCGTGGTGGACAATTAGGGTACATAAAATAACTACCAATGGCATAGCATTGAAAGGAGTTCTGTGATGGAGTGGTAAAAATCAGAGACTGATATCAATCACTTGGGCTGCTGTATGGGCGTCAGTTCATCAGACTTAGTGACCCATGCATAAGGACACAGTACCTTAGATGGTAGAAGGGGATACTGCTGTGGTGGGGATGGAAGATCTCTCAGGTGAACTGATGTACTCACGTCACCGTGGGTGGCTACACATGCGGTGTAGATCTGTAAAGAATCCGTCACACTGACCGTTGGGGAGACAGTCGTGATGGTGCCAGAGAGCAGGAGGGTACAGATGACACTGGACCAAGATGGTGGACAACAGCGGCTGTGTCACAGCAGGCAACGGACCAGCGGTCAATTCAGTGAACCGAAAGTGTGATGAAGTACTTAACAGCGCTGACATGTGAAGGGGGCGTGAACAAACACAGGACCCGACGGTGTAGAGATTCTTGCGCCCTCTGGAGATGGACGGATGTCCAGAACGAATGTGCACACACAGACAGGCTGGCGAGGTGTCGTATCCCACAGTGCAGAAACTGACAGCAGCGTTCATACACAAGTGTGTATGTGGGACTCCAAGCAAATGCTAGTCAAAGGGGTGTGGAGAATATTTTGAAAGGAACCGTGTCTGACATGTTTCACGTTGTTCACCGCTTTATCAAAGTCAAAGTGGTGTACAGCCCACCATAGAAGTGAATAGCTGTACACCTCTGTACTGATGTAAATGCAGATTCTGGTCCCAATTTGACATCTGTGTTGATGTGGGTACATGTCCCCAAACGCAGACAGGATTTTAACTCCCTACTGTATCTAAAACAAAAGAAAACCTTTTGGCTTTGGATATGCTTTAGTAATTTTTTTACAGTAGTTATGGGCAGACCTGTATCATTTAGGCCTCATGCAAACTAGGGTGACAACATTTCCAAACTACCATTCAGGGACATCCTCCTTCCCAAAAATCAGCTTATGGTGTAACGAATCACAGCACAGTGATTGGAAACAAGAGGCAGGATTTATGATTTTTCCAATCACACACAGGGGGTGGGATTGTGCTCCTCCAGGCATTCCCGGCCAGGACAGGTACTGTCAGTGAGTAAAGTGGTGATGTGGCGGCCTTTTTTGGGGGCATTAGTTTCGCTTGGGGGTGGCTGTGTCAGTTTTATTCCGGGACACTGTATTGTCCTGGAATGAAGGTGCCCGGGACAGACCTGCATAATGCGGGACTGTCCCGGGCAATCCGGGACACGTGGTCACCCTAATGCAAACTGAACAGAAAAAACAACATTTTTGTAGTTAGTAAGGGGTGGCTGTGTCTTCTATTTCATTCCGGGACACTGTATTGTCCCGGAAGGAAGGTGACCCAGGACAGACATGTCAGATGCGGGACGGTCCCAGGTGATCCGGGACATGTGGGCACCCTAGCTGAGCAGCCAAATGAAGCTCCAAAGGTAAAGCCTGCTGCATGCAGGGCTAAATGTGAAAACAAAAACACCTGTCCAGTGCCTGGAACTACATGTCCCAAGAGTCGGGTGACACCCGGGATCGAGCGAGAAATAATTTGCCCATCCCTGAACATCCAGGTTTCATTCATCCATGTGGATGGAAGTGGAAAGAAATCTCTCAAAAAGTATAGAAACAACTAGAAAAAAAACCAATCAGATTATCAAGTTTTGTTGATAATGTTTAGTTCAGAATTCTGGTAGATAAAAAGAAGCATAATGTTCCCTTAACTGTACAAGGTTCCAAGGTAGCACTAACCTGATCTCATATATCTGATATTGCACTAGCCTGCCTACGTGCAAAAATACAAAGGGCGTATCTAATACACATGAATCATTCAGCTTGCTTCTGTAACACCCTGGCAATTTACATTCCTTCTGCTGGGTGTGGGTAAAAGTGCAATAATATGTAATGGCTTTGCCATTGAAACAAATTTGTACTAATACTGTAGTGTTTTCTTATTTTGATAGATAGTAACAGTTAAACGTATTAATATTAATTGATTTTACAATTGTACAAACCGACAACTAATAACTTAAAGGAGTAACAAGCAAACTAAGAAAAAAAAATGCAGTCAAAAGAAAAATAAATTTGACTGCTAATTCCACTTTTACATAACACTTCATTGGTGCCACCAATGTCATACAGCTAGTCAACTACAATGAAGCCTGAAGAATGTCAATATTTAATTACATTGTCACAGTTTTGTCCCATCAATCATGCTTGCATCCTATGCCTCCTTAAAAAGATATATCAGCATGATAACATGCTTACAGTCAGGGCTTTTTTTCAGCAGGAACGTGGGGGAACGCAGTTCCGGCACCTCTAGAACTGAATGTATGTAATGGCAAGGGTGATGGAGGGGGCTACTGATTCAGGCTGCTGGGAAATTTATTGTTGCTGGAGGGGATCTATTTTTGCAGAGGAAGGGGGTCTGTTGTTGCTGGGGAATTTTTCTGTTGCTGGTGGGAAATCTATTGTTGCTGGGTTGGGTCAATCATTGCTGGAAATAATCTACCGTTGCTGGCTGCTGGAGGGTCTATTGATGCTGGCTGCTGGGGAATCTTTTGTTGCCTGAGGAGATCTATTTTTGTATGGGGTCTATTGTTGCTGGGAAGGTCTATTGTTGCTGGTGGGCAATCTAATGTTGCAGATGGTCAATTGTTGTTGTAAGGGATCTACTGTTGAGGGAGGGGTCTAATGTTGATGACTGCTGAATGGTCTATTGATGCTGGCTGTTTAGAGTCCATTGTTGTAGATCTATTTTAATGCCTTTGTTATCATCAATAAATTGCATACAAAATTGTTAGCACCACAAAATTATACCTGGTTCTGTATTCTCTAATAGGGGCGGTACTGAGAGGTGGTGGGGTTGGCGGTACCTGAGGGTACTAAAACGGTACGGTTGTGTAGGGTGGAACCAAAAAACGGTACTTGAGTAGGGGGCAGAGTCAAGGGCTGACTTGGATGGGATGAGTTCCTGCATCTATTCTCTGAGAAAAAAAGCCCTGCTTACAGTAAAAAAAAACATGTGATCTCATCAATGTGCTACTACCCTTTTACTGTCCAATCACTATCTGGAATGGGTTCTAGACTAGGATGTATTGCACAACTGTAGTTTAGTATGTGTAGCATTACCCCCAGTGGAGCTGCTGGATTTTTGGGTGGCATGTTACTTCGTGGCTCCTCAGAAATTCCTAGGGGTAAATGATGCGTATTGCATGTAGTAGAAGTAAAGGAATGTCCAGACAGGTGCTCTTTGCTGTGCTCTTTATTACCCAGCCAGGTAAAAACTGTAAAGCTAAAGAAGACAGGAGAATAGCAGATTCAGGCGTAATGATAGGAAACAGTCCTGCTCCCAAACGTAACACTTCTTATCACCACTCCTACCGGAATGGGTTTAGTGTACCAGGACAGGCCTCTCTCACTGACCTGGCAGCCGGAGTATCACTCGAACAATTATAGGATGAAGTCTCTGCCACAGACCCTCCTTGGTGAACTTGAACTTGGGAGAAAGTCTCTGCCAAAGACCCCTCGCAATGAGCCTCAGAAAGATACCTCTGCCACAGGTCCCCTCTGGGTTGAATTCTTGGAGATATGCCTCCTTAACCACTTCAGACACGCGCTATTGACAAAATACGTCAACAGCTCGGACCTGAGGTGCCAACTAGACGTCTTTGGATGTAATTTCTAGTGCATTACCCGCGCGCACCACTGGGTGGCGGGCCGCGGGAGGGGAAGGCGGGGACTGACTGTCCCGCCGCATCGTTCGCTGTGAAAGAGCCGATGCATGTACCTGGCGGCCCTGATGTCCTGGTCGGGTACATGCGATTGGCGGGGGGGGTGGGAAATGGGGCAGGGGGGAAACGACGAGCAGATGACATCAGGGACGTGGAGCTCTGTGTGTGTAAACACAGAGCTCCACGTGCTGTCAAAGGAGAGGAGACCGATCTGTGTCTCTTGTACATAGGGACACAGCATCGGTCACCTCCCCAGTCACCCCCCTCCCCCCACACAGTTTTAGAACACACCCAGGATACACATTTAAACCACTTCCTCACCTAGTCCCTAGTTGTTAACCCCTTCCCTGCCAGTCACATTTATATAGTAATTAGTGCATTTTTATAGCACTGATCGCTGTATAAATGTGAATGGTCCCAAATTTGTGTCAAAAGTGTCCGATATGTCCGCCGCAATATCGCAGTCGCAAAAAAAATTGCAGATCGCCGCCATTACTAGTAAAAAAAATAATAATAAAAAAAATCATAATTCTCTTCCCCATTTTGTAGGCGCTATAACTTTTGCGCAAACCAGTCGCTTATTGCGTTTTTTGTGTTTTTTTTACAAAAATGCGTTGAAAAATACGTATCGGCCTTAACTGTAAAAAAAAAAACACGTTTTTTTTTTAAAAAAATGGATATTTATTATAGCAACAAGTAAAAAATATATATATTTTTTTTAAATTGTCGCTCTTTTTTTGTTTATAGTGCAAAAAATAAAAACCGCAGAGGTGATCAAATACCACCAAAATAAAGCTCAATTTGTGGGGGAAAAAAGACGTCAATTTTGTTTGGGAGCCACGTCGCACGACCACGCAAATGTCAGTTAAAGCGACGCAGTGCCGGAAGCTGAAATTTCACCTGGGAACGAAGGGGGTTTATGTGCCCAGTAAGCAAGTGGTTAAATGAGTTACGTCTGGATCTCCTTCAACTTGTCGAGTATCACTCGGACAATTATAGGATGAAGTCTCTGCCACAGACCCTCCTTGGTGAACTTGAACTTAAGAGAAAGTCTCTGCCACAGACCCCTCGCAATGAGCCTCAGAAAGATACCTCTGCCACAGGTCCCCTCTGGGTTGAATTCTTGGAGATATGACTCCTTAAATGAGTTACGCCTGGATCTCCTTCAACTTGTCGCCCAGGTACCGACCGACAGGTGATCAATCCCTCAGTGTCCGGCTACCTCCATCCCCGTTGGTTTATCCAGGCCCTTTTGGACCGCCAGCCTCTCAATGGCGCTCCTCAGACTGACTCCCCACTGAACAGCAGTACAGCTTGGGATCTTTAAAGTGGGAACCCAGTCACTCACTGGGTCCCCGTCGCTGTTCAGATGCTCCGGGCCAGCAGGGCCCCCGGAACCAGGAACACTGCGTGGCACACACACCCCGGCCAGGTAGGCCATAACGCCGGGGAGGCCGTGATGTGGCCACCCTAAAGTGGGTGCTACACTGGACGAAAAAGACCCAGAACCAATGGTGTGTACCCGGACAGGCCTCTCTCACTGACCTGGCAGACAGAGTATCACTCGGACAATTATAGGATGAAGTCTCTGCCACAGACCCTCCTTGGTGAACTTAAGAGAAAGTCTCTGCCACAGACCCCTCGCAATGAGCCTCAGAAAGATACCTCTGCCACAGGTCCCCTCTGGGTTGAATTCTTGGAGATATGACTCCTTAAATGAGTTACGCCTGGATCTCCTTCAACTTGTCGCCCAGGTACCGACCGACAGGTGATCAATCCCTCAGTGTCCAGCTACCTCGATCCCCGTTGGTTTGTCCAGGCTCTTTTGGAACGCCAGCCTCTTAATGGCGCTCCTCAAAATGACTCCCCACCGAACAGCAGTACAGCTTGGGATCTTCAAAGTGGGAACCCAGTCACTCACTGGGTCCCCGTCGCTGTTCAGATGCTCCGGGCCAGCAGGGCCCCGGAACCAGGAACACCGCATGGCACGCACGCCCCGGCCAGGTAGGCCATAATGCTGGGGTGCCGTGATGTGGCCACCCTAAAGGTGGGTGCCACACTGGACGAAAAAGACCCACAACCAACGGTGTGTGCCCCATAAATACCCCTCCCGAGCATGCACAGCGAGGACAAACCCTTGTGATTGGCTGCTGGGAAAGAGGACCCAAACCTTGACTCCACTGCTGACACCTGCAGCACCGGGGCTGGAAGAACACCCAAGCACAGCAAAATGGACTCACAGCACAGCCAAGCTGAGACAGAGACCGCATTTTGCTACTATCAATCTGGATCAGAGTTTAACTACACTCTGATCTACCCTTAAATTTAACTAGCAAAAGTATTGTAAAGTACATAGGCGCTACATATGTATTTAAGTCGCAGGGAGTGCAAAACTTGGCTGTACTGTCTGGTAGGAGATCTAAAAAACAACAAGGTTGGCTGAGCAGAACTACAACTCATTTGGCAAATGGCAGTGATCGCAAATATTTATTTCAGCTGTACCTTTTGCTACTTTAGCCTGGAATTCAGATGTATTGTGAAGCTAAAAGCAAAACCTAATGCCGCGTACACACGGTCGTTTTTTGCGAAGAAAAAAAACGATGTTTTTTAAAACGTCATTTAAATTGATCGTGTGTGGGCAAAACATCGTTTTTTGTCTTCAAAAAAACGACCAAAAAAAAATTCCAACATGCTTGAATTTTTTGTGTCGTTTTTCAAAACGTCGTTTTTTGTTTCACAAAAAGTCACCGTGTGTAGCAAAAACATCGTTCAAAGCGACGTTTTTCAACCCGCGCATGCCCAGAAGCTAGTTATGAAGCGAGTTTCAATGGAAAAGAGTGGTGAACGTAACCTTGCTTTTTGTGAAAAAACGATGGTGTGTATGCAAAATTGTCTTTGAAAAGTGACGTTTCAAAAACGTCGTTTTTTACTTCACAGAAAACGTCGTTTTTTTTTTTCATCGCAAAAAACGACCGTGTGTACGCGGCATTAGCTTCCTGCTCTCAAGACACAACAGAAAAAGACAGGTAATGTCATGAGGGAAATAAAATCACACCTTTGACATCATCCACAGTTTAGTGACAACTGCAGTATTTTACATTTCCTCATTCTATCCAAAGCTAGAAAACAGCTTTGGCTTGACCTCAACTTTACCCATCTATACCACGTAAGGTGGTAAAACTACAGGTAGTAGTGTTGGAGACAAAAAATATTATTGACATGCTTAGGTAATGTATGCTTAGGAATAAGCTAAGCGTAGTCTCTTGCCAAATACATTTTAATCGTTTAATAGAAAATAAATGAATATTATAATTTTTTTTGCAAACGTTATATTAAGGGGTTGTAAAGCTTAATGTTTTTTTTTTTCACCTTAATGCATCCTATGCATCCTATGCATTAAAGTGAAAAAACACCTTGCACTCTCTGGCAAAACGAATTGCACAGTGGAGGTAAATATGACATGTTTGATGTTTAAAAAAAAATTTAAAAAAAATGAACCTTTACTATCACTTTAATGCTGGAAATGATACTGTATGTACCCTCCAAGAAGAAGCAGGTAAAAGCTGTTTGGCTACTTTGGTGGCAAGAAATATTATGGCCTCTAGATCTCTAAAAATTGGTGGGGAGGCTGTGCATGAAAGGATGTAACAACCTCTCTAGAACTGAGGAAGGTCATTCAAGGTAAAGTAAAAGGACTATAACTGAAGGGGGAATCATTACACACATCTTCTAATGACTCATGTTATTCTTTTTTTACTGGTCACATCTCACAAATCTAGAGACCACACCTGTAACTCAGAGTGCCTCAAATGATTTCTGCAGCACTGATTTTCAAACCAGAAGCCCTAAGCCTAATGCCGCGTACACACGATCATTTTTCGGCATGAAAAAAACATAGTTTTTCAAAAACGACAAAAAAAAAATTTGAACATGCTACATTTTTTAATGTAGTTTTAAACAATGTCGTTTTTCGGGTTGTAAAAAATTATCGTGTGTGGACTAAAACGACAAAAAAAAAACGTAGATGCTCAGAAGCAAGTTATGGGACAGGAGCGCTCGTTCTGGTAAAACTATCGTTCATAATGGAGTAAGCACATTCATCACACTGTAACAGACAGAAAAGCGTGAATCGTCTTTTACTAACACAGAATCAGCTAAAAGCAGCCCAAAGGCAAATGGAACTTCCCCTTTATAGTCCCAATCATTTTTTTTTAAACGATGGTGTGTAGGCAACGTCGTTTTAATGATGAAGTTCGGGAAAACTTAGTTTTTTGGACATGCTGAATAACAACGTTTTTTTTCATGCTGAAAAATGATCATGTGTACGCGTCATTAGTTCCTGCATAATTTAAAATGGAACTTTATTCTCCCTAACAACTTTACATTATATTCCTTCTGTCCTTCTGTCCTCCTGCTCCAGAATTTAAATGATTCCCTCTAGTTCCCTATTTCTGGCCAAGGCCATAATGAACTGAACAGTTGCAAGTAGCCTTCTGGGATATCCATGTCACAAGTCCCAGGAGACAATACAAAAATTCTAGTGCGCTCTAGTGTTTTTGTTATGAGGTAATGCAGTCCAATCGTAAGATAAAATCACAGGTCTTGCAGCCCTCCTCTGAACCATAGGTGTTCATAGACTAAGGCCCCGTACACACGAGCAAATAGATTTGTTCAAATCGGTCGGACAGACCGATTTGAACAAATCTGTTTGCTGGGATGTATTGGTTTGATCGTGTACACACGATCAAACCAAAATCCCCGCCGGCAGACAGCGCGCTGACGTGTCGGTGACGTGGCGGTGACGTTGACGTCGCCACGTCACCGCACCAGGAAGTAAATTACTTCCGCTCATGCGTCGAATCCATTCGACGCATGTGCAAGAAGATATGTCTGCTGGTTAGCGTACTAACCAGCAGACATGTCGGGCGAACGAATGTCGGCTGGCCAAATCCGTCTGCTCGCCCGTACACACGATCGAATCTGTCTGCTGGGACGGTCTGGCAGACCGTTTCCAGCAGATAGATTTGATCGTGTGTACACGGCCTTAGAGAAAAGAAAAAACAAAACAGGGAGTTTTACAGCTTTGTCAAATAATCAGACCAGTCTTCTTGGTCCCTGCCAGCAAGACTTGATGATACCGAGGATTCAATGGTACCCTTTCGCGGCGGAACGGCTGAAGTTTCTGGGGCGCACCCCTTTTCTTCAGAGCCTGAGAGGTCTGTCAAGTCCCAGGAGGCCACGGATATACTATGAGGCATGTGCCACACCACCAGGGAGGTGGCTGTTTATTCATGGATTTTTCAGCTGGTCCCCCGATGACATGGCACGCCACATGCGTGTCATCACGGGGCTACTGCACAAAATAACTGTAAAGAAAAAGTAATTGCGCAAAGTGCATAAGACCAACATATGTTGGATATAGGTTTGCAGAGTGGTGCAAGTGACATATAGATCAATAGTGCACAATACTATAAAGTGCAAACAGAGTCCATGATGTTAAGAGGTGTTCCAGGATACCTGCGTAGCTAGAAAGGGAATCCCGAGCTGTCCACACACAAACCCCAGTTGAAGACACGTATGTCGTAACGCGTAGGGTGAACGGAGACCTACATCGGGATTGCTGTGAAACCAGCGCGGTGCCGCTGTGTTATATGCTCGTTTTACTTCTATGTTTGTAAGTGCAAATTGTATTTATTAAACTCCTCTGTATCAATGATAATGCACTATTGGAGGTCCTTTTTCCTGTTTTTATCCCACCTCTGAGATCCAGATCATACTATCCATGTTGTGGACACCAGGAACACCAGGGAGATAAACAGCAGTGGATCTGCACATTGAGGTCTCTTTTAGCCGTTTAGAGGTGAGAGTTCTGGGAGACCAGAGTGTGTGTGTGGTGAAGTGCACATCTTTCACGGAACTAGCGGGTATCCTGGAACACCTCTTAACATCATGGACTCTGTTTGCACTTTATAGTATTGTGCACTATTGATCTATATGTCACTTGCATCACTCTGCAAACCTATATCCAACATATGTTGGTCTTATGCACTTTGCGCAATTACTTTTTCTTTACAGTTGTTCTTTTTCAGGTGTTGTGTTTACACTTTTGTTTTTGCTGCATTGTTTTTTCTGTGTGTTTAGGGTGACCTTGTAATTTTAGCGCAGAAGCCCCCCCCCCCCCTTTTTCATTCATTACTGCACAAAATACTTCCACCCCTGCAGTGACATCAAAAGATAAAAATGACATAGGACTGGGTATGCTACAGCAAAGAGGCAGATCCCTAGGCAACACCACTGTATTGCCAGACTTATGAGTATGCTTCTAGGGGCAACCTGGCTATACAGCAAAGAGGGAAAGGGGGTAAGTTGGGTTCACACTCACTCAAGCACTTCTGTAGAGATACTATAGCACAACTGGATTTAATAAAAACAAGAATATTTATTTTATTGATTGCTGAAAAATAATACTGATGACTTCCAAATGTGGAACAGATTATCTTGAACAGAAGATTGGGCACACCCCTAAAAGCTGTAATAAAATGATTAATTGGTACCTATTCCATCTTCCTACAAGAACTCCTATTCATATCCTATCCATATCTCCTACCAATCACATGGTGATCTTAGCTGAATTGAGTTGAGAGTAACTACTTGAGCCCCGGGCCATAGTCAAAAGACGGCCTCAAGGTGGCTCTATAAATCCAGGAGGACGTCATATGACGTCCTCGCGTCCTACAGCCACTGGGGGGCGCGCGCGCCCACCCGGTGCATCCCCAAGATGCCAATGCGCGTGCCTGGCAAACACGATGTCCGCGAGGTACCCGCAATCGGCAATGACAGAGCAGGGACGTGGAGCTCTGTGTGTAAACACAGAGCTCCACGTCCTGTCAGGGAGAGGAGACAGATGCTGTGTCCCTTGTACATAGGGACACAGCATCGGTCACCTCCCCCAGTCAGTCCCCCTCCACACACAGTTAGAACACACCCAGGATACACATTTAACCCCTTCCTCGCCCCCTAGTGTTAACCCCTTCCCCAGTGGCGTAACTAGAGACTTCAGGGCCCCGGTGCAAGAAATCATGAAGGCCCCCCCCCCCCCCCCCGAAAAGACTGATTTTGATACTTAATTTTTTTACACTGTACAACAAAGTAAAACAATTCTGTTTCTGATTTCACATGAGGGGGGGTGGCTGCAGTGGCAGTGCCATCCTCTCCCACCACCACCTTTGCCTCTTACTGATCTCATCACTATTCCCCCACAACCTCTGTTGTAGAAGTAATAGGGGGATAGGGATGAGATCAGTGGTGCTCCTCCCCCGCCTTCTCTCATTGGTGTCAGCCCCCAGTCTCAGCGCTGCCTCTGCCCAGGCCCAGATTTATTCCCTTTGCTGCCCCAAGGCCAGGTCCTTCAATGCCACCCCCCCCCCCCACACACACACACCATCACATAGGGGGACTCCCCAGAGAGTCTCCCCCTACATCAGGGTCCCCAGAAAGTCTCCCCCTACATCAGGATCCCCAGAGAGCCCCCCCTACACCAGGGTCCCCAGAGAGTCTCCCCCTACATCAGGGTCCCCAGAGAGTCTCCCCCTACATCAGGGTCCCCAGAGAGTCTACCCCTACATCAGGATTCCCAGAGAGCCCCCCTTACACCAGGGTCCCCAGAGAGCCTCCCCTCTTACATTAGTGTCCCCAGAGAGTCTCCCCTCTTACATTAGTGTCCCCAGAGAACCCCACCTTACAACAGGGTCCCCAGAGAGTCTCCCCTTACATCAGGGTCACCAGAGAGCCCCCCTTACACCAGGGTCGCCAGAGAGTCTCCCCTTACACCAGGGTCCCCAGAGAGTCTCCCCTTACACCAGGGTCCCCAGAGAGTCTCCCCTTACACCAGGGTCCCCAGAGAGTCTCCCCTTACACCAGGGTCCCCAGAGAGTCTCCCCCTACATCAGGGTCCCCAGAGAGTCTCCCCCTGCATCAGGGTCCCCAGAGAGTCTCCCCCTGCATCAGGGTCCCCAGAGAGTCTCCCCCTGCATCAGGGTCCCCAGAGAGTCTCCCCCTGCATCAGGGTCCCCAGAGAGTCTCCCCCTGCATCAGGGTCCCCAGAGAGTCTCCCCCTACATCAGGGCCCCCAGAGAGCCCCCCTCTTACATTAGTGTCCCCAGAGGCCCCCTTCCTTACATTAGTGTCCCCAGAAGCCCCCTCTTACATTAGTGTCCCCAGAAGCCCCCCCTTACATTAGTGTCCCCAGAAGCCCCCCTTACATTAGTGTCCCCAGAAGCCCCCCCTTACATTAGTGTCCCCAGAAGCCCCCCTTACATTAGTGTCCCCAGAAGCCCCCCCCTCTTACATTAGTGTCCCCAGAAGCCCCCCCTCTTACATTAGTGTCCCCAGAAGCCCCCCTTACATTAGTGTCCCCAGAAGCCCCCCCTCTTACATTAGTGTCCTCAGAAGCCCCCCCTCTTACATTAGTGTCCCCAGAAGCCCCCCCTCTTACATTAGTGTCCCCAGAAGCCCCCCTCTTACATTAGTGTCCCCAGAGGCCCCCTTCCTTACATTAGTGTCCCCAGAAGCCCCCCCTCTCTTACATTAGTGTCCCCAGAGGCCCCCTTCCTTACATTAGTGTCCCCAGAAGCCCCCCTCTTACATTAGTGTCCCCAGAGGCCCCCTTCCTTACATTAGTGTCCCCAGAAGCCCCCCCTCTTACATTAGTGTCTCCAGAGGCCCCCTTCCTTACATTAGTGTCCCCAGAAGCCCCCCCTCTTACATTAGTGTCCCCAGAGGCCCCCTTCCTTACATTAGTGTCCCCAGAAGCCCCCCCTCTTACATTAGTGTCCCCCTTCCTTACATTAGTGTCCCCAGAAGCCCCCCCTCTTACATTAGTGTCCCCAGAGGCCCCCTTCCTTACATTAGTGTCCCCAGAAGCCCCCCCCTCTTACATTAGTGTCCCCAGAGGCCCCCTTCCTTACATTAGTGTCCCCAGAAGCCCCCCTCTTACATTAGTGTCCCCAGAAGCCCCCCTCTTTAATCAGGGTCCCCAAACAGCTGATTCCCCCTTGCAGAAGTTCCCCCCTGTACCTGGCTGGTGGAGGTGGCGATCTGCAGCTCTATAGTGTCCACACAGGCAGGGGGATCTCCCTGGGGCTTGTAGTACTCAAGTGCAGTGTATACAGAGAGGGGGAGGGGCCTCTGACCCGTGCATCAACAACAGTGTGCAAGCAGAGAGAAAGTGAAACTGATACCTGCCTCGGGTCAGAGGCCCCTCCCCTTCTCTGTATACACTGCACTCGAGTACTACAAGCCCCAGGGAGATCACGCTGCCCACACAGGCACCATAGAGCTGCCGATCTCCAGCTTCCACCTCCTACCACATCTCCCCACTGCACTCTAAACAGCCAGCCAGAGGTGCAGGGGGAGATGCCGGGTCTTGGGGAGGTGGTTGCTGCTGCCCCTGCATTTACTGCCAGTGCCTTGTCAGCACCCGATCCAGCGGCAGAACGGCTCCACACTGGCAGGCGGTGGGCGGGCCCCTCACACGGGCGGCGAGCGGGCCCCCCCGACTTGGCTAAACCACAGGGCCCAGTCGCAACCGCGACTGCTGCACCAATGAAAATTCCGCCACTGCCCTTCCCTGACAGTCACATTTATACAGTAATCAATGCATTTTTATAGCACTGTTCGCTGTATTAATGTGAATGGTCCCAAAAATGTGTCAAAAGTGTCCGATGTGTCCGCCGCAATATCGCAGTCCTGACAAAATTCGCAGATCGCCGTATTACTAATGTAGCGCCCCCTTTACTTTTTAGTGCGGGCACTAGTCTAAATTTAGCAGGAATGGGAGAGTTACCTTGCTCACTGCTGACCTCACTGCTGCAGGTGGCAGCAGTGAGGTCAGGGTCGTGTGGATACTTCTCCTCGGCAACCAATCAGGAGGGTTATTCGCCTCGCTGTGCATGCTGTTGCCTTGCCGCCATCCACCAGGACAATCGTCCCACCCTCGTAGACTCAGTAGATAGACTGAGTCTGCAATTTACAAGTGGTCCTGGGCTGTCCGTTCCATAAGAGGAAGCCGATCGATGGAGAACCTGTCTGGGGGATACCGAGCACGAGGCTGGTGTCTCAGGAGAGGCTTACTTGCTCATCGAAGGACACTTTGTTTCTGAGAGGCTGGACGATGGTCGCCTATCAGTTCCTGACATAACTAAAGATGTTTGAAGGAGATCCGGGTCCTGCATCCAGAAGGATTTTGGACCAAAACTATCTCCACCTTTAGGAGGGTCTGTGGCAGAGACTTCACCCTAAAGTTTCCGAGTGACACTCTGGCCGCTAGGCTGGTGAGAGAGGCCTATCCAGATGTACTATACCCACTCTGGCTAGAGTGGCGATGAAAGTTGTCGTTGGAAGTAGGATTGTTTTCAGGAACCAGTTACACCTGAATCTATCACCTTCCATTCCTTCTATCCCTTCACCTTTCTACTATGTACCATTTTTACCCTGTTGGGTTATAAAAGCACAGAAAAGACACCTGTCGTGTGGACATTGGCTTTATTACAACTCTCAACCAGTACCCTAGACGGCGGGAAGATAGAGGTAACGTGCCACCTAAATCAAACCAGCAGCTCCTTCTGGGGTAGTGTTACATATATATATATATATATATATATATATATATATATATATATATATATATACACAGTATATACATGTAGCACTACCCCCTCAGGAGCCGCTGATTAGATTTGGAATCAGCATGTTTAAGTTACCTCTGTGTGGTGTCTAGGGGTGAAGGTGGTGAGCAGAGCAGTGACTGAATGTCCAGGCTGATAGTTGAATTTTCCAATGCTTCCAATTTTCCAAAAATTGGGAACCCAGTAAGTCACTGGGGTCCCTGACAGTATCAGTTGCTCTGAGCTATGAAGCCCAAAGTTCGTAGCTCCGCAAAGTGTATGCCCCGGCCAGGTAGGCCATAGTGGCAGCCTCGTCGCGTGCGCGCACCCTGAAGGTGGGTGCCGCACCTGCGACCTGCTGCAGGTAGGAGACCCGGGTAGAAGACCCGGACAAAAAGGCGCTCACATCAGTTATACCCTCTCCCACCATGCCCAGCGAGGGAAACACTCCTCCGATTGGCTGCTAAAGGAAAGGCGGCTCTGTTCTGAAACCCTTCTGGCACCATCTGCTGCCCAAGGATGGTAACATATCCTCAGCACAGAGAGTGGGACCACAGGCAGCCCAGCCCGAAACGCAAATTTAGGGAATTAACATGGATGAGAACAGGGTAACTCTCTCATCCTCCCACTAAATTTACAATAGTGCCCATAACTGACAGTAGGGGGCGCTGCATACACAGTGTGGCCTGGATTCACATACATCGGCACATATTTATGCCACCGTAGCGTATCTCTTTTCGGTTCTCATATGAGCAGGAGTCAGATGTGTTCTGGTTCATCGTTTCAGGTCCGATTTCAGCCCAAATTTTGGGCTGAATTTGGACCTGAAACGGACCAAAAGAAGCATGAACTGAGCCTTAGGCGCCGTACACACGGCAGAGAACCTCGACGGGCAGAACACATCGTTCCGGCCGTCGAATTCGGTGACCCGCCCGTCGGGAATGGCAACCAGCCATTCTTCCAGGCGGGCCGTCGAGGAAATAGAGAGCGTGCTCTCTATTTCGGCTCGACGGGCTTCCCGACGGGAAGCTCGCCGAGACCGTACACACGGCCGAGGTCCTCGCTGGAATGTGCATTCCAGCGAGGTTCTCGCTGGTTTTCAGCGAGAACCTCGGCCGTGTGTACGGCGCCTTAAGTAAGAAGAGAGTCCAGGCCGGATTTTCCCCCAACAAGTGCTACTGACACTCAGTTGACATGATGGTACTTGAAGCTTTCCACCTGCCCTCTCCAGGCACCAACATGCAGATATGCTTGATATGCATATATGCATTTATTTGTATGATTGTTAATAATTATCTGGTGTGCTCTGATTACCAATAATTATTGATTTCAGTCAGCCTAGAGATAAGAACATCAAAAGGCTGTCCCCATGTACAAATTATTACAATCTTTTACATATTGAGAGTTCAGATTAGCTTGGTTTCTTTCATGTGTATGCCAAAACTTTGAGTTCAGTTTAACAGAGTAGTATGCCTTCTTTTGCTAATATAACAATTCAGTTCTCTGGAGAATTCAATGAGGCATGACTATACAATGACAGTAACAGCCTTGGCGAAGGACAGGCCAGGACCTTCAGCAGAGGAATATATCTTTTAGTGTCACAGAAAGATGTATGTATATAGAAAGATATACCGAGAGACAGAAACAGAGAGATATACTGCAATATTAGTTTTGTGCAGAGAGAATTTTTAGTGTATTAATAATTCTTAAAACTGCAGTTAAATAGAAAATGTAGTTCAAATATATTCCAGGACAGGTTATTTAAGACTAATACGATGTTAGTACACATACTTTGATAAAAACAGGAAATAAAAGATAATGAAATATCTGCACTAATAAAAAAATAAAATACAATACAAAAAAAGATATTATCTGATAGAAAACAAGCAAAAGTAAGCTCTGTTGCTCTTCATTGACAACAATGAAATGTAAAAATCTTTGCAGGAAACTTTAACACCTATAAGGTATATGGGTGTTTGTGCTTTGCTTCTGTCCTGGGTTTGTGAACCTGAATCTGCAATGCATTGATCTTATTCCTCCCTACATGGCAAACACTAAGGCCTCGTACACACAGACAAGAATCTCGTCAGGAAAAAAACGTTTTTTCCCAACGAGATTCTTGGCAAGAATCTCTTGCCACCCGAGTGTACACACTGACAT
Organism: Rana kukunoris; assembly: GCA_029574335.1. Classification (NCBI taxonomy): domain Eukaryota; kingdom Metazoa; phylum Chordata; class Amphibia; order Anura; family Ranidae; genus Rana; species Rana kukunoris. The sequence continues at coordinate 266,202,926 of CM056050.1, read as the reverse complement.
TTCAAAAGAACCGTGGTTCTCTTGAAAGGCAAGACCGCGGTGACGTCATCGCGTACGATGAGCATGTGCTCATCACATTCCATGCCTTCGCCGCCATCTTGCTTCACCCTACCTATGCCGTGGAAGCTACCGTGCATGCGTCAAAGTCATTTCGAGCATGCGCAGGTTTCCACGGCGACAGGTAAGTATACACACTCTCGGGTTTCTCGTCGGGAAACAGGCCGACAAGAATCTCAACGAGAAAAAATAGCGCAGGTTCTCTATTTTTCTCGTCGAGATTCTGGGCAGATGTCCTGACGAGAAACCTGAAAGCCCCGTACACACAAATGGTTTTCTCGGCAACTCTGCCATCAGTTTTCTTGCTGTTTTTTGTCAAGAAAATCGGTCGTGTGTACGAGGACTTAGTGTGCACATCTCAGGACACATCTGACTTGCTTTTGCGTTTTATGCCTGCGTACAAAAACACCATCACTATACAGGAGTGGTGGTGCACAATCCAATAGCAACTGATTAGATCTCAGCTTGCAGGAAGGGGGTAACCTCTCCTCTTAGTTTGGGCCATCCTCACAGGAAGTGACCTGCTCACCCTCCCCTTTTGGCAGAACCATATGTATCCATATGTATTGGGTGGGTAGAGTGCAGTGGTGAATGCTGGTGTACATTAGGGAAGAAAGATGGGTAGGAGTTCACTAGTAGAACTGTGCCTGGTTCCCCCACATGGGCTTCCCCTGCTTTGAGTTTAAGGACACCTTATATGCAGCATAAGCCTAAAGGAATAGGGAACTGAAATGGTACTAGAAGATGTGGAGTTTTTGGACTGATACCAAAAGTGCATTCATTAATTCACCAATGATTCTGAGTATATGCCATACAGTGTAAACCTGATCACGTTGAGAGTTGGTAGAGGCTTGTGGAAAGATGTCTACCCTCCTGACAGTGAGTAGAGGATCCCCCAAATAGTTCTTAGATGACCTGAGGCCCCTTGTCACAAAGGCCCCGGGTGCGCAGCAAGATCATCAGAACCAAAGACTGCAACCATGTGTGGAATACAAGGCCTTGTGAAGGAAGGAGTAAGTCCTGATCATACAAAGGGTCAGTGCTGGACTGAACCGGGGAATGATGATATGTAGTTTTGAATCTATTATCTGTACATGCAGCAGGGTTGCCAACCTCCCGCAGCATTTTTTACTGACAAAACATGGAAAAGTTACTGGCGAAGCACATTTTTTGCTGACAACCTGAGAAATTGCAGAACACCTATTGAAAACTAACACAGTGAATAAACAGTATAAACATGATATTGAAACACTGAAAATTCCTATAACAAAGTCATTTATTTGATTTACACTTAAAAAGTCAACACAGCATTAAATTATCAGCCCCTGATATTTACTGGCAGTTTTTACAATTTACTGGCAGTTGGCAACCCTGAGTCATGCAGTGAGCAGACAATATGGGACTGAGTGGGCTTTGGGCAAGTTACAGTACCAAGGCAACCCTTGGAAAGCCCTATACTCCTATAAGCCCTGGCAGAGCAACACATTTACAGGACAGCTAGGAGGCAGTCTACAAGCTGCCAGAAGCCCTTTACATTCAATACAGGATTTAACAACTTTGCGCCCGCGATATAGCCGAATGATGGCTACAGCGCGGACCCCAAATGACGGGAGGACGTCAATAGACTCAGAGACTTGGGTGATCACAGATCCGAGTAAGGGGCCTTACCACGTGATCAGCTGTTGGCCAATGACAGCTGATCCGGTGATGTAAACAAAAGCCGGTAATCTTTATTTTTTTTTCTCACTTCGATCACCGGCTTATGTGTAAGGGACATCGGGCCCGAAGAGGAAGGAGGCAATTCTGCCTCCTCTGTGCAGACAGTACCCCCTGCCAGTGCCACCTGCAAGTGTCCACAGTGCCCAACAGTGCCACCTATCAATGCCCATGAGTGCGACCTATCACTGCCCACACGTGCCACCTATTAGTGCTGTAACGGAATGCACCGTGACAGACTGAGATATTCCTATGTCTAGGGTCACCTTATGTCCACTAGGGCCATAGGGTGACAAAGAATCATAATTCATATGTTACAGAAGACATTATTAAGGGACATTAATAATAATTCATGTTTGCAGGATGTCTTCAAATACCAAAAGCGGTTAGCTATTTAATCTGGGCACACATGCTTTTGAAAGGTGTTAATTCAGGTCTAGAAGACCAGAGTGAGTCATACCTTTGTATAATATGCTATTGAAATATCTTAAGGTGTTGGCTATTCATGTGAAAGACATTCCGTTGAAGGTGTGGATTGCACCCACTCTCACAAGACTCTGCCATTGTGTGATAAAGCTGCCTAGATAAACTTATTCAACTAGATGTCTGTGTTATTATTAAAGGTTAATTGAACACTATTGAAGATGCGGTGCCGACCGGTCTACATGGTTAGCTTACCTGAATGCCTTTTAGAGTGTGATTGAAGCCCCCCATGGTGTGAAGGAGGGTGGAGATTGCATTGTCCTGTGATTAACTGTATTATGCTGTACTGGATATAAGCAAGCTAAGGAAACCAATAAATTCATTCATATATCTTTGGAAGCAAGAACGGAGCTCTGTCTCGTCTTATTCTGGGAAAGGATATGGATCGGGTATGCAATATTGTCGGAGTGTGTCAGATAAGCTTGTCGTGGTTGGATGGAAGGTCGTAAGCGGTGGTGACCGTTACAAGTGCCACCTATCAATGCCCACCAGTGGTGCCAATCAGTGCCTCATCAGTGCCACCTAGCAGTGCTGCCTATCAGTGCCCATTACTGCCACCCATCAGTGCCACCTATCAATGCCACCTATTAGTCCCACTTCTCAGTGCCCACCAGTGCCACCTATCAATGCCCTTCAGTGCCACCCATCAGTGCCACCTCTCAATATAACCTCTCAGTGCCCACCAGTGCTGCCTATCAGTGCCCACCAGTGCCGCCTTATCGGTGCCCATTAGTGCAGCCCATCAGTGCAGCCCATCAGTGCCCATCAGTGCAGCCTCACCAGCATACATCAATGAAGGCTAAAAATTACCCGTTTGCAAAATGTTATAACAAAATATATATATTTTTTTGTATTTTATTTATTTTTTTAACCAAAAAAAACAACCTGCAGAGGTGATTAAATACCACCAAAAGAAAGCTCTATTTTTGGGTACAGTGTTGTACGACCACGCAATTGTCATTCAAAGTGCATCAGCGCTGAAAGCTGAAAATTGGTCTGGGCAGGAGGGGCTGTTTAGGTGCCCAGTAAGCAAGTGGTTAAATCTATTGTTCCACTATGTCAGAACGCTGTTATCTGCTCAATAACTCCATGACACTTAAATAAAGTGCTACGGTCTGAAGATAACAGCTAGATCTTTCTGAACACAATTTCCGTATATTATTAGTATGCTTTTATAATTGTGGTTTATGCTAACGTTAGACTTCCTCTTTCATGTTACCCTTTATTATTCACAGATTTTCTCTACCTGCTTGTGTTTAATAGACTGTGCACACAGTATGCATTTTGAACCTTAGCAATCCTCTGGACGTAAAAGTAATATGCTAAATAACATGGTTTCTTAAACTTTTTTTGTATTGCTGCGCACTAAAAAGACCAAAAAATGTTAACTGCACACCACTAAATTGTAATTCGTAATTCCTTTGGTTTGTCCCTTAGAGCCGGTTCACACAGGGGCGACCTGGGATCCGAATTCAGGTTGCCTCAGGTCGCCCCTAGCCGCCTCAAGTCGCACTGCTTGAAGAAATGAATGTAAGTGAATGGAGCCATCTTAATGCACACTACTGCAGTCGCTCTGACTTAAAAAAAGGTTCTTGCACTACTTCCTTCTGACTTGTAGGCGACTTATACACATAGGGCCAGATTCAGGTAGAGTTAGGCTGGAGTATCAGTTATACGCCAGCATAACTCTCACTTTGAGCTGGCGTTTCTGTTTTCTGTAAGCAGAAAACAAGACACCCCAGGTTGTAGTTCCTATACGAGCGGCGTAATTGTATTTCGCCGTCGTATCGGAACTGCAATTTAAAAAATGGTGCTCGGGGCGTTCCCGCTGATTAATGCCGAGAATATGTTAATCAGCGAGAATCGGCAATTCACGATCGTACTCGGGCCCGACGCAGTGACTTTCCGACGTTTCCGTAAGCGATACGCGGCGTAAAGAAAAACATGCCCCCAAGGTGGAGTATCCTATGTTAAGTATGGCCGTCGTCATCGCGTCGAATTTAAAAAATTTCACGTCGTTTGCGTAAAACGTCCATGAATGGGGATTGACGTCATTGACGTTCACTGACAGAATTTGGAGCATGCGCACTGACAGTCGACGCATGCGCAGTACGTTCGCCGCGGGATCGCGCCTAGTTTAAATAACACACGCCCCCTCCCTGCCCAATTTGAATTCCGCCGGCTCATTTTCGCTACGCCGCCGCAACTTTAGGAGCAAGTGCTATGTGAATAACAGTACTTGCTCCTAAAGTTTCGGCGGAGTAACGTAAATGAGAAACGTTACTCCAAAATAAAGATTCACCCATCTACCTGAATCTGGCCCATTGATTTCAATGGAAGTCGCCTCCAAGTTGGATCACCGTTCATAGTGAGGCAACTTTACAGGAATTCGCCCCAGTGTGAACCTGTTCTAAGGTAAACCCCTCCCTCCCACAGGGGAACTCCACGCCAAATTTTAAATAAAAAAACGACATGGGTTTCCCCTCCAAGAGCATACCAGGCCCTTAGGTCTGGTATGGATTTCAATGCGAACCCCCTATCCTGAAAATCCCCTAGGTCCCCCCCAAATCCATACCAGACCCTTATCTGAGCACGCAGACCAGGAAAGGGGGTGGGGATGAGCAAGCGCCCCCCCCCCCTCCTGAACATACCAGGTGGCATGCCCTCAACATGGAGGGGTGGGTGCTTTTTTCTGCACAGGTGCTCAATTCTGGGTTGAACTTGGGATAAGCAGTGTACAGAGGGGCAGCAGGGTGAGGTACAGGTGGTTAGCATGGCAGACTACAAGGGTCTAGCAGGGAAGAGCCTAAGAGTTTTAGCAGGGCAGAGCACATGGGCATCAGCACAGCAAAGTATAGGGGTCAACAGGGAGTACAGATGTTGGTAGGGCAGAGTACAGGGGGTCGGCAGGGCACATTATGTGGAAGCAGGGTACATAACATTGGAGCAGAACACTTAGCATGGGAGCGGCGTACATTACATTTGGGTGGGACACATTACCTGGGAGAAGGGCACATTACAGAAGCAGTGTCTTTCTCATGCAGAGCGACGCACGGAATCAGCTGTGATAGTACTGGTTGTGGTACACTGTTCCCACCAGTCCTCCTCTCCATCCCATGTTATGTCAGATACATACACCTGGAATATACAGGAAGTGAGGAGGGGTTGTTGGGGAACAGCTTGCCACAATAAGACACACAGCAGCTTCCCTTAGTAGCTCTGTATGCGGGGAAGTGTGGGGATGAAATCTACTCATCAGCGGACTGCAATGTCAGGTAGAATCCCCTGGGGACCTCTCATGGAAGCCTAGGGTTCCACATAACCCTAGTTGAAAAATATTGGTTTAAAGGACAAGTAAACTGTTCCCTCACTCCCTTGACCTCAGAAAAAAGCCCCATAGACTTCTATGCAGGACACTTGGGCGATGACATCATACATGTCTTTGGAGGTCTATTGCATATGCACGCACACTGGGAAGAGGAGGCTGGGGAAAAAAATTAAATACTGTAGCTGCTGACTTTTAATATATGGACACTTACTTGTCCAGGCAGCCAGCTATGTTGGCATCCTAGCTGATGTTCGGATTGTCTGTTGGGTGCTGCCATTCGTCGTAAGAGAAACTGGCAGTGAAGCCTTTCTAACTGGCCCAGCGGCAGAGGAAGGAAGCGGGGGGCCAAATTTCTGAGGGACGTCGCTGCGACACTGTCTCCTGGAAGTAGGGAAGGGTACCTGTCCAAAATAGGTACCCGTCCTGCCCTCCCCCTGAATGGTGCTAAATGTGGCACCGAAGGGGGGGAGGAAGCCGATAAGTGGAGGTTCCACTTTTGGGTGGAAATCCGCTTTAGTTTATAATGTCTGATCTTGATACATCAAATGAGGAACAAGCAGTCATCTGAAATATTAGGGGGATAGCACAAGACACTTGATCTAGATCAACGGAAAGTGTAAATCCATTCCTGAGTAGCTACTGTCAATCTGCATCCTTTACACTACATTTTACACTATATTCTCTATGAAAATTGCACTGAGCACATAGGAGAAAGAGCACATGACAGCGTGGGCTGAAAAAGGGCTAAGAATAGGAGAGGAATGGTTTAAGGATATGATGTTGGGAGCAAAGGGGAGGTGGTTATAACTTAGGCCGCGTACACACGACCCAGAACCTCGACGGGCAGAACACATCGTTCCGCCCGTCGAGGTTCTCTCCCGGCCGTCGAATTCGGCGACCCGCCCGTCGGGAATGGCAACCAGCCATTCTTCCAGGCGGGCCGTCGAGAAAAAAGAGAGCGTGCTCTCTTTTTCGGCTCGACGAGCTTCCCGACGGGAAGCTCGCCGAGACCGTACACACGGCCGAGGTCCTCGCTGGAATGTGCATTCCAGCGAGGTTCTCGCTGATTTTCAGCGAGAACCTCGGCCGTGTGTACGGCACCTTAGAGAAACCTAAATCAGCAGTAGACAGCGAGGTGAGAAATCTGACCCACCATCTTGGTGGAAGTGTAGTTAAGGAAAGCCCAGAGTGAAATGACAAAAAAGACAAATAACGGAGGGCTGGGCATGACTGTGTGAGGAGTAGTGCAACAAAAGGGTTAAGGAAGGAAGGAGGTGCTTTCAGGGGAGTGGCTGTAGGAGGTCTGGTGACTGGGTAGGAGGAACCCCCTTTATAAAGGGGGGCGGGGGCACACGTGGGACATTCAAGGAAGTGTAGCACGCTGGGAGGCAGGTTTTTCCTTGCTCCCAGCTTTCATTGAGAAGACAGATTGGGGACTTTAAGGCTGGGTTCACACTTGTGGGTGCATATTTCAGCTTTTTTATCTCTGCAGATAGATAAGGGAAGTGTTCAGCAGATTAGCTCCGTTTTTGCTGTGAATTTGGAGACCTGGGAGAAGTTCCGAGTGAGAGGAGAGTGGGGGAGAAATGTATTGAGCTGAATGAGAGAAATTCCTGAAGAGAACTGAACACATCTGCGAATCAGCTGCGTACCCATAGAAGATAATGAGACTGAATTCGCACCTGAGCCGCACCGCAAGGCCTCCACAACGCATACGGATTTCCGGCAATGCGCAGTGCGAATGCATCGCACATATGTGAACCAGCCTCATTGAAAACAATGTATTTAAAAATGTTATGCGTATTAGATGCGGTTTAAGCCGCAACCAATTTGCACAGGTGTGAACCCGGCCTTAGGCGGCATCTGCTTCACAAACACCCCCGGAGGGCTTGATTCACAGGTGGGTGGCTGTATGGGACGAGGCGGGGGGGTCGGGTACAACCGCGTTGGGGTCCCCACGCGCTCGGCGGCCGCGGGTTTTTTATTGTTGCTTCCCAGGGCCCGGGTCACAAACACGGCGGATGTACAGGAGCCCCCGGGTGGATCCTGGGTGTGGGGGGGGATGGAGCAGCCCCCCCCCTCCACCACACTCACTGGGACATCAAGGGGGGATCTCAATGGGACAAAAACGTGGGGGAACAGCCGGGGGTCGTCCAGGATCGCGACCACCGGTTCCAGGGCAGTGGAGAGGCCGGAGTCCCCGGATCGGAGAAGGGAGGTCGAGCGGAGGTCCGTCGGTGGGAGCAGCGGAACGGAGACGTCCACAGCCGGGTCGAGTGGTAGAGGACGATCCGCCGGGAGGCTGGGATCTTCGGCCTCCAGGCCTTCCGTGCCTGGGAGGCAGATGTCAGCGAGGACGCCGGCCTCGGAAGATCGTTTGGAGGGGGAGGCATCAGGATCGTAGGAAGAGGGTCGCATGGATGAATCGCCTGCGGTAGAGTTTCCGGGTGACGGCTGTGTGGGATGTTCCCGGCCAGCCTGGTGAGTCCACTAACAATACTTTTGGGGAATTTTTGTTACTGCAGGGTGTTCGCTGGTGGGGGGCGGGGGTCCCCCTGTAATTGGGGGGGTAATGTTTGCCGACAACCAGGGGCCCCGGGGGGGCAGAAGTGTTGCCTGCTGCCCAGGGTTCCCCGGGGGGGGGGGGTTACAGGATTTGTTGTGTGTTCTTTTTTGGGACCTGGTACAGCGTTGCCGGGGGGGGGGGGACGCCATCTCAGGCGGCACCCTGGGTTAGGGGATCGGCTTAGGGGGGTTCCTGTGGCTGTTGGGGTACGTGGGTGGTGCAGGACAGTAGTTCCTGACATGACACGGGGCGTGAGAAGACGGGGGGGGGTCAGGACGAACGTGGTACGGATGGCTGATGCGGCCGAAGGTGAGTTATATATGTATGCTGGGGGGCTCATCTGAAGCAGGAGGTCAGGGAAAAAATCGAAAAAGGTGAGTATGCAGAGATTCTTTCCCTGTTGCTTTTGGAGAAGTTTAATTTGGATAGGGTGAAGCCAGACAGTTTTTGGAAAAGGATGACGAGGTGAAGAGAAGGTAGGGGTGATTCCTCGTACGTTCGGCGATTGGTTGCAGGCATTTGCGATCATGGCCAGCGCCTTGGGGAGAAGAGCCCGGAGCACTGTTCTGCGCTTTTCTGCTATATGGACGCTATGTGGGAAGCTTATCGGGTATATGGGGGGTCAGGGGGGTTAAAGTATGACAAGCAGTTTTATCAGCGGCGGGCTGGGCGCCCTACGCTGCGATGGGACCACAAAGATATCAGTTTGTGGATACGGATGATTTCCGCGCCCCGGTCAAATACTCAGTTTTTCAGGGCGGGGCTGAGGGTACGCCCACTTCTGGAAAAAAATGGGGGGGTGTGTTGGGGAACCAACGCCAGTGAGGGGGGAAAGGAGGGGACCTTTTTTGCGTAGATACCCAGACAGGGCGGTGGCGCCGCTGCTCGTGGAGGAGTTTTTCCGAGGGATTTGTCATTCCCTGTTCTTTGTCGAAGGTGCAGGGGGATCGTGATTGACTCGGGGGCAATGGAGGGTATGCTGCTGGGGGACAAGGTGGTGGACCTCCGGCTGGTGTTCCGGGGGGATGTTGGGGTGGAATGAGGTTCAGCTAAGGGAGTTGCAGTCACTGCTTGGTAAGTTGACCTTCGCCTGTCGTATCATTCCCATGGGCAGGGTGTTCTGCGGACGGCTGTCGGCAGCTACAGTGAGGGCAGGGCCCCCGACTCCTTCCATTCGCTGGTCAGGGGAATGTAAGGTGGATCTGCAGGTGTGGCACACCTTCTGGGAAGAGTACAATGGGCGGGCGTTTTGTATGTTGGGGCCGGTGAGGAACTTTGATTGGTAGATCGTCAGGGACGTGGCGGGCTCCATGGGTTACGGGGGCTTTCTTCAGGGGACAATGGAGCGGGGAGGCGTGGCCGGAGTCCTGGGTGGCAGCGGGTTTTTAAAAGGAACCTGGTGCTGCTGGAGCTCTGTCATGTGGTGGTAGTGATCGAGCTGTGACAATATGGGGTTGGTGGAAGTTATCAACCAAGTTTCCGGATCCTCGTTGCCGGTGGTTCGGTTGCTGTGCCACCTCGTGTTGCACTGTTTACACTGGAACATCTTTCTGTACGCTGGGCACATTCCGGGGTGTAGACAACAGACTCGCTAAAGCTCGGTTTTTCAGTGGGACAAGTCAGAGAGCTGGCTACGCAGGAAGACAGAGGAGGGGCCCCAGGCCCGGGGGGGATGTGGGGCATTGCGTTGGGGTTGCCACAAGCTGGCTCAGGAGGTCGGTGAGTGGGCCGATGTGGGCTGCGTATGCGAAGGTAAGGGACGAATGGTCTGTGTTAAAACGGCGGGTGGATGCCGAGCTGGGGGAGGTGGAGCTGGGTTGGTTGGTGGTGTATTTTGTGGCTGGACAGATGGGGAAAAAAGGGGGAGTAAAACAGGCGGGTAAGGATTACAGAAAAGTCACGTTCTTAGGGAACAACGGGGACCGGTGAATTTTCGATTTTGCGGAAGATTTGTGGCGTTTTAGGGGACATCCAGTTATGGGGTGAGTTTTTTACTCCATACGGTTTGTGGTGGCGTTTTTTCAAGTTTTTTAGGGTGGGTGAGTTGGTTGGCCCTTCCAGATAGGTGGCGGGAGGTCTAATGGTAGAGGATGTGCAGTCGGAGGAGGACAGCGTGGTTTTCGGCTTTGTGGGTCCAAAACGGATCAGAGGGAAAAAGGGGGTGGATGCGTTTGTATCCTTTGCTGGGTTCGGGGGGCCTGCCCTGTGCGGACGGTGCAGGAGTTTTTTAACGATACGCACTGGGTTGGAGGGGCCCTTCTTTATGCATGGGGATGGTTCGTTTGTGTCACGGTTTCAGTTGGGACAGGTGTGTAAGAAATGTCTGACAACGGCTGGGTTTGCTGAGTTACAATTTACCTCACACACACCGCATTGGGGCGGCCAGGTGCGGGTTGGATGAGGTGGCGGTCAAAAAGGATCGGGTGGTGGGGAATCTAGAAGATTTCGTTCTTGTGTGCGCCAACACATGGCGCTGGATTGAGGTGTGGTGGTGAGGTATGGACTGGAGGAGGTGGGTTCATGATATTCCGGAGGGTCGTGGCATGATTATCACTGTTGTTATTTGTTTTCAGAGGGAGGTCACTCACACCGCGTGTGGATCATGGGGCATTATTCTGTTTGCAAGGGGGGGCAAGGAGAGTGGATGCTAGGCCCGGATGTAGACAGTTGGGGATTTCCAGGCGGGAGGTGAGAATTCGTTGGCTGGAGGTTTCCTGGGATGGGGTAGGGCAGGGTGCTGCCGGAGGTGCAGCGCTATGCCCGGATCGACCGGCCGCCCGACGTGTCAGTTTTACACGTGTGGGGCAATGACCTGGGGGGTTCGGCCGATGGGGGATTTGATCTCCGCTGTTAAGGCGGACATACTCATGTTCAGAGCAGCTTTTCCAGGGATGTTGCGGGTGTGGCCTGACATAGTAGCTCGGACCACATGGTGCATTGCAAGGTCAGTGGCTAGCAAGAGGAACAAGGTGGTGGGGAGGTGTGTGGCTAAGCACGGGGGGTTGGTTGTTCGTTACACGGAGTTGGAGGTTAATGTGGGTCTGTACCTGCTTGTAGATGGTGTTCACCTAACCGTTGTGGGTATGGATTTGTGGGTACTAGGTTACAGGAGGGGATCTAGAGGGCCCTGCGGGTGTGGAGGGGTCCGTAAGGGAAATGGGGTTCCCCTTCCGGCCTGTGGCGGTGTCCTTTGGTCTTTGATGGTGACAGTTAACAGATGGAATGGAAATGGTGGGGGGGCTCATCGGTGGGATGGCCCCCGTATGGTGTTATTCCAGTGGAACGGTGTCCGCTGGAATACGGTTATGGTACACTGCGGTGTAAAAAGGGGGTGTCTTCGAGCTGGAGTCGGCTGGGGGCCGGATATGGTAATGGTAACGCAGTGTAATGGAAAATAAAAAGGTTTAAGTGGGGTTGCTGTCAAAGACCAAATTGGACGGGTGTTAATAAAGTTATTTGGGTTAAATGTTAATGAATAAAGTTTTGGTTACTTGGAATTAGTTAATTGGATTTAAATATTTAATTTGGTTTGAAAAAATAAATAGGCTGTCGTGGCCGAGTTTACTCCAACTCCTGTGTCTATCTCGTTAATGGGTAAATGGAAAAATGTTTAAAGAATTTGTGGGGGTTCTAAAGGTGAGGAGTAAAAGGTTGGACTATCTAATCTACACTAGTCAAGGAAAGCCCAGAGTGACATGACAAAAAAGACAAATAACGGAGGGCTGGGCATGACTGTGTGAGGAGTAGTGCAACAAAAGGGTTAAGGAAGGAAGGAGGTGCTTTCAGGGGAGTGGCTGTAGGAGGTCTGGTGACTGGGTAGGAGGAACCCCCTTTATAAAGGGGGGAGGGGGCACACGTGGGACATTCAAGGAAGTGTAGCACGCTGGGAGGCAGGTTTTCCCACCCACCCTCCCTGTTTTTGTGGTATGTTTGGTGTTGTGCGTCTGTTTTCTTTTCTTTCAGATTCGGAAGAGGGGTCATCACGACAGTGTTGGCGGTGTCCTTCGGTCTTTGATGGTAGATGTTAACAGATGGAATGGAAATGGTGGGGGGGGCTCATCGGTGGGATGGCCCCCCTTATGGTGTTATTCCAGTGGAACGGTGTCCGCTGGAATATGGTTATGGTACACTGGTAAAAAGGGGGTGTCTCCGAGCTGGAGTCGGCTGGGGGCCGGAGATGGTAATGATAACGCAGTGTAACGGAAAATAAAAAAGGTTTACGTGGGGGTGCTACCCAACCTCCCGTTTTGTGGTATTTTGGTGTTGTGCGTCTGTTTTCTTTTCTTTCAGGTTCTGAAGAAAGGCTGTCATGACAGTGTTGGCGGTGTCCTTTGGTCTTTGATGGTGACAGTTAACAGATGGAATGGAAATGGTGGGGGGGCTCATCGGTGGGATGGCCCCCGTATGGTGTTATTCCAGTGGAACGGTGTCCGCTGGAATACGGTTATGGTACACTGCGGTGTAAAAAGGGGGTGTCTTCGAGCTGGAGTCGGCTGGGGGCCGGATATGGTAATGGTAACGCAGTGTAATGGAAAATAAAAAGGTTTAAGTGGGGTTGCTGTCAAAGACCAAATTGGACGGGTGTTAATAAAGTTATTTGGGTTAAATGTTAATGAATAAAGTTTTGGTTACTTGGAATTAGTTAATTGGATTTAAATATTTAATTTGGTTTGAAAAAATAAATAGGCTGTCGTGGCCGAGTTTACTCCAACTCCTGTGTCTATCTCGTTAATGGGTAAATGGAAAAATGTTTAAAGAATTTGTGGGGGTTCTAAAGGTGGGGAGTAAAAGGTTGGACTATCTAATCTACACTAGTCATGGCTTTCACAATCAGTGGGTAAGACCACCTGAGACTGTAACTCAAGATCTAGATGAACAATAGATAACTAACCAGGTGTACCCGGGAATGGATCCACACTGTTGCAGGAGCAGTGTGACCACATGCAAACAGAGGTGTGCCAGGGTCTAAGGAGCCACCCGGTCTTCACCAGAGCCACTGGAGGTGTGGATGTTGTGCTGAGAGGCAGCTCCCAGGTTGTGGCTCTCTAGGACACCTGTGTGTGCACAGTGCAACCAAATAGTACACTGGAAGGACACTGGGTACACACAGACAGTATACTGATAGAGACACACACAGCAACAGGAATTTAAGGGATATAACTGCACAGCCAGAGGGAAACACCGAGAACAAGAACAGGATCAATACAAGACACAGAATAATGGAATACTCAGAAACAGCAAATGCCACAGAAACAGGGGAGTCCAGCTTCATCGTGGAGACTCGTTTCTCAAACACTAAGCCACAGGTGCAAAGGCTTATTTATATCTAGTTTCAGGGTGGATTGGCAGGAACCCGAGAAGCACGAACAGGAGGTAAAACCCAGCGCTGGATCCATTTACATAGAACCATGACAATGACTATGTTTATAAATGTAAAACTTTGTGGAATTGAAGTATGGGAAGAGGTTGGGGGGCTTGTGGAGCATGTTGTATTTTGGTTACAGCATCAACGGCTCCTTCACAGTGACAAAAATGTAAGATCGTTGGTAATGTTTGGACAGGTGGTTTAACCTTAATGGTCAAAAATATGTTTGACTATGTGGTGTTCATGAATAGGGATGAGCTTTGCGTTCAACTCGTACCCATGTTCGAATCGAACATTGGCTGTTCGACTGTTCGTCGAAATTCGAATAAAATTGGTCGTTAGCGCCAAATTTGAGTGACGCATCACGGCCCATAATTCACTGCGGCATTGTGCGCTGATGATTGGCTAAGCATGCACTATGACCCGCATGCTTGGCCAATCACAACGCGCAAAAAACGGAGAGCAATAATTGGCCAAAGCCAGGGTGGCTTTGGCCAATTATGGCTCAGGGCTTTAGCACACGTCCCAGACTATAAAAGGCTGCCTGCTGGGCGGCCTCGTGTAGTGTGTTGCAGCGGTGTTATCGAAAAGATCAGTCCTAGAGAGAGAGAGAGAGAGAGAGAGAGAGTTTATTTTTTACTAGATAGATAGAGCAGGCAGGCTAGTCAGTTTAGTTACATTTACAGTGTGTAGAGGATATATATATATCCCAGGAGTTGTACATATATTTATACACTGTATAGTTTAGCTAGATCAGCTATTCCTATTTGTCAGGCAGTTGATTGTGCTAGCTGCAGTCTCCTAACGTGTTGTATTGCCCGTGTGCTGTATAAGTTGCACTTAAACCTACTTGTAGTTGACTGCACTTGTGCTGTATAGTTTGCACTTAAACGTACCAGGTGTTTACTGCACTTGTGCTGTATAGTTTTCACTTAAACGTACCAGGTGTTTACTGCACTTGTGCTGTATAGTTTGCACTTAAACGTACCAGGTGTTTACTGCACTTGTGCTGTATAGTTTGCACTTAAACGTACCAGGTGTTTACTAGACTTGTGCTGTATAGTTTGCACTTAAACCTACTTGTAGTTTTCTGCACTTGTGCTGTATAGTTTGCACTTAAACGCACCAGGTGTTTACTGCACTTGTGCTGTATAGTTTGCACTTAAACCTACTTGTAGTTTACTGCACTTGTGCTGTATAGTTTGCACTTAAACCTACTTGTAGTTTACTGCACTTGTGTTGTATAGTTTGCACCTAAACGTACTTGGAGGTTACTGCACTTGTGCTGTATAGTTTGCACCTAAACCTACTTGGTATTTACTGCACTTGTGCTGTATAGTTTGGACTTAAACGTACCAGGGGCCAGATTCTCAAAGGAATTACACCAGTGTATGTACACATACACCGGCGTAATTCGAATTTCCCTCCGGCGTATCATTGTTTTCTATTCTGAAAACATGATACGCCGGTTTTAAGCTTGGATCCGACTTGTGTAAGTCATTTACACCGTCGGATTCGAAATGCAATACTACGACGGCCGATAGGTGGGGTTTACGTTGATTTCACCGCCGAATATGCAAATGAGCCGATACGCCGATTCTCGAACGTTTTTGCGTACGCGGAAGGTTACCCCTGCTATATGAGGGGTAGGTTTCCGAAGTTCCGTCGTTGCCATGTTAAGTATGGCGTCGGGTCAGTGTTGTCTTTTTCCGTCGGTTACGTCGTTTTACTAAGTCGTTCGCGAATAGGGAATTGCGTAAGTGACGATCACGTCGTTTTGACGTCGGTTTGAACGACGCTTTCCGATGTGAGCTGGAGCATGCGCACTGGGCTTTGATAACGCAGTGTAACGGAAAATAAAAAAGGTTTACGTGGGGGTGCTACCCAACCTCCCGTTTTGTGGTATTTTGGTGTTGTGCGTCTGTTTTCTTTTCTTTCAGGTTCTGAAGAAAGGCTGTCATGACAGTGTTGGCGGTGTCCTTTGGTCTTTGATGGTGACAGTTAACAGATGGAATGGAAATGGTGGGGGGGCTCATCGGTGGGATGGCCCCCGTATGGTGTTATTCCAGTGGAACGGTGTCCGCTGGAATACGGTTATGGTACACTGCGGTGTAAAAAGGGGGTGTCTTCGAGCTGGAGTCGGCTGGGGGCCGGATATGGTAATGGTAACGCAGTGTAATGGAAAATAAAAAGGTTTAAGTGGGGTTGCTGTCAAAGACCAAATTGGACGGGTGTTAATAAAGTTATTTGGGTTAAATGTTAATGAATAAAGTTTTGGTTACTTGGAATTAGTTAATTGGATTTAAATATTTAATTTGGTTTGAAAAAATAAATAGGCTGTCGTGGCCGAGTTTACTCCAACTCCTGTGTCTATCTCGTTAATGGGTAAATGGAAAAATGTTTAAAGAATTTGTGGGGGTTCTAAAGGTGGGGAGTAAAAGGTTGGACTATCTAATCTACACTAGTCATGGCTTTCACAATCAGTGGGTAAGACCACCTGAGACTGTAACTCAAGATCTAGATGAACAATAGATAACTAACCAGGTGTACCCGGGAATGGATCCACACTGTTGCAGGAGCAGTGTGACCACATGCAAACAGAGGTGTGCCAGGGTCTAAGGAGCCACCCGGTCTTCACCAGAGCCACTGGAGGTGTGGATGTTGTGCTGAGAGGCAGCTCCCAGGTTGTGGCTCTCTAGGACACCTGTGTGTGCACAGTGCAACCAAATAGTACACTGGAAGGACACTGGGTACACACAGACAGTATACTGATAGAGACACACACAGCAACAGGAATTTAAGGGATATAACTGCACAGCCAGAGGGAAACACCGAGAACAAGAACAGGATCAATACAAGACACAGAATAATGGAATACTCAGAAACAGCAAATGCCACAGAAACAGGGGAGTCCAGCTTCATCGTGGAGACTCGTTTCTCAAACACTAAGCCACAGGTGCAAAGGCTTATTTATATCTAGTTTCAGGGTGGATTGGCAGGAACCCGAGAAGCACGAACAGGAGGTAAAACCCAGCGCTGGATCCATTTACATAGAACCATGACAATGACTATGTTTATAAATGTAAAACTTTGTGGAATTGAAGTATGGGAAGAGGTTGGGGGGCTTGTGGAGCATGTTGTATTTTGGTTACAGCATCAACGGCTCCTTCACAGTGACAAAAATGTAAGATCGTTGGTAATGTTTGGACAGGTGGTTTAACCTTAATGGTCAAAAATATGTTTGACTATGTGGTGTTCATGAATAGGGATGAGCTTTGCGTTCAACTCGTACCCATGTTCGAATCGAACATTGGCTGTTCGACTGTTCGTCGAAATTCGAATAAAATTGGTCGTTAGCGCCAAATTTGAGTGACGCATCACGGCCCATAATTCACTGCGGCATTGTGCGCTGATGATTGGCTAAGCATGCACTATGACCCGCATGCTTGGCCAATCACAACGCGCAAAAAACGGAGAGCAATAATTGGCCAAAGCCAGGGTGGCTTTGGCCAATTATGGCTCAGGGCTTTAGCACACGTCCCAGACTATAAAAGGCTGCCTGCTGGGCGGCCTCGTGTAGTGTGTTGCAGCGGTGTTATCGAAAAGATCAGTCCTAGAGAGAGAGAGAGAGAGAGAGAGAGAGTTTATTTTTTGTGTGTAGAGGATATATATATATCCCAGGAGTTGTACATATATTTATACACTGTATAGTTTAGCTAGATCAGCTATTCCTATTTGTCAGGCAGTTGATTGTGCTAGCTGCAGTCTCCTAACGTGTTGTATTGCCCGTGTGCTGTATAAGTTGCACTTAAACCTACTTGTAGTTGACTGCACTTGTGCTGTATAGTTTGCACTTAAACGTACCAGGTGTTTACTGCACTTGTGCTGTATAGTTTTCACTTAAACGTACCAGGTGTTTACTGCACTTGTGCTGTATAGTTTGCACTTAAACGTACCAGGTGTTTACTGCACTTGTGCTGTATAGTTTGCACTTAAACGTACCAGGTGTTTACTAGACTTGTGCTGTATAGTTTGCACTTAAACCTACTTGTAGTTTTCTGCACTTGTGCTGTATAGTTTGCACTTAAACGCACCAGGTGTTTACTGCACTTGTGCTGTATAGTTTGCACTTAAACCTACTTGTAGTTTACTGCACTTGTGTTGTATAGTTTGCACCTAAACGTACTTGGAGGTTACTGCACTTGTGCTGTATAGTTTGCACCTAAACCTACTTGGTATTTACTGCACTTGTGCTGTATAGTTTGGACTTAAACGTACCAGGGGCCAGATTCTCAAAGGAATTACACCAGTGTATGTACACATACACCGGCGTAATTCGAATTTCCCTCCGGCGTATCATTGTTTTCTATTCTGAAAACATGATACGCCGGTTTTAAGCTTGGATCCGACTTGTGTAAGTCATTTACACCGTCGGATTCGAAATGCAATACTACGACGGCCGATAGGTGGGGTTTACGTTGATTTCACCGCCGAATATGCAAATGAGCCGATACGCCGATTCTCGAACGTTTTTGCGTACGCGGAAGGTTACCCCTGCTATATGAGGGGTAGGTTTCCGAAGTTCCGTCGTTGCCATGTTAAGTATGGCGTCGGGTCAGTGTTGTCTTTTTCCGTCGGTTACGTCGTTTTACTAAGTCGTTCGCGAATAGGGAATTGCGTAAGTGACGATCACGTCGTTTTGACGTCGGTTTGAACGACGCTTTCCGATGTGAGCTGGAGCATGCGCACTGGGCTTTTTTCCCGGCTGGCGCATGTGCAGTTCGTTTGACACGGGGGCGCGCTTAATTTAAATACAGCACACCCCCTCCCTCACTATTTGAATTACGCGGCCTTACGACGCCGCATTTACGATACGCCGCCGAAAATTACGGAGCAAGTGCTTTGAGAATACGGCACTTGCTCCAGTATTTGGCGTAGGCGTAGCGTAAATGCGGTACAATACACTACGCCGACAGATACGCAATTTTTTAAGAATCTGGCCCTAGGTGTTTACTGCACTTGTGCTGTATAGTTTGCACTTAAACCTACTTGTAGTTTACTGCACTTGTGCTGTATAGTTTGCGCCTAAACGTACTTGGAGGTTACTGCACTTGTGCTGTATTGTTTGCACCTAAATGTACTTGGAGGTTACTGCACTTGTGCTGTATAGTTTGCACCTAAACCTACTTGGTGTATACTGCAAGTGTGCTCATTAGTTTGCACAAAAAGCTACTTGGTGTGTACTCCACGTGTCCTTTGCAGTTTGCACCTAAAGCTACGAGGTGTGTGTACTGATTTTGTCCTCTGCAGGCCATTATAATGTCTGGAAGGACAACAAAGATAGGCAGAGAGTCACAAGGGCAAGCAGGCTCTGCATCTAGAGGCAACAGTGCCTGTGGTAGACACGGTGCATCCTCTTCAGCACGTGGCCGTTGCACACGCTCGTCCTTCCTTTCAGGAGCTGGTCTTGTTGAGCCTTAACATGCAGACAGATTGGTAGAGTGGATGACCAAGCCATCCTCATCCTCCTCATCCTCTCTCACCCAGGCTCAGGGTACTTTGTCTGGCAAATTAGCTGCCAAGGCATCCTCTTCCCTCTGCTCAATGGCATCACTTACTCCTTTCCTAGTCCCACCATGTCCTCCTGAGCAGTCCCCCGAACTGTTTTAACACAGCGTTGGGTACATCCTGCCTGAAGATGCGCAGCGTTTTGAAGGCTCCGATGATGAAACACAGATAGAGGAATGCAGTAATATGAGCCCAGAGAGAGGGGGTGCCCGAGAGGGACAGCAATCTGGCAGTCATGTTCCCCCAGCTGCAGCATACTGCCAGGTTTTCGACAGTGATGAGGAGAGAGGGGATGATGAGGTCACTGACCCTACGTGGGTGCCTGATAGGAGAGAGGAGGAGGAGGCACAGGCACATCTCCAAAGAGGCAGGATGCCCTCCAGGGCACAGCTTAAGGGCAGCACACCAACTGCATTACATCGCAGAGCTACGCCTGTGCAGAGCGCTGCTGTGTCTCAGCGTTACCGCAAACGTTCTTTGGTGTGGGCTTTTTTGAGACATGTGCATCAGATCGCACCGTTGCTATTTGCAACATATGTCTCAAGCGTATCTTGCATGGCCAAAACATCACCCACTTTGGCACCACATGCTTGACCAGACATATGTCGACCTGCCATGCAGTTCGTTGGCAAGCATACCTGAAAGACCCACACCAAAGAACAAAGCGGACCTCCCCTTGCCCCTCATCAGCTGGGATCTCCAACCCCACTATACCCTCAGTCCTCTCTGAAGCCTGCACTGATAGGACTGAAGGTGTAGAATTAGGTGTGTCACAACCTAGTAGTACATGCGGGCAATCTACTATCGGTACACCAATGTCAGATTGTACCAGCCTAATTTCCTTGCCCCAGCTGCTGCAGCACCGAAAGAAGTACTCTCCCAGCCATCCACATGCCCAGCGGTTGAATGCTAGCTTAACGTAATTGCTAGCACTTCAACTGCTGCCTTTTCAGTTGGTAGATTCTGCCCCCTTCCGTGAGTTTGTGGAATGTGCGGCACCTCAGTGGCAAGTTCCCAAACGCCACTTTTTCTCACGGAAGGCGATTCCAGCTCTCTACCGCCATGTGGAAGGCAATGTCCATGCCTCTGCTGGCAGCTGGGAAGGACACAGGGCAAGGTACAGTAGTGTTGGAGGTTGTTCCGCCACCACGCCTCCAAAACACCACTACTGGTTGTGACACACCTCTCTTCTCCACCCCCTCCTCCTCTTCTTCCTCTGTGACCTCTTCCTGTGCTGATGTGTTCTCGGAACCAGCCATGGTTCTGTCAGCTCTGCAGGGGCAGACTCAGAGAAGGTTGACGCCACGCCAGCTTAAGCCTGGAATGGTGGTTAGCGACAATGGCACCAACCTCCTCTCTGCCCTGCGACAGGGAAAACTGACCCATGTGCCCTGTTTTGCTCATGTCCTGAATTTGGTGGTGCAGCGGTTCTTGGACAGGTACCCGGGCTTACAGGATGTCCTGAAGCAGGCCAGGAAAGTCTGTGTGCATTTCCGAAGGTCATATAATGCCAGTGCTCAGGTGACAGACCTCCGAAGGGAATACAACCTGCCCAAGAACCGCCTAATCTGTGACATGCCCACCAGATGGAACTCTACATTGGCCATGCTGCAGCAGATGCACACGCAGCAGAGGGCCATCAATGAGTACCTGTGCTAATATGGCAGCAGAACTTGGTCAGGGGAGCTTGTTGTCCCCCCCCCCCCCCCCACACCAGTGGGCCTTGATCAGAGATGCATGCACTGTCCTGTCACCATTTGAGGAGGCCACAAGGATGGTGAGCAGTGACAGTGCATGCATCAGTGAAACTGTCCCTCTTATATACATGTTGGAGAACACGCTACGTGGAATAATGGACAGGGCCCTTGAGGAAGAACAGAGGGAGGAAGAGGAGGACTTCCTTACCTCTCAAGGCCCCGTTTATCCAGACAGTGGTCCTGCTTGCCTGCCTAGCACACAGGAAGAGGACGAGGAGGAGGAGGAGAAGAAGGAGGATGATTGTATCATCAGTATGGAGGTGGAGCCTAGCACTCAGCATCAGCACCAGCAGTCTTTAAGGGATCATTTACAGTCCCAAGGAACCCATGGACTTTTACGTGGCTGGGATGAGGTGGCTGCGGATCCTGTCGTCTTCAGTGAGCCAGAGGACTGTTCCCCGAATGCCTCAGCAAACCTACGCTGCATGGCCTCCCTGATCCTGCAAAGCCTGCGTAAGGATCCTCGTATTCGTGGTATCAAGGAGAGGGATCATTACTGGCTGGCAACTCTCCTTGATTCATGTTACAGGAGTAAGGTTGCGGACATAAGGGGCCAGATTCTCATATATTTGCGGCGGCGTAGCATAAGCCATTTACACTACGCCGCCGCTGCGTACTAGAGCAAGTGCTTTATTCTCTAAGCACTTGCTCCGTAGTTTGCATTGGCGTCTCGTAAATCGCCAAGCGTAAACCCGCGCAATTCAAATGGGGCGGCTTGTATTTAAATTAAGCGCGCCCCCGCGTCGCACGAACTGCGCATGCGCCGGCCGGGGAAAAAGCCCAGTGCGCATGCTCCAGCTCACGTCAGGAAGCGTCGTTGAAACCGACGTCAAAACGACGTGAGCGTCATTTACGCAAGTCCCTATTCGCGAACGAGTTAGTAAAACGACGTAAGCGACGGAAAAAGCCGACGCTGACCCGACGCCATACTTAACATGGCGTCCGACGGGACACGACGGCATCCGACGGGACCTCGTAAGGTTACTCCACATAGAAGCTGGGGTAACCTTACGAGTTCGTAAACGACGTACGCGACGACGGGGCGGCGTAAAAGCGATCGAGAATCGGCGTACTACTTCATTTGCATATGCAAATGAAAAAACAACGTAAAGGCCACCTAGTGGCCGGAGTTGTCATTACACCTACGATCCGAAAGTGTAATTGTATTACACTTGTCGGATGTAGAAGCGTATCTATGCAAAAGTGATGCTAAGCATCACTCGCATAGATACGAGACAAAAAAAAAGGCGATACGACGGGGTATCTGAGATACTCCGTCGTAACGCCTCTGAGAATCTGGCCCTATATTGCCGTCGCCGAGGGAGCAGAAGATGAAACATCTTCGGGAGGGCTTGCAGAAAGGTCTGTGCAACGCATTCCTAGAACCTGGGGGATTATCAAATCCTGGTCCTGGACAACGTGTTGCTGAGGCTTCGGTGAGTCACAGAAGGAGCGGTGGAGAAGGTGGCCATCTGACCGATGCGTTCAGACAATTTTTTATGACCGGTTCCAGCAACCATCGCCAGCGTCTGGTTTACATGGTGCGGGAATACCTAGGGGCAAGATCAGACTTGGACACCTTCCCCACCGAAAATCCTCTGGCTTACTGGGTCTTGAGGATGGATCACTGGCCAGAGCTTGCACAGTACGCAATTGAGCTACTTGCTGGAGGCTTTGTGACCGATCACAGGGTGTGCCTCTCCACCGACTCCGTCGATCGACTGACCTTCATAAAAATGAATCAGGCTTGGATCAACACCAGCTACCAAGCACCTGATGCTGATGTAACTGAATAATTTTTTGAAAGTGTCAAATCCCTTGGAGACTGCTTATGCTAATGCCGAGTGACTATCCTGTTATGCTGACTGAATATCCTTTTCCTCCTCAATGATCTTGCTGATAGCTAGTATGAGCATTGTTGGTTCTGGGCATCGCCACCAGTGCCTAAGGCCCAATTTTTCTGCCCCTGTTTAACAGGGGCGTTTAATAACAATTTTTGATGCAATAATTTGCATGTGGCTCTTCGCTACACTCCAATTACAGTATCTGTGAGGGGTTGCAGTTTTGTGGCACCAGCATCAGTGGCTAAGGCTCAATTTTTCTGCCCCTGTTTAACAGGGGCATGTAATAACAATTTTTGATGCAATACTTTGCATGTGGCTCTTCGCTGCGCTCCAATTACAGTATATCTAAAGGGTTGCAGTGTTGTGGCACCAGCACCAGTGCCTAAGGCCCAATTTTTCTGCCCCTGTTCAACAGGGGCGTGTAATTACAATTCTTGATGTAATATTTCACAGCAGGGCATTCCAGCGCCCACCAAGACTAACTGTGAGGGCTTACAGTGTTGTGGCAACATATACGTATATACGTCAGGCCCCTACTTTCAAAAATCCAACTTACAAAGGACTCCTACTTGCAAACGGAAGGAGACAACAGGAAGTGAGAGGAAATCTACCCCTAGGAAGGGAAATTCTCTTCTGTAAAAGGTGTCTCCTGTCCACTAATACTTATCACCAATCCTTGTTTCACCAAAAAAAAATAAAAAATCATTTGTCATTGGGACAGAAAGTGAGGTGCAATCTTCTGAACAGATGCACACAGACAGAAAAACAAATGTTACAGGGGTGATAATAACCCTTCTCTATGTTTTCAGAAAAGCTTAAAAAAAGATTTTATGGCTGAAGCTACACTTTGAAGAAGTACCAGTTGAATATTACAAACAGATTCTACTTAACAACAAACCTACAGTCCCTGTCTTGTTTGCACCGCCTGTATACTGCTGTGCAAAGTATATAGGGCCAAAGGGGCTTCTAATGACCTGGGGGGTATGGTGGCGGGGAAATTATCTTAAATTATTTTTTTCTTATAGTAGTCTCATTTTGTGCAGGGACAGTTCTAAACACGTGCCACTACTATAGACACCCAGCAGGTACGATATTTTAAGGAATTTTTCTTTTTTTTTTTTCACTTTAAGCATCATTAAAATCGCTGCTCCAGAAAAAGCGCCCGTTTTTAAAACTTGTTTTCCATTGATACATGTTCCCTGGTGCAAGACCCGGGTCCCCAAACACGTTTTCTGACAATAACTTGTATATTGGGCATTAAAATGATGACTTTTGATATAGAACGTTCGAGTTCCATAGACGTCAATGGGGTTCGATACGTTCGCACGAACGTGAGGTCCGTTCGAAGGTTCTGGTGCGTACCGAACACGGGGGTGTTCGGCTCAACTCTATTCATGAAGGATATAATTACTAAGGTTTATTCCAAGTGAATAATGGTGTAATATTACTGGTGTACCCACTGAGCTGGTGGTGAATAGCTGGTGGCCGCTACGGGTTTACAACAGAACACGAGAGTGGGTTGTTCTGTCAAGGATCAAGGTTAATTTTTTGTATTAGAATTCTTGTGTTTTTGAAGAATTGGTATCTAAATTACATTATTGTTATTATCTTGTTATTTAATAAAAGCTGTGGCCATTAATACTCCAATGAAAATCTTTTATATCATATTGTATTTTTTATGATGTTTATTGTATTTGGTTTTGATGTTCAATTTCACTCTGCCCTCTCAGCAGAGGCGTTGCTAGGCGGGTGCGGGCCAGCGGCTCTGATAGGCTTTCCGAGTACAGCCCTGAGGCTGTAGTCCAGTGGTCATCAACCCTGTCCTGCAGGGCCCACTAACAGGCCAGGTTTTATGTATTACCTTGGGGAGATGCAGACTAGAATACTGCAGTCACTGAGCAGCAAATGATATCACCTGTGATGCATTTCAGTTATCTTGCAAACCTGGCCTGTTAGTGGGCCCTGCAGGACAGGGTTGATAACCACTGCTGTAGTCGGCTTCCTTAAGCTTATCCTCGTGACGTACCAGCAGTGCATTCCTTGGATAAGACTGACAGGCGTCTCAGCCAATCAGTAACCTGATTGGCTGAGCGTCATCGAGGGCGGGACGAGGGACATCAAGGGACGATAGAAGCCAAAAAGTTAAGTCCCGGGGGGGGGGGGGCATTTTACTGGGCACATTGGCTACAATTTCGGGGCACAGTGGCGACAATTGCGGGGGAAACAGTGGTGACAATTGATGGCAAAGTGGTGACAATTGATGGCATGGCATAGTGGTGACAATTGATGGCAAAGTGGTGACAATTGATGGCACAGTGACTGCATTTGATGGCATGGCATAGTGGCGACAATTGATGGCACAGTGGCTGCGTTTGATGACATGGCACAGTGACTGCATTTGATGGCATGGCACAGTGGTTGCATTTTGATGGCATGGCACAGTGGCTGCGTTTTGATGGCATGGCACAGTGGCTGCGTTTTGATGGCATGGCACAGTGGCTGCATTTTGATGGCATGGCACAGTGGTGACAATTGATGGCACGGTGGTTGCGTTTGATGGCATTGCACAGTGGTTGCGTTTGATGGCATGGCACAGTGGCTGCGTTTGATGGCACAGTGGCTGCGTTTGATGGCACAGTGGCTGCGTTTGATGGGCACAGTGAGGCTGCAATTGTTTTTTTTTTGTTGTTTTTTTTTTCATTTGCGCCCCCCAAAAATGTTGAGCACCAGCCGCCACTGGTCACACAGCACTACTGTTTGTTAAGATTCAGGCAGCCAGGATGCCCACAACAATGAAATGTATAATGCTGTTTGATTGTTGTGCAGTCAAGCAATCAACCCCTGTGTTCTAGCACCCAATGGCTCTGTGTGGTCTGGCAACCTGCATCCTAGCAGGAAATGACAGTGTGTGATCCAGCTTTCTGTGTTTTACAACCAATTAAACTGTGAAGCCTGACTTCCTGTGTTCTAGCATCTAATGATGCCTGCATCCTAACAACCAATGATGCTGTGTGACCTGGCTGCTTGCGTCCTAGCAACTAATAATGCTGTGCAGTCCAACAGTCTGCATCCTAGCACCCAATAAGAACAGATGGCGTGGAATAGGGGAAAGGACATGCTCCCTTTTACTGCCCACTACCTAGTAACGGCACTTGTCTCTGGGAAGCGCCTGATTCCTGAGACAAGTGCTGTCAATCACAGCTAATTAAACATCTGTGTCCTTGCTAAATGCACGCTCAGACAGCAGTAGGGGGACAGGGGTACACTGTCAACCATGCTATTTCAGAAAATACCACAACCTAAAAAGACAGGACATATGCTAAATGAACTTTGGAAGACAGAAACAACAAATACAATATCGGGCTAAATTTCTTCTTTGAAAACGTTGACATGCAGAGGGTCTTTTACACGTATTAGCAGAAGGAAAACGGGGAGTGGTGTAGAGGGTAAGGGTATGTCCTATCTGAGGCAGTCATCTATTAGGTTGTTTATATTTTATAAAAAGACACTTTAGGACACATAAAATAGTGTATGCTAAACAAAAATATATGTAAATTAAGTAATGTAGTGTGCTCCCCGTAATTATTAGTTACAAACTCTTATTGTGCAAACTAGTGCAAAATATATAGTGCAAAGTGCTCATAAAAAAAGTCAAAAAATACATAATGACATGAAATATATGTGCAATAATCTGAAAGAATAAATCAAATATGTAAAAAATACAGAAGTATTTATAAGTGAGGTTTACACTATAAGACACTATTTATTATTTTTGGGGGTTTTTTTTGTAAAGGGACCTAAGATCAGCGCAACACTCTCGTCCAAGACAGTCAGTGTTTAGAGCAGGGATCCTCAAACTACGGCCCTCCAGCTGTGGCGGAACTACACTTCCCATGAGGCATTGTAAAACTCTGACATTCACAGACATGACTAGGTATGATGGGAATTGTAGTTCCTGAACACCTGACGCTCTCAAACGAGTCGGCTCTCTCCCAGGGACAGCACAGATTAGGCTGCTAGGCAGGCAGGCTCCTGCAAACCCCTTGCTGCATGATACAATCTGCAGCCCCTAGGATCAGCTCCTTCCTCCCCTTGGACTCCCTCTTCTCCAGGTAGGACCCTGTCTTTTTTAGGGTACTCTACCTCTACCTCCCCTGCAAACCGTTGGCGGCCGTCCTTTTCAGGACAAGCCGCTACATCTTGCGGCTCTCCCCCTCTCCTCTACCCCTCATTGCCACCCACACTGCCATCCACAGTTCGGGGAACCCCCCCCCCCCCCCCCCCGCCGCCTCTCGGGCTCAGTTCTGCGGCTTCTTCCCGATCCCGCCTGCATCCGCGCCGGCCTGCTCACATTCGCGGCCGCCGCGGCTTAGGAAAGACCGCGGCTTCAGCCGCGGCCTAGCGGCGCGCCGCTCCTATGCCTGTAAAAACCTGTACACAGCCCAAAATATCCCCCCTACCCCTGGAGGATCCCATCCACCCCCCAGTGAACCATCCAGTTCACTATAGCCATCCATCCACCCAGCTGACAGTCCCCAGCATATGCCCTGTGTCTTGGTCGGTGGCCAGCTTGGTACACCCCAGAGACACCTCTCACCCCCCCCTTCTTCCTTCACAACTAATACTGCTTGATCCAGGGTTCTTCTCCGATCGCCTCCCAGGGATCAGGAAGGAATTTTTTTTCCCTGGCCTCTGCACATTGGCACAGCAAGTCCAGGGTTTTTTTTGCCTTCCTCTGGACCAAGCCGGGAGAGAGGATTCAATGAATCCCCCCTCCATCACCATTTAAACATCATTGCCCCCCCCCCCCCCCGATGACTGCAACTATGGCTCTTTTGCAATATTCTGCAGAAACCATTTGGGGTCTGAGGCAATTCGCCACAGTCTTACCAGCCGTCACCAAAAAGTCCTTAAAATTAGAGCAACTATTGAGAACCGATCGATGATCGACTATCAAGAGTTTCAGCCATTTACCTCAGCTTAAGCACATATCATTTGCTCTGATCAACGCAAGATCGGCAGTAAAACACTGATCAGAAATCCATGATTTCATTCTACAATATGATTTAGACTGCCTTTTTATTACAGAAAGCTGGCTCACAGCCGACTGTAACACCATTCTAGGAGAACTGGTGCCAGAAAACTACCGCATTATAACGGAAAACAGAATAGGGCAAAGAGGTGGAGGCCTGGCGGTGATCCACAGGATTCATCTGGCGATCACCAAACCAGTCCTTCAAAATCCTCTTCCATTTATGGAAACCCTTACCCTGCAACTGCAAGCAAACCCCCAGGAGACCGTCCACATTCTTCTCTGCTATAGGCCTCCCGGGCCAAAATCGCAGCTACTCACATCATTGATGGAGTTTATCTCCACTTATACCCTTAACAGCAAACACCTTTTGCTGCTCGGGGACTTCAATCTCTGGGCAAACTCCTCTCAGGATCCTGTTGCCGACGCCTGTATTGACCACCTGGAGGGTTTAGGGCTACAGCAACTAGTATGTGGGCCCACACATGTTTCAGGTCACACGCTTGACTTAATTTTCAGACAAAATCTGAAAATAAGCATTATGGAAAATGAACCATTGCCATGGACAGATCACCATGCAATTAAATTCATAATTCCCAAAATCCCCCCATTGAGAAAAACACCCAAGCCGGTGACAATACACTGGACTAGATCTCATAAGAAGCTCCATTCGGAACTCTTCAAATCTACCTTGGGAAATAAAATAAAAATAATCCAACCACTTAAAACAGCCTCAGAAACACTGGATGCCATAAATGCAGCCCTACTACAGTCAGCCGACTTAGTAGCACCGAAACGCAAAACCCACATCCAGAAAAACAAGTCCGGCTGGTTCAACAACCAACTGTCACTACTGAAGCAAGAGCGCAGAAGGGCGGAAGCCGCCTGAAAAAGAAGCGCTTCAGAGGAGAACCTCATCATCTACAAGGAATTAACAAGAAAATACCATAAAGAAATCTTTAAAGCCAAGAAACATCATTTTTCTGTGACTATCAACAGCGCTTTAAATCGCCCCCGCGAACTCTTCAAGTTGGTCACTCAGACCATGAATCCAGGTTGCCTGGAAGCCCCCAATTTAGATACCCAAGAATTTTGCGATGAACTATCGGATTTCTTCATTAATAAAATTGAGGGAATTCGGGAAAGCATTCGGCAAATCAATACCCCTCTCAACCCCCGTCCCAACCAACCACATAACATCCACAGAAACCATCGACAATCAACGATGTTCACTCTGGAACCCATCTCCATCGAAGCCACTAAAAATATCATCGGTACTTTGCGAAACAGCACAGCGCCTAATGATATTATCCCCACTAAACTGCTGAAGGAATGTGCCGACATCTTGGCACCACCTATCACGCAGCTTATAAACCAGTCATTTAAGGAAGGCATAGTGCCCTCCCTGCTGAAAGAGGGCACAATCAAGCCCATCTTGAAAAAGCCTACCCTGGATCCCAAGGACCCAGCTCACCGCTGTCCCATAACAGGCCTTATCGTTCTCTCCAAGGTAATGGAAAAAGTAGTGGTAAAACAGCTGCAACAGCATCTGGATACCCACAACCTACTTGATCCATTTCAATCAGGCTTCCGTCCCGGACACGGAACGGAAACAGCATTACTTAAGATATGGGATGACGCCCTCGAGGCCGCAGATGAAGGAGAATCCTCTCTCCTGGTTCTGCTGGACCTAAGCGCAGCCTTTGACAATGTAGACCACAAACATTTATTGACTCGGCTGGCTGAGGTAGCCAGAGTCGCAGAAGGTGATCTACCATGGTTTTCCTCTTTTTTGGAAAACCGATCACAAACAGTGAAATTGGGACCTTTCACCTCTGAAAAACGCACGGTGTCATGTGAAGTCCCTCAAGGATCCCCTTTGTCACCGGTGCTCTTCAACATCTATCTTCACCCTCTCTTTGAAATTATCAGTAGCCAAGATCTACTTTATCATTCATACGCAGACGACACGCAACTGGATTTTTCGCATCTGCAACAAAAAGGATCATCATCTCAGTTTAGAGAAATTTCTCTCTTTGATAGAAAACTGGATGACTAAGAGTTATCTTAAACTCAACAGTTCCAAAACAGAACTTCTTCTGTTTCACGCCAGTCGCAAGAGTCAACTGGCAACTACTTGGAAACCCCCGCCCATTTTGGGCCAGATCATCACCCCTAGCGCCAAAGTCAAAAGTCTAGGTGTCATCTTCGACACCTACATGACTATGGACGCACAAATAGGGTCAGTAGTCAGCGGATCTCACCATCTGCTGCGCCTACTACGCAGACTTACTCCATTTATTCCCAAAGAAGACGTAGCAGTCGTGGTGGGAACAATTGTAAACTCTAGATTGGACTATGCAAATGCCCTTTACCTCGGACTCCCGAAGTACCAAATCGCTCGTCTGCAAGTCGTTCAAAATACGGCCGCCAGACTTGTGACTGGGAAAAAACACTGGGAATCCATCTCACCTTCACTGAGATCCCTTCACTGGTTGCCAGTAAAGGACAGAATTGCTTTCAAAGCACTCTGTC
The DNA here is from genome assembly GCA_029574335.1 of Rana kukunoris. Taxonomy (NCBI): domain Eukaryota; kingdom Metazoa; phylum Chordata; class Amphibia; order Anura; family Ranidae; genus Rana; species Rana kukunoris. Next base: position 266,172,675 of record CM056050.1, on the reverse strand, counting down.
TGACACATAAGTGCATCCATGGGAAGGCCCCGCAATATCTATGCGAAAAGATAGAAGCCCACAATTCCAATCGCGTAATTAAATAGGAAAAGTTACGCCGCCGCAAAGAACCGCTCGCCATCCTGAATCTGGCCCTATATCTGAAAAATAGGATTTTTTATGACAGCTTACCTGTAAAATCCTTTTCTTGGAGTACATCACGGGACACAGAGCGGCAATCCATTACTATGTGGGTTATAGAGTCTACCTTCAGGTGTGGACACTGGTGTAATTAACTACACAGGAAGTTCCCTCCCTATATAACCCCTCCCATACTGGGAGCTCCTCAGTTTTTGTAGCAAAGCAATAAGTGTCCCAATATCCCCAAACAAGAGGGGCGGGAGCTCTGTGTCCCGTGATGTACTCCAAGAAAAGGATTTTACAGGTAAGCTGTCATAAAAAATCCTATTTTCTTTATCGTACATCACGGGACACAGAGCGGCAATCCATTACTATGTGGGATGTCCGAAAGCAATGCTTACTGAGGGGAGGGAGACACAAACAACGCAGGCCGCCATCAGATGTGAGGATCTATAATGCTGCCAGATGCATACTGCGCCAAAAAGCTGCATCCTCTTGCCCTCCTATGTACATCTGACAAGAATCAGTGAACCTAAGCACAGACGCCAAGTTGCGGCCCTGAAAATCTGCGTCATAAAGGCTCGGTAAAGCATCGCGCATAAAGCGCTTACTATCCTGGTACGGAGCACCCCCCCCCCAAGAAACAGGGGGAGTCCCACTCTCCGAACCACAAGCCTGAATAATACCCTGATGAATCAATCTTGAAAACAGTTGATTTTAGACGCTGCCTGCCCCTTCCTGGGGCCTCCTGGTAGCGCAACATCATCAGCTTTCCGTATCCGAGCAGCCGCTTCAGATAGGCCTTGACCCTTCTACTCCAAAGGAGAGAGTGTAACCATTTTAATAGCTGAACTGAACACTGCCTGCCCACATCTAGGGTCTTCTGGCAGCACAATAAAAACTTCAGATTTCTATATCTGAACCTTCAGATAGATATTTAACTGCTCTCATCTCTACTGAGAGAAAGCAATAACCTTTCCTTCCGAAAACAAGGTTTTGAAAAAGGGGAAGGTAAGAATATCTAGATTCAAATGAACACTAGATCCTTCTAGTAAATAAGGCTGGGTGAGGATTAACATCACCCTACTAGTAAGAATAAGTATGGTTTTATACCAAGAGGTTGCCAATACTGAAACTCTCTTGGAGGCTACCACAACCAAGAACACCAATTCCCTTGTTAAAGGCTGAAGGGAAATATGGTGCATCGGCCCACAGAGCTGACCCTGTAAGCTGACAAAACTAGAGCCAATCCTCCAAGCACAAGGGCGACTAAACTGGTGGACTTATGCGCGTCACCCCTTGTATAATGGCTCGGAACAAAGAGTGTGAAGCAAGCGACCTTTGGAGGCAAGGCCGAGATCGGATCCTTGATGTAAATTAAGGCTGGCTCCGTCTCCTTTCCAAATGCAGGAAGGCAGGAATTTTATCTTTGACAAACTTCCAAGGATGCCACCATCTGTTTCATACCAGGAACATGGGCTCTCCCGATCCTGGGATAACATGGGCTCCCTAGCGCCCCCCAGAGACATGTATTAGTGCTATATCACTGTCATGCCATCCCGTGGGGCTTTTGCTAATGGAAGCACCGTCCACCTATTTATACACATAAACATGCAACAATTTTTATTGAGTAGTACTGTTGCTATTACTATCACTTGATGTTTTGTTTGTTCATTCAGGCATTCCACTTAAGCACCTGTGCTTCAACAAAAGCATAAGCCAATCATCTGTATGTATCATTAATATTTTCACAGGGTGAGGCTAACTCTGTGCGCTCTGTGTGGAACGAGACAGCGCACTAATATAACCTGCGGCTTGAGCGTAACAACACCTTCCTATCCAAGGACATGTGGGTTAATAATAGTGCCCGATCAGCTTTAGTTGCTATGTAGCTTATGTGGGCGGGTAGGGGCCTGTCCCGATGCACATAGCTGCAGCATCGAATCCAAGCGGAGGCTCGGGTGCAGGCCAGGTCCGTAACCAGACAAATCCCATTGGCCGAGCGGCTGTCCGCTCCGCCCATGTGATGTCTACGGCTTCCTCCGTCTCCGTGAGTCGAGTAACTCGCTCTGCGTGTCATCACGCACGAGCGGCTTCATGCCTCTCACAGGGGGAATCCCATTGACTTGTCATCCCTCCGCCCACCACTGATTAGATCTCCGCCTCACGCTATCAGCTGAGGCGAGTTTGACCTAATGGAAAGAGTTATATCAACAGTCCTGTTAGCTGCCATCATTTAGTGTAGCGCTCAGGAAGAGACAAGCTGCTCACTCCATTGCTGACAACATTATTCCCTACAGGTATACTTTGAGATACACTTCTTGTATTTTTCTTTACTCTGCCATGGAGTCATGTTAATCTATGGCACATAGAAATTCAATAAGAACTTTATCATTTTTTTACATTTACTTCCATCCTTATATTGATAGTTATTTTTCTTTTCCCCTTCATTCATCTCCCTACATCAGGCAAATCTGATTCAACCAGTTGTAGCAATAGCTGCACATGGACCTGCCCTTATAGGCACCTCCGGCTACCTATTAACAAAGTTGTTAATTAGCAACTGTGAGGCTCTATGCCCATGCCCTTGCATCAGAAGGCTTAGTATTGCCATGCATGGACAGTGTTGCTTTATCTATCTATGTATATATCTATCTATTAATAAACAGTCCTTAGCTTTAATTATTCATTTCTATTTTTATTTTTATATTTATTTTATTTTTATATCTATAATTATTTTTACTTTTATTTCATATTTTGGCCACTAACTGGTTCTCATCAATCCTGTTTTTCATATAGGACTCGATGATAGCAATTTAGCAGCCATTTCAATTGGCCAGCATTAGTCTACCTTCTCTCTTTTTCTTGGACTTAGCATAGATCCAGTCCAAGTAAGTTCCTTCACCATCAGGCACCAGTAAGTGAGATTCCTTATCTGACTTATCAGAAGCGTTTGGGGAACCATTCACCTATATAATCAGTTTTTGATGTACCATACTCTCTCTCCATTAGATCATCAGCACCTAGCAACACAGCTTTCTTTGTCATCCCCACCCGGGTGACTATAATCCATCCCGCCCGTTCGGTGGCCTCTTCTCTAATCGTAGAGATTACGCCTTTGCGGATACCCCTTCCTTGAGATTACCCTCTCAGCCGTCTCAGGTATGTGCCCTCTCCCGCTCCACACAATTGCGCTTGGACCTCAGTATAGTATAATAACTTTTTTAAAGATCAAATGTACCACCCTTTATGTGTTTCGCCAAGAGACCAATAATTATGCATACTTTATAATATGTAACATTCTCTCTATTACTCTGATATGTTAGCTCATTGTATCTTTTTGTATTTACATAGAAAGTACATTCAATCGTGGGTTCCTGACGAAGCTCTTTTATGGGCGAAACTAGTTGAACCTCAAACACGCTTGGACTTCAGAAGATGGTTTGCAGTCCTTCTGCAGTTTTAATATACTCTCTCTCCCAATATGAATGTTTTTTAATAATTTTGTACAATGTTTTTGTATTTTTTGTATGAATAAATTTTTGTTATTTTTTTCAAAAACACTGAACGTGTCTAAGAACCAATATTTACTGAGACTTGATCAGACTCATAGATTTATCTACTATCTATTTCCGATACACCATTGAGAATCCTTAACCCCTATCCCATTGTTTTATGGGCAATCTTTCTATAAGAATATCTAGATTCAAATGAACACTAGATCCTTCTAGTAAATAAGGCTGGGTGAGGATTAACATCACCCTACTAGTAAGAATAAGTATGGTTTTATACCAAGAGGTTGCCAATACTGAAACTCTCTTGGAGGCTACCACAACCAAGAACACCAATTCCCTTGTTAAAGGCTGAAGGGAAATATGGTGCATCGGCCCACAGAGCTGACCCTGTAAGCTGACAAAACTAGAGCCAATCCTCCAAGCACAAGGGCGACTAAACTGGTGGACTTATGCGCGTCACCCCTTGTATAATGGCTCGGAACAAAGAGTGTGAAGCAAGCGACCTTTGGAGGCAAGGCCGAGATCGGATCCTTGATGTAAATTAAGGCTGGCTCCGTCTCCTTTCCAAATGCAGGAAGGCAGGAATTTTATCTTTGACAAACTTCCAAGGATGCCACCATCTGTTTCATACCAGGAACATGGGCTCTCCCGATCCTGGGATATCTGGTCCTGGAGGCCAGCCTTCCTGTATGAATCAAGGAAGTGCCGTTGATTCTAAAAACCCTGATCCTGAAGAATGTGGGCTAAAATAGCCAGACCATTAATTCACCTGTTGCACGACAGGATGTAATACCCCCTTCGAAGTAGGCCTGGACAAGATGTAAGGGACCGTGGGTCCTCTACTACCACCCCTACTGTCCCTGCACAGAAAAGGTCGTCAGGGCTATGCCGGAGTAATCAGGCCAGCTTCCGCCATCCTCTAATGTTGCATGGAAGCCACAAACGCCGCGGCACTGGGGGGAGAGACATAACCAGTGACCACTGGTCCCACCAGATTACTAACACATCTGCCCCGCATGCGGGTGGATCCCTTGTCCTTGACCTCAAGCTGTTCAATTTCTTGTTGAGCCTGGACGCCAATACATCTTATGTACAGGGTACTATTTCTGTGGCCCTTGGTCAGGAAAACAGTCGGGGTGTAGAGGTCCTTCTTCTGGAGACACTTGTTGACGGCTACAGCGAATCGCCTGCCAATTCTGCATTTCATGAAATGACGAATGTCAATAGGCAAGGCACAAGCTCCTCCTTGGTAAATTAAGTAAATCACTTAATATGGTATAGTCTGATTGAACTCTGACCGAACCAACCAGCCCCTGAACGTTCAGGCCCCTAAGCCAGATGCTCCCTCGGTAGCTCTAGCTGACAGATAAGGCTCCCTTGGAGCTCGACTACTTCCCCTGGGCCAAGGTCTCTTCCTGACCTGGCAAACCCTTTAGTTAAGAACCACCAAGAGGAATTCCAGCCTATCTCTGGGACCGGTTCTTTGGATAATGCTAGGTCAAGATCCACTCCTTCTAGGCCAACACAATACTGTTTATAACAGTCCTGAATAAAAGTATAGGGAACTGTCTTGAATGAAGCAGCATCTTCTCTAGTGCCTTAAGCAGAAGGCCAAAAGTAAGGAACTGTTCCTTGCCGTAACCACCTAGACCAGCTTTCTTATAGCGATGGTCTTGTCTTAGGCCAAAAGTACTCTCCTGGTGCAAAACATACCCAGCTTCTTGTCAATGAAGAATGTATCTTTAGACTGGAATCCTAACCCAGGAGATCCAGATACCTGACCATGCTGGACACCCTTAGGTCCAGCCATGCTGCTGACTGATCCATCAGCAGGAGTCTGCTTCCGTATGCCATTACTGCTATACCCTGGGCCTACAGACCTGCTAGAGGCGGGCCCTAGCACCCTGACAACCCAGACACGGAGGCTAACCCAAAAGGGCAAGACCACCAACTGGAGATAGTGCTGTTCCCCTGCACAACGCAGACAACCTCTGCAGTCCCAAGTAAATAAACACATATGCAACTGGCTCCCCATATGTGTATGTGGCAAGTGTTAAAGCCATATGCCTCAATGGAGGCGTGTGTACATGGCAGTGTGTGTTCATGGAAGCATGAAATCATATAAATATGTCTCACGCCAAACATGCATATAGCATGTGTGCTCTGGAACGAGCATCCTTGCAAGCAAGCAAGCATGTGCTATAAACGTGTTATGCAACAATGTGCAACATGAACCCATGCAGACACGTATCTCTATGCAAACACAAGGCATCCTGTATTGCTTAATTAAGCCACCATGTGCAACTTTAAAGTAACCATGCATGCGATTCAGCATCTTCCATGCGATCAACATCTTATGCATTTTAAGCACTACTGTGCGGACAAGAACCCTTGTGTGACCAAGCACCCCTGTGCGTTCCAACATCCTTATGCACCCAAGCATCTTAATGCGACTTTAGGCATTCCTGTGAAACAAGCCTCTCTATGTGATCAAGTATCCCTGGGTAATCCAGGACTCTGTTGATCCAACAACCATGTGTGATCCAGCTTCTTTTTGCATTCAAGCATCTTTAAGCGATCCCTTTAGGCCTTGAGTAATCCAGGACTTGGGTGATCGGGTAATCCTGTGTGATTCAGCATTTTTATGCCTTCAGGCCTCTTTATGCGATTCTAGGCATTTCTGTGGGAACAAGCCTCTTTGCGTGACCAAATATCCTTGGGGAATCAAGGACTTGGGTGATCATGTAATCCTGTGTGATTCAGCATGTTTATACCTTCAGGCCTCTTTATGCGATTCTAGGCATTTCTGTGGGAACAAAGCCTCTTTGCGTGACCAAATATCCTTGGGGAATCAAGGACTTGGGTGATCATGTAATCCTGTGTGATTCAACCTTTTTATGCATACAAGCATCCTTTATGCGATTCAGCATTTTTATGCATACAAGCATCTTTATGCGACTTTAGGTACTTTTGTGGAAACAAGCCTATTTGTGTGACCAAACATCCTTGGGTAATCCAGGACGCTGATGATCAGTTAACCATGTGTGATCCAGCATCTTTTTTGCATCCAAGCAACTTTATGCGATTTTAGGCCTTTCTGTGGAAACAAACCTCTTCTGTGTAACCAAACATCCTTGGGGGAAACAAGGACTTGGGTGATCAGGTAATCATGTGTGATTCAGCATTTTTATGCCTACAAACGTCTTTATGCGATTCAGCATTACAAGCATCTTTTATGCGACCTCTTTTGTGGAAACATGCAGCACCATATAGACAGAAACATGTATGTTTATGCGATCCACAATAGAATCTGCTCTGTTACTTGTTTTTATCCCACATGCATTCCAAACTCATGTATGTTATGCAACATGCAGACTGGTAAAGAGGAAATTATCCTCTGCAGATGTGTGTTTCCTCAATTAAGAGACATTAGCAATGTGTGCCCGCAACTGTGCATCCCTCCGATGCATTTGGTTAGCCTGAAGCCGACACCAGGCTGAGGATTATATGGAGGTCTTACTAGCCACCTATAGGAAAACCTATCTTTACACTCTAAGGAGAAGATAGAGGTGTAATCAGAACCTGTAGGGCTTTTGATAGCTTCTCCTTGTTAGGCTGCAGCTCCTGTCTCCTGTCCTCTGACAGTGAAACTTTTATCCCCAAGCTTTCTTATCCCTTTGTTTCAGGATTAAAGCAGGAAAAGGGGGACACCCCCTTTTTTTTTTTTTTTTTTTTTCTTGCAAAACACAAAACACATGCAGAGTGATTGCAATGTTGGGGGAAGGCTGCATTGCCTGACAGGTCTGATGGCTCAATCTATGAGCTGTTTAAGTCTCTTCAGAGGAGAATAAGGGTCCACCAGGTTCAGGTGGCGATCCCTCTTTATATTCCTACCCCTGACCTTATTCAATGGGGAGACCAAGTCCTAAGCTAAAGCAGAGGCACTTAACCCAGGTGCATCAAATAGCTGAATTTAGTCTGACACAATGTCTGCTAATCTGCACAGCTAGATGCGAGTAGGCGTCTTAGATGAATCTGTATCCAACTCACACAAGGTTCTTACGTTTGTGTCCCCCTAGCTTTACAGAGCTCTGACGTCCGGGCCCTTTGAAGAGCCTTCTCTGCGACTGCACTGAGCCGGTGAGCACGTGCAACATGGTAGAGCCTGAAGCGGAGGAGGTGGGACACAATAGATCAGCTAACACTTAAGCTTCCGTTTTCTGGAAAGCATGGTAAGCAAAAACATCAGGCATGTCTTCTACTGCCCATAGTAGTGGAAACACAGATAAGACTTGCAACTACTCACGGAAGACAATCCTTTGTATAGGATTAAGGGCATATTTTTTTTTTTTTTTATGTACCGGCCCCTTCAAGGGGAGATATATAGGTACTGCAGCCATCCTGTCTAACAGACATGGTGGGCCAGGCTGCATGCCGGCTAGGGGAGGTATATGGGTGCCCTGAGCCATCCTGTCTCAGAAGACATAGTGGTTTACATTGCCCATGCATAGAAGCATAATATAGGCGAGACCCAAGTCCCCCACGGAGGACCTACTGTCGAACCAAGTCCCGTAGGCCCTCCTCTTACCTTCTCCACGCTGCAGGGTATTGCCAAGCAAGAGGCCCAATCTTCCCCCTTCACTGTGGGTATTGTCCTAGACCTTCAGGGACCGGGGTCCATGGCAGGAACACCAACTCCCCTGGACCTATATAGCATCCTGGCAGCAGAAAAAACATTTGGTCCTTAGAAGGCACAAAGTTCTGGAACCCAGGATCCAGCCCTCTGCAGAGAGGCATTATAGGCTAAACCTCGTTCTTCGTACCGAGGCCCGGGTACCGTCCACTTTGGCTATGAAGCACCTTGGACGGATCCGGATTTATGGAGGTTTTTTACATCCAGCATGGATCCCTCCATTGGAGCTCCTAAGAGCACATGTTCACTCGTGACCAACACCTTAGACACTGATGAAAAAACTGAGGAGCTCCCAGTATGGGAGGGGTTATATAGGGAGGGAACTTCCTGTGTAGTTAATTACACCAGTGTCCACACCTGAAGGTAGACTCTATAACCCACATAGTAATGGATTGCCGCTCTGTGTCCCGTGATGTACGATAAAGAAAAGTGAAGGTGAAGGTCATTAGCGAGTAAGAAACAGTAGAGACAAGAGTCCGTGTTCAAAGAAAAGCAAAAGAGATCTCAACGGCTTGAAATGCTCATCCTCTTCCACCAGAACCACCACTCGTGAAGATAATTTGGGGTCTAAATACACCCCTGTTGTAATTGCTCTTACCAAAAGGTACTGTATATACAGCGTTGTATGACCTCAGAAATGCCTCTTCACTTCTCCAGATTCAAGAGGGTATATAAACGCATCCAGCGACTGGTGCTCAAATATAGAGGTAAAAAAGCCACAATAGTGTGATACCGTATAAACTTTTTATTCAAAACCTCTCCCCTTTAAAATTCCACTTACAATATATAAAAAATTCAAAGGCAATACATCACATCACGTTGGTGCAGTGGGAGTAAATCAGGGCGATGTTTCCATACCTTCGTAGTCCAGCCAAACCACCAAACAAACACACTTCCGTGTATAGCGATCTGCATAATGATGTCACCTAACAGCTACTACAACCAATCCAGACGCGTTTCGTCGGTCATCAACATCATCTGTGGGCGTGGTTTAGTAGCGTTCACTGTCATGTTTATATGGGGCTTTACGCATAGCCAATCAACTAAGGGAGAGGTGGACATTGGCCCTGATATCTCCTATTGACTCATATATGGCTAAACAACAGTTATACCTTTACATACCCCATATTGGAGCAACTTAGAACTGCAGTCAGCACATTTTAATAATTTTAACTCAGCAAAATCTAAGCTCATAACTTTGAATCTAATTTGCATATTATGCAAAACAGACTGAATGGGATATCAAGTATTAACAAAATACATAAATACCAACATCCAGAGATTATATGGTAATCAACAATGAGTGGATAATAATAAAATAATAAAAAATAAAGTAGTAAAAATGAAATAAAATACACTACAATAAAATACAGACTAATTAAAATAAAGTGAGATTAGCATCATAGCTTATGCATCTCCCTCTTGCCATACCATGTGCGTCTCTCAACAACATAGCAACCAATTTCATTATATTGTAGCAGCAAATATGAATAATTTTTTAGTAGCAATTTTAGTGATCTTAGTAATTTTCAGTAATCACGTATAAAACAGTTCACGTCTAATTCAACGTTCATACCCCTGGGCACTAATGTATCCATGTGAAATATCCAGCGTGTCTCTCGCTTGGATATTTCACGCACCAGATTTGAACCTGGTGGAACCCATGGAGGGAATGTATGAGGAGATGCAGTCTTCCCACCCCTCCTCAAGTTAAAGGGTTTTTATGCAGAAAGTGCAGCTCTTGTTTAGTGGTGAATAACCCCATTAGGGGGTTAACAGAATTTGTATCCTCAGGCAATAATAACCATTGTAACATCTCTGAGTTTATCACATGTAATTCCACTCATGTGGTATATGTGTTACAGTGTCCTTGTAATCTTATGTATGTGGGCCGCACTAAAAGAAAGTTAAAAATTAGGATTGCTGAACACATACATAATATATAAATCGGTTTTATATACCACAATGTGTCCTTGCACTTTAAAAATGTCATAATCAGGACCCCTCCTGTTTAAAATTTTGGGGAGTTGACTGTGTACTTCCCAACTGGAGAGGTTCAAATCTGGTGCGTGAAATATCCAAGCGAGAGACACGCTGGATATTTCACATGGATACATTAGTGCCCAGGGGTATGAACGTTGAATTAGATGTGAACTGTTTTATAAGTGATTACTGAAAATTACTAAGATCACTAAAATTGCTACTAAAAATTACTAAGATCACTAAAATTGCTACTAAAAAATTATTCATATTTGCTGCTACAATATAATGAAATTGGTTGCTATGTTAAATTGTTGAGAGACGCACATGGTATGGCAAGAGGGAGATGCATAAGCTATGGTGCTAATCTCACTTTATTTTAATTAGTCTGTATTTTATTGTAGTGTATTTTATTTAATTTTTACTACTTTATTTGTATTATTTTATTATTCACTCATTGTTGATTACCATATAATCTCTGGTTGTTGGTATTTATGTATTTTGTTAATACTTGATATCCCATTCAGTCAGTTTTGCATAATATGCAAATTAGATTCAAAGTTATGAGCTTAGATTTTGCTGAGTTAACATTATTAAAATGTGCTGACTGCAGTTCTAAGTTGCTCCAATATGGGGTATGTAAAGGTATAACTGTTGTTTAGCCATATATGAGTCAATAGGAGATATCAGGGCCGATGTCCACCTCTCCCTTAGTTGATTGGCTATGCGTAAAGCCCCATATAAACATGACAGTGAACGCTACTAATCCACGCCCACAGATGATGTCGATGTCCGACGAAACGCGTCTGGGTTGGATGTAGTAGCTGTTAGGTGACATCATTACGCAGATCGCTATACACGGAAGTGTGTTTGTTTGGTGGTTTGGCTTGACTACGAAGGTATGGAAACATCGCCCTGATTTGCTCCCGCTGCACCAATGTGATGTGATGTATTGCCTTTTAATTTTTTATATATTGTAAGTGCAATTTTAAAGGGGAGAGGTTTTGAATAAAAAGTTTATATGGTATCACACTATTGTGGCTTTTTTTACCTCTATATTTGAGCACCAGTCGCTGGATGCGTTTATATACCCTCTTGAATCTGGAGAAGTGGAGAGGCATTTCTGAGGTCATACAACGCTGTATATACAGTACCTTTTGGTAAGAGAAATTACAACAGGGGTGTATTTAGACCCCAAATATCTTCACGAGTGGTGGTTCTGGTGGAGGAGGATGAGCATTTCAAGCCGTTGAGATCTCTTTTGCTTTTCTTCGAACACAGACTCTTGTCTCTACTGTTTCTTACTCGCTAATGACCTTCACCTTCACTTTTTCAGATATAGTGTTTATTTATTATATATAAATATATGTTTTTAGGTAGCGCTACCTTGATAGTCAAGTTACCGGTGCCAATAATTCTTGAACTATTGTAAAGACCTTGATCGTTAAAAAAATTAAATAAAAGATTATCTGTAGATGTTGGCCAAGAGAAGATTATTGGCATGCACTGGTTTGTTGGAAGCCTTCTTACAGAGGTGCTTTTATGCCTAATAGTCGGTTCACAAAGATATGGGAGATAAAAAAGAAAGGCAAGATCAAGCACAAGAGCATGATATGTAATGTGTTAATGCATTGTATGTTGTATTGCTATACATTTGCCTATCAGTAGATGGGATAAGGTGGCAGCTTTTTACCATCACTGGTTTCTTATAGTGTCCTAGAGGGAGGTGATTATAGTCCCTCTGTGTATTTTCTTTTAGTTTCTCTCCTCTCTTCCACAAGCGCTTTGATTTTAGGAAGGGCTAGTCATTTTGTTTGCATACTATTAAGATTGCCCTGGCTGAGAGAGATCTGTAACAGGCACGCATCATGTGTTTCAGACAACGCCTGGCTTTTCTGCCCACCACCTTCAATCATAAAGGGGGTACTATAGGTTCTATGGAAGAGACATGGTCTATGAATGGAGGAGGAGGACCTTTCATTCATCTGCCCATTCTCCATTCACAGATCCTTTTTCATTTCATATTTCTTTTAAAACACAATTAAAAAAATAAAAGTGACAGCGGGTGTTCTGATATGGATTACTGCATTTTGCATATTGCTCTTTGCTCTTTGTGCTTGATCTTGCCTTTCTTTTTTATCTCCCATATCTTTGTGAACCGACTATTAGGCATAAAAGCACCTCTGTAAGAAGGCTTCAAACAAACCAGTGCATGCCAATAATCTTCTCTTGGCCAACATCTACAGATAATCTTTTATTTTATTTTTTTAACGATCAAGGTCTTTACAATAGTTCAAGAATTATTGGCACCGGTAACTTGACTGGCACCACAGTGAAAGAAGGTTAATGTAAGCAAGCACACTAAATATAGAAATAATAATGTGTCTCTTAGGACCTGCTTCTAATGATTTTACTCATACAGATATTTGTCATCTTTCCTGCTGAGTGAAGATACCTGACTATACAGACACAACATTATTATATAATATGTTGAAAAATCAGAAGACAGTACTGTCAGAACACAGTATGGTCAGTAAGTCAACAGAAAAAGCCAACACCAGTCACAATGTTTGAGTAGGAGCCAGTTCACACCAGAACGCAATGAAACCTGTGTTTCGTGAGCATTTCCAGCACCGTGTTCAAAACACACTGCAGTTGCGATTTTAAGCAGGTATCAATAATAAGTTAATGACACCCTAAGCGCGGGTTGCAAACGCAGTGAGTACCATGCGATCAGTACCATACGATCCGTTTGCAGTGAGTTTCTAAAAGTGTAGTACTTTTGGTGTAGTGCATTGTGATTTCAGCCCATTCAAAATTAATAGGCTGAAATTGCACCGCAAGGAACTGCATGTGAATTGCACAAGAACGCACAGCATGTTCCTGTACAATTCCCAATGTGAACCGGCCCTAAGTCAGAACATGTCATCTGTCATATCAGAATACAGTTTAATAGGATATGTCGCCTCCTACACACTTATTATATAAAGCTACCCTTTGTTCTAAGATCAGTATGTTATGGTTCTATGTTAATGTGGGAGTTTATGCTTGCTTGTCAGGGCTGGAAAACTTGGGTCTTGGGAGCAAACCAACTGGCATCTTTAAGAGGAACTAGTGGGTGTAGTTGAATGTTTTTTTAAAGAGCACAATTTATTGGGCCCACTTTTTAACATATACATTCTATACCCATTAAAAAAGAAATACTGTTATGCCCTGTACACATGATTGGTTCGTCTGATGAAAACGGTGTGATGGACCATTTTCATCGGACGAACCGATCGTGTGTGGGCCCCATCGTTTTTTTTCCCATTGGTTAAAAAAAAATATATAACCTGTTTTAAAATGTTCTGATGGTTAAAAAAACTATAGAAAAAAACGATTGTCTGTGGGAAAATCCATCGGTCAAAAATCCACACATGCTCAGAATCAAGTCGACGCATGCTCGGAAGCATTGAACTTCATTTTTCTCTGCACGTCGTTGTGTTTTATGTCACAGCGTTGGACACGATCGGATTTTTAACTGATGGTGTGTAGGCAAGACTGATTAAAGTCAGCTTCATCGGATATCTGATGAAAAAATCCATCGGTCCGTTTTCATCGGATGAACCGATCATGTGTACGTGGCATAAAGGATCCATTTGAAAGAATAAGGTCAATTAAGATGTCTGCTACTGTATGAAATTTACATTGATTTACCTAAATAAAATGCCATACAAGTCTTCGCATAATACAGGTTCAATAATACACGACATCAAAAATATACAAACTAGTATAACCCTTTACAGTCGGTAAATGCCATGTTGGAATAAAAAAAATTCTGCAGTCTTTACATGAAAATCTGGTTATAATGATTCCTAATATGATGTCTGAAGCTAGCAAGAGAACCTTCCAGTCTCAATTTTGGTTTAGGACTGACCTGACACATGTACAATCTAGTGCATAGTTTCTATTGTGGCCTTATTCTGCTTTACGACTGATGTTTTTGCACTCATAATCTTTTGCATCAAATGTGTTAGAGAGATGGCAGCAGAACCATATTGTAAAGTGGCTAATCAATTCAATTTAATTAAAAGTATTAAAATCTGCTTACATTTAAGCACAATATAAAGTGCTTCAAATGGTGAAACAACTGCGTTTCCGCCTCTCACATCACTTCCGGTCCACTGCGTCTTACGGACATGCCCTAGGTGTGCCCTGAAGAAGTCACGTATCATGACGTAACGTGTAGGGATTGGCCATAAGACGTAGTGGAACCGAAGGGACGCGAGAGGCAGAAACGCCATTGTTTTACCATTTGAAGCAATTTTTATTGTACTTAAATGTAAGCAGAGTTTAATACTTTTAAATAAATTGATTTTGGAAACGTTAATACACTATTGGAGGCTTGTCTGTTTACTTTACCCCCACACATGATCCTGGACCTTCTGAGAGAGGATTTGCGGAGTAGTCTCCAGCTGGAGGAAACAGCTTGTCCTTATAAACACTCAAGGCCTATAATCTGTGGATATGAGGTGAGAGTTCTGTGACCACTGAGGTGTTGGTATAGACTCTCTGAAGTTATACTATTAAGTTTGTTGGATTTGCCTATTGAAGGACTGCACATTGATCACAGTGTTTATTTTTGGATTACAGTCACTATTGGACTATAGTACTGCTGTTAACATTTGAATTGTGAATTGATTATTTTAGGATTACTTTAGGATTGTTGATCTATAAGCACCATTACATTTCACTATTGCAAGATTTCAGTTCACATTTATATCACATTGCTTTTTTAATTATATAGAATGGAATAGCGCAAAATCAATCAGTTTAGTAGATTGCCTAAAAAATGCCTGGATTATTTACATAATATAACTGGGTACTAACATTTAAAGGTAAAGTTGATCCAGGGAATATCCGATTGCCTCTTGGGGGATCAGGAAGGATTTTTCCCCTGCTGGAGCAAATTGGATTGTGCTTTGCTGGGCTTTTTTGCCTTACTGTGGATCAACTGTGTATTTAGGATTGTGGATATGGGATTGTGTCAAAAAATAGTTTTGCCTTTTATTGGTTAAACTAGATGGACTTGTGTATTTTTTCAATCAGACTAACTATGTAAGTGTATGTGTGTGTGTGTGTGGGGGGGGGGGGGGGGTAGCAAGGCAAAATAGTGGAGGAGATGAGGCTACACAACAGGGTTATGGAAAGTAGAGTGTAGGGTAATGTAGGAAGGCTAGACTGTAAAACGGGGAAGCAGAAAGACTTGATGGCGCAGAAGTTAAACAGTGACAGTGGATTGAGAAAAAGAAAATGAAAATGGATGGCAGTGGAAGGCCTGGTTTGTGAATCAGTTAGAGAATAAGGCTGGATTGGATTGTAGAGGAGGAAATGAAACTCAAGTGTAGAAAAAAGGGGGTAAAAAGCCATGGGGTCAGGTTATAAAGGAGGATAGGAGCAGGGCTCAAGTCCTGTGGGAACGCATGGGAACGGAGTCCCTGCACTTTTTTCACAGCAGGAACACAGTTCCCTTTGCAGGACTAGAGCAGCCGAGCCACCCGAGCCAATCCTTCACTAAGCGGCGATGCCCAGCTCAAGTCACTGTCAGGGGCAGGCGAACCTTAGTAATCCTTTGTTACTGGGCTCTCTGTATATGGATTCATCGGGTAGTGTGCGGGTATTCCGTCACTTCCTCGATGCCGCAATGTCTCCTGGGAGCTTTTGTCATTGTTCCCAGGAGACATTGTGGAGGTCTCCTGCAAGTTATCGTGGGATTTAGAAAGAACAAAAAAAAAACATGCGGTTTAGTAATTATGCATATGAGCGTATCATTTTTTTTTTTTTTTTTATGGGGGAGTGGATCTTGGGTTGGAGTTCCCACACTTTTTTCCCCCAGGACTTGACCCCTGGATAAGAGTATGCAGAACGGGATTGTGGAAGAGCAAGAAAGAAGAGACTGTAAGACCAAATGAAGGATAAGGAAGAGAGAAGAGCCATAAAGATCTAATTGTCATGCTTAACCACTTAACCCCCGGACCATATTGCTGGTCAAAGACCAGGCCACTTTTTGCGATTCGGCACTGCGTCGCTTTAACTTTCAATTGCGCGATAGTGCAACGTGGCTCCCAAACAAAATTGGTGTTCTTTTTTTTCCCAAAATATAGTTTTCTTTTGGTGGTATTTGATCACCTCTGCCGTTTTTCGTTTTTGCGCTAATAACAAAAATAGAGCGACAATTTTGAAAAAAACAAATATTTTTTACTTTTTGCTATAATAATTATCCCCCAAACATATATTAAAAAACTTTATTTTTCCTCAGTTAAGGCCGATACGTATTCGTCTACATATTTTTCGTTCAAAAAATTGAAATAAGCGTTTATTGATTGGTTTGCGCAAAAGTTATAGCGTTTACAAAATAGGAGATAGTTTTATCGCATTTTTCTTAATATTTTTTTTTTTTTTACTAGTAATTGGGGCGATCAGCGATTTTTATCAGTACTGCGACATTATGGCAGACACTTCGAACACTTTTGACACATTTTTGGGACCGTTGGCATCTTTATAGCGATCAGTGCTATAAAAATGCATTGATTACTATTAAAATGCCACTGGCAGTGAAGAGGTTAACACTAGGAGGCGAGGAAGGGGTTAATCATGTTCCCTGGGTGTGTTCTAACTGAAGGGGGTGTGGACTGACATGGGGAAATTACAAATCGCTGTTCATACATTGTACAGCGGTCATTTTTTGATAGGTCATTTTCCCCCCCTGACAGGACCAGGAGCTGTGTGCTTACACACACACACACAGCTCCCGGTTCTCGCTCTGTAACGAGCGATCGCGGGTGCCTGGCGGTGATTGCGACCGCCGGGCACACGCGTCTGCGTCATGGGCGAGCGGGGGCTGCTCAGCGAGGTGACATATAGCTACGTGCTCTCGCCCAGCAGAGCCAACCTGCTGCCGTATAACTGCGTCAGCTGGTCGGCAAGCAGTTAAGAAAGGCTACGAGATACAGCCAAAACCCTAGGGATATTTTCTCTGTAAACCCTAGGGATTGTTGTGCGTGAAAATCCCAGTAGATCAGCAGTTTTTTAAATCTCAGACCAGCCCATCTGGCACCAACAATCATGCCATGTTCAAAGTAACTTAAAATTCCTTTCTTCCCCATTGTGATGCTCGGTTTGAACCTTAGCAAGTCATTTTTACCACATCTAGAAGCCTAAATGTATTGAGTTGCTGTCATGTGATTGGCTGATTAGCAATTTTTGTGTTACCAAGCAAATAAACAGATGTACCTAATAAAATGGCTGGTGAGTGTACTTGCACAGTCAGAAAAATTCTAAAGTATTAAAGTGACACTGAATGATACCTTTATTCTACAAAATAATCCACACACACCCACCCGCTACTTTGTGTACCTGTAATCTAATTTTCATCAAAATATTTTCTGCCTCCTTGCAACGCCCTCCATAAGCTCCTGAACCTCTCCTTTCCCACCTTACTTCCCTATGTTTGGAACAAGTAGTGCAGCTTAGTTGCGGAAACATGCAATGCTCTATGTACACTACAAATCCCATAGTCCATGATCCATATCTCAGGAGCGAGCAAGATAGCATGGCTACTTTCCTACATAGAGTGGGACCATTGAGATGGAGAATGAGCATAGCCACCCTCTAACAGGAAATCAGATCACAGGAGCAAAAAAAGGAATTTGGAGGAGAATGAAAGTAATAGAAGGTACCTTTTTTCCCCATTAAGAATACATTTGAATTGTAAAGAACAATCACTTTAAAATCCACTGATAGAACTGGTAATGCTTTGCATCCCCTATGCAGACCTCTTTTAGCAGGGCTTGTTCTTCTAACATACTGAATTACTGCCAAGCACATCAAAAGACTTCCTCTGCTAGTTGCTAGACTATTAATCATGAAATGTCTCCCTACCAATCTGCAAGCAATGAAGGTACTGTATATGTAGGGAGATAATTACATTATAAGCTGCCAACTGTGGTAGCGAGGTCAGCGGTGTCTGCTTTAAGCTGGGCCACCAGCATCCAGGCCTAAAATACACAGATAGAAGCCCAGGGGTTTAATTCCCCCCTTCCCCCTCCCTACCACCTGGCCCAGTATGCTTCGGAGTGGATGTTGGTGTTTAATGGCCTGGTGTGGGTGGTCAAGAGTCATGAAAATTGAGTGGCACAGGTCCAGGGCATGAGATCTGGTCAATTCTTGGTTGTTGGCCATAATTTGAGGACTTATGCCGCGTACACACGATCATTTTTTGTGATGAAAAAAACGACGTTTTCTGTGAAGTAAAAAACAACGTTTTTGAAACGTCACTTTTCAAAGACGATGTTGCATACACACCATCGTTTTTTTCACAAAAAGCGAGGTTACGTTCACCACTCTTTTCCATTGAAGCTCGCTTCATAACTAGCTTCTGGGCATGCGCGGGTTGAAAAACGTTGTTTTAAACAACGTTTTTGCTACACACGGTGACTTTTTGTGAAACAAAAAACGACGTTTTGAAAAACGACACATGTTGGAATTTTTTTTTGCCCACACACGATCAATTTAAATGACGTTTTAAAAAACAACGTTTTTTTTCATCGCAAAAAACGACCGTGTGTACGCGGCATTAGTGTAGGTGGCTGGGACCTCAGGGGTAGTATTTGGGATGTCAAGAAGCAGAACAGGTAAAGTCTGCACACTTTACGATAAGCAGGGCTTAAATGGTTCTTAGGTTTAACTAAATACTTAAACCCGTTAATAATATAGCTTTTGGATAATTGGATATCACACAACTTCAAAAACAACATTATAAGGAAAGCTACACAGGAACAAATAAATAATTTAACATGTACAACTTTATTATCATTTTTTTATATAGTAATACAGTCAATACTTTCAAATAAGTGAATACGCTGTCTACAAGACATACTATAAGGAACCTAAACACAGCACATGGAACATGTGAGGATGATGGGGTTATTGCTGTGCCAAAAAGCAAAATAAACAAAAATAGTAAAATTTACAAATTTTAAATTAGTTCATAGAATAAACATAGTAATAAAAAGGCACATAATCAAAATATGATCAATGTGGTATAATTAAACATTTGTACTAAAGTGTCTTTTCCCTAACATGTTTCGCCAGTGATGGCTTCTACGGGCGATTTGTAAGACACTAATAGTTAGATAATCAAATAAACTACTATCTGACCTTCAACATCAAGGAGCTGAGACAGAAAGCTGTGAGGCCACAGAGCATATAAAGACCAAGGTAATGTGCATAAAAGAGAAGAGAAGGACGGAGGGTGGGTAACACAGCAGAACACATATCCATACAGAGATTGTGTGGAGGTGTAGATGTGTCTACACAACCCTCGAGTCTCCAGCTAACATAGCACATGCTATCAAATATATGCAATACAGGCTTTGTATTTTAATACAATAACTAGAATACAATGAAAAGAAAAACATTGGGTGCTACTGTCTATTTTTATATCTCACAGACCTATTTATCCATTGTAAATATATGTCAGTGTGTACAAGCTTAATCATTATAGGTTAAACAGAAAAAAGTATCTTTATTTACTAAAATATAAACTCTACCATATTGGTTCTATACACTTTACAGACATTACATATTAATCATTTAGTGACTTACATACATCTGTAATATAATCCCTTCATTGTAGGTACGTTTATCAATTCTGATACACAGATTCACTTAATAAGGATTTATTTCATCTGATAAAAAAAATATTATATATATTTCTTAACAACCTAATAAAAATAACACAACATTTTAAAGAAAAGACAACATGAAGGGTGCATGAAACTTTTTGTAGCTCCAATATCGGTTATACTGTATGTGTTGATGGTTGTTTGGAGAGTTCTTTAAGAAGAAGTAGAAGAAGAAAGTAAAAAGCTCCCAATCCACTAATATAAAGAAAAATATATAGAAAAACCAGTATTCTTACTGTCACGAGTTGTATTTGGTGGCTATACAATAGCCAACACTATTATATGGTTTCACAGAAACCAACTTTCATTTGCCCTTCACTAGGACAAATCTATTTACATAATTAAAGACCGCCTAACTGGCGAGAGTATGGAAGTGGATTTTGTGGGAGTTTAGTAGGATGGTAAACGCTGCTGCATGGATTTCCCTTTAAGCACACGTCTAATCTGTAAAAGGAGATTAAAAAAAAAGAAAGATATTAGAATACAAATGATTAGAATTTTTCAGCAGGTAAAATTGCAAAGAATTTTAGACAAATACAAAAAGAGTCAAGGCTAGTTTGGACGCTGAAGAGCAACAAAAAAAACCAATGGGAGCACACAGAGCACATGGGAAACGTATCTTACTATGTAAATAACATATAATAGAGGAAAGTCTTACCTCTTCCCCCACAGGTCCATCAGATACAAGATGTACTGGCTGCTCATTTTCTAGGTTTCGAGCACTTGGATCAGCCCCTTTTCTCATCAAAAGCTTTACTGCTCCAACATGAGCTCTTCTGTGTTGCAAACTTGCAGCAATATGCAATGCAGTGTTTCCATTGTAGGCCTAAGAAAGCAATAAAAAAAAATGTTTTACTTTCTAATGCAAGAAATGCAAAAATGTTTACAATGAAATGCTATCCCTGCGATCCACCTGGCTGCAGCTACACAGTCACTTATTTTTGATAAAAATAATGTGTTCTTACACAAAGGCTTTTGTCATCTTAATATGCAATGAAGGCTTACTAGTGAATCTGACCCTGAAATCAATGTGTAAAATAGTGTTGGCTGAAGAATCAGATTGGACACTAAGGCCGCGTACACACGTGCGAGAACCTCGTCGGGCTAAACTCATCGATCCGCCCGACAAGGTTCCCGATGAGCGGCCTGAAAAGCTTGTCGAGCCAAAGTCCTCATTGAACAACGAGGAAAAAGAGAGCGTGCTCTCTTTTTTGGCTCGACGAGCTTCCCGACGGGACGCTCATCGGAAGTGTACACACGACCGAGAACCTCGGCAGAATATGTCTCCCAGCAAGCTTCTCGCTGGATTCTGCCGAGAAGCTTGGTCGTGTGTACGGGGCTTAACAGATGTGTTGAATTTCTGCCCCCCCCCCCCCCGGTCTAAGGTTCAGTTTTGCAGCCCCTATATCACTACTGTGTCCTGTACTGACACTGCCAAAAGGAACACCTGTGTTTAGCTCGGGAAAAGGAAATTGACACTTCTGGAAGTGTTGAAATGTAAAGATTTTTCAGCCTACATATATCACAGGCAACGTAAGAGGCAAATATTATTTATTATTAAGTTCTCTTTGCTTGGAACACTTTAATCTTCATACTAATTTTAATGACAGTGTCATCATTTTTACTCAGTAAAACATAAAGCAAAGTGCACTTTGAAGTGCATAACAGCATAACCCTATTAATGTGTATTCTCAGAAACACCTGCTAGTGCTACTTTGTTTCTGTAACATCTTGCACTTATTAGCCAATGAATTAACCTCCCTGGCGGTCTTCCCGTGTGTGGCACGGGGTGAGATTTTTAAGCTAAGATCGGTAACCCCGTGCCACACACGGACTTGCCTCGCTGGATGCAGAAAAAAGTTTTCTTACCTTTTCTCTGCGATCCAGCGATGAATCCCCGCAGTACACGGCGGGCGGATGTCCGCCTGATGCTGTGTGTTCCGCCGATTCCCTTCCCTGCGAGCGTCGCGACGTAGGGGGGGGAACGGCGCCAAATTTAAAAAAGTAAACAAACACTATACATACAGTACACTGTAATCTTATAGATTACAGTACTGTATGTAAAAAATACACACCCCCCATGTCCCTAGTGGTCTGCCCTGTACACTACATGTCCTTTTATATAATAAAAACTGTTCTTTCTCCCTGCAAACTGTAGATTGCCCATAGCAACCAAAAGTGTCCCTTTATGGCAAAAATTGTATTAGAGCAGCTAAAAAACAGCGATAATAAATCAGAATCACTTGCAGAATTTAGCGATAGCGATTTGTGGGGAAATTCGTCATAAAAAAAAAAAATAATGACAGCAAAAATTCTGCAACTGAGCAAATTTCAGTGATTTTGATTTGATTACATTATTGAATAATTTTTACTATAATTATATTATTATTTGTTATAATTTTTTATAATTATTTATTATATTATAATTTTTAATAAGAAAAAAAAAAAAATCATACCCAGGATGCCTATTAGACTCTTGTTTGGATAGATTTCAGTGAGTTATTCCTAAGAATTACAAGCCTACAGTATAAAACGCCAAATTCCCTTGCAAATAATGGTACCGCTTTTAGCACCTAAAATCTGAAAGAATCATACCGCCAGGGAGGTTAAAAGGAAAACAAGCCACAGAAGTACTAATAACTAAAGGCAAATTTAGAACAGTGGGCCAACTTACCTTTGCATTGATGAAATTTAGACAATTTGGCATCTCTAAAAATATACACATAAGTTCAAGGTTCGCCTCTTCACAGGCTAAGTGCAGGGCACATCGTCCACTTTTGCGATCCTGTACAGTAAAGACATAGGTGAGTGTCCATTCCAAGATTTTGTTTCCATGATCAATGCATCAAACATTGGGTGTTATTTACGAAAGGCAAATCCACTTTGCACTGCAAGTGCACTTGAAAGTGCACTGACATGCAAGGAAAATAAAAAACAGCAGTTTAGCTTGCACATATTGGATGATAAAATCAGCGGAGCTTCGCCTCATTTCAGATCTACCCCTCAGATTTACAGTGACTGCACTTCCAAGTGCACTTTTGGTGCAAAGTAGATTTGCCTTTCGTAAATAACCCCCAGTGTGTCTAGCATGCAATAGTTACTTTCTTAGACCCCTTTCGCGTTTTTCAGGAGCTTTTGGGCTAAAAATAGCACCCGTAAAGTGCCTGAAAAACGACTCCCCTGCAGTCCCAGTGTGAAAGCCAGAGTGCTTTCACACTGAAGCGGTGCACTGGCAGGATGTTAAAAAAAGTCCTGCAAGAAGCATCTTTAGGGAGGTGAAGGAGCGGTGTATACACTGCTCCTGCCCCTTGAAATTAATTGGCACCGCTGCCGAAGCACCTGCAAAGTGCTTTGGCATTGGCGCTACACAGGTGCATTTAACCCTTTATTTGGCTGCTAGCGGGGGGTTAAAAGTGCCCCGCTAGTAGCCGAATAGCGTCGCTAAAACAACGGTAAAGCATCACTAAACCTAGAAGCGTTTTACTGTCAACGCTCATCCGCCCCAGTGTAAAAGCTGCCTTAAAGCAAGTCTGTTCCCAAACCTTGATACAATAATTGCTACCCCCATTGTAATGACTGGACATAAGTGCTCTGAAGACAGTTTTGTGGAGGTCAAAATCTTTTCCTCTTGGGGATCTGAACAGTTTTGTTACATGAGATTTAAGCAGACTCAAGAAATGTTTGCAGTGTGACAGAAGGGAGGGGAATAGAGCAGAGATACAAGGTATAGTTCACAAAGCAATTTGAATGCAAGTTTCTCTAGCTTTGAAAATTCCAAGCTAAATTACTGCTCGGTAAATACATGTAATTCGTTTTGATGTCCATATTGGCCATAGGATCAAACTAAAGATAAACAAAAGACCAATAAAACTTTGCACAAGGTAAACTTACTTTTTCTTCAACAGAAGCGCCCATCTGCAGCAATGCTTTAACAGTGTCAACCATTGCCTTGTTCTTCACCAGCAGTTCATCTGTAGCAGGAGAGCAGTTTTGTTGATACATCTGCAGTTGCTGGACGATTGCATTGTGCGCAACTACTGCACAGTGTAGAGGAGTCAAACCTATAAAAATAAGACATGAGTTAAAGTTCATGTATGGTCTCTATATAGTCAGCCAACAATAAGTTGAAAGCCAAGGAAAATGGCTACATATTGGATTGAGATAACATTGCATGTAGTCATTCTTAAAGTAATTAACATTTCAAAACATGTTAACATTTATTTAACCATTTGCATGTCTCACATTTTTGGTATACGCATTAAAGACATTTTGGGGTTTATTTACTAAAACACATAGGCGTGCGCACAGGGTGTGCCAGGTGTGCCCATGCACACCCTAATCACCCTGTGCAGCATAGATTCCCCCTACTGCATTGGCTCCCATCTTAACCCCCCCCCCACAGCGCTGCCAGCTTCCCTCCTCTCCCATCGGCTGTTGCTGCTGGGATGTTTTAGGCTGCATTCACACCTAGGCGACACGATACGCCGCGTACGCGGCTTATCTTGCCGCCTGTAGATTAAACTTTTTTTTTTCTTCTTTCTTTAACATTACGGTCTATGAGCGAACGCCAATGTCTCCTGAAAAAAAGGGTCCGGGACTTTTTTTCAGGCGACAGGTGTTGAGATGTGAACCATCTCCATAGACCGCAATGTTATTTCACATCTCGAGCGACAAGAGTGTCGGGCGACCGGCGTTTTGTCGCTCAGCTGTGAATGGAGCCTTAGGAGTGGGGAAGGGGCCAGTAAATATGTAATTTGCTGGCCCCTTCCCTTTCTAAATGAACACCGCGAGTGTTCGGTAGTGTGTGTTTGGGCTTTTTTGGTGCATACCCTAATGCAATAGGCTGCGCACACCTATGCTAAAACAGGAGAGTGCAGAATCTGGTGCAGCTGTGCCTGGTAACAGATGTGGCACCAATCAGCTTGAAGGTTTTATTACCAAAGCTTAATTGAACAAGCTGAAGTTAGAAGCCGATTGGTTTCTATGTACAGGTACAACAGATTTTGCATTTGCCAGTTTTATTAAATCAACCCCAGAATGCCCAATGGTGTGTGGCTTTTTCCTTTAGCTGGATATTGGGAAAATGCATATTGTAGCTTTACTATCCTTGCCTGGTACTGATTAGATGTAAAGTACTTTTACTATGTACCCTGTGTATGCCGTTTTCATATTCTAGATCCTAGAGCATCTACTGTAGAACATAAAATAAACAGAGGAAAATAAAGATGTAGAAATTATACTTGCACCTACCATCATAATTGGTTGTGTCCACATCAATATATTGATTGGTTGCTAGAATGCCTTTTTGAATTGCCTAAAAAAAAAAAAAAAGTGCTTTAGCAGATGGATAATATGCATGCTCAGTAAGAAAGATTTTAGCACATGAGATCCCAAAAGCAAAAAATAGAGGATATTAAATGTTTTCACGTTTGTAAATGTAAAAGGAAACATTCACTTATTTGATGTAAAAACATTGACAGGCAAATATTGTAAAATGCTGCACAGTACTAAACTATACCACGTGTGTTGCTTATATCTCACCTGAAGAACTTGCGAGTACCCCTTTGCAGCACAGACGTGAAGCGGAGTTCTTCCCCAGTAATCTGTAGTGTTGAGTTGGGCCCCAAGGCTAATCAAGTCTTGTACAATCAGATGGTGATTGGCAGCTACAGCTACCTGAAGAGCACTCTAAAATGTTTAGAAGACAAAAGCATTAAAAAATATTTTTACAAATACATTAAAAAAAGCGTATTTATGTTTTAACTATTGCTATGTATAGTTTGCAATCATATGTTTGAGTCATTTTCCATTCATGCTCATTATTTTTGGTAATCAGTGCATTCTGCTTTGCAGTGCTACACAGTGAGGTTGATTTACGAAAACTGAAGAGTGCAAAATCTGGTGCCTGCGTAGAAACCAATCAGCTTCCAGGTTGTTTTTGTCAAAGCTTAATTGAACAAGCTGGAGTTAGAAGCTGATTGGCTACCATGCACAGCTGCACCAAAATGTTGCACTCTCCAGCTTTAGTAAATCAACCCCAAAGGTTAATTAAATCGAAACTAACAGCACATAGGGATTTGACTATTAGCCACAGAGAGCCATTTCTAGTGTCTAATTTTCACATACCAATATTCAAAAAAACAGTAAAAAAATATGGAAGAGCACACCTTCAAAATGTTAAAATATGCATAGAAAAGTGTTAATAATAAAAAAAAAAAAAAAGTGTTAATATACACATATATACATCGCTTTAATAAAAAATAAAAGCACAAAGTATCTTACACTTTATATAAATGGATAAAACTGCTACATTTTCCTAGTCTACCTAATTGTATGGCGGGTGGGGTGCAGTTCTCAAATTACTACAATCTCCAGACAAAAATAAATTTTTCTGGTGAATGTACTACACTTTTCCTTTAGCCTGGGACTTGCCTTACAAATACAAGGAAATTAGAATGTGAAAAAAAATTCAAGATAATTCAAGATAAGATAATAAAAACAAGAACATGCAATGCAACGCCCTGTTGCTTGGACTTTGTCAGCGATAAAATGTCACCATTCCAAGTGTATATGATCATGGTTTCTGATTAACTTTTCAGGCCATTACATTTTTACCAGAAAGAGGAACTACATATTCCAATATGAAATGAACTGTATCTTTCAACCAAACATCAGGCAACAAATCAGTAAAATAAACATTGCTTTAATGCTTACCTGGTTGTTACGCTCCTTAACATCCAGCATATTAAGGGCTGCCATCTTGGAAGCCAAGACATAAGACAGAGCTCGTTTTCCTTGTGCGACTGCTATGTGAAGGTACCTGTTACACAGGGATATAAAATAGTCACTAACACCATCTTCACAAATGAACTCTTTATAAACCATCTATTTTACAAAAAAAAAAAAACAGGCTTCAAATTCACTTACGTGTCACCATCTGCATCTTTGGCGAGAAATTGTTCATTGGAAACATGGACAAATTTCTTTTCCTCTTGCTCAATCTGCCAGTGGAAGAAGGATTTACCAATCTGCGTTGGGCTTGACCTGTTTGCGTCAATCTGGCATAAGGGAGGGGACACACTTGGAGAAGATTGGGCCATGTGATGATCTACAAATTGGTTACCAGGTAGGTTTTGTGGTGGGCTATACTTCCCAGTTGACATATTTGGCTCTGTAGAGATGTTTGGAGATGTCATCTCAGGTGGGGATTCAATAAGAGACAGGTAGCTCTCGATGGCACAATTTTGGAGCGCATCATTTGAACACATGGCTTCTGGATAATTCTGGATAGGGCCGTAGTTATACTCTGTAGGACACTGTGGAGGAATTTCTTGGACTTGGGGACAACCAAACTGGTACTGGTCATTATTGCGCTGTGGAGAGCAGCTGCTGAATGCCTGATTGGCCGGAGGTGGTGAAAAGGTTTGAGATACAGGCGCTTCCTGGTAGAATTGTTCTGGGGTATTCATCCAATTTACTAGCACTGTATTCAGGGACACTGGATTGGACTTATGTTTTAGGTTCATTATACTCTGGAGCGGATCCACATTTGATTCTGTACCACTCTCACGCTTCGGAGGTTCATCCATAACGTCACAGGACTTTGGGGTACTTGGTGGTGTCTAGAGGAAACATTAATGAGTTAGGCAACTGAGGCACTATTGCAAACAGTGTATTGTTGTTTTAGATGGGCATGCATTTACCAGAAAAGAACTGGATTGGAAGGGGCAAGGTTTCTTTGCATCTGGTGCATCCGACATGTATTCACTAGGCCGCTTTTTGTTTATTATAGTCTTCAGTTCTGATGAAGAAAATAAAAAAATCATGGTTTTTACACCAATGGAGACTGACATGGTAAAGTAAACATGCACTGAGTGAAATATATAGGTTATCATAGCAGATGTCTTCTGATAATGCTAGTTTCCTGGCTTTCACACAGAACTAAAAACTTCAATACAGTCTGTGCCAATGAGTTTACTTGCTGTATGATTGTTCCAGATCATTAGCTCAAAACATACTGAAACCAAGGGCGGCTAATAAACTAGAATTTCTAAAAGCAGATTAGCAATGGCAGCCTGCACAGCTTTCTCAGTACAGTACAGGCTTCCTTTAACAGTGATATTCTAAATGGTCTTTAAGGTATTAGTCTACACTTTCTCATAAAGAATGCAATGAAAATAATCTCTAAATACGTTTTATATCATTTATATGTTGTATAGGTAAAATATACCTACCATTGTAATATTCGTAGCTTTGATGTTGCTATAAAAAGGAAAAAAAATATTTTAGCTAAACATCATGAAATGACATTATACTGTAACCATGAGTAACTACACAACGAGATTGCGTTAAGGCATCGAACATTACAAATAGTTATTTCTTTGTTATTGTTCATTTTACAAAGCACAAACAGCAGCACTGTATTTACAATCATTAGGGAGAAGGCCAGGCCCATCCCCACATGGATTGGTAAAAGCACGCGGTTAGGCCATAGTTTTACCACCCCTGACTGCCCAGCCAACATGCAGTCGCTCAGGGCTGTACACATTAGGGATGAGCTCCGGCGTGTTCCCACAGTCCATGTGCAAAGCCCACCAGGAAGTCGGCACCGCGCTGTGCTAATCACAGGCAGGGAGACATTTCCCAATCTCTGCAGCCGAGCATCAGGACAATGTCTCCCTGCCTGTGATTAGTGCAGCGCGGTGCCGACTTCCTGGTGGGCTTTGCACATGGACTGTGGGAACACGCCGGAGCTCATCCTTAGTATACATGTCATGGCCTTGATACTTGGTGCCGCAACCACACTGCTATCTATACGGTTGCAGAGCAGTGGGTGGGCACTTTGAGGGTTTAAACAGGCTGTGAGGAGCCAGCAAATTACCTTCTTACCTGTCAAAAGCCCTTTCAAAAGCAGTCTGCTGCAGATCGCTTTTCAGAGGGGTGGCAGTATAGCCACACGTCTGAACGAGCCCTAACACAAGTCTAAAGTTTAAAAAAAAAAACATACCTGTAAATCCAATGGGCCATTGCAAACTTTATTCCTTAGCTGATTAAGCAGTTCTCTCACAGGATTTCTCACTCGGACTCCTTGGAAGTTCCCTTTTGAATGGCGTCCTGTCCCACTGTTTTTGCCAGCTAGAGAGAAAAGAAAAATAGCTGTCAGACATCTAAATGTAACAGAAGAATCATGCTTTAAACAATAGACAAAACACACAAGGGATGATGAGCTTAAGCCCAGGTTCACACTGGGCTGCGGGAATGAAGCCGGACTCGCAGATTTCACTGCCGCTTGTCGGTCCCGATTTCAGAGACATCTGTGCATGTGTGATGTCAATGCAAATCGTGGCCAGAAAAATCGCAAAAAGTAGGTGCAGCGCCGCAGATGCGTCGCACCGATTAGGACGGTTGACGGTGTCAAATCGCATGTCAAAATGCACCAGTGTGAACCAGGGCTTAATCAGTAATGGTAGTATAAAAAGCAGCGCTGAGCATGAATACATGGTGAGCGATACGATGCCGATTGCAATTACCATGACTGCAACAAGCAGCCGATTAATGTTCTTGTGCTTGATAGGAATCAGGCTAGGTCATTTATAGCTCTGTATAGTACACATGGATTGAAGGGCCCTTTTTATATTTGTAGTACATTGACATGCATAACAATGCGTTGTGCTGCGCAAAAAAACAACATGTCAGGGTAGTTTTAGAGGCAGTCATTATTATTTGTGCCATGTTACTAAAAGTTAAAATACATTTCCTTCTGCAGAGGAACCAAACAATCCGCATACAACGGATGAAACCAGAAAAATGTAATAAGCGCTTACCACAACACCTGATATAAAACTAAACAAACAAACACAAAAGGGAGCGATTTACTAAAACTGGTGCACACAAAATCTGGTGCAGTTCTGCATAGAAACCAATCAGCTTCCAGGTTTTATTGTCAAAGCTTAATTTAACAAGCTGAAGCTAGAAGCTGATTGGTTACTATGCACAGCTGCACAAGATTCTGTGTGCACCAATTTTAGTAAATCCTTCCTGCAACCACGGGTTGAAGGAAAGAAATTAGCTTGATTCCCCCATCAACACACAGACAGTGTTGATGGGGGAATCCTTCCCACCAAGCCATTGTGTTCCCACCAGGAGAAGACAGTGAATATTGCTAGTGATAGCAATAATTGCATGTGAAATCCGACAGGCTGGTTGTACCTAAGTTGATTGATCGCAAGCAAAGGGGAAAGAGCTTACCACATGTTACAATTTAAATGTACAATCTCCATTAGATCTACCAACAACTATTGTAGTGTAAGTATTGGCTGTAGTTTCGAATTACATTTGTCATGTCTCAGTTGTAATTGATAAATATACTGATGGGATTTTTTTTTGTATAATCACTCATTTGAAACATCTACCAGTGTATGGTCAGGTTTAGTCTAAAGCTGGCGATAGACGGTTCAGTCCTTAGCAGGAATCGGTCAAGAGTGGAATCATGTATGGGCAGGCTGAATGTGCTAAACCAGGGGTCTCCAAACTGCGGCCCGAGGGCCAGATGTGGCCCTTTGCTAGCCTTTATCCGGCCCTTGGGCCACAATTCCTCCCACTTATATGAGGTTCTATTCCTCCCACTGACACCAACAATGGGGCACTATATCATCCACCGGTACCAATGGTGGGATACTATTCCTCCTACTAATAGGGGGAACACTCCTCCTCCTCTTCCTTTTGACCACCAACCCTGAGGCCATATTTGTTCTCACTGATGTCAGGCCCAGGACATTTTCTTCCCTCTGCTGGCATCAATCCGGCCCTCCTAAAGTCTGAAGGGCAATAAAGTGGCCCTTTGTTTGAAAAGTTTGGAGACCCCTGTGCTAAACGATCAACTTGGGTTCAACTTGGATTTTTTATCATAGCCGCTAGCAGTAAGCGTTGTGTCTAGGTTTGCCACCCCATCCATTTAAACCCAAACACATTAATTACACAGGTGCTGTGGCTGACTAAGGTGGTAATTAAACTTACTTTGTGCCTTATCTGCATTAAATTAGCCTCAGAACCTGTATAATTCATATGTGTTAGAGTTTAAAAGGTATGAGGTGGCAACCCTAGTTGTTTCCTCCTGGCACCGATGGCTCCATAGATGGAGCAATTTTCCAGGAATCATGCAAAAATTGCTCCATCTATGGCCAGCATGGGTGCGGTAACCCCTAGCAACTGATAAAAAGTCAGACCAAAACACCATAAATTCTAAGTGGCTGCCATATGTTCCTGTAGAAGGAATTAGCATTCTTTAATCAATAAGTACATAGGTAAGAGCAGCAAGCAAGTCATACGGCAAAAATCTATCATCACATACCACAAACTCCCACACCACCAGTCCATCGAGATAATTAAATAAGTAACAAACGGTGTCACGCAGTGGAAGGTAGACTTAATGTTGAAGGCAAACCGGTTTAGCAGCATAGCTTCACCTTGCTCTGACGTAAAAGAAAAATCCTGGCAACGAAACTTCCTTCTGCTTTAACAAACAACGCGGCAACAACTTTTTTAACCGTTTGCTCGCCAAATGGGAGTTTCAAATGTACCATTTTTATAGACAAGATGACAAAATCTACTATATCAGAATCCCTAAAAAAAGGGATTCTAACCATAAATAGCAGTAATCTAGCAAAGCAATTGTATTTAAACTTACTCCGCAGTCCTTAAAAACTAATAGAATGCTATTTACTAAACGGCACCTGTATATTGTACGGTGTTCTATTGTAGATTATATTACTTATTATTTGGGTACTTATATAGCGCCGTCAATTTACGCAGCGATTTACATATACATTGTACATTCACATCGGTCCCTACACTCTATGGTCCCTAATTCACATTCATATACTTTTTAGAAGGAAGCCAATTAACCTATCGGCATGTCTTTGGAGTGTAGGAGGAAACTGTAACACCTGGAGGAAACCCACGCAGGCACATGGAGAACATGCAAACTCCAGGCAGGTAGTGTCGTGGTCAGGATTCGAACCAGCGACCCTTTTTACTGCTAGGCGAGAGTGCTACTTACTACACCAATAAGAAACAATTATTATTATTATTATTCCCAAAGCTTTGGACATTTTTGTGCGTGCCTTACCTTTCTTGACTTGGGGCCAAGAAGCACCTAGACTGCCCTCACTGTCAGATTCAGGGGAGCCCGGACCGGAGGATATGGAGTGAGTCGGGGACGATGCCACATCAGAGTACGGAGAATGGGAGCCACCATAGAAACAGGTCAGGTTCATGGGGCTGTCCATCATATAGTCGTGTTCTAGGAAGTCGCGCGTGTCCTCGATCACCTGCTCCACGATCATGACTGCTTGTATTATTAGCTAACTGCTAACTAGTGTACGCAGTCCTTTTCTGTATTAAAGGGCTGCTACTAAGTAGCTTCTCAGTAAGTTATTTGACAATGACTGTGGGGAAATTCCACCTAGTTTATGTATGACAGATATCAGCACCTCACCCCCACCTTCCGGGAACTAACCAATAAGCGTTTAGCGTCTCCAACGCCCATTGGCTGCTGCTGTATAGTCAGCAAAGGGAGGGGGGGAGGGAGTAGCTGGGGCGTGATTTACTGGAATCGCAGAAAGGAAAAATTGCGAAATCTCGCCCAGTTGTCAATGTGACATGCTTCTGAAAGCCATGACAAGGAAGGCGTTGTACGTGTTGTTTGTCGTGACTGCTAAAAAGTCCTCGGTGGAAGAGCTGGGGGAACTGTCAGAGGAGACATGGTTCTGTGTACTGTAACGGAAGGAAAAGGGAGGGGGGGGAGCACAGAGAAGGAGACACACATAAAACTGAGGGAAACGAGTAGGATTACAATAAAAAAAAACACAGACTGATCCCTGAGCAAAGTCCTCTGTGTGGACTTCAATCTCGTTTCCTGAACGCACGCAAAATCAGGTCACACATATGTGTGTTTTTGCGTTACAATGAGTTTCCCTAAACAAATGCAAAGTAGCCTGTTCTTCTTTTCAGGCCTCGTTCTTTTTCACATTTTTTAACTGCATTTTGCAACATTTGTCGCTCAATTTTTCTGCGTGTTTTGACAGCTTGGTGCCAGATACCACAGCATACCTTCAGAGATCTAGTGGACTCCATGGCTTATGGTGGGAGGTCAATATGTTATGGCAAATCGATGCATTAAACCCAAAATCAAATATAATGCAGCTTACCTATCCTTAGATGCGATGGCTGCATTTGTTTTCTTTATTTTTACCTGGTGTTCCAGTCAGGAAATCTGTTATTTTTCAACTTCCTTTAACCCCTAATGACAAATGTCCAAACAAATCTTAATTTGAGCCTGAACCTAGTTATGCAATTCTAGCATGTTTGCAAAACTGTACATATCATTGCAACTACTTAAGCCTCGCACACACAACGGATTTTCCGACAACAAATGTTTTGTTGGATAACCTGACCATTTGTACGCTTCATCGGACATTTGTTGTCGGAATTTCCAACAAATATTTTACATTACAATATTATAACATGCTTTCAAATTTTCCGACAACAAATGTGTCTTGTCAGATTAAGCGATTGTGTGTTCACAAGTCCATCGGGAAAAAATCCAAAGTACAAACACGCATGCTCTGAACCAATGCTAACCATTAGGCCCTGTACACACGATCAGACACGTCTGATGAAACTGGTCTGCAGACCAGTTTCATCAGACCAGTTTGATGGTGTGTACGGCACATCAGACCGTTGTCCGTCAGACCAAAGTTTTAAAACATGCTTTAAAACCTGTCTGATGAAACCTGTCCGTCGGACAGGTTCGATGGTTAGTACACAAAAGCATCGGACCAAAAACCTGCGCATGCTCAGAATCAAGTCGACGCATGCTTGGAAGCATTGAACTTCGTTTTTTCATCACGTCATTGTGTTCTTCGTCACCGCGTTCTGGTCTGATCGGATTTTGGTCCGATGGTGTGTACGCACATCAGACCATCAGACAAGTTCAGGGTTTTCTGATGAAAACGGTCCGTCGGACAAGTCTCATCAGACATGTCTGTTGTGTGTACAGGGCCTAAGACAACATTAGCAGAAGTTGCCCAAAGGGTGGCGCTAAAGAGCTGAAAAACCACACAGTTCTGTGTATGGTGGCTGAAAAAGTTTTGCCGTCTGTATGCAGAACAAGTTCACGGCCAACGCCCTTCGCACAAAATTTCAAGGATTTGTCCGATGGAAATCTGATCATGCGTACGAGGCTTTAGTGTATCTAGGTGAATTATACCTCGTTATTTCAGGACAATTTGGCCCTTCATGCAATCAGGTGTGTCCAAACTGAAACACACATCTCTATTGGAGGGGCTGTGAGCAAATTAAAGCAGAGTTCCACTCAAAAATGAAACCATTGTCAATCAAATACAGTGACACAGGAGAGAGGGCGGGGCCAAGTCCTGTTTGTGTCAATGGATGCAGCAACAGGACTCGGAAGCACCAGAAGGCTAAAGCCCTGCTATTGAATTTACTGTACCACTGCTGTTTTCTGGATATGAACATTTCTGGTGGAAAATTATCAATTATAGCAGAAAAACTCTTAGGCTGGGTTCACGCATATGCGAACACAGACATCGCATGTGATTCACACCTAGAGTTTTCATCCCTCTTAACCTGAACACATATGAATTACACAGGTACCAAGGCTAGTTTAATGCAGATAATGCACCAAGTTTATTTACCACCTTAATCAGCCACAGAATCTGTGTAATTATAATGTGTTCAGGTTTAAAGGGATGAGGTGGTAACCCTATTCGCACTGCATTGCTCTGTCGATCACATGCGATGTATGTGCAGTGCAATACAGTTATATGGCTGAACTCGCATTAGACTCCCACAAAAAAAAAAGCTGAATCGGATCGCATGAGTGTTCACACCCATGCGATATGATTCCTGTCCGAATTCTCAGTTCGCACTGCGATCTGTGAACCGATTCGAGGGTGTAATTAACTTCGAATTGACAACCGCATCGGTTCACAGAGGGCAGTGTGAACTGCGCCTGCAAGGGAGATCACGTTGGTTCCCACATCGCAATATCCTACTTTTTAAAGTGAGAAATAAAGTAAGGGTCAGTGTAAATCTATTTTATACAATGCTTGCATAGTGGTAAGTGAATTTCCAGAGTCAAACAATAGGTACTCTTTAAGTTACATGACGTTTTGTAACTTCCACAAGACAGGGAAGGAAATGGCATATATTTTGGAATGACATCATACATTACAGAGGAACTGAAAAAGCCCCAAATAAATGTTTGCTTGACTTTACATGTAGCTCTTGGCAGTCAATACATTAGCTCTCCTATACATGGCACTACAATATTTTTATTGAATGGTTGAATTAGCCACTTGACCTGCGGAAGATTTACCCCCTTCATGCCAAGGCCATTTTTTGCTTTTTGACATTGCATTATTTTGACTGACAATTGCGCAGTCATGCAACGCTGTACATAAATAGAATTGATATCATTTTTTACACAAATGGAGCTTTCTTTTGGTGATATATGATCACCACTGGGTTTTACATTTTCTATTATATAAACAAACAAAAAAAAAAAAAGACTGGAAATTTTGAAAAAAAAAAACAATATTTTTTACTTTCTGCCATTAACCACTTTAGCCCCGGACCATATTGCTGTCCAAAGACCAGAGCACTTTTTGTGATTCGGCACTGCGTCGCTTTAACTGACAATTGCGCGTGACGTGACGTGGCTCCCAAACAAAATTGGCGTCCTTTTTTTCCCACAAAAAACAGAAAGAGCTTTATTTTGGTGGTATTTGATCATCTCTGCGGTCTTTATTTTTTGCGCTATAAACAAAAATAGAGCGAAAATTTTGAAAAAAAAAATGCAATATTTTTTATATTTTGCTCTAATAAATATCCCCAAAAAAGATATAAGAAAACATTTTTTTTCCTCAGTTTAGGCCGATTCGTATTCTTCTACATATTATTCGTAAAAAAAAAAAAAAAAAACGCAATTAGCGTTTATTGATTGGTTTGCGCAAAATTTATAGCGTTTACAAAAAAAGGGGGTAGTTTTATGGCATTTTTATTAGAATTTTTTTTTTACTAGTGGCGATCAGCGTTTTTTTTCGGTACAGCGATATTATGGCGGACACATCGGACACTTGACACATTTTTGGGACCATTGGCATTTTTATAGCGATCAATGCTATAAAAATGCATTGTATTTATATAAAAATGGCAGTGAAGGGGTTAACACTAGGGGGCAGGGAAGGGGTTAAGTGTGTTCCTGTTTGTGTTCTAACTGTAGGGGGGGTGGCCTCACTAGGGGAAATCACTGATCTTCTGTTCATACATTGTATGAGCAGAAAATCAGCGTTTCCCCCGCTGACAGGAACGAGAGCTTTGTGTTTACACACATAGCTCCCGTTCCCCGCTCTGTAACGAGCGATCGCGCGTGCCCGGCGGTGATCGTACCCTAGTGGCCGCTAAAGAGAGGACGTAGAGCTACGTGCTCTCGCGGTACAGTGCCACCGTCCCGCAGTATAATGACGGCGGGCGGTCGGCAAGAGGTTAAACATATCTAATAAAAAAAATGTAAAAAATCTAATATCGTCATACATGTTTGTATACATATTCTGCTACATATTTTTAGAGATGCACTAAAATTTTGGCATGGAAAACGCATGCGGTTTTGCCATGATTTTGTTGTGGTTTTACCGTGCTTTTCAAAAGTCATGTGACTCAAACCACATCAAAAACGTAACGGGTGCGTTTGATGCATTTCAATGGGAAGGTGCGTTTGATTTTTAACACCACAATGGAAGCACAATGAACCAGTGTGAAGACCTATTTTCTTGCGCTAAATGTGCCAATACTGGGCGACAAAATATTAATAATCATTTAAATTCACAACATTAATTAAAAAGTCGAATATAATACAAATTATTTAAAAAAATATATATTATTTCAAAAACTGTCATTTTCGGTTTCGGCAAAGTGCATCCTGTATTTTCGGTTTCGGTGTCAAAATTTCCTTTAACCACTTGCTTACTGGGCACATAAACCCCCTTCGTGCCCAGGCGAAATTTCAGCTTCCGGCACTGCGTCGCTTTAACTGACAATTGCGCGGTCGTGCGACGTGGCACCCAAACAAAATTGGCGTCCTTTTTTTCCCCACAAATAGAGCTTTCTTTTGGTGGTATTTGATCGCCCGTGCGGTTTTTATTTTTTGCGTTATAATGAAAAAAAGAGCGACAATTTAAAAATATATATATATTTTTTACTTGTTGCTATAATAAATATCCCATTTTTTTTTTTATTTTTTTTATATTTTTTTTTCTCAGTTAAGGCCGATACGTATTCTTCTACGTATTTTTGTAAAAAAAAAAAAAAAAAAAAAAAAATCACAATAAGTGTCTGCTTTGCGCAAAAGTTATAGCACCTACAAAATAGGGGACATAATTATGATTTTTTTTTTTATATTTTTTTTTTACTAGTAATGTCGGCGATCTGCGATTTTTATTGGGACTGCGATATTGCGACGGACACATTGGACACTTTTGACACATTTTTGGCGCCATTCACATTTATACAGCGACCAGTGCTATAAAAATGCACTAATTACTGTATAAATGTGACTGGCATTGAAGGGGTTAACACTAGGGGGGGAGGAAGGGGTTAAATGTATTGCCTGGGTGTGATCTGACTGTGTGGGGGGAGGGGGGTGACTGGGGGAGGTGACCGATGCCGTCTCCCTATCTACAAGAGAAACAGCTTCTGTCACCTCACTGACAGGACGTGAACACGCATCGGATCCTCGGTGATGCGTCGGGACTGTTTTTCCCTGTGGCGCGCACGGGGAATTATAAGCAAATCACGTCCAAAGACGTGACCCCGGCGCCTCAGGTCCGCGCTGTTCACGTATTCTGTTAATAGCGCGGACCTGAAGTGGTTAAGTGCACCTCTACATATTTTTGGTAAAAAAGAAAAAGAATCCCAATAATCGTATATTGATTGGTTTTCGCAAACGTTATAGCGTCTACAAACTATGGTATTTATACTGGAATTTTTTTTGTTTGTTTTATACTAGTAATTGCGGAAATCGGTGACATAGCAAGACTGCGAAATTGTGGCAGACAATCAGACACTAACTGAAACTTCAAACTAATGTCTGATTGTCTTTTCTGAGACAATCGGACACCAACTGAAACTGAATCAGACACTAAGGCCGCGTACACACAAGCAAATACATCTGTTCAAATCGATCTGACAGACCGATTTGATCAGATTTGTCTGCTGGGCTATTTTGGTTTGATCGCTGTACACACGATCAAACCAAAATCCCCGCCGGCAGACAGCGCGGTGACGTGGCGATGACTTTGACGCCGCTAAGTCACTGCACCAGGAAGTAAAACACTTCCGCGCATGTGTCGAATATATTCAACGCATGTGCGAGCAGATATGTCTGCTGGTTAGCGTACTAACCAGCAGACATGTCGGACGGACAGATTCCCAGCAGACAGATTTTAAAGCATGCTTTAAAATCTGTCGGCTGGCAAAATCTGTCTGTCCACCCGTACACACAATCGAATCTGTCTGCTAAAACGGTCTGTCAGACCGTTTCCAGCAGATAGATTTGATCGTGTGTACGCGGCCTAACTGAAACAATCAGACACTAACTGAAACAGGTATTTGCACCACTTCCGGGTATTGACTCTCTGCGCCACCCCCCCCCCATTCTGGGAAACACTCGGCTCCCAGAACACAACGGGAACCAGTGGAACTGTGCAGCGCGACTCGCGCATGCGCAGTAGGGAACCGGGCAGTGAAGCTGCAGCGCTTCAGTTTCCGATTGCCTGACAGAGGATGGCGGCGGGGGAAGCCGAGAGCCGAGCTACCACTCTGCTTCGGCGGACGCGCTGGACAGGTAAGTGTTACTTTTTTTTTAAAGACAGCAGCTGCTGTATTTGTAGCTGCTGGCTTTTAAAAAAAAAAAAAAAAAAAAAAATGTGCAGGTGAACCCCCGCTTTAACTGAAGCAACTTTACAGGAAGAGAAAATAGTTCACTTAGGCAAACCCCTCCCTCCCACAGAGCCGATTATTCTGTGATTGGCCACAGCCAAAGTCGCCGGTCCTGGAGGCAACTTTAAGTCACGTTGTAAGTTGCGCCGAAGTCGCGCTGTAAGTCGGGTTGCCCCTGTGTGAATTGGGCCTAAAGTGTCAATTTTTGTGTGGCCACCATTAATTTCCAGCACTGCCCTAACCCTCTTGGGCATGGAGTTCATCAGAGCTTCACAGGTTGCCACTGGAGTCCTCTTCCACTTCTCCATGATGACATCCCGGAGCTGGTGGATGTTGGAGACCTTCCGTTTCAGGATGCCCCACAGATGCTCAATAGGGTTTAGGTCTGGAGATATGCTTGGCCAGTGTTAAGTTATTTTGAGAAGACACTGTTACACAAACTGTACACTCACTACTTTAGATTGTAGCAAAGTGTCATTTCTTCAGTGTTGTCACATGAAAAGACAGGGCCGATCCGCCCTATAGGCTCACTATGCAAGCTGCTTAGGGCCGCGCAAAGCTGTGGAGGGCCCCCCAAATTACTAGAGGCCCCTCACCCCGCTTCTTAACTCGCTGGCTGCATGGGAGAAGAGGTAAGAAGCCAGCACCCCCCGCTTCTCACTTTAATGTAATATGTTATTTCCGACAGCAGAACACCCCCTCCCCCCACTTCTCAACTTTAATCTTTAATGTGACATGTCATTTTCGGCAGCCTCCCCTGCTTCTCAACTTTAATGTTACATGATCTTTTGCTTAAGGCCCCAGGGAGGTCAGGATCGGCACTGTGAAAAGATATAATAAAATATTTACAAAAATGTGAGGCGTGTACTTAATTTTGTGCTACCTGGAATATTGCTGGTTTATGCCAGATTTTGGAGAGAAAGGCACGCCGATTTCACAGCTGTGTGTTGGGCTAATTAGTTGTGACCTGACTATTGGCCCATACACACGATCCGAATATCGGCCGACAGATCGTACGACTTTTTTCGCTTAATAATCGCGAGTAAAATAAAATAGGTTTTTAAACTCACGAAAATTATCGTACGATAGAAAAAAACGATCGGAAGTGATGTCACGTGTTGTAATGTATTTGTATTGTCGGACGACGGCTGTACTGAATAAACGAAAATCGGACGATCGGACATCGGACGAGAACATTTTTCGCGCTTGTCCGATCGAATTTAAACGGATGAACGGTCGTGATCGGCTGTCGAAAGTAGTGTACACACGATCCGAAAATCGTACGATCCATCATCGGACGATCGTTTTCGTCCGATATTCGGATCATGTGTATGGGCCATAAGGCTTAGGGCCCCACCCAACAGACAGAAAGTCTGTGCATGGGAGTCAGGTGTACTTCCATTCCTCTGCAGGAGTCAGAGACTGCATGGGGGCAGCAAGAGCTACAGATTGAGTCTGAGTCTGATCACCCCAATCGTTACACACACACACTGGTACAAATTATAAATGCAACACTTTTGTGTTTGTCCCTATTTATCATGAGCTAAATTCTAAGATCTATGACCTTTTCTATGTACACAAAAGGCCTCTCAAATATTATTCACAAATCTGTCTAAATCTGTGTTAGTGAGCACTTCTCCTTTTCCGAGATGATCCATCCACCTCACGGTTGTGGCATTGCAAGATGCTAATTAGACAGCATGATTATTGCACGGGTGTGCCTTAGGCTGGCCACAATAAAAGGGGACTCTGAAATGTTCATTCACACAGCACAATGCCACAGATGTCGCAAGTTTTGAGGGAGCGTGCAATTGGCATGCTGACTGCAGGAATGTCTACCAGAGCCGTTGCCCTTGAATTGAATGTTCATTTCTCTACCATAAGCCTTCTCCAATGGCTTTTGGCAGTACATCTAACCAGCCTCACAACCGCAGACCACGTGTAACCACACCAGCCCAGGACCTCCACATTGAGCATCCTCACCTCCAAGATCATCTGAGGCCAACCACCTGGACAGCATCTGCAACAATCGGTTTGCATAACCAAAGAAGTTCTGCACAAACTGTCAGAAACCGTCTCAGGGAAGCTCATTTGCATGCTCGCCGTCCTCATCGGAGTCTCGACTTGACTGCACTTCGTCCTCGTTACCGATTTGAGTGGGAAAATGCTCACATTTGATGGCTTCTAGCACTTTGGAGAGGTGTTCTCTTAACAGATGAATCTCGGTTTTCACTGTACAGGGCAGATTGCAGTAGGGTGCCCACATGTCCCGGATTGGCCGGGACTGTCCCGCAATTGACATGTCTGTCCTGGGTACCGGGCACCTTCATTCCGGGACAATACAATGTCTCAGAATGAAATAGAGGACACAGCCACCCCCAACTAACTACATTTCCAGAACTGGTTGCTAGGGCCAGCGCTGCCTGGCATCTTGCAACCAGTGACAATTTACTCTTAGGCCGCGTACACACGGCAGAGAACCTCGACGGGCAGAACACATCGTTCCGCCCGTCGAGGTTCTCTGCCGGCCGTCGAAATCGGCAACCCGCCCGTCGGGAATGGCAACCAGCCATTCTTCCAGGCGGGCCGTCGAGCAAATAGAGAGCGTGCTCTCTATTCGCTCGACGGGATTCCCGACGGGCGGGGCGAGCCAGGAGCGTACACACGGCCGAGGTTCTCGCTGGAATGCAGCTTCCAGCGAGGTTCTCACTGGTTTCCAGCGAGAACCTCTGTCGTGTGTACGCCGCCTCAGACAGTGAGGCCGGGAGCGAAGGCTGTGCCTAGTGCAGCACTGCTGTCCCCACCCACTTTGGAACCTCCTTCTTCTCCGGCACTCAGCAGTAAGCAGCAGGGACTGGTCTGGCCTCATGTTGCAAGAATCTGTACACAATTCCTGGAAGCTGAATCCCAGTTCTTGCATGGTTAGCATTCTCACCAGATATGTCACCAATTGAGCATGTTTGGGATGCTCTGGATCGGTGTATACAACAGCGTGTTCCAGTTCCTGCCAATATCCAGCAACTTTGCACAACCAGGGAAAAGAACCCACTCCAGGTGTCTGGGTCACAAAAAAATCTTCTCATCTTCAAAATGATGGTGCTGGCTCAGTATGCAATATAGCATATAGAAAAGAATTCAATCCGGATGGCCACATTCCAACAATAAATTCTTTATTGGTTAAAAACCATACAGCAAAAGATGCAATCAACAGCTGACATGTTTTACACTGTAAATACTGGGGCTTACTCATGGCTATAAGTAAGAAACATGTCAGCTGTTGATTGCATCTTTTGCTGTATGGTTTTTAACTAATCAAGAAAACCTTGTTGGAGTGTGGTCATCTGGATTGAATTCTTTTCTATAAACTTCTCACAGCCATTGAAGAGGAATGGACCAAAATTTCACAGGCCACAATCAACATCCTGATTAATGCTATGTGAATAGGTGCTGCACTGCGCGAGGCAAATCGTGATCACACCAGATACTGACTGTTTTTTGGACCTGAACTCCTAATACAGTTAGACCCCTTTCACACAGGGGCGCTTTTCAGGCACTTTAGCGTTAAAAAAGCGCATGTAAATCGCCTGAAAGAAGCTGCATCTGCATTACCAATGTGAAAGCCAGAGTGCTTTCACACTAAAGCGCCTGAAAAACGCCCCCAGTGTGAAAGGGGTCTTAACGTTAAAAAAAAAACGCCTGAAAGAAGCCTCATCTGCGACCCCAATGTGAAAGCCTGAGTGCTTTCAGAGCCCTTTCACACTGAGGCGCTGCGCTGGCAGGGCGTCAAAAAAAGTCCAGCAAGTAGCTTCTTTGCAGCACTTTAAAAGCGTTAAATACATCGCTCCTGAAAGCGCTCCTTCCCATTGAGGCGCTTTTTTTTAATGCCAAAGCGCCTGAAAAACGCCCCAGTGTGAGAGGGGTCTTAGCGGTGCTTTACCAGCATTTTTCTGGTGCTGGCAGTGTGAAAGGGCTCTGAAAGCACTCAGGCTTTCACATTGGGATTGCAGATGAGGCTTCTTTCAGGTGCTTTACAGGCGCTTTTATTAACGCCAAAGCGCCTGAAAAATGACCCAGTGTGAAGCCAGTCGAAGGCACACCTGTGCAATAATCATGCCATCTTCATATGCCACACCTTTGAGGTGGATGGATCATCTCGGCAAAGACAGATTAAGCCCTAGTTCACACTGATGCCACTTTGAAATCGTGCTACTTTACTTATTTCAAAGTAGCAAGGTCAGCGCAATTTCATTACTTGATAGACATTTGTGTGGCTTCATACACAGATGTCTATAGAAATCGCACCTGAAATCGGCAAAAGTAGTGCAGGAACTACTTTTGCAAATCGGTGTCGCACCGATTGGAACAGTGTCATTTCCGCCAATAGGCTGCAACTTGTCATGCGATTTGATCTCTCAAATCGCATGACAAATCGCTCCAATGTGAACCTAGGCTTAGACAGAAGAGAGAGAGAGAGGTGATTCTGCACAGGAGGGCCGCCCTGTAGAAGTAAATCTGCTATATGGGACGGTCCTTAACTAGTTAAAGTGGTTGTAAACCCACAAAAAAATAACCTGCAAGACAAAAGGCATAATGAGCTAGTATTACTTACCTTAGATCTAAGCCCCTGCAGCAGTCCTCGTACACTGCTCTTGCCGGTGATATTGCTGCTGGAGTTACTTCCAGATATTGCGGGCTCCGGTGCTGTGATTGGCCAGAGCCACGATTACGGCACTCCTGCGCATGTGCGCGGTAACTGAAGCAACGGCACATAGGACGATGACGTCAGCACATGCAGGTTTAGGAGATATCCAGGGTAGCTACAGGTAAGCCTTATTATAGGCTTACCTGTAGTAGAAAGTGGTTGTAAAGGGTTTACAACCACTTTAATGTGATTTTTTTATTCCCTTACATTCAACAACCAGAAAAGGAGCCCAGGTTGGTAGGTACATTTAGCACACTATGAGGCTATACCCATAAGGGACAGCATAGGGCCAGATTCAGGTAGTCCAGAGCATCTTTCCTCTGGAGTAACGCTTCTCATTTGCGTTGCGCTGCCGAAATTTTAGGAGCAAGTGCTGTCATTCACGAAGCACTTGCTCCTAAAGTTGCGGCAGCGCATCACAAATGAGCCGGCGGAATTCAAATTTAGCGGGTACGGGGCGTGTAGTATGCTAACTACGCGCGATCCCGCCGCCAACGTACTGCGCATGCGTCGAGTGTCAAAACATCCCCGTGCGCATGCTCCAAAATCTGTGAATGAACGTCAATGACGTCACATTCCCATTCATGACCGTTTTACGCAAGCGACCTTTTTTTTTTTTTCCCGACGCGATGACGACGCCTATACCTAACATAGGATACTCCAACCCCATGTAGGTATATCTATGCGCTGCGTATCCCGTCCGGAAACGTCGTATCGTCATTGCGTCGCGCCGGATTTCGATCGTGAATTGCCGATTTCCGCTCATTAACATATTTTTTGAGCGTAAAATCGGCGGGAACGCCCCCGGCGCCATTTTTAAGTTGAAGTAACGATGCGATGGCGAAACTCAGTTACGCTGCTCGCATCGGAACTTCAACCCGGCGTTTCTTGTTTTCTGGTTACAGAAAACAGAAACGCCGGCTCAAAGTCACAGTTAGGCTGGCGGATCACTCGATCCGCCAGCGTAACTGTTCCTGAATCTGGCCCATAGTGTGATTTTTTTTTTGTAAAGGTGAACTTACCCTTTAAACCAATCTTTTTGCTGGCACAGTAGCATTAAAGTAAATAATACCATGCTGTTCACCCAGCAACATAAAACACTGTATTCACACACACTAAATAAAGCAACTTTTCCTCTTATTCCTCAAATCCGTACAAAAACTGCTAAACAATTATTCCTATTACATACCTTATTGTTTAGA
The DNA here is from genome assembly GCA_029574335.1 of Rana kukunoris. Lineage (NCBI taxonomy): Eukaryota > Metazoa > Chordata > Amphibia > Anura > Ranidae > Rana > Rana kukunoris. Next base: position 266,127,718 of record CM056050.1, on the reverse strand, counting down.
CTTCTAATACCTACGTGTGGTCTAAAGTGACAGTACAAATGTTCTACATACAGTACGAATATTGGCCGTTTAGCGCCTACCTGTGGCCAAAAAGCAAACACTGCATCTCTTTATATACATTTAGAGACCTGGAAACAGATATTGTTTCCACATGCTCTGTTTGCGCACACAAAAGAAGATAAAATCAGTGATGTGGTGATAAATTACTCTGGTAATACATGGTATTAAGATGCTTGAAATTTTAGACAGATAAGAAACAGCTAAAAAAACGATTTGCATCGCTGAAGGTCATGGAGACGAGGAAGTAGCACACAGAAATGGAAAGCTCGTAAAATATTCCTATACCTTACTTGTTTGTCTACATTGATCTAATACCAACTTACATTACATTTTAGTTCCAAAAAAAAACAATTTTAACATTTTAAGAAAAATCTTTCACTGCCAGGTCCTGCATTCCACTTATAAACTCAGGTGGCCAGACAAGTTTTGTAATTTTTTCCATTGTTTCTAAATTTTTCACTCACAGCTTTCAGAGTTTATTAAGCATTTCAACACTGGGCCAATTCTGAAACTTCACATATATGGAAAAATCATTTACTTTTTTTGCTAGAAAATTACATAGAACCCCCAAACATTATAAACAGTGCTTTGCGAAAAGTATTCGGCCCCCTTGAACTTTGCGACCTTTTGCCACATTTCAGGCTTCAAACAAAGATATAAAACTGTATTTTTTTGTGAAGAATCAACAACAAGTGGGACACAATCATGAAGTGGAACGAAATTTATTGGATATTTCAAACTTTGTTAACAAATAAAAAACTGAAAAATTGGGCGTGCAAAATTATTCAGCCCCCTTAAGTTAATACTTTGTAGCGCCACCTTTTGCTGCGATTACAGCTGTAAGTCGCTTGGGGTATGTCTCTATCAGTTTTGCACATCGAGAGACTGACATTTTTGCCCATTCCTCCTTGCAAAAGAGCTCAAGCTCAGTGAGGTTGGATGGAGAGCGTTTGTGAACAGCAGTTTTCAGTTCTTTTCACAGATTCTCAATTGGATTCAGGTCTGGACTTTGACTTGGCCATTCTAACACCTGGATATGTTTATTTGTGAACCATTCCATTGTAGATTTTGCTTCATGTTTTGGATCATTGTCTTGTTGGAAGACAAATCTCCGTCCCAGTCTCAGGTCTTTTGCAGACTCTGTGCAAAACCCTTGCAAAGAGCAGGCAAGTATGACATGTTTGTTGTTTTTTTTTATTTTTTAACCACTTAAGGCTCAGACTTGTATGCAGCTAAAGGACCCAAGGTGTTTTTACAATTTGGCACTGCGCTGCATTAACTGGAAATTGCACGGTCATGTAATGTTGTACCAAAACAAAATGTGCGTCATTTTCTTCCCACAAATAGTGCTTTCTTTTGATGGTATTTGATTGCCTCTGCGATTTTTATTTTTTGCAATATAAAAACGGAAAAAGACCGAAAATTTGGGGGAAAAAAATGATATTTTCTACTTTTTGTTATAAGAAAAATCGAATAAACTAAATTTTAATCAAACATTTAGGCCAAAATGTATTCAGCCACATGTCTTTAGTAAAAAAAAAAAAAAAGCGTATCTTTTTGGGTTTTCGCAAAAGTTATAGCTTCTGCAAACTAGGGTACATTTTCTGGAATTTACACAGCTTTTAATTTGACTGCCTATCTCATTTCTTGAGGTGCTAAAATGGCAGGGCAGTACAAAACCCCCCAAATTACCCCATTTTGGAAAGTGGACACCAAGGAAATTGCTGAGAGGCATGTTGAGTCCATTGAATAATTTGAGTATGGGGATACGACATGTTTGGGACTTTTTGGGAGCCTAGCCGCGTATGGGGCCCCAAAAACCAAGCACCGCCTTCATCATTTCTAAGGGTGCAAATTTTTGATTTTACTCCTCACTACTTATCAGTTTCAAAAGCCATAAAATGCCAAAATAAAATAAAACCCCATGAAATGACCCCATTTTGGAAAGTAGACACCCCAAGCTATTTTCTGAGAGGCATAGTGAGTATTTTACAGCTCTCATTTGTTTTTGAAAATTAAGAAAGAAAATTATTTTATTTTTTTAATTTTCAAAACTTTGTGACAAAAAGCAAGATCTGCAAAATACTCACCATACCTCTCAGCAAATAGCTTGGGGTGTCTACTTTCCAAAATGGGGTCATTTTGGGGTCCCGTACGTGGCTAGGCTCCCAAAAAGTCTCACACATGTGGTATCCCCATACTCAGGAGAAGCAGGAGAATGCATTTTGGGATGTAATTCCACATATGCCTATGGCATGTTTGAGCAATATATCATTTTGTGACAACTTTGCACAAAAAAAAAAAAAAGTATTTTTCCCGCAACTATATATAAAATATTCCATGGACTCGACATGCCTCTCAGCAAATAGCTTGGGGTGTCTACTTTCCAAAATGGGGTCATTTGGGGGGGTTTTGAATTGTCCTGGCATTTTATGCACAACATTTAGAAGCTTATGTCGCACATCACCCACTCTTCTAACCACTTGAAGACAAAGCCCTTTCTGTCAGGCCGCGTACACACGACCAATTTTCTCGGCAGAATCCAGCAAGAACCTCGATGGGAGACGTATTCTGCCGAGGAAATCGGTCGTGTGTACACTTTTCGCCAAGCAACCCGTCGAGGAACTTGTTGAGCCAAAAAGAGAGCAGGTTCTCTATTTCCTCGTTGTTCAATGGGAAAATTTGTCTCGACAAGCTTTTTGACTGCCAAACTAGGAACTCGACCGGCAGAATGATGAGTTTCGCCCGACGATTTTCTCGGTCGTGTGTACACCGCCTCACTGTTTGTTTACATAAAAACATAATTTTTTTTGCAAGAAAGTTAAGTTGAACCCCCAAACATTATATTTTTTTTAAAGCAAAGGCACTACAGATTAAAATGGTGGGTGTTGCATTTTTTTTTCCACACAGTATTTGCGCAGCGATTTTTCAAAACGCATTTTTTGGGGGAAAAAATACACTTTTTTTTATTTTAAAGCACTAAAAACACACTATATTGGCCAAAGTATTGATGAAATAAAAAAGATGATCTTGGGCCAAGTACATGCATACCAAATATGACATACTTTAAAACTGCGTACAAACGCGCAGTGGCGACAAACTACATACATTTTTAAAAGCCTTTACAAGTTACCACGTTAGATTTACAGAGGAGGTCTACTGCTAAAATTACTGCCCTCGATCTGCCCTTTCGCGGTGATACCTCACATGCATGGTACAATTGCTGTTTACATATGACTCCAGACCGACACTTGCGTTCGCCTTTGCGCAAGAGCAGGGGGGGGGGACAGGGATGCTTTTATTTTATTTATTTTTTAGCTTATTTTATTTGTAAACTGTTCCTTCCATTTTATTTATTTATCATTTTTATTGTTATCTCAGGGAATGTAAATATAGTTAGTGACAGGTACTCTTTAAAAAAAAAAAAAAAAAATCTTTCCTCTGCCCTCAAAGCATCTGACCACACCAAGATCGGTGTGATAAAATGCCTTACCAATTTCCCCAATGGTGCTGTTTATATTCAGGAGGGGGGGGCGGGACATTCCCTCCCACTGAATGTAAAAAAGGGATTTTTAAATACAGCTTACCTGTAAAATCCTTTTCTTGGAGTACATCACGGGACACAGAGCGGCATATTCATTACTATATGGGTTATATGGAGTACCTTCAGGTGTGGACACTGGCAATCTCAAACAGGAAGTCCCCTCCCTATATAACCCCCTCCCCTAGAGGGAGTCCCTCAGTTTTGTAGCAAGCAGTATGCCTCCCAAAATGGTCACCCAAAAGAGGGGTGGGAGCTCTGTGTCCCGTGATGTACTCCAAGAAAAGGATTTTACAGGTAAGCTGTATTTAAAAATCCCTTTTTCTTTCTCGTACATCACGGGACACAGAGCGGCATATTCATTACTATATAGGATGTCCGAAAGCAATGCTTTAATGAGGGGAGGGAGACATCTTCCAAAGAAGGATTCAATTTAGAGGTAAACTCAAATAATAATAATAATTCCAACTTAGTCAAGAAAAAAAAAACTTTTTTTTTTTTTCTTTTTATAACCAAGGGTGCTTCTGATCCCGAGGATCTCAAACTGCAGCCTGTAGTACTGCCTGTCCAAAGGCAGAATCTGCATTCCTTCTCACGTCTAGTTGATAAAACTTTGCAAACGTGTGGACTGATGACCACGTCGCTGCCTTGCATATCTGAGCCATAGAGATCTGATGGTGTGCTGCCCAGGAGGCGCCCATGGCCCTGGTAGAATGGGCCTTTACCGACAAAGGAGGAGGCAACCTCTTCAAACCGTAGGCTTGAATGATTAATTGTCTAATCCATCTCGAGATGGTGGATTTTGCAGCTGCCTGCCCCTTCTTGGGGCCATCTGGTAGAACGAATAACACATCTGTCTTCCGGATCTTTTCTGTAGCTTTAAGATAGGCCTTCATGGCCCGGACAATATCCAAGGTATGCAGCAACCCCTCCTTTCTAGATGTGGGTTTTGGAAAGAAGGATGGAAGTACCAAATCCTGGTTCAAGTGAAATTTGGATATAACCTTTGGTAGAAAGGAAGGATGGGGCCGGAGAACTGCCCTGTCCTTATGCAGAACGAGATATGGTTCCTTACACGATAAGGCTGCTAATTCTGACACTCTCCTGGCCGAAACTATGGCGACCAAGAAAACCAACTTTCTTGTCAGTAAGACTAAAGGAATCTCAGCCAACGGCTCAAAGGGTTGTTTCTGTAGAGTGGACAGGACAAGATTTAAGTCCCATGGACAAATTGGTGACTTGACAGGAGGATTAATACGCAAGACCCCCTGTAAGAAGGTCTTTACCAGCGAGTGGGTGGCCAGCGGCCTCTGAAACCACACTGACAGAGCTGAGATCTGTCCCTTGATTGTGCTTAGTGCCAGGCCTTTATCCACTCCTAGCTGGAGAAAACTTAACACCCTATCAATAGTATATTTGCGGGAATTCCATCTTTTGGATTCACACCAGCCTACGTAGTTCCTCCACACCCTGTAATAAATCACCCTGGAGACCGGCTTTCTAGCCCTAATCAGGGTAGGAATTACCTGCCTAGACAGACCTCTACCCCTGAGAATCAGGGATTCAGCCTCCAGGCCGTCAAATTTAGACGCTGTAATGTAGGGTGGAGGATCGGGCCTTGTGAGAGTAGGTCTGGTTGTAGAGGAAGAGTCCAAGGGTCTCCCACTGCCATCTTCAGGACTAGTGAGTACCAAGTCCTCCGGGGCCAAGCCGGAGCTACTAGAATGACTGGCTTGTGCTCCAATCTGATCCTGCGCAACAGGCGAGGGAGTAACTGTAGCGGAGGGAATGCATATAGAAGTTTGAATTGATGCCAAGGGCAAACCAACGCATCGGTTCCGCAGGCCATAGGATCCCTCGCTCGAGACACGAACCTGTCTAGTTTCTTGTTGAACCTGGATGCCATTATATCTACGTCTGGCATTCCCCACCTCTGGCAGATTGTCTGAAAGACCTGGGGATGCAGAGACCACTCCCCTGGCAACAGACTCTGGCGACTTAAGAAGTCTGCCTGCAGGTTGTCCACTCCGGGAATGAATATCGCCGAAATGCAGGGTACATGAACCTCTGCCCACTGAAAAATCAAGCTCACCTCCCTCTGAGCGGCCCGACTCCTGGTTCCCCCTTGGTGGTTTATGTATGCCACCGCCGTGGCATTGTCTGACTGGATTCTCACCGGGAACCCCTTTAATCTGGAGGTCCATGCCAGAAGGGCTAGGCGAGCAGCTCTGATCTCCAAGATATTGATGGGGAGCTGCCTCTCTGCTTTCACCCAAGTTCCCTGGCGAGAGAACCCCTCGAAGACCGCCCCCCAGCCTGCCAGGCTGGCGTCTGTGGTAACTACCTTCCAGACAACAGGGCTGAAGGATTTTCCCTTTAGAAGATTCTGGGGGTTCAACCACCAGGCCAGGCTTTGTCGGACCCTTGATGATAGCGTCAAAGGGGACTCTAAGGCATGTGCCCTCTTGCCCCAGGCTGCTAGAATGGCTGCCTGTAGGACGCGAGTGTGGATCTGAGCGTATGGTACTGCCTCGAACGTGGCCACTAGCTTGCCTAGTACTCGCATACACAGGCGAATAGTTGGTTTTTTCTTGTTTAGAACCAACTGAACCAACCCCTTGATAGCCTCGATCTTTACCAGGGGCAGGAACAACCTTTGCTGTTCTGTGTCTAACCTCATGCCGAGGTATTCCAACTGCTTTGTAGGCTGGAACGCTGACTTTCCCCGGTTTAGGACCCAGCCGAATTCTTCGAGGTACCGAACCGTGAGGTTTACTGCCTTTTTCAGACCCGGCCGTGAGTGATCTATGATTAAAAGGTCGTCCAAGTATGCTAGGACTGTGACCCCTTGGATCCTTAAATTGGCCAGAACTGGGGCTAGGATCTTCGTGAATACCCGGGGGGCCGTGGCCAGCCCGAAGGGGAGCGCCCTGAATTGGAAGTGTCGCTGCCCCACCGCGAAGCGTAAAAATCTTTGATGCGACTGAAAGATTGGTACATGAAGTTAAGCATCCTTTATGTCTATGGAGGCCAGAAAATCGTCCTTCTGAAGCGCGGCGGCTGCTGACCGGATGGATTCCATCCGGAAGGAACGAACCCTTAGGTAACCGTTTAACCTCTTTAGGTCCAAGATTGGCCTGACATCGCCGTTGGGCTTTGGTATGACAAAGAGATTGGAATAGAAACCTAGCCCTTGCTCTTGGGCTGGCACCTCTATTATTACGTCCTGGCAGAGCAGGTGATCCAAAGCTGCCAGCAATGAGGCCTTCCTTGCTGGATCCCTTGGTAGCCTTGATTCTTGAAAATGAGGCGGAGGATACCTTAGAAACTCCAGTCTGTAGCCTGTGGTTACAGATGCCCGGACCCATTTGTCGGGGATCTTGGCTTCCCAAACTTCTGAGAAGAAACGAAGCCTTCCCCCCACCCGCGAGAGTGGGGGCGCCCCTTCATAAGGCAGACTTAGGGGCTGTCTTTGTCGGCTTGCGATACCATGGCCTCTTACCCCCAGGGGCCTGTCCCTGCGATCTACTGTTAACGTTGGATCGTGCAGGCGGCCGTCGATACTGCCTGGAATTTGAGGGCCCCGAGACAGGAAAGAGCTGCCTTTTAAATGTAGGACCCCGGAATGTCTTTTTGACCGGTAAAAGGGTACTCTTGCCATTTGAAATAGTCTGAATATATTTATCCAGATCCTCTCCGAAGAGTCGTCCTCCATGGAAGGGAAACCCTGCCAGAAGCTTTTTGCATGGGGGCTCCGCCGCCCAGTTCTTCAACCATAAGAGCCTTCTCATGTGCACCAAAAATAGTGATAAACGAGAGGCCTGCTGGATGGAATCTTTTATAGCATCTACAGCAAAACACAGAGCTCTGGGAATGTCAGAAAACTCTTCTGCTTGTTGGGTAGGCATGTCCTTTAACATTTCTTTTGTCTGGTCTTTTAACGCCTGACAAACACCAATCGCAGCCACAGCTGGCTGTACCACTGCTCCTGCCGTAGCAAAGGACGCTTTTAAAAGTGTCTCTAACCTTTTATCAACCGGATCTTTAAACATATGTATGTTTTCCACCGGGCAAGTTAGTGATTTATTCACACATGAGATGGCTGCATCCACTACTGGGAGCCTCCACCTCTTGGAGAATCTTTCCTCCATGGGGTAAATGACCGCAAATCTTTTTCGGTGGCAGAAAAATCCTGTCCGGCCGTACCCAATCCCGAAAAATCAATTCCTCCAAGAGAGGATGGACCGGAAACACTGCGTTGCTTAACGGAGCTTTCAAAGAGCCCAGAGAGGATACCGGAGGAACCTGAGGATCTGGCAATGGTAAACTAAATGCCGAGCGGACCATGTCCGTCAAAGACTGTACCCACAGTCTCTGTCTGGGAGTCTGAAAATGGTTCCTCAGAGGCAGATGCCTCAATCCCTGAACCCTCTTGGTTCAGGTCTAGTTGATCCTCCTGTGATTCCAATTCCTCCGGAGAGAGAATCTCAGCATCTGAGGATACACCTCTTGGTGATGGGGATCTAACCCGTTTCTTACCAGGAATAGCTCTAGCGATTAATGCTGCTATTCTCTCTTCTAGCCCCCCTAGGGATACGGCTAGCATCTCCTCTGTGATAAACACAGGGCTGGGCTGATCTGGGCCAGCCTCCGCACCAGATCCCCCTAATGGCTCATCCAAGGCGCCCTTTATGTTAATAAGTTGCGGGGAAAGTATCGGCATATCATCAGAATCAGAAGGGGAACCCCTTTGTTTTTTGGTCTTTTTTGTACCCTTTGACCCCGAACCTTTGGAAGCCATAATACAAAATCGAGGGACTCTGCCCACACAACAGACTGTAGTGGCCAGGAGTACAAAACCAGAGCTTAGGGGACAATAGATCACTAATGCCCAAAAACTGATGGGATCCCGTATGTTTTTCTCTTCTTTTTTTTTTTTTTTTTTTTTAAATATATATTATATATATTTTCTTTTTTAAAACATACAGTGACCCCAAACTTAGTTTGCCAGCCTCCAACCTGCTGCAAAAAGGGGAATTTCTTGGCTTAACAAAAAAGGCATTGGAACAAAGTCCAGCATGTACTACCCCTCTTCCGCCACCGGGAGTCACTGTTCTGCCGCTCTGCGTCCTCTCCTTCTGAAATCAGCCTCAGACTGAGCACTGAAAATGCCTGCTGATCTATAACAGCACAAGGCGCGCCCCTGTATGACGCCGCAGGCACGCCCCCCCCCGCCCTCCTGTCTGGACGGCGCGAAAAACGTCTATAAGACGTGCGCGCGCACGCGTATGCCGGAACAGGAGGAACATGGAGGAGCCGCGCTGCTGGAGACCCAGGACTGCAGAAACAGGCGGCAGATTCAAACCCCCGGCCAGGTAGGACTCTCCAAAAGGCCCCTAGGGATCCTTACTAGTCCTAGGAAGAAAGCAGCAGGTTAGCTAGCAACACATTCTTAGACAGGGGAACCTAGTGATGGGGGAAAAAAGGTGTCATCCTGTCTCTCTCAGACATAGTGAGCAAGGTTGCCCATGCAGAGCATACTTAGGCTATCCACCCTTTTTAGGTTACCCCGGCGAGCCTGCTGTCGAACCAAGTCCCGCAGGCTCCCCCTTACCTGCTCCATGCTGCAGGATGTTTGTCCAGCAAACTGATCCAATCTTCTCCCATCTCCGTGGGTAGCGTAGTAGACCTTCAGGCCCTGGGGTCCTATGAAGGTACCCACTGTCCTGGACCTATATAGCACCCTGGCAAACAGGAACTTATGGTTTTTACAAACTCCAAGTCCTGGGCCCAGGGTCCAGCCCTCCAAAGAGGAGCATTATAGGCAAAACCCCACGGTTTGGGGCCCGGGTACTGTCCACTTTGGCACTGAGGCTCCTTGGACAGATCCGGTTAGCCCGCCCTTAATCCCAAGGATGTGGAGCAAAGCTATTCCGTGACCAACACCTAAGACACTGGCGAAAAAACTGAGGGACTCCCTCTAGGGGAGGGGGTTATATAGGGAGGGGACTTCCTGTTTGAGATTGCCAGTGTCCACACCTGAAGGTACTCCATATAACCCATATAGTAATGAATATGCCGCTCTGTGTCCCGTGATGTACGAGAAAGAAAGCAGTCTAGAGGCTAATTAGTCACTAGGACTGCTTTTACATGAAAGCCGTCCGCTGGCTGAAAAGAATGATACCAAGATGATACCTAAACCTGCAGGTATCATTCTGGTATGACCAAAGTCCAGCAACATACAAATACGTTGATGGTTCTTGTTGGACATGTATTGTAATATTTTTTTTCATGCAGCCTGTTGGCTGAACGAAAAAAAGATTGATTGATTGGTGGGTATGCCCACCATTAGAATACCTCCCTTCATCCACCCACTTCCAATGATGGGCATACATGCACCATTTATATATGCCGAAGCATGGGGGCATCCTCCCACAAAAAAGTTATGCCGCGTACACACGGTCAGACTTTTCCACGGGAAAGCCTCTGTAGGAATGTCAACCGTATGTACGCAGCATTAGGCGCAAAATCACTCCTCCGCCCTAATGCCCCCATGCTTCTGCATATATGCTCCTACAAAGTTGGAGTCGCAGTTTTATATATCGTGGGAGAAAACGCTGTCACGTGTGATGTCTTCTCTCCTCTCGCGGGACAAAAAGACCGGCAGGAGGAGAGATGACATCACTTCCTCTGCCTGTGTTTACATTACACAGGCAGAGGCAGGCAAGTACAGGTACATTGATGTGATTGCCCGTGCCATTCTGCCGACGTATATGTTCATGCGGCGGTCCTTAAGTGGTTAAGGCGAACCTTTACAAAAACTTTAAGTAAGGAAATTTTAAAATATTTTTGTACAAGGCAAAGGAAAACCACTGATATATCGTCTACAAAATAGGGGTAGTTTTATGGCATTTTTATTATATATTTTTTTTTTTACTTGTTATGGCGGCGACCTGTGATTTTTTATCGCGACTGTGACATTATGCCAGACACAGCGGACACTTTTGGCGCTATTTTGGGACCATTTACATTTATACAGCGATCAGTGCTATAAAAATTCACCGATTACTGTGTAAATGTGACTGGCAGTGAAGGGTTAACCAGTAGGGGCTCTGAAAGGGTTAAGTGTGTCCTAGGGAGCGATTCTACTTGTTAGGGGGGTTGCTTACTGCAACACATGCCTGATTGCTGCTCCCGATGAGCGGGAGCAGACGATCAGTGCTGTGTCACTAGGCAGAATAGGGCTTGACGAGGTAGCCTGCGTTTAGCAGCGTCTCATTTAAAGGAGGAGTTTTTCTCCTTTGGCCAGTTAAAATATATATATTTTTTTTTTAAAAAGCTTCTAAACGCAAACGTGGCAGTAAAAACGTCTCGTGTACATGAAGCCTAGGGCGGGCCTTTCACACGTGCGGACTGTTCAGATCCGCCTGCCAGATTTTTCAGGTGGACCTGTACGGTCGCTCCATACATCTCTATTGAGCGATGGATGTCAGCGGTGACATGTCCACTGACATCCGATCCGCTCCGCTAAAGTCTGACGAATGCAAACCCTATTTTTTATTTGGTGGATCGGATAGGATATAAAACAGACAGATGGTCCGTATTCATCCAATTCCCCATAGAGGAATGTGGAGATCTGACAGTTCCGTTTCTGCCCAGTGTGCAGAGACGGACTAGTCATCCACTAGCCAAGCGGGGGTCAACGGAGCAATCCCCGCTGAGCAAGTGGATTTCTAAAAACAGATCCGCATGTGTGAAAGGAGCCTAACTGTATGTAGCGCCCATGTACTTCAAAGTACGAGTGCTAGTAAATTTTAGGGGAACGATCAGAGTGTAAAGTTACTCTGATCTCAATTCTGATTATTGTAGGGCTCTCTGCTTCAGCTTGGCTGTGCTGTGGGCTCATTCTGCTGTGCTTGGGGTGCTGTTCCACCCCGGGACAGCAGGTGGCAGCAGTGGAAGCTGAGGTTCGGGTGCTCTCTTCTAGCAGCCAATCGGGAGGCCTGGGCCTCGCTTGGCATGCTGGAAGAGGGTACTTATGAGGCAGACGCCATTTTAGAAGGGTCTTCTTTCCTGGTCGGAGTGTGGCACCCACCTTTTGGGTGACCACATCATCGCGCCCCGAGCGTTATTGCCTACCTGGCCGGGGCGTGGGTGCTATGCAGAGTTCCTGGTTCCGCTGCCAACTTGGTCCGGAACAATTCAAGCAGAACGGGGACCCAGTGACTGACTGGGTTCCCATCTTGGAAGGTCCCAGGCGAGTTTAGCCGTTCGGTGGGGAGTCCAGTTGAGGAGCACCAAAGAGGCTGGTGGTTCAACAGAACTGAAGCGAACCATCGGGGATCGAGGTACTGGACACTGAGGCATTGATTCCTCTCTGTCAGTACTCTGGTGACATTAAAGGAAGGTTCAGGCAAAACTCTACACTGGAGGAGTTCCTCCGTATTATACTCAGGGAAGGCCTGTGGCAGAGGCGCTTTCCTGACGGTCATTTAGAAGAGTCTGTGGCAGAGACATGCTTCTCAAATTTCGAGTGATATTCTGGCTGCCAGGTCTGTGAGAGAGACCTGTCCAGGTACGCTATACCCACTCAAGTTGGAATGGCGCAGAAAGACTGATCGTTGTCGTAAGCAGGACTGTTTCCATATCCAAAGCCTGAGTCTGTTATTCTCCTTCAAAACCTTTCTTCTGTCCTTCCCTCACCTGTTGATTGTTTTTACCCGGCTGGGTAATAAAGAGCACCTATAAAAGAGACTTGCTATTTGCGGACATTCCTTTATTGCTACTCTATTCATCGTTCACCCTAGACACTTCTCCGGAGCCATGAGATAACATGCCATCCCAAATCTAACCAGCGGCTCCTGCGGGGGTGAGAGCTACATGTACAAATATAAACCGGTCTTAGTCTTCATGCACATGACCGTGCACAACACACTTCCACCATATACTGTGGCCAAATAAAATTAATAAGAAGATGCGGCTGTATGCGATTTTATGCTACGGGGGTTGCAAAAAGCACCCACACACGGACATATGCATTGGAAGCATTTGTCCGTGCATGTCCATCACCGCTTATAGTCCCATTTTTTAATTCATCAAAATGGGCTGCTGTATTAGGCAGGTTCATTACACAGGCTCTGCATGCTGTATGTCTCCTTTACACCCATGTGCATGAAACCCAAGTATATAAAGACAGTACAAAAATAAATAAAAATAAATCACCACATGTATGGGTGAAAAACAATAAGAAAACATTACATAAGAACGTCAGCACCGCAACGGAAAAAAAAAAAACCACTAGGCTTGGATTTTTTTTATTTTTTATGACCATGTATTTTCCAGAGCAGTAAAAAAAAAAAAAAAAAAAAAAAACACACACACACACACACACACACACACACAGGTAGTCTTCAAGATTCCTAAAATCCCCTGCAGCATGGCTGTAAGTGTTTGGAAAGTCCAGTAAAATGTAACTATCCACAAAAGAGTTTTTCCCACACTGGAAAGGCTGACCGCAGTGTCATGACATTTTAGGCCGCATACACACGATCGAACATGTCCGCTGAAACTGGTCCGCAGACCAGTTTCAGCAGACATGTTCGACCGTGTGTACAGCCAATCGGACCATTTTCCAGCGGACAAAAGTTTCCAAACATGCTTAGAAACCTGTCTGCTGGAAACCTGTCCGACATGTTCGATGGTTAGTACACAAAATCATCGGACCAAAATCCTGCGCATGCTCAGAATCAAGTCGACGCATGCTAGGAAGCATTGAACTTCGTTTTGTCATCACGTTGTTGTGTTTTACGTCACCGCATTCTGGTCCAAGGGGATTTTGGTCGGATGGTGTGTATGCACATCAGACCAACAGACCACTTTAGCCTGGTCCGATGTTTCATCGGACATGTTTCATCGTGTGCCTCAGGCCCCGTACACACGACAGAGTTTCTCGGCAGAATCCAGCGAGAAGCTCGCTGGGATCCATATTCTGCCGACAAGCTCGATCGTGTGTACACTTTCGTCGAGCGTCCCGTCGGGAAGCTCGTCGAGCCAAAATAGAGAGCAGGTTCGCTATTTGCTCGATGGGCCATCCGGACTAATGGCTCGACACCTTTGACAGCCTGGTCGACGAACTCGACGGCCGGCCGAGAACCTCGTCGGGCGGAACGATGGGTTTAGCCCGACGAGGTTCTTGTACGTGTGTACGCGGCCTTACTCTTACGCAGAACAGGAATATTTACAGTTTAGTTGCTTCCATGTACACTAGGTGGCCTTTTAATTTGTCATTTTATACATTTCCTCAAGCTATAATTGTACAGTCCTTGAGGTCTCCTACATATACTAACAACTGTGTAGTTAATAGATGGTCTTAACAGCAGGCATGTGTATCCACATCCCCTAAAAGCACCTGTGTAACTAAAATAAAATATGTAAAATGTAGTCCTCCACTCTGCTCACAATTCTAGTCTCAGCTACAGTATAAGAAAGAAAAAAACTACTGATACATTCTCAGAATCTGAGACCTGCAATACTATGAATTTCACGATTCCTATGTGTAAAGCCTCGTACACACGATTAGTTTTCCCGGTGAGAAAACTGTGAGGAGAGCTTTTGGCCGGGAATCCCGGCCGCGTGTATGCTCTATGCAGTTTTTTTGAAGAGAAAACTGCCCAAAAAACGCCGGACAAAAAAATAAAAAAAAATAAAGAGAACCAGTTCCTGCTGGGAAATCCAACTGACTTTTGCCTGGTGGTTTTTGGCAGTTTCCCTATGGGAAAAACTGCGATGGAGCATAAAAACGGCCGGGATTCCATTGCGGTTTTCCTGTCGGGGAAAACCGGCCGTGTCTAGGGGAAAGACTTAAAACGAGCAGGTTCTCGGCTTTCCCCTCAGGATGGAAACTTTTCCCGTCGGAAATCCCGTACGTGTGTATGAGGTATAACTCTCTGGATCCTGCTGTCAGCCCTTCATCACTAAAGAACACAGTTGTGACATAAGGGCCAGTGGATTTAACCACTGTGTACAGCGGTGGAACAGGAATTCAATGCTCCTGGATGTGTTGTATACCACCTGGAGCAAAGATGGGAGTTATCACCCACCAGAAAAGTTAGTGATCCTCTTTTACAGGGTGCTGCTGGTTTGATCCCTTTGCTAGTAACAGGGTTGCTTAAAGTAGAACTAGGGTTGTCCCGATACCACTTTTTTAGGACCGAGTACAAGTACCGATACTTTTTTTAAATGTGTCCCCAAATGCAGACATGTCCCCCACATATGCAGCCATGTTCCCCACATATGCAGCCATGTCCCCCACATATGCAGCCATGTCCCCCACATATGCAGCCATGTTCCTCCAGCCATGTCCCCCACATACGCAGCCATTTCCCCCCAGCCATGTCCCCACATATGCAGCCATTTCCCCCCAGCCATGTCCCCCACATATGCAGCCATGTCCCTCCAGCCATGTCCCCCACATATGCAGCCATGTCCCTCCAGCCATGTCCCCCACATATGCAGCCATGTCCCTCCAGCTCAAACTCTGTGTTTCTCAGCGACAGCCCAGAAACCTGACTGATCTAGAGAAGATCTGTGTGGAGGAGTGGGCCAAAATCCCTCCTCCAATGTGTGCAAACCTGGTGAAAAACTACAAGAAACGTTTGACCTCTGTAATTGCAAACAAAGGCTACTGTACCAAATATTAACATTGATTTTCTCAGGTGTTCAAATACTTCTTTGCAGCTGTATCATACAAATAAATAGTTTAAAAAAATCATACATTGTGATTTCTGGAATATTATTTTTTGATTATGTCTCTCACAGTGGACATGCACCTACGATAACAATTTCAGACCCCTCCATGATTTCCAAGTGGGAGAAGTTGCAAAATAGCAGGGTGTTTAAATACTTATTTTCCGCACTGTATATGCACACTGCACTTTTCATTAAGGCACGGGGTTGGAGGATAGAAGACCCAAACTTAGCAGTGCTTGAAGTTCTGGTAGACTGTTATTTATTGTTTGCACAAAGTTTGGACTTTTGCTGCACTTTATACCTATTTTTTATTGTTGACACTTATGCTAATACTTGTTGCACCCTTTTTATCGTCAATCACAACATTAAAAATCTGACGGGGGGGGGGGGGGTCTCCACTCTATTCAAAACCAAAAAAAAGTTTGCCTTTAGTTACAGTACCTTGAAAAAGTATTCATACCCATTGACATTTTCAACATTTTGTCACGTTACAACCAAAAACGTAAATGTAATTTATGTGATAGACCAACACAAAGTGGCACATAATTGTGAAGTGGAAGGAAAATTATAAATGGTTTTAATTTTTTTTTACAAATAAATGAAAAGGGTGAGATGCAGTCCCCCCCCCCCCCCCCCCTCCAGTCAATACTTCAATACTTTGTAGAACCACTTTTTGCTGCAATTACAGCTTCAAGTCTTTTTGGCTATGTCCCTACCAGCTTTGCACATCTAGAGAGACATTTTTGCCCCTTCATATTGTAAAATAGCTCAAGTTGTGTCACATTAGATGGGGAGCGTCTGATCAGCAATTTTCAAGTCCTGCCCCAGATTCTTAATTTAAGTCTGGACTTGAATTGCCATTTTAATAGATGAATATGCTTTGATCTATACCATTCCATTGTAGCTCAGGCTGTATATTTAGGGTCGTTGTCCTGCTGGAAGGTGAACCTCTGTCCCAGTCTCAAGTCTTTTGCAGACTCTAAAGCTGTGTACACACGATCGGTTTGTCCGATGAAAAAAGGGACTGTTTCAGCGGACAAACCCATCATGTGTGGGCCCCAACGGTCTTTTTTCCCCATCGGTGTAAAAAAAAAAAAAAAAAAATAGAACAAATTTTTCCTATGGATAAAAAACGATAGGAAATTCCGATCGCCTGTGTGGAACTCCATCAGAGAAAAAACATGCATGCTCAGAATCATGTCGACGCATGCTCGGAAGCATTGAACTTCATTTTTTTCGGCTTGTCGTAGTGTTACGTCACCGCGTTTTGGCACGGTCGGAAATTAAGTTTGATAGTGTGTATGCAAGACTGATGAAAGTTAGCTTCATCGGATATCCGATGAAAAAATCCATTGGATTTGATTCCATCAGAAATCCGATCGTGTGTACAGGGCTTTACAGGTTTTCTTCTAAGATTTCCCTGTATTTGGCACCATCCATCTTACCATCAACTCTGACCAACTTCCATGTCCCTGCTGAAGTAAAGCATCCCCACAACATGATGCTGCCACCACCATGTTTCACGGTGGGGATGGTGTGTTCAGGTTGATGTGCAGAATTTGTTTTCTGCCACACATAGCATTTTGCTCTTAGGCCAAAATGTTTGCTGTGTCCTCCACATTGCCTCTCGCAAACTGCAAACAGGACTTATTATGGCTTTCTTTCAACAAAGCCTCTCTTCTTGCCACTTTTCCATAAAGGCCAGATTTGTGGAGTGCACAACTAATTTTTTTTTTTTAACAGAAAGGTATTTTTATTAACAAAACAGCATTACAAGATATGCAGTAGTCGACAATCAGGTTCACATAGAAACAGTAACAGTCAGAAATAAGCAATCCCAGCATTGGCAGATAATAAAAAACAAAACAAGAATGGTAAAGTAAAATAAACAAGGTACAAGTTCATGGATCTTTTGCCCTGACACACCTCAACTGATAACTACCAGGTACAGTTCCAACCGGAACCCTCCCTTGTGTACACTAGGGTAAACAACCGTCGCCCCTGCGCTAAATCCTCATGTACCCGACCACAACGTGAAAGTAACTCAACAGTCGGCAGAATCAAGCGGCACCCCAGGCAGAGAGGGGAAGGGGCAACAGGCCCCCATGCCGAGCAGGGGGGGGGGGGTCCATCTCTCAGTCCCCCACCCCCCCAGGCCCCCCAACCCTGCGCATCCACCCAAGCCGATCAGACCTTATCGTATTTAGCAGGGCACTGCCTACTCTCATACGTAAGTTTATAAAGGGGCAAAGCCGAGTCCACCGCCTTCCTCCAGGAACCAAGGGTGGGGGGTCCCACCGACTTCCACCGTAGCAGTATCTCCCTCCTAGCATAAAAGGACAGCAAGATGAAAAAGGAGAGGCTGCACGTTCCTCTCTATAAATTCATGTGTGGTGTTACCAATCCGAATGTCTAGATATGTGAAGTCGCCCACTTACTGAAGAGGGGTGCCAGTATCCACCCTTGGGTGTGCAATGGGAAGAGAATGGACTTGCTCCAGTTTATGCGGATTCCTGAGAACCAGCCGAATTCCTCAAACAGGTCAAGTTCTCGCCGTAGTGACTGAGGCATCTGCAAGATAAAATAGGGTGTCGTCCGCATAAAGGGACACCTTCTCCTCTATATCCCCCACTGCTATGCCCCTGACCTCAGCCTCCGCCCTCAGGGCAATGGCAAGGGGCTCGGTCGCCAGAGCAAATAGTCCCGGCGATAGCGGACAGCCCTGACGAGTGCCCCGGCCCAAGGGAAAAGTTTGAGAGTATGCCATCCGTGCGGACCCTGGCCCTGGGATCAGCGTAAAGCATCTTCAACCAGGACACCCCACAGGAACTCCCATTTCACTGATTTAAAGGCTTTTTCGGCATCAAGGGATGCCACCACACCCGCCGACTCCAGCTGTGCCCTGTCCATATGTGTGAATAGCCTTCTAATATTAATGTCCATTCCCCTCCCCGGCATGAACCCCGTTTGGTCTGGATCTACCAAAGCAGTTATGACCGTGTTTAGTCTGTTTTGCATCAACATTTATCAGTGGGATGGGGCGGTACGAGGAGCATAAGGTCGGGTCCTTACCTGGCTTAGGGATCACCACCACCACTGCCTCACTTAGGGAATGTGGGAGCTCCTGCAACCTCTGCGCCTCAGTCAACATACCGAGCAGTTTGTCCGTCAAGTCCTCTGAATATTGTTTGTAAAATTCAACTGGTATACCGTCGGGGCCCGGTGACTTACTCGATTGAGGGTCTTAAGAGCTTTTAAGAGTTCATCTGCGGGTATGGGAGCATCAAGCAGCTCGCAGTACTTGGTGGTCAGGACTGGGATGTCAATGGGATCTAAATAGGAGGTCAGGTTGACACTGGAGTAACCAGCCCTGAAACTGTAGAGGCTTTTATAGAAGGAGACAAAGCAATCATTTATCTCATCAGGGGCATACAGTAGGTCCCCACCCGGTCCTCGTATGCAGGGCACGCACATCCCCCCCGGATTGTTCCTGTGACAACCAGGCCAGCAGCTTCCCTGATCTCTCCCCCTGCTCGAATATACGCTGTGATTGGGCGAGTAGACATTTCTGGGTAAGAGAAGTGCGAATACGCACAACCTCTCCAGTCATAGTCACAGGGATCCCTGGAACGGACATATTGCTCTTCCTGCAAAGCTGCCCTCCCCTCTGCTCCCACCAAGTCAGCTCTCCTCTCCCTACGAACCCTAGCTATAATTGTCTGATACCGTCCCCGCGTGTATGCTTTAAAGGCATCTCACACCGTCAATGCTCCGGCTGAGCCAGGATTGACTGCCCAATACTCCCGCAGCACCTCCCTAAAGTGACCATCCACCATCTCATCTGACACCCAGAACCTGGACAGCCTCCATAGACCATTTCCCGGGGCCCGAGGAGAGTTCCAACATCAGGAGAAGCGGCGCATGGTCAGAAATGCCCCTAGGAAGAATCCCAATGTCCAGAACCTTAGGCAATGCCAAGCCCCCCCAGGTACGCCAAGTCTATTCTAGAGAAGGATCTGTGAGATGCAAAATGACAGGTGTAAGCTCTGGAGTGCAGATTCCTCCAGCGCCACACATCCACCAATCCAAACAATTCCGCCCACTCCAGACCAGAGTGGAAAGGCCCACTTTGGGACATCCTGTCCATGTTCTGATCAGGGACCATATTGAAGTCTCCCAATATGACCAAGTTGTCACTGGCAAAATCAGCTACTTTCTAGGTGACCTGGTGTAGAAGAGAGATCGATGCAGGAGGGGGCAGATACACCCCCGCTATAGCCCACCTCATGGAATGGATTTGTGCATGAATTATTACATACCTGCCATCCGAGTTAAGTACCAAGTTGAGCAGCCTAAAGGGAAGGGACTTGTGCATCAGAATACTGATGCCCCTGGCGAAGTTTGAATATGTGGAGTGATAGTGATATCCAGTCCAGGGCCAACATGGCCACATCTGGGGGGAATTAGCATAGGATGAAAAGAGCGCCCATCCCCTGAGACCGCTCTCTTGACTCGGAGGGGACAGCCAAACCATATACTTGACACTGACTCATGTAATGCATATTCAGAACCTACTTGCAACATAATTTTTTGGAAAAAACAAAACACAAACCTTAAACCATCCCTAACGTGGGAACCCTCCCCTCCCCCCATCCCACCCAACCCCTTAAAACTGAGGCAGGTTTCCATCCCAACCAAAAATCAGCTCGCCGGCTGCAAAGGGGGGTCCTGTGCAAGAGACGCTCCCAACCCCTCACAAGTTCAGCGGGGTCAAGCATCCGCCGGGATATCTCTCCAACTGTCGGGAGCAAAAAAAAAAAAGAAGTGTATATATATTTATATTATATATATAAAAAAGTGAAGATTCCCTCCAGGAAGAAAGGAGAAAAGTAAACCATCAACACATAAGGGTTGCAGACAAATCTGCCAGATCCTTCGGGCGACAGGGAGCCGCAGCCTCGGAATTTTCCTGGTTCACCTCACCAGGGGCACTATCATAATGTCCCATCCGGTGAGAGTGCCTGGGGTCCCTGTGCAGGCAGCCACAGCATCAACGGGCAAAACGGTTGCAACAGAAGCTGTGAGTGGTCACAGAAAAAAAATTAAAAAAAATGGATTGTGTAGTGCTCACCAAAGTGAGTCTAAGCACGGGGCCCAGTGCATACTAAAGTTTATCAGTGGGTACTCGCGTATCAAGCTCTTGGATGGTGATCATGAGGCAGGGAATTCAACCAGGCAGATGCCTCTCTAGGAGAAGTGAAGAAGCGAGTTGTCTCACCATCCTGGACCCTCAGATGAGCTGGAAAGAGAACAGTGTAGCGGATGTTGCGAGCCCTCAACGCTGCTTTCACGTGATCAAATGATTTCCTTAGTTTCTGCATTTCTATTTAGTAATCAGGGAAGATCATTAATTTGTTGTTCTGGAGCCTCAAATCCCCCACCACCCTAGATGCACGAAGGACCTCATCTCTGTCCCGGAAATTGAGGAGTTTAAGGATAAGTGTCCGGAGCGGAGCACCAGGAGGGCCAGGCCTGGGTGGGATCCTGTGAGCCCGTTTCACCGCATAGTGAGGGGACAAGCGGGCATCAGGCAAAAGGTAGCGTAGCATGTCCTCTACAAAGCACGTCGGATTATTGCCCTCCGCACACTCCGCCAGGCCCACTATGCGCAGGTTATTGCGTCTATTTCTGTTCTCGGCATCTTCCGCTCTATACTCCAGGGCTTTAACCTTAGTTTGAAGTGAGTGCAGTACTGTGTTCCGCGACTATATCCTCTGCGTTGCTGACTCTCTGTTCAGTCTTATCCATGTCCTGCCGGCCCACATCCATTTGTGCTGCCTCTATTTTAGCCGTGAGTGTAGATTGGCACGTGGCTATGGCCGCCATGACTTCTGCCAGCCAGGGGGGCCTCGCTCCCTCAGCCTCCATTGGGCCCGTCTCTGATGCCCTGTGCTTGCTGCAGGTAGTCCGAGGGGTAGTCAGGGGGTCCAGCGGCGGCTGAGGGGACTCTGGGAGGGGAGGGAACACGTATTTTTTCCCCTTACCACCCGTTGCACCCGAGCTGCAGTGCCTCATTCGGGTGTCTTCGCGACCACGATGGAGGCCTCCAGATCTCCTGGCCCCGTGTTCTGATGTTCTGAGCTGCGTGTGGGGGCCGAATCCAGAGAAGGACTGGCGACAGGCAGCCATGGAGGGGAAAAACAAAGTCCACCAGGCAGCACCCCTGGTCACTCACAACAGAAGCGCCCCGCAAGTGTGGAGACGCCAAGGCCACAGTTCCTAGTGAGGGGGGGGGGAAACGGAGCAGGGCGGAAGAAGAGGCAGCCACTGATCCCCCTTGGGGCCAAAACACAGCCCTCTTGTGAATGCTCTGCCACCTGTGCGCCGGCCGGGACCGCAGCTCACCAGAGGCTCCGCAAGAGGAAATCGAGGCCGCGGCTTCTCTGAGGCCTAGTCCGAGTCCCGTGAGGCGAGGCAGGAGCGGGAGGAGAATACACCCACGGGGATCCTCCGGAGCTGGGTCGGAGACCGAGGATGATCCTGCGTGGAAGGCCTCCCCCACCAGGCAGGAGGGGATCGTGGGACCGCTGGAGGCCTGAAACAGGCCGGATCCGTGTGTCACGTGTGGGGACCAGGCCGGGAGGAGACTGGTCGGGCACTTACTGCAGCAGAGCCTGAGAGAAAAAGTCCGCCGACCAGCCTCCCAGGTCCGCCGTGCTGCAGGCTATCACTGGCAGCCAGCCAAGCTGGATTCTTGTGCTGATGGCTCGGATGTCAGAGCGGATGCCAGCGGAGCTCAGAGGTATGCTTCTGCTCACCATCTTGGACACGCCCCTGAGTGCACGACTAATAGTTGTCCTGTGGACAGATTCTCCCACCTGAGCTGAGGATTTCTGCAGCTCCTCCATAGTTACCATGGGCATCTTGGCTGCTTCTCTGATTA
The DNA here is from genome assembly GCA_029574335.1 of Rana kukunoris. NCBI lineage: Eukaryota > Metazoa > Chordata > Amphibia > Anura > Ranidae > Rana > Rana kukunoris. The sequence continues at coordinate 266,105,426 of CM056050.1, read as the reverse complement.
ATGCTCTCCTTGCCCGGCCTGTCCGTTTAGGTGGTGGGCCATGTCTTGGTAGGTTTACAGTTGTGCCATACTCTTTCCATTTTCAAATGATGGATTGAACAATGCTCCGTGAGATGTTTAAAGCTTGGGATATTTTTTTATAACCTATACCTTCTTTAAACTTCTCCATAACTTTATCCCTGTCCTGTCTGGTGTGTTCCTTGGCCTTCATGATGCGGTTTGTGCACTAAAGTTCTCTAACAAACCTCTGAGGGATTCACAGAACAGCTGTATTTATACTGAGATTAAATTACACACAGGTGGACTCTTTACTAATTAGTTGATTTCTGAAGGCAATTGTCCACTAGATTTTAGCTGGGGTATCAGAGTAAAGGGGACTGAATACAAATGCACGCCACACTTTATATAGTTCTCGTTTTCGGTTTTCCTGTCAGATTTATATGCCGTGTTGATTTGCTATATCCTTAAAGGGGTTGTAAACCCTCATGTTTTTTTCACCTTAATGCATCCTATGAGGTGGACAACTGATGCGGGGAGGAGCCACCAACGCTGCCGGGGGACCCCAGAAGAGGAGGATCGGGGCCACTCTGTGCAAAACAAACTGCACAGTGGAGGAGAGTATGACATGTTTGTTATTTAAAAATAAAAAAGGAGGGTTTACAACCCATTTAAATAAACAGGAAGATGTATGGTGATAACCTGATATATGTTGTATCTGAGAAGCGTTGCCATAATAAAAAAAAGAATATATCTGTTGTTACGAATTAAAGATTTAATGCCGTGTACACACGATCGGAATTTACAACAGATAAAGTTCAATGTCAGCTTTTGGTCAGAGAATCCGACCGTGTGTAGGCCCCATCTGTTTTTTTTTGGCAGAATTTCCAAAAGCAAAAATTTGAGAGCTGGTTCTCAATGTTTCCAACGGGAAAAGTTCTTGTCGGAAATTCCTATCGTCTGTATGCAATTCCGACGCACAAAAATACAAGCATGCTCTGAATCAATTTGATGCATGCTCGGAATCATTGAACTTAATTTTTCTCGGATCGTTGTAGTGTTGTACATCACCGCGTTCTTGACAGTCGGAATTTTGTTTGACCGTGTGAAAAAGTGACTATTCCTTCTCATTGTTTTCCACATGAAACCATTCAAAAGACAAAGTGATATCTACCAGCTTATAGCCTAGGTATGTCCATATGAACTACTATTTAGCTTTATAACACACTCAACCGTAGCTAATAAAGAATTATTGTTTTAAAGTGATTGTAAAAGCTTGTTTTTTTTTTTTTTTTTTTTTAACAACATTGCTACCCATGGTTACTTTGCATACTGTAATATCAAAAATCCTTTGCACTATAAATATCAATTAAATATCTAAAAGTTTACAGTACACAAGTAAAAAATCGAGTAAAAGTGATCTTGCGCAAACAAACCACAAAAGTGACCAAACACATAGATACATACAAATAAATAAATACATAAATATAAGTATAGTGTATGGAGAAAAAATAAAGAATCAATAAATTAAATAAATTATGTTGAATAGTCCATATGTGAAAAGTCCATAAGTGAATACGCACAGTGCACAAACAATCCGTGAACGTAGCGGTGTCCACACAAAGTGCAAGTGCCACTCCGTGAAGATCAGCCTCACAGGCCTCTCACCTCACTACAAAAAAATAATGCAGTCCAACACATCAACGGGGGCATCTCCAATTCTTTCTGATGGTAAACCAATAACGGCCGTGTCTCTCTCACTCAAATCCTTAATGTTCCCCAGGACTCTCTCTAGTATTCAGGGAAACATAAGGAGAGACAAGCCTCCAATGGTGTAGTATAAAGATATAAAGAACTTTATTGAACAGTAATCTCCTTACATAAAAACATATAAAATTGGCATCTGATAAAACAAGGCGGCGTCAGCCGAATTCTCACGTCACTCCCAGGTGTACGTCAATCTTCCCTACGCGTTACGGCGTGTGCCTTCATCTGGGGAATCGGCGCAAATGCGAGAGCAATATATATATATGCCGTCGGGCGGAAGTAAACAATCCACCATTTTTTCGCTGTTCGGCGGAAGATGCCGATCCGCCATTTTCCTGAAGCTCACTGTGTATAACTGCCGGGCGGAAGTAAACAATCCGCCATTTTCCTGAAGCCCGCTGTGTGTAGAGGCCGCGATCTCAGTAGCCTCTATACTGTGTCAATTTATTGTAGTCCTAGCTCCGACCATAGGGGCGAACAGTAGCAGCTAACACCGTATACATCACAGGGTTAGCATAAGCATATCAGGGACAAATTAAAATTAAAAATCTGACTAATTAAGATGTAGCCACAATCTATTATTGGCCAATCTGCAACTGATAGATATGGTAGACAGCTGACATGTCAGCATAGGCCAATCTTATTAGTCATAAATGGCAGTACCTTCAATAATAAGTTTATGGTCGTGGCCCTCTGACCGAGAGTGATGTGGATCACATAAACACGCGACAAGACTTACAACATAAATAGACCTGAAGTGTGCCTTGGTGGTCTGGTCAGTATGCCAAGAAAAGGGGGCATACCCAAAGTAAGTAATGGGTAGTTAATTGAATAAGGATATGCTGAGAAGTGCCCTGAAAAAGGGAAGGGCGGGAGGGTGTCGAATGCAATTGAATGCGCAGACTCACGGACATGAGGTGAGCTGGGAAGAGTCGGCCCAGTGACGTGTAGTACTGCACACTGAACCGACAAAGAGCATGTGTGAGTGGGCTGCTTAAATACCCTCCGGGCTCCTCCTATAAACTCAGGCCACCATACTGGCCTTCTTATATATCCTGATATAATAAAAACACACACATATATATATATATATATATATATATATATATATATATATACACACAGTGCAGAAAATAAGTATTTGAACACCCTGCTATTTTGCAAGTTCTCCCACTTGGAAATCATGGAGGGGTCTGAAATTGTCATCGTAGGTGCATGTCCACTGTGAGAGACATAATCCAAAAAAAAAAATCCAGAAATCACAATTTATGGTTTTTTAACTATTTATTTGTATGATACAGTTGCAAAGAAGTATTTGAACACCTGTCTATCAGCTAGAATTCTGACCATAAAAGACCTGTTAGTCTGCCTTTAAAATGTCCACCTCCACTCCATTTATTATCCTAAATTAGATGCACCTGTTTGAGGTCATTAGCTGCATAAAGACACCTGTCCACCCCATACAATCAGTAAGAATCCAACTACTAACATGGCCAAGACCAAAGAGCTGTCCAAAGACACTAGAGACAAAATTGTACACCTCCACAAGGCTGGAAAGGGCTACGGGGAAATTGCCAAGCAGCTTGGTGAAAAAAGGTCCACTGTTGGAGCAATCATTAGAAAATGGAAGAAGCTAAACATGACTGTCAATCTCCCTCGGACTGGGGCTCCATGCAAAATCTCACCTGGTGGGGTCTCAATGATCCTAAGAAAGGTGAGAAATCAGCCCAGGACTACACGGGAGGAGCTGATCAATGACCTGAAAAGAGCTGGGACCACCAATTCCAAGGTTACTGTTGGTAATACACTAAGACGTCATGGTTTGAAATCATGCATGGCACGGAAGGTTCCCCTGCTTAAACCAGCACATGTCAAGGCCCGTCTTAAGTTTGCCAATGACCATTTGGATGATCCAGAGGAGTCATGGGAGAAAGTCATGTGGTCAGATGAGACCAAAATAGAACTTTTTGGTCAAAATTCCACTAACCGTGTTTGGAGGAAGAAGAATGATGAGTACCATCCCAAGAACACCATCCCTACTGTGAAGCATGGGGGTGGTAGCATCATGCTTTGGGGGTGTTTTTCTGCACATGGGACAGGGCGACTGCACTGTATTAAGGAGAGGATGACCGGGGTCATGTATTGCGAGATTTTGGGCAACAACCTCCTTCCCTAAGTTAGAGCTTTGAAGATGGGTCGAGGCTGGGTCTTCCAACATGACAATGACCCGAAGCACACAGCCAGGATAACCAAGGAGTGGCTCTGTAAGAAGCATATCAAGGTTCTGGCGTGGCCTAGCCAGTCTCCAGACCTAAACCCAATGGAGAATCTTTGGAGGAGCTCAAACTCTGTGTTTCTCAGCGACAGCCCAGAAACCTGACTGATCTAGAGAAGATCTGTGTGGAGGAGTGGGCCAAAATCCCTCCTCCAGTGTGTGCAAACCTGGTGAAAAACTACAAGAAACGTTTGACCTCTGTAATTGCAAACAAAGGCTACTGTACCAAATATTAACATTGATTTTCTCAGGTGTTCAAATACTTCTTTGCAGCTGTATCATACAAATAAATAGTTAAAAAAATCATACATTGTGATTTCTGGAATTTTTTTTTTTTTTTATTATGTCTCACAGTGGACATGCACCTACGATGACAATTTCAGACCCCTCCATGATTTCCAAGTGGGAGAACTTGCAAAATAGCAGGGTCTTCAAATACTTATTTTCTGCACTGTATATATATATATATATATATATATATAGTGAGGGATTAAGCTCGGTAGCGGGTGTGTGTGACCCCCTGGATGGGTTCACTACACACTGAACTGTACAAAAAGGCCGTTGAGGATGATTGAAAACAAATGATATGGTTTATTTGTCCATATTGCTGGATACACGTGCAAGCATCAAAACAGCATAAACAAAACAAAACATAAAATAAACCCTTGCCACTTGGGGCGTCTACCTTCCCAACACAGGAACCTACCTATGGATATTTATCTCTTTGATATTTCTTACACAGAAATATCCATCAGCACCTCACCTCTTCAGTACTGTTTGTGACTTCTCCTTCACTCACACAGCCTCAGGATGCAGCAATCAGTCGTCATCCTTAGGCTGTCTTTATAGGGGCTTTAATTGCTTAATTCTGAACAGCTGAAACCTTCTTTTAACGCCACAAACCTCTCTGGCCATCTCTGCAGCCGACGCCCAATAGTAATTGGTGTATTGTCTAAACAAGGCAGAAAAGTATCTCCCGTCTGGGACAACACACACAGATTTACCTGACTTCCTGTCACAATATATATAGCCCCTCTACCTGTAGGTGTAAACGTAAAACTGGAGAGACGTGTTACATCATCAATAGGTATTATACACAATATTCCAATCTTATTAAAATTCAATAAATCATCATTAAACATTAGAAACAAATGATTAAAAATACTAAAAATTACTAAGGAAACAGTTTAAATCAAATTCAACATTGAGGCCTCCTGGTACCAGAGTATTCATAGCATGTATCCATTATTTATTTATTTGTATGTAGCTATGTGTTTGGTCACATTTGTGGTTTGTTTGCGCAAGATCACTTTTACTCGACTCTACTTTGCATACTGGTTCTCTTGCTATATATCGTTCATGCATCATCCGTGCATGGGTTTCCACTTCTGTGTTGTTCTGTTTTGTGGTTTATTGTTTTGCCAAAAAGCTTTAATAAACAGATAAAAAAAAAAAATAGGAAACAAAAAAAGAAAAAGAAAGTGGTTTAGGAATGTTTCAGGTCTACAGGGCAAGGACTGGACTGATATGTGGGACTAAATCTTCACTTCCTGCTTGTGATCTCCTTATTCATTACAAATTCTTACACATAGTTAATCTTAAAGCGGATCTCCGCCGAAAAAATAAATCATTAAAAACTAGCAGCTACAAATACTGCAGCTGCTGACTTTTAATATTAGGACACTTAGCGGGTCGTGAAGTCTAGCGCCGTCGGCAGCAGAGGACGAGCGATTGTTCGTCACTCTGCTGCCTCCACCGCCATCCTCGGTGAGGGAACCAGGAAGTGAAGCATTGCGGCTTCACTGCCCAATTCCCTATGGCGCATTCGCGAGTCACGCTGCACTGTGCTCACTGGTCCCCGCTGTGTTCTGGGAACCGTGTGTTTCCCAGAACACAACAGGGGGAGGTCTGACGTCCTGCCCGCAGTCTACCCGCAGACTGTGTGGCTGGAAGTTGGTGAAAATAGTATCTGCACCCCCCTGAAAGGTGTCAAATGTGACACTGGAGGGGGAGAGGGTTCCGATGAGCGGAAGTTCCACTTTAGGGTGGAGCTCCGCTTTAAGTCCCATACACACGATCAGACTTTTTGACAACGCGACGGACGGGTTTTATCGGACAATCCGACCATCTATTTGCTCCATCGGACAATTGTTTTCGGTTTTTCAACTGACAAATGTTCGCTGTGAATGCTCTCAAACTTTCAGACAACAAATGTTCATCCGATCGTGTGTACACAAGTCCATCGGACTAAAATCCAAAGTTCAAATGAGCATGCTCAGAACCAATGCTAAACATCAGGCAACAATAGCAGAAGTTGCCCAAAGGGTTGTGGTAAAGAACTGAAAGACCACATGGTTTGGTGAATGTTGGCTGAAAAAGTTCTGCTGTGTGTATGCATACCAAGTTCATGGCCAATGCCCCTTCAGACAAAAATCTACAGAAAAGTCTGATGGAAGTCCGAACGTGTGTATGAGGCTTTACCCTTACAAAAGTTGCGTATACCTATCCACCTGTATCACCGGATTGCTAATATTGCTCACATTCACCCAGTCATTATTTTCATTCATTTGGGGATTGTCAACTAATACAAGACTTCTGAATGGGGGGGGGGGGGGGGGGGGGGGAGTCACCCATTTCATTGTTAGATTGATAAATATTACACTATCAATCTGTATTTGTCTGCCGAGACTCTGCAACTTATTGTATGCACAGAAGGGTATTATCCTGAACTGGAAGAAACAAGACCCACACACACCCTCCTGGAGTGGACTGGTCAACTCCTCTCTGGCCGCATACACACGACCGAGAAACTCAACGGGCGAAACACATCGTTTTCCCCGTCGAGTTCCTTGTTCGGCTGTCAAAAAACTCGTCGACCCAAATTTTCCCATTGCCCGTCGAGGAAATAGAGTACATGCTCACTTTTTGGCTCTACGAGTTCCTCGACGGGTTTCTCGGCGAAAAGTGTACACATGACCGGTTTTCTCGGCAGAATACGTCTCTCATCGAATTTCTTTTTAAATTCAAGTCCACATTTGAGCAGGAATTGTAGGCTTTACGCAGTTCATTTGAATAATTAAAATCGCCTGTATGTGTTATGTGTCCTTTATATGATCGAGCAGGTCTTGGACTTTAGGTCCCCTTTAAGACTCCAGGGTGGGACCTTCCTTCCTCTGAAATTTAGGGGCCGAAAAAAGGTGGCATACAAAAATTTTAGAAAATGTTTTTGGATCGGAAATCAAATGGCTCTGAGATTACACAAGGCCACATTTGGCTTTCTGAATATTTACTTTTCTGTGTTCCAACAAATGTTACGATTTATGGATGCCCTTAGAGCTTCAAGTCCCCCAGCCTTTGCAGATGGAAACGTTGGCTGTAGAATATAGATTTCAGGTGAAAGTATTAGAAGGAGGCTGCATTTTATAGGCAGCAAAGCCTCCACACTCTGCCAGGATTACTTTATTACATATACCACAAAAGGAAAGAACACTAAAAACTCCATGGTGGACAAAAACACAGGCTGCAGCTATGGCAGGAAGATCTTACATCTGGAATTTCTGTAAGATATAAGAAGCCAGGGAATGACTCAGCAAATGAGGGTTTGCCAATGAATAATATATCCCTTTCGGGTGGATTGACCATTTAAAAGCTGGCCAGACACTGATTAAAATTTGGCAGGGACTGACTGACTGTATGTGGCTGTCCATGCTCGACAGAATTAAATCGTTTGATCGACTTCTGAAGGGACATGCTGGAAGGCTTTGGTTGATTAGCAGCTGCAGTCAATCAGCTGCAACCACTGATCAATGTATTCTTGTGGGGGGAACTTCTCCATTTACCTCATTTGACTAAACATTGTCTGAATGAAAAAAAGACTAAACCACCTATGGGCAGCTGAAGGTAAAGTCCACAAGGTTTAGGAATGTGTTTACGGGAATGTTTGACCATTCTTCCAGAACTAAAGAACTAAGGGGGCCATCCCAACCCATGAAAAACAACCCCACACCATAATCCCCCCTCCACCAAATGATTTTGACCAATGCACAAAGCAAGGTCCATAAAGGCATGGATGAGCAAATTTGCGGTGGAGGAGCTTGACTGGGCTGCACAGAGTCCTGACCTCAACCCCATAGAACACCTTTGGGAAGAATTAGAGCGGAGACATCCACATTTGGAAGAATAGGCAAACATTCCCACAGACACACTCCTAAACCTTGTGGACAGCCTTCCCAGATAAGTTGAAGCTATTATAATTGCAAAGGTTGGGCCAACATAATATTGAACCTATGGACCAAGACTGGGATGCCATTAAAGTTCATGTGCGTGTAAAGGCACGTGTCACAATACTTTTGATATTATAGTGTATGCTTTAAACCCTTTCCAACCCCTCTCAGTAGGTCTTTAACCCTGGGGTCAGATGGTCTTCCTGATGACAGTGATTGGCGGTCACAGTGGTCACATGATTGGGAGCCCATCCTGGAGCCTCCCAAACATAAACAGATTGGGAGCTGAAGGAGTTTTTATGCTTTTGCAATAGTAACGCCATTTTGTTCACTCTTCATCTCCATTTTAGATATTTGCTTTTGCACGTCCATGTCTGTGGTATGTGTTACCTTGAAACTGTCTTAGATCTGTCTTCTCAGCCTTTCTCAGAACAATATGTTCTTATCTTCCTTTACACTCCTCTGCAGAACACCATGTTCTTGTCCTCCTTGGTTTTTCTCTGAGATGTCGGTCACAGCTGGTTATAACCTCCTCATTTACATCTACCTATAGAATGTTAATAAGTTATCTTTTGTAAATGTATTCTACACCCCTCTTTATACCATATAAAAGATCTAGACGAGCCTAAATAAACGGAGAGCTCTGATTTCACTTGCTGCATGACTCTGTGTCCTTTTCTATGGTGAAATTGATCTCCCGGGTACCCTTGGGCACAACACGGGCCAACCGATAGTCAGGGACTATCTGAACGGGGGGACGGTCCGGGCACCTATCTCCGAGGAACATCTACCTTCAGTCTGGGGGCTCGTCCGGGATCGGAACGTCAACCCTACTCACCCACCCGGTAAGTTGAAATATTTTATTTTCCAACTGTCCGGGAGGGGAGGGCTCTGACTAAGTTTCCGATTCCTGAGCCTTAGAAACACACTCTGGGAGTGTGGACGCTCTGGGAGCGTGATAAGAAACACAATCCGGGATTGTGAACACACTCAGGGAGTGTGAATGAAGTTATAACAAACACACTCAGGGAGTGTGAGCAAAGTTATAACAAACACGCTCCGGGAGCGTGAATAAAAAGCACATTCAGGGAATGTGAACACTCTGGGAGTGTAAAACAAAACTAATATTTCAGGGAAATATTAGCTTGTCTCAGGGAGACAAATTATTGACCCGTGTTGTGCCTAAAACTGCTTTGCTTCTCTTACCTGTCGCGTAGAAGTTTAAGATAATCTGTTTGTATGGTCCAATAGTCCGGTTAGTGAGTATACGGACTGTGATCATTAATTGAATTTAAAGTAATAAGAATCATTGAATGTTTACTTCAGTGTATGTCTAATGGTCAATCTATAGTGATGGTCAACAAGATACGAGCTGGCTCGAGCATGCGTCTGGTCTAGGCTGATTCCATCTAAAGATCAGGTTAACCTCGATTTTATTACCGAGGTTAAAACCAATCAAGGGTGGAGTCGGAGCGAATGAAGAGGCTCATGCTGCATTGAACATCACAGATTTGATCTAACATATACTGAAGCTGTATTTGTGACAAGTAGAGACTGTGTTAACTGATGACCTGCCCGTCCTGTACTCAGTGTCTAAATTTTAACATAACAAATCATGAGTTAAATGCTGCCAAGTTAGTCTCAATAACCCCACCTGCAGGGCAAAATAAATTCTTAGGTAGACGAGTTATTTCCTGCCATCCCGAGTGTAGAACAATTTATTGCAGAATCGATTTCCATGGAGAAATAGACTGTAATCAACTCGGGCTTACTTATAGGCAGGTTAGAAACGTCTACCATCTGCAGCCACATATATTTTGTAGCAGATAGACTGCCAGTACTGCAAGGATAAGGAACCACTGGTTGTCTTTCTGTTAGAAAATACTAATAATATATATAAAGACATTAATGACATGCAAGTATTGTGTTTGTGTAATTGAACTTAAGCATACTAAAGCTGACAATAACTTACACCTTGTTAGACAATTGAAGTGAATGAAGTGATTGTTTGTGATTATGTGAAGGTACATGAAAGTCTTATACCTCCATGGTGTTCTATGAGTTAATGTAATAAAAAAAAAAATTACAAATTCTGATAGTGAGGGTCAATGGACACCCCAGACCGAAAAGATGAGTGAACCCCGCTTTTGGCAAAAGAGCGGCCGCAATGACAAACCGTTATTGTCATTAAATTTTGTTATCAGTGGTCAATAACTAATCGGTGTCTGGAGTCCATTGGCTAATACAAAAACAAAACATTTGAAAAATGTTAAGTGTGAGTGAAGTTTCGCAGAAGACCCTTAGGGTTCTCTGTGAACGAATTAAAAGTATTCTGTGTAGCCGGGTTGATTGAGCATGCAGGAATATTAAAAGGAACTTGTGCATTTATTATTTTTATTGTTTAAATGAGCTGCAAGCTGACTGTATATGGGACTCATCCAATGTGGGTCCGATAAAATAGTTGGCATTATGCCAAATGTGTATTTTTCTAAACAAGAGGTTTATTTTGTTTAAAGATATTTTTTATTGTTTTGCACATTAACAGCCACATATTAGTGAGAGACCATATAACCTACCCCATGTTTTTTGCGGCAGTAGACCCCCCAGGCGCTGTTGCAAGAACCAAGTATTATATAAACTTAATTGTTATTTCTCTGTACCAATTAAAGATTATATTGGGCAGACTCTGGGTTCAGCTGTTCATTGATTGTTTCAGCGGTTTTATGTCCCGGTAATGAGCGCTGCAGAGTCTGAACATAGTCCACCCCAACCGGGTGAGGATTATGTGACCCGCATTTGTGGGACCGGTTATTTAATTAACCCATTCATAGATAATTTAAGTGCATGGACCAAGAATATGAACAGTTGTAACCCGTTCCCCATAGAGGAAGGAGGAGGATTAATTGTTGAATCCTCGGTGTTACCCATTGATGCTTTCACTGAATCATACATTGTGACCATGTATAACATGCAGGCATATCTGGATCCTCCGGACCTGTCTGAAAATGTTTTGACCACAGGAGATTATGACACTGGCCTAATCTCCTGTGCCCCTTACAGGGTCACTCTGAAACCTGACCGCCATGCCGTGCTTGCCAACATACCACATGATGCCACACATTTTACTGTTATAGACTTAAAGAATGTTTTTCTTAGTGTCCCTGTTGACAAGAAGACCAGACCTTTTGTTTTCTTTTTTTTTCTTTTTCCCTTGTTGGCAAACGCCAGTTAAACTGGTTGAAAGTGCCTCAAGGATTTGTGGACTTCCCCGTGGTATACAGTACTGTTTTTCAGTCCACACTCAGGCCATGGCACCCCCCCCAGGGTTCGGTAGTACTACAGTATATCAATGATTTGATGGTCTGTAGTAAGTCTAGGGAGGCCTGTCAACAAGACAGTGAATCACTAATGTTATGGTTATGTGAATGTGGTCATAAAGTGTCTAAGCAAAAGTTGCAATGGTGCAGTGAAAATGTTGAATACTTGGGCTTTGTCTTCACAAAAGACAAAAAGGAACATGAGTATTTCAAGTATCCATGCAATAGTGGGCCTGGTCACCCCACAAACCAAGAGGGAGATGCTATCCTTCCTTGGTATGATTAATTATTGCAGGCAATGGATCCCTGATTGTTCTTTTTATGATAATGTTCTGAGACAAGCCACTCTGAAAAATTCTTCTGAAAATGTTAAATGGTCTAATGAAATGTTGCATGCCTTTGAGGCATTAAAGGAAGCTATAGTAATGAGTCTTTGACTGAGCCTCCCTGACTTTTCATTGATGTTTAATTTGTATGCTAGAGACAATTGTAAAACCATGGCGGGTGTGCTGGCCCAAGAACACAGGGGCAAGCTACGACCTGTAGCTTATTTTTCAAAGGTCATGCCTCTATAGGTCCAGGGTTTATCGTCCTGTTTTAGGGCTCTGGCAACATGCGCTATGGTGGTAGAAATGGCATCTGGGTTCACATTAGGACATCCTACAACCTTACATACCTCACATGATGTAGTAAGCCTGCTTAAAGGCATACACATCCAACACATGTCAGCTCAGGGATTAAGTGAGTATGAGGTTATTCTGCTCAGTAATCCACAGCTGTACATTGAGTATAGTGCCAGTAACTCGGGCCCGGCCATGATCCTAGATGCACTTCTAGGCATGAAGTCAGCTGAGGATAAAGGACCCGATTGTCATCACTGTCTGGAGGCAATCAAAATGGTTACTTCCCCCAGACTGGACATGATGAACACACCCATCCCGGGTACAGATGTTGTTTTTGTGGATGGTTCATGTACTAGGCCCAATGACAACACCTGCCTGGCAGGGTATGCAGTAGTTAAATTTCTTGATGTGGTTTTAGAAGCCAAGTCCATCCCTTACCAGTCAGCCCAAGCTGCGGAGCTTATTGCTCTAACCAGAGCATGCACTCTTTATGCTGACAAACCCGTTACCGTCTACACTGACTCCCGATACGCACACGGCGTCGTCTTCGACCATGGTGTCTTATGGTCTATGAGGGGATTCATCGGTGCAGATGGTAAACGGATCTCGCACGCTCAGTTAATATCACAACTCCTTGCTGCAATAATGTTGCCCTCCGAAGTGGCAATCATTCACTGTAGAGCCCATACGAGAGGATCTGATGATGTCTCTGAGGGTAACGCCCTAGCTGACAGTGCAGCAAAACAGGCTGCTCTTAAATCACCTCTAGGTGCCTTAATCTCCATGCCAAACCTCGTACCGCTCCTTCCAGATGAAACGCAACTGTTAACTGATCTACAAGCTTCTGCTACAACTACAGAATTAAGAGACTGGTGTTACCCGATATTGCAAAAGAATCCGAAGACCGGATTAATTTGCAAAGAGGGGAAACCATGCATCCCCCAACACAGCTCCCCGATCTACATAGCACACTATCATGGGATGGGACACCTAGGTTGGGAAACGCACTCTAAAACAACTACTAAAAGATTTTTATGTTACAGTTGCCAGGCAATTGGTAGTCATGTATGTTAAAAGGTGCATTACATGCATCAGGAGTAAACCCAATAACCCACATCGGATTGCTCCACCCCACAACCCCGTTCACACACCTTCAAATTAATTTCACCCACATTTCACAGCGAAAGAAGGACAACAACCAGTCTGTATGATTACAGACATGTTCTCCCGCTGGCCTGAAATGTTTCCCACTAAGAGGAAAGATGCTAAAAGGTAGTGGGAATCCTCACAGGGGAAATGATCCCCAGGTGGGGAGTACCACTACAAATAAATTCAGACCAAGGCCCAGCATTTACTTCCCAAATCAAAGACAAGCCGAGGAAAGCTACGAGAGGTACGTTTAAAAAGTGAAAAAGATACCTCCCAGCTGTCCTTGCTGAGATAAGAATGGCACCAAATGCAACCCTAGGATATTCTCCTTTGAAATCCTGATGGATAGACCTTTCCCAACACCTTGGGCCAGACGCACATTCATGACACAAGACAATCTTGACAACATTAGGGATGAATATATGAGAAAGTTGATTGAAACTTTAATAGAAGTCAAAGACAATGTTACTCGCAAGTTTCCGTTTCTTCCACAGGGCAACACTCACCCTCTCAAGGAAGGAGATGTAGTGGTGATAGAACAGCTGAAGAAGGGAAACTAACTAACTGAACACAGTCCTACCTGGATCCATGCTGCTGGTATGCAGGGAACCTGAGTCAGAGGAAACGGAGTCAAGAAAGGAGGTACTAACGAGAGCAGACAGCTCTGACCTCGAACAGGACCCAGAAGCAAGCAAGGAGGTACTAACGGGAGCAGACAGCTCTGACCTCGAACAGGACAGTCAAGAAAAGGGGGTAATAACGGGGGCAGACAGCCCTGACCCTGTAGAAAATGACAATCCTGATTTCACCGGACTCAAGCAAATTGTGGCTACTGATAGGACTGGTTTCATTTTCAGTGTTCACCCTTGTGTGGATCACAACTAACTGCATTTATCATCCAGAGGACTTGGGCGGGCTACAAGTTATTTGTGGTAAAACTTATACAAACAAACAACCATGCAGGACAAGGAGAAGTGTCCCTCTTTCTTCCCCAAATCCCCAACAGGTAGCCATCACACAGAAAACAGGTCTGACACAACTCTGGTTTAACTCCTCCAATACACAGGTAGCCACCTTCTTGTTTGACTACTGTGATGTTGCGCCATGTCCCGGCGCTGCATGGCAGTGTCATGAAAGAAGAGATCAAGACCCGGAAATATATATATGTGTCACGGACAATTATTGGGGACAAGACTGTAAACATTGGGGAAGTGTGGGATGGAGCATAGGACAAGATTGGGCATACAAACCTCAGTCAGCACTAGGTAGGAAAGATAGAAATGGGAAATCCCTTATCTCCAGGATGACATTGTCATGGAGGGGCCCACCCCCCAAATGATGTGCCACCGGTAGGTATTCACTCACCGGGAGTGATGGGGATGTAAAGTTTAGATCCGGGGGGCACAGCGTACCAACTAATCCTTAATATTGAAAACCCACAAAAGGGGGATGAGGGAGCTTACTGGATGGGAAGATGGGTGCGGGGAGGGACTGATAGACCTTTAGGCAAGTTTGAAATAAAAGATATGTATAACTCTAAAGAATGGCAACAAGGCCCCCCCATAAATCCTCTAAAACCCCGTATTCAAACAATTCAAGATATGATGGCCATAGCAGATCCCACATATGAAGACACTCTAGCCATAGAAACTGGGTTCTCAGATGTCAACCTATGGTTGGAATGGATGAAGTATAATGCCCACACCCATAATAAAAGTAATTGCTATGTGTGTGGTAAGGCCAGACCTCACTTGGGTACTGTGCCCCTCAATATCCCTTCCAACCAAGAGGAATGTTTCCTGAGCCTCTTCACCTCCACACCCACTAATAACACACTTTGCGAGAAATGGAAGAAAGAGTATCCTATCTTATCAAAAAACCCAAATCCAGGTAGTCAAATCACCATATACCCAGGGAATTATACCTGTTATATATCCAATGGTACACCTAAGGGTAAAGGCAGAGACCTCCAGGTGTTTCCTGAGGGTTACTGCCATGAGAGAAGGAATACAACAATTGTAAACCAAACGAGGTCCCTCGGGGACATTTATTGGATATGTGGTGATATGAAATTAAGAACCAAATTAGATTCCCCATGGAAAGGGGAATGCGCCCTGGCCAAAGTTATAATGCCCCTACACATAGTGTCAGAAAGTAATCCTGATAATGATCAGATTTCCTCCAACCCCTTAAGAAGAAGAAAAAGAGAATCCCCTGGAGGAAGTTTTGATCCACATGTATATATAGATTCGATAGGGGTGCCAAGAGGGGTCCCTAGTGAATTTAAAGCAAGAGATCAAGTTGCTGCAGGTTTTGAGTCCTTAATCCCTATCATAACTATAAATAAAAATGTTGATTGGATAAATTACATTTATTACAACCAACAAAGGTTTGTTAATGATACAAGGGATGCCCTAAAGGGAATAGCAGAACAGCTCGAATTCACTTCCCAAATGACTTTCCAGAATCGGATGTCTCTGGACATGATTCTGGCCGAGAAGGGGGGCACATGTGTATATATTGGTAAAACTGAAGGATGTTGCACCTACATTCCTGATAACACTGGTCCCAATGGTAAGGTTACTCTAGCAATTCAGAAACTAGAAAACCTATCTGTGGAACTGAAGAAGAATTCAGGGTTAACCAACCCCTGGGATCAGTGGTTTGGGTGGTTTGCTAACTGGAAACAAATCCTAGTCCAACTAGGAATTTTTATAGTTGTAGTACTCCTTGTAATAGGAGTAATAGTCTGCTGTGTGATCCCCTGCTTTCGAAAAATGTTCAGTAAAGGTATAGATAATCTTTCAATGCTTTCCACTGTAACCTCCGACTTGGAGATCCCTTTTAACCCCTCCCCCCAAGGCTATGCTGATTACATAAAGAAACATAAGCTAAGAAAGAAGTGTAACCTCGTTGTTTAGGATGGGTGGAATAGGTCCCTTTTTATACTAGCAGGGAACCCAAGGCTCAGTCACCTATTCACACTTCCCACACCCAGGGAGACTAGGTCCCTGATGACATCCTTCACACGAAGATAGATGAAAATCATTTTTGTACATATACATGATTTTAAGAGGGGATTGAAGGAGTTTTTATGCTTTTGCAATAGTAACGCCATTTTGTTCACTCTTCATCTCCATTTTAGATATTTGCTTTTGCACGTCCATGTCTGTGGTATGTGTTACCTTGAAACTGTCTTAGATCTGTCTTCTCAGCCTTTCTCAGAACAATATGTTCTTATCTTCATTTACACTCCTCTGCAGAACAACATGTTCTTGTCCTCCTTGGTTTTTCTCTGAGATGTCGGTCACAGCTGGTTATAACCTCCTCATTTACATCTACCTATAGAATGTTAATAAGTTATCTTTTGTAAATGTATTCTACACCCCTCTTTATACCATATAAAAGATCTAGACGAGCCTAAATAAACGGAGAGCTCTGATTTCACTTGCTGCATGACTCTGTGTCCTTTTCTATGGTGAAATTGATCTCCCGGGTACCCTTGGGCACAACACGGGCCAACCGATAGTCAGGGACTATCTGAACGGGGGGACGGTCCGGGCACCTATCTCCGAGGAACATCTACCTTCAGGAGCTATCTGCCAAAGCTAGGTCACTGTGCTGGGAGCATGCAGCAAGCACGTTTTCACACAGATACACCAGCTGCCCTGAAGGCATATGTGTGCCATGTGGACTTTAGAACCCACCATCCTTGCCACCACACATGCATAATGTGGTTGACAAGAGGTTAACTGCACACATTAGGTCTGAATATTGCTTTAATCTTCCCAAAAAGTATGTTGTCAGAGTTGTCCAGAGTCCCTGGAGAAAAAGATTGTGGCTATTACAATTTTTTTAATGTCACATTATATTCGCTCACATGGTTATCAACTGCAAATGGAACATCTGTGGCACCACGGTTGGATTATAATGAATTATGTTGAAACATGGAACTGAACTTTCTTTGGATTACAGCATTGGATTTAAAAAAAAAATAATGTTCATGCACAACGCATTTTATTTACAGTGTATTATGCGAGTAGATTTAACGCCGAGAAGCCACATATATGCAGCATAGATGCAAACAATTCTGTGCTGAGAGCACACGCCGTGCATGCTCCAGGCACAGTTATCTGATTGAACGATAAATTCACCTCTATGGAGCGACGGATGTCAGCTGACATCCGCCGCTATCTGATCCTGTCCAGTCTGCCAAATCCAGACGAAATCCTATTTTTTTTGTTAAAATATTTATTTATTCAGAACAGGAAACCGGTCCACATGAACCAACAATACAAGCATCTCTATGCGTGCACAAGCATGAACATATAAACAGAAGGAGGAAACATCCCAGGGACATCATCTGTCACATACAGGTAATTAGGCACAACACAACAAATCCCTGCAATACCCCAACCCTCCGTCCTCAGTAGCAGGGCTCTCGTGCAGCTCACTGCAAGGGCTGCGAGCCGATAAGGTGCAGTGTAGCGGGAAAGATCAGCGGGCGCAGTTCCCTAAATTTTCCATTTTCTTAAGTGCGAGTAGAAGAGAAAATGAGAAGAGAGCAGAGAACTAATGCCGCGCCGGAGGCGGCAATAAGAAAACAGCAAAGAGAGGCATAACATAGAAGAGAAGAGAAAGAAGAGAGAAAAAGAAAGAGAGAGAATGACAAAGAGAGAGGGGGGGGGAGCCCCGAGCATGGACAGTAGCTGGTAATTGATGGTCCGTTTCAGGGGCCTTCCTGGCCATCCGTCGCAGCAGCTAAATGGTAGTATTTACTGACAGTCGCTGTCTAAGGGGTACCTCTCAGGGCCTGGCCCTCCACCGAGTATGTAAACATGTTCCATAAAGTCCACGTCTGGAAGTATAGTTCGCTCTTGTCTTGTTTCGTCAGTGTCAGGTCTTCCATTTTGTTGATGTCATCCACCTTCCGTAGCCACATGGCCACTGTCGGTGGATTCGAGGACCGCCAGCAAATCGGTATACACGCCCTTGCCCCGTCCAGTAGGTGGCAGACCACTGACTTCCCGTATATTCGCGCTGGGGTGTCATTTACTTGCAGAAGAAAATACGCCGGGTCATCTGGGACTACACGATCCGAAAACATTTGCGTAATACGTCTAACTTCCCCCCAGTATGTCTGTAGGTGTGGGCAGGTCCAGAATACGTGGAGGAGGGTTCCCCCGGTCTGATTGACACCTTCAGCAGAGGTCCGACACCTCTGAGAACAGTCGATGTAGCAGGTCCAGGGTCCTATACCACCTTGTCAGTAACTTATAATTAGTCTCCTGTGTTCTGGCGCAGATCGAAGATCTGTGTGAACCTGAGTATGCGTCGTGTAGTGACAGTTCAAATCCCTTTCCCATTTATCGAGGCTCGGAACCCGGTAGCCCTCTGGTGGCGTGATCACCAAATCCTATTTTACGGACAGGTGGATCCATTTTCATCCGATCTCCCATAGAGGACAGTGGGGCTCTCACAGGTCCGTTCCTGCACAGTGAGTGGAGACCAACGGGGATCAACGGATCGATCCCCACTGAGCAAGCGGAGTCTGTCAAAACAGATATGCCCTGTGTGAAAGGGGCCTAATGCATTCCTTGTATTAAGGGAAAAAAAATGTTCAGGTGTCAGCATCCTCATCTCACCCCCCTCCCCTTTACTTACCCGAGTCCTTATTCGATCCAGCGCCATGCACGTCTGCAGATCTTTTCTCCCCTCACTTTCCAGTTTCTCTGGCTTTACTGAGAAATAGGGAGACATTGGCTCCCAGTGCTTTCAATCAAAGCCAATGACAAAAGAGTTAGGGGGCGGGCCTAGTCCCGCTGTCTTTGTCAATGGACATGGCAGCGGAACTCGGGTTGCGAGCATGCACGACTGCCCCCATGGGAAGAGGCTTCCTTTGGGGCACTGGACAGAGGGGAGGGGCCAGGAGAGCTGGCGGGGACCTGAAAAGAACAGGTAAGTATAGACATGTTTTATTTTATTTACCTTTGCAATCACTGTAAGAGCCCGTTCACACAGGTCCGACATTGGATCCAACTTCAAGTAGGGCTGCACGATTCTGGTCAAAATGAGAATCACAATTCTTTTGCTTAGACTAAAGATCACGATTCTCTCACGATTCTCAAAAACTGAATGCCAACCCCCCCCCCCCCCCCAAAATAAATAAACCTGTGATTTATCTGAAAATGTGAATATATAAAAAACAGACCAGTGGATATGGTTATAATGTTAAAGATCATATAACTCCTATGAAAAAAGCTGAATCAAACTTTGATTTTGCTTTTTTCATAACATTATAGACATATCCGGTGGTCTCTTTTTTATACACATCAGAAGCAATACCGCCAGCAACCATTGGGTGACACATGGATACACACAGTTGTACAGAACTGTGAAAAAGATTAATACATTAGAAGCAGTACCACCGGCAACCACTGGGTGGCGCATGGATACAAAGTACAGTTGTACAGCCCGGCCATCCATGCAGCGGCACAGGCTGTTGACGTCGGCTCCGATATCGGCACCATTTGCGTTCCATGCTGCTTACGTGGAACCGACCGTGAAACAGAAGAATCGCGGGTTAAACCTGCAGGGAGATCGGAAATCACGATTCTCTCCGCGATTAATCGTGCAGCTCTAACTTCAAGTCGCCCCTAGTCGTCTCAAGTCGCAAGGAAAAAAATGTAAGTGAATGGAGCCGTCTTAATGCACACTACTGCAGTCGCTCAGACTCCAAAAAAGGTTCCTGTACTACTTTGATCCGACTTCTAGGCGACTTGTACCCATTGATTTCAATGGAAGTCGCCTCCAAGTCAGATCTCCGTTCATAGTGAGACAACTTTACAGGAAGTCGTCCCAGTGTGAACCGCCTCTAAGGCAAACCCCTCCCTCCCACAGAGCTGGTATTTGGTATGAATCATGAGGGGGAACTCCACGTCACATTTTTAATAAAAAAACGGAATGGGTTCCCCCTCCAAAAGCATACCAGGCCCTTAGGTCTGGTATGGATTTCAAGGGGAACACCCTATGCCGGAAAAAACGGCGTGGGGGTCCCCCCAAAATCCATACCAGACCCTTGTCCGAGCACGCATCCCAGCCGGTCAGGAAAGGGGGTGGAGACGAGCAAGCGCCCCCTCCTGAACCGTACCAGGCCGCATGCCTTCAAAATGGGGGTGGGTGCTTTGGGCAGGGGGAGCCCTGTGGCCCCCCACCCCAAAGCACCCTGTCCCCATGTTGATGAGGACAGGGCCTCTTCCGGACATCCTTGGAGCTGGAAGATGATAGCAGAGAAGCCCGGCAGAAAGAACCAGAGAGAGGAGAAGTTGGAAGAAGACCCTCGGAGCGGACTAATAAATCACTTACTTTCCAAGGCCTGATTCACACCTATGCAGTTTGCATATTCCAGGTGCATTTTGCGTTTTTGAATACACATTTTTGATCCATTGAAGTCTATGGAACCAAAAATCTGAAAAAAGTCACTGGCCCTTTCCATAAAATGCACAGCTGTGAACATGATCCTTAGGAAACCATGTTGTGTTTCTAAAAAAACTGATGTAGCGGGGTCATCCTATCAGAGACTATTGATAGACTTGAATCCCCACCGGAGCTCTGCCACACCTGTATATAGGTTAAGGTGTCTTTAAGAAGCTATGCATTGTGGGTCCAGAAGTACTGGGAGGAGATATGGACTCCATTGACACTCAGTAGAAACAGACTACACTTCCCACGATTCTGTGCCAAATTTGAACATGTGACAACTCCGCACAGACTTATGGGGGAGGTTACTTAAGGACGGGGAGGGGCTGTTTCTCGGCCTCTCGGGACCTGCCTCGTCTCCTCTGCAGAGCTGTGTAGCGCGACACAGCCAAGCTGCTAGGCCCGAGTTCATCGGGAGGCCAACCATCGTAGAGAAGCAAGACCAAGAGTGTCCAGCTCGTGTTCCAGGAGACCGGAGAAGCTGCCAGCTGATGATTGAAACAGTGGAAGCCTGATACCGGAGATCAGTGTAACAGAGCAGTGAGTAACCGACAAGCTTTTAAGAAGGATCCAGGCGGATCGGGCCTATCCGGGTGAGAGGGCACATGCCCACTTTTTGAGCCCCTTTTACTTTGACAGATCATTTAGTGTCACTCCATAGTTCGGAGACATGTGTTAAACTTTGACTGAGCCAGGGAGGCATATCAAGGAGAGTTATTCCTGAGAATTGGCTGACGCTGGCTAGCGATCAGTCAACAAAGAGGTAACAACATTATTGTATTACTGTTGCATGTTTTATGTATTCTATTGTGGCTCCAGCTAAGTAGGGGCCACAATACAATTATACCTATCCGGTGTGCCAAGGGAGGGTTCAAGCCAGTTAAAGGAAACGAATTAACCTTTTTGAGAGTAGATCCCAAAAATCTAACCAGCGGCTCCTGAGGGGGTAGCGCTACACTGAAAATGCGCTAAAAAAAATGCATAGGTGTGATCTAGGCCTAATTGGCCCGGCGGCGGGGGAAGGAGGAGGGTGGTGGCCGAACTTCTGAGGGACGACGGCGCCGCGGCAGGGTCTCCCAGAAGTGGGGACGGTAGGGTTGCCACTTTTACTTCAAGCCAAACACCTCCATAAGCACAGTAACTTATGGTTTTAGCATACACTATAGAATTGTAACAGACATGGGACACCTTTGGGCACTCCAAAGAGAATAGTAATGTGGCGCACATAGTGCCCCCTCACCTCCCTCTCAAGCCCTGTTCTGAGCCATATTCCTGTCTGAATAATGTGTCCATGTTTCAGGTGGACTGATGAATGCCGGACAGGTGGCAACCCTAGGGGACGGGTACCTGTCAAAAACAGGTACCAGTTCCCTAGAAAAGGAGCCAAATGTGGCAGCGGAGCGAGCAAACAAGCAGAGTTTCTCCATTTGTTGGAGCTCCACTTTAAAGCGGATGGCCCATTAAAAAAGGTATATTAAAAGCCAGCAGCTACAGATACTGCAGCTGCTGACTTTTAATATTAGGACACTTACCTGTCCTGGAGTCCAGCGGCGTCCGCAGCAGAGGACGAGCGATCGCTCGTCTCCCTGCTGCTCCCCCCTCCATCCATGGTGAGGGAACCAGGAAGTGAAGCGCTCCGGCTTCACTGCCCGGTTCCCTACGGCGCCTGCGCGAGTCGCGCTGCGCCTGCCGATTGGCTCCCGCTGTGTGCAAGGAGCCGAGTGTTCCCAGCACAAAACGGGAAAAACCCGACTTTTGCCCGAGACTGCGGGTCGGAAGTGGGTGCGGATACCTGTCTTCAGACAGGTATCTGCACCCCCCTCCCACCTGAAAGGTGTCAAATGTGACACCGGAGGGGGGGGGGAGGGTTCCGATCAGCAGATCTTCACTTTAGGGTGGAGATCCGCTTTAAGTCAAGAGAGTTAGGAGCTGACAATTTAAATTGGAAGTGCAAGTGATAAAAAAAAAAGTAATAGCTGTGAGGGAGAAAAGTTGATTACAGGCCTATAAAATGAATTCTTTAGTGTATTAAAACAATCCATATAACAAATAACACAAGGAAACTCACACAGCCAAATGTTGCTCCAACAAGGCCGACTAATCACCCGCCGAGCACATGAAACTTCCTCCACAGGGGGCACTAGTAGAGCGCAGATCGGCGGGCCGGGCGGTGTAGTACGGTCACACAAGGATTACACACCTGCACGTGTAGTAGAGCCGGTGTCTCACCGGGCCTCAGCAGTCCTCCGTGTCACCGCTCCGTATGTACCGGGATGTGTGTGCTCTGGAGGTGACAGTCCCGGGGAATTTGCATAAGGAGGAGTGTAGGCAATGCCGGCTTATGTATTGTCATATGGAATTTCCCGAAAGCAGCAGCACGTGTGTGTGGGACATTCCCGGACATAGGGGGAGGGGAGGGGAATTAGACGGACATGCCCGACCTGTGTGGTACCCTGACTGGCTGGGAAGGAAAGCATGGCACGGTGTGGAGGCTGCCAGTCTCCATGTAATGCATTCAGATGCTTGCAGCCCATCCATTACTGCTCTCTGCTACATAGTAACCATATACATTACAATCGCATCCAACAAGGATGGGAAGAAGCCAAAATATACTCTGTATTATCCAGCAAGGCTCAGCTTTGCCCAGCTCTCCTTTCCGCTTGGCACATGTTGTGAACGCATTTAGGTGCGCCAATTGCTTGGCTGTTAATGAATTTAATTGGCCAGCATAATATATTCAGTCCGTTGAAATAAATGA
The DNA here is from genome assembly GCA_029574335.1 of Rana kukunoris. NCBI lineage: Eukaryota > Metazoa > Chordata > Amphibia > Anura > Ranidae > Rana > Rana kukunoris. Next base: position 266,081,838 of record CM056050.1, on the reverse strand, counting down.
ACACTGAAGTGCGCCTATAGTTACCGCATGTATGGACTGTTTTTTTTTTTCCTGCCATGAAGACCCCTTTTATACTAATGTGGTCTTTTCAGGTGCTTAATGGCTTAAACTAGCGCCTGCAAAATGCCTCCCCTACAGCCCCAGTGTGAGAGACAGAGTGCTTTCACACAATTTGGCGCTGCATTTGCAGGACATTAGAAAAAGTCCCGCAAGCAGCATCTTTGGGGAAATGCATACAGCTTTCCTGCCCATTGGGGTGCATGGGCACCGCTGCCAAAGTGCCTGCAAAGTGCTTCGGTAGCCGTGTTTTTCGAGCGCATTTAACCCTTTCTTTGACCGCTGGTGGGGGTTAAAAGCACCCTGCTCGCGGCTAAAACCATGGTAAAGCACCGCAAAAGCTAGCAGTGCTTTACTGCTAATGCAGAGTGGTGCCAGTGTGAAAAGGGTCTAAAGGTCTGTGTGTTCATAATGCATGGACATTGAGGGCCAGTTCACACCATAGAAATGTAGTCCAGATGCTTTTCTGCATGTGTGTTTTTCGATGCGTTCCAGTGCGTTGGTGCAGTCCAGAGCATTTTTTTTTTCCTAAGCCTCATAATCCGATTTCCATTGGATAAATCAGTGGATTTTTGTCCGTAGGGTGTTGGCCGTGAACTTGTGCATACAGACAGCAGAACTTTTTCAGCCAACATACATGAAACTATGTTTTTCTGCTCTTTAGCACCACTTTTTGGGAAACTTCTGTAAATGTTGTCTTATGTTGGTTCAGAGCATGCGTGTTTGTACTTTGAATTTTAGTCCGACAGGCTTGTGTACACACGATTGGATAATCTGACAGAACACATTTGTTGGAAAGTTTGAGAGCATTCTTTCCAACATTTGTTGTCGGAGATTCCCACAACAAGATGGAGCTTACAAACAGTAGGATTATCCAGCAAAAACCCTGCCATCACACAATTGTCGGAGTGTATCCAATCCAATCGTGTGTACGGGCCTTTAACCTTAAAGCGGAGGTCCACACAAAAAGCAAAAACCTCCTCTGTCCGGATTCCTCCCCCATGTCACATTTGGCACCTTTCAGGTGGAGGGGAGTTCAGATACCTGTCTAAGACGGGTATTTACACCCACTTCCGGGCATAGACCCCCGCATTATCTGTGGGAGTCTACGTCATGTCCGGCGCCCCCCATTGTCTTCTGGGAGACGCACGGGTCCCAGAAGACAGCAGAGACCAATGGCATTGCGCAGTGCAAGTCGCGCATGTGCAGTAGGGAACCAGGAAGTGAAGCTTCATTTTCTGATTCCCTTATTGAAAATGGCAACGGCAGCACCCGAGAGCCGAGCTATAGCTTGGCCTCCGGTGCCGACATCGCAGGCGCACTGGACAGGTAAGTGTCCTTATTTTGAAAGTCGGCAGCTTCAGTATTTGTAGCTGCGGACCTCCACTTTAAGACCCCTTTCACACTGAGGCAGTTTTCAGGTGTTTTGGCACTAGAAATAGTGCCTGAAAACTGCCTCCCAAGCTACCCGAATGTAATAGCCCGAGTGCTTTCACACTTGGGCGGTGCGCTTGCAGGATGTTAGAAAAAGTCCTGCAAGCAGCATACAGCGCGCCCAAAATGCCTCTAGCCATTGCAATGAATGAGCAGAGCTTCCGAAGTACAGCAACACAGGCATTTTTAACTCCTTCAGCTGCTAGCGGGGGTTAAAAGCGCCCCCCCCCGCTACTGGCTGAAAAGCGATACTTAAATAGCGGTAAAGCAGCGCTGACGCACGGGGCCCCAGTGTGAAAGTTTTTTTTTAATAAAGACGTACTCCAGTGTGTTTTTGATGCGTTTTACCGCATTCCAGTGCAGGAATAATGTGAGATTTTTATTTTCTTTTTCTGGAACTGATTGCACTAGTGTGAACTATGCCACTGGAAATCATATAACCTACTATCCATATATTTTTGATGCAGAAAAAAAACGCACTGGACTGCATGTGGTGTGAACTGGCCCTTAGAGCAGCTATTTTCAACCAGTCAACCTTGAGGTTTCTTGAGGGGGGGGGGGGGGCGAGCAGGAGTGTCAGGACACCGACTAACACACAGCTCCTTTCTCTATCTGCAAAGTAGAGAGCGTCCTGACCCTCCTGCTTGCCCCCTCCCCCTCAAGAGGCTCTCTTCACACAAGGGAGAAAGCCTCGTATTACTGTAGGTAAAGGAAGCTGTTTAGGGGACATTTTTTTTTTACCTTTACAATCCCTTTAACTGACCCTCACACAAATAGAGCTTTCTTTTGGCTGTATTTGATCACCACTGTTTATTTTGTATTTTTTGCTAAACAAATGAAAAAAGACAATTTAAAAAAAAAAAAAGTTCATAGTTTGTTATAACATTTTCCAAACAGGTAATTTTTCTCCTTCACTGATGTGCACTGGTGAGGCTGCACTGACAGCCACTGATAGGCCACATTGACGAACACTGAGGCCTTGTACACATGAGGGAATATTTCCGCTGAACATGGTCCGACAGACCATTTCAGCCGAAAAATCCGCTCGTGTGTAGGGGCAAACGAACCGTTTTGGCCGGATTCCTCCGGCGGAAAAATTTCAAAGCATGCTTTGAAATTTTTCCGCCGGATAGCTGCCCGTCAGATATGTCCACTGGTTAGTACGGCAAACCAGCGGACATATCTGCCCGCACATGCGTCGTATCCTGTGAATGGATCCGACGCATGCGCGCGGAAGTGTTTACTTCCTGGTGCGGTGACGTGGCGGCGTCAACGTCACCGCGCTGTTCGCCAGCGGGGAATTTGATCCGATGGTGTGTACAGCCATCGGATCAAACAGCCTGGCGGACATATCCGATGGAAACGGTCCGTCGGACCGTTTCCATCAGATATATTACATCGTGTGTACAAGGCCTGATGGGCATTAATAGGCTGCACTGCTGAGTACTGATGGGGAGGCACTGATAGGTGGCTCTGTTAGGCAGTGCTGATAGGTGACACTGATAAGAAGGCACTGATGGTCACTGATTGGTAGCACTGATGGGCACTGGTGGGATTGCACTGATTATCAGTGCCAATGTGCCAATGTCCCTTCAACACAAGCCAGTTTTATAACCGTCTTGTGTTAACATCTGTGATCAACTGTCATTGGACACAGCTTATCACGTGGTAAAGGACTGTTGCCATTGGCCCTTTACCCTGATCTGTGATGTCCTTTGGACATTTGTGTCATTTTTTTATTTATTTTATCATTGCACCGTTGTATTTTATAGTATTCCACTGTGCTGTTGTGTGGTATTGACGGCTGAATAAAAAGTGTGCAAAAGTTACTACCGTGTTTCCCCGAAAATAAGACGTACTCCGAAAATAAGCCGTAGCGGGATTTCGACGCAAGATAGAAATATAAGACACCCCTCCGAAAATAAGACGTAGCGATGTAGTGTCGAATCTCCGAAAATAAGATGTAGTGTCGAATCTCCGAAAATAAGATGTAGTGTCGAATCTCCGAAAATAAGATGTAGTGTCGAATCTTGTAGTGATATCTTGTAGTGGTACAACCAGACAAGATGAGTGCAAAAAGAAAGAGTTATTCTGTTGAGTACAAGAAAGGAATTGTGGAGGGCTCCCGAGGCAAGAATCTTACGGCTTTTTGCAAAGAGAAGAAGTTGGATATCCGAATGGTCCAAAAATGGCGTGCAGAATACGATAATCTCAGTCTACGGGTGGACAGAGGAAATGCTAAGAAGCGCAAGTGTGGTTCAGGTAGGCAACCTTTATTTTCTGTAATAAAAATAAGACACCCCCCGAAAATAAGCCATAGTGTGATTTCTTGAGGAAAAAAAAATATAAGACGGTGTCTTATTTTCGGGGAAACACGGTAGTACTAGTGATCCAAGCCATCCAGGTTGTGTTCAAATAGCAATCTTTACTAAAGTGTTATTGTGTTGATATGCGAAGCATCGTTTATCTTACTTTCAGAATGTTTAGCAATATAGAGTATGCTATGTTTTATACACTGATCAGGCATAACTTTATGACCACTCGCATGATATTGATTAGGTTCCCCTTTTTCTGCCAAAACAGCCCTGACCCTTTGCGGAATGGACGTCACTAAACTTCTGAAGGTACTCTGTGAAACCTGGCACCAAGCCATCATAGAGGGTAACTCCACTTACATAGGAAAAAAATGGCAAATAAAAACAATTAATATAGAAATTTATCAAAAATTACCTTTCTAATCTGTAGCACTGACATTTCTGCAAAATGCAACGCAATATGGAAACCTGGAGGTTTTTCTGTACACAGATGGTGTACAGAACGCCTCCCAAAAAATGTCATTTCCTGCTTGTGTAATTTACTTTCTGATTTTCCCAGAAGTCTGCACAAGATACAAATCACATTTTGGACATCCCCTGCAACAAAAAAAACATTTTGGTAAGAGTCTCCCAAAGGGAAAGTACTTCTAAAAGGATGCAAACCCTGCCACTTTCCTCATTAGAGCCCTGCAGGTGCAGTCCCTTATTGATAATTATTATAAGATCACTCCCATTCAAATTGACTTTCCACATGGACACAGACAAATATATATTTCTTCAGAATAACAAAAGATGGGAATCTGCAACAACGTTTGTTCAAATCTTTGTACATAGATCACCCAGGGGATTGTTTTTTTTTTTCTCAATGATAGTGGAGTTACTTTTTAAGTCCTGTAAATTGCAAGATAGGGCCACCATGGTTCAAACTTTTTTTCCAGCACATCCCACAGATGCTCAATTGTATTAAGGTCTGGAGAATTTGGAAGCCATGTCAACACATAAAACCTTGTGTTCCTCAAACCATTCTTAACTGGTTCCCAACTAGCCACCGCAGTTTCACTGCGGCAGGTCGACTTTCCTACGTGAATCGCCGTCATTGTACATCGAGCGCGTATACAGCAATCTGTGGGCAGAATGGGGATCTGCCAGTGTAAACAGAGATCCCTTTCTATCAGGGGAGTAGAGTGGGATTGTCTGTTCCTAGTGATTAGGAACCGCAATCCCTCTCTTCTCCTTGTCAGTCCACTCCCCCCACAGTTAAAAAGCACCTTCCTAGAGAAAATGTAACCCTTTGATCGCCCCCTGGTGTTAACCCCTTCCATGCCAGTGTCATTTATACAGTAATAAGTTTACTTTTATAGCACTGATTGCTATATAAATGTCACTGGTCCCAAAAAAGTATCCGATCTGTCCACCGCAATGTCGCAGTCCCGCTAAAAATTGCAGATCAGCGCCATTACCAGTAAAATAATTATAATAAAAATGCTATAAGTCTATCCAAAATAACTTTTGCACAAACCAATCAATATACGCTATTTTTTTTACCAAAAATATGTTGAATATATATAGTGGCCTAAACTGAGAACTAAGTTATTAAAAAAATGTTTTTAATTATTTTTTGGGGGATTTTTATTATAGCAAAAATCCTGGTGCCATCTCTTTCCCAGGTAAGTGACACACAGATATCCACATGATGCAAAAGGAAATGTAATATTTATCAGACCAGGCCACCTTTTCCCATTGCTCCATGGTCCAGTTTTGATGCTCACATGCCCATTGTAGGTGCTTTTGGCTGTGCACATAAGTCAGCATGGGCAGCCTGACCGGTCGGTCTATGCAACACTATACACAACAAACTGTGATGCCCATGTTTTTTCTGCTTTCAACACATCGACTTCAGTAAACAACATGTTTACTGGCCGCCTAATATATCTCACCGACTTTAACGTGCCATTGGAATGAGACAATTAATGTTATTCACTTAACCTGTCAGTGGTCATAAAGTTATGGCTGATCAGTGTATGTATGCTTGTATGTGCTTTTGTGCATGACACTATTTTTAAATTACATTTACCAGATATATGTCATCATGAAACACAATTTGCTGTGTCAGTAAATGACGTGAATGTAAGTGTCAATGAAACTGAAAATGTATTTCATAACAAGTAGGAACTCTGTGGGAAAAGCTTGTTATCAGCGCAGCACCCTGGAATGGGGATCTCCTTCGTACAAGAAATTCAGCTGTTGCATCATTACGTTTTTCAACAGATACAGTAAACTAGTAGTAAATGCACCCTATTCAGAATACTTGGGTACAGATCATTGGGGTCTAGACAATAAAACATTTTCAAATTCACTTTAGATTAAAAAATATAAACAAATAAGTTCCATTGAATATGATATATTTAACCACTTCCCGACCTCCTGCCGTACATATGCTGCATCAAGGCGGCTCCATTACGCAAAATCGCATACCTGTACATGATTTTTCTAATAGCCACTGGGGGGCACGCACCAGCGAAGTCGCAATTGCACGCTGATTGGCAACAGGGAGAGCCAATCAGCGGGCCCGGCAGGCGCAATGTCTGCCGGCCACCCACAGAGACAGAATGGCAGTCTGCCGATGTAAACAAGCAGACAGCTGTGTTGTCAGGCATGGACACTCTGATCTAGTGTTCCTGCTAATCAGGAACATGGATCAGAGTGTCCATGCAGTGACAAGAAAATGGGTAATGGCTCTGCTTAATAGTAAGTGATTTAAAAATTTGTCCATCAATAATTCTTTGAAGTGGATACTCAGTATATGTGGCTTGAAATCTAGGAGCCAGCTAAAAAAGTTAGGAGCCAGGAACACGCCCCGTCCGGCCAATCTCACGTGCAGAAGCGAACGCATACATGAGTAGCGCCCACATATGAAAGCGGTGTTCAAACCACACATGTGAGGTATCGCCACGATTGGTAGAGCGAGAGCAACAATTCTAGCCCTAGATCTCCTCTGTAACTCAAAACATTCAACCTGTAGAATTTTTTTAAACGTCGCCTATGGAGATTTTAAAGGGTAAAAGTTTGTCGCCATTCCACGAGCTGACCCAATTTTGAAACGTGACATGTTGTGTTTCAATTTACTTGGCGTAACATTATCTTTCACAATATAAATAAAAAATGGGCTAATACGATGTGACAGAAAATATTGCAACCACTGCCATTTTTTTTTCTAGGGTGTTAGAATAAAAAATATATGTAATGTTTGGGGGTTGTAAGTAAAGGAAAGGAGATGGGCGGGCAGTGAAAACAGGCAGGGGAAGCTCCATTAGCATTGCTGGTTGTCCTGTCATACCAACGGCCACATTCCAGAAGGAAGCATAGGACTGCAGAAGGCCGCAAAGCCACACCCTCAATTACCGGCCAGCACGGCACGCCGGGGGGGGCGCACGAAGACAGTATACCCCAGCTGTGCCGCGCCAGGTCGTTAATCCTAGTCGCAAATGCGACCTGGCGCCCAGGGTTTGTCTAATCCTGCATGTGGAGGGGGAGAGATGAAGAGGGGAGACCTGTATAGACCTGGATAGAATATAGATTTAGCAGTCCAAAACAACCTTGGCAGCCTTTGAGGGGGGAGTTGAAAGCAGACTCCAGATATGCAAATGAGAAGAGAAACACAGGCGCCTCTAGGTTAGAACTGTAAAGATTTTAATGAGATACAGGTGCATATTCCACTAACATGGAGGTTAAGGAAGTAAGGCACGAGTCCATCCACACTGGCGTGGCGTTCACTGCAGAGTGGCGTTCTGAAGAGCTGATATTTGTCTGTGGGGGAGAAATCCTAGCCAGTAGGATCCCTGGGACCACGGCAATGAAACCGAAGATCAGGCCGATGGTGAGGGCTGGAATGTGGCGCCGGGCTTGATGACGTCACTGGTGGGTTGCAACAGCGTTTGCAACCCACTGAAATGCTGTTGCAACCCACCAGTGATGCCAGCTTAAAAAATAAAAACCCCCAAGGTGATAAAATACCACCAAAAGAAAGCTCTATTTGTGGGCAAAAAAGGACATCAAGTTTATTTGGGTACATGATCACACGACCACGCAATTGTCGGTTAAAATATCACAAAAAATGGCCTGGTCATTAAGGGGATAAAACCTTCCAGGGAAGTGGTTAAATGAAATAATTACTTTGCTTTGTTCATGATAACCACATAGGAATAAAAGTAGACTTTTATGACCCATTCACACCAGATGCACTGAGGCTGCACTGACAGCTATTTGCAGCACCGCCCCAATGCATAAACAAGGCAAAATACCTGCTATCTTGTCATGTCAGGTCACATCTGGTTGTTGCTCTGGTGTGTGGGAAGGGCCACCATTCACTGTACCAATGCCCAGAGCCAGATGGAGACTGCAGTCTAGCAAGAAACATACATTCCACATTTATAATTATGCTACCAAAATTTGTGTGTGCTGTAAATTGCCTACAGCATTGTTCTTGTGTCTTTTTGCTCGAGGCTGCCATTTTTCTGATGCTCAGAGTCCCGGAGCAGCAGTAAATCTTTAGGCTGTCAGAAGATCGGGTTCTTGCATTTTTGGCCTAGTGTATTACTGGATTTTAACCACTTAACGACCGCCGCATGTATATGTACGTCCACAGAATGGCATGTACAGGCACATGGGCGTACATGTACGTCCCTGCCTTGTTGCGGGTCGGGGGTCCGATCGGGACCTCCCCGCTACATGCGGCGGTCGTTTTACCTGTGGGAGCGATCCGTGATGAGGGGGCGGCTGTTCGTTTTTGTCCGCCCCCTCCGGATCGCTCCCAGCCAATCCACTCCCTCCCTGCTCTGCACTTCCTCTGCCTGTGTAATGTAAACACTGGCAGAGGAAGTGATGTCAGCTCTCCTCTCGGTGGTATTTTCGATCCACCAAGAGGAGAGAAGACATCAGAAGTAAGTCGCACCAACACTACACTGACACCACACACATAGGCACACTTAACCCCTTCCGATCACCCCAGCCCCCTATCACAGTGTCACTAATAGCAGTGATCATATATTTACTGATCACTGCATTTAGTGTCAGTGTGACAGGCAGTTAGTGTTGGGTCCAGGGTAGCCCCGTACCCCCCCCCCCCCCTTAATAAAGGTTTAACCCCTTGATCACCGCCCTAGTTAACCCTTTCACCCCCTATTGCCAGCATCACTAAGCGATCGTTTTTCTGATCGCTGTATTAGTGTCGCTGTTGCCTCTAGGTAGCTAAAAAAAAAAAAAAATGTATTGCGATTTTTTTTTGTTTTTTACTAAAGACATGTGGCTGAATACATTTTGGCCTAAATGTTTGACTAAAATTTAGTTTATTCAATTTTTCTTATAACAAAAAGTAAAAAATATTGATTTTTTTTTCAAAAATGTCGCTCTATTATTTATAGCGCAAAAAATAAAAATCACAGAGGCAATCAAATACCATCAAAAGAAAGCTCTATTTGTGGGAAGAAAAGGATGCAAATTTTGTTTGGGAGCCACGTCGCACGACCACGCAATTGTCTGTTAAAGCGACACAGTGCCGAATTGTAAAAACACCTTTGGTCATTTAGCAGCATATTGGTTCGGTCCTTAAGTGGTTAAACACTATAGGCACATTTTGTTTTTACATTTTTACTATACCTGCAAAAGGGACCAGCTTCGAAGTAATCTAGCAGGACTTATTTTTTGACTAAAGCAGGCCATACATGGTCGAATTTTGAACAATTTTTTTTTTTTCAAAATCAAAGTTCTTTTTTTGTGATACGATGATGCCACCATTGATTTTCGAAATTTGGCCGACAAAACCTTCATGTTGCCGGGAATATTTGTTTCTCTCTGGGAATATTCTTTTCTTGCACATACGCATTTGCACGTTTGTTTTTCAAAAAATTTGTCGGATTTCTCAAATTTGTTTGCCGCACGAAAATCGGCTTTTGCTGCAGCCCACTAACAGTGCGAAATTCGTACGAAAATTCTTTGATACGATTTTCGAAATTTGAACGATGCATGGCCGCCTTAATGCTCCACTTGAAGGCAGTTCCCTGACTTAGAGATAAGGCATCACTCCGTGCGCAGGAAAGTGCAGAATTCATCTGAGCAAGTACTGTCCCGTGTCACTACACACTGTAACTTTATGTAGGTTGCATTAGGATGTGCTGAGCCCACACCCTCCTAACCAGTCCAGCGTACAATCTCAGTAACAGAATAGGTCCTGCTGTGCACCTAGCACTGACCTCCTGCATGCACTTAACTCCTTCACTCCCGTACCTACAGTTGTGCTCATAAGTTTACCCTGGCAGAATTTAGGATTTCTTGGCCATTTTTCAGAGAATATGAATGATAGCGCAAAAACTTTTCTTTCACTGATGGTTAGTGTTTGGCTGAAGCCGTTTATTATCAATCTTTTTAAAGCAGAAACTAGCCAATGACTCTGATCTACAGTTTACATACCCCAGTTCTTAATACCATGTATATTTAACTTCAATGACAGCTTGAAGTCTTTTGTGGTATTTGGGGATGAGGCTCTTTATCTTCTGAGGCCGTGTACACACGGCAGAGAACCTCGACGGGCAGAACACATCGTTCCGCCCGTCGAGGTTCTCTCCCGGCCGTCGAATTCGGCGACCCGCCCGTCGGGAATGGCAACCAGCCATTCTTCCAGGCGGGCCGTCGAGGAAATAGAGAGCGTGCTCTCTATTTCGGCTCGACGGGCTTCCCGACGGGAAGCTCGCCGAGACCGTACACACGGCCGAGGTCCTCGCTGGAATGTGCATTCCAGCGAGGTTCTCGCTGATTTTCAGCGAGAACCTCGGCCGTGTGTACGGCGCCTCAGATGGTAAAGCTGCCCATTCCTCTTGGCAAAGGGCCTCCAGCTCCTGTAAATTCTTGGGCTGTCTTGCATTAACTGCACATGTTGGAGATCTCCCCAGAGTGGCTCAATGATATTGAGGTTAGGAGACTGAGATGGCCACTCCAGAACCTTCACTTTATTCTGCTGTAGCCAATGACAGGTCACCTTGGTCTTGTGTTTTGAACCATTGTCATGTTGGCATGTCCAAGTATGTCCCATGCACAGCTTCCTGGCTGATGAATGCAAATGTTCCTCTAGTATTTTTTGATAACATACTGCATTCATCTTGCCGTCAATTTTTACCAAATTTCCTGTGCCTCTGTAGCCCACACATCCCCAAAACATTAGCGATCCACCTCCGTGTTTCACAGTAGGAATGGTATCATGGGCGTCCGCAGAACTTTTTGGGAGGGGCATCATTTTAAGGTCACCCATGCAATATAAAAAGATGTACATCCTCTAGGCTATATTTATATGGGCATTGTATGCCTGGCCTGAGTAATTTCCAATACAAAGTGACGCTGAATTATCTCATATAACATATATCGTTCCAGGAAAGATATATGTGTTATATAAGAGATAATTCAGCTTCACTATGTTCTGGAAGTTACTCAGACTGCGCGTACCATGCCAATATAAATATAGCCTTGAGAATGTACACCTTTTTATATTGCAATACATCTGTTGTGGCCATATTTTGATCTTGAAAATAGCCTATACAAAGTGAAGAAGATGAATTATCTCTTAACACACAGACATATCTTTCCAGTAATAGCTGTCAAACTTTCCAGCAATATATAAATCAAAATGCTCCTCTTTACTGCTGTTACTTGTGGTTCTTCTTCTGTTGCTTGAAACTGTATATGCCACTAACTTCAGGTCAGGATTTCCTGTGATGTGATGAATAGGCACTGGCAGCGTATCACTCTGCGGCTCGGCCACTGAATGCACTGAGTAAGTGGCGCAGACGCTGGCTGAATCTACACAACATGTACACAGGCAGGCAGCCAATCACTAAAGAGGAGCAGCGGAATTGGAAAAGCATCGGAGCCATCAACATGAACACAGGCAGGCAGCCAATCACTGAAGAGGAGCGGCAGACTGGCCAAGCTGCGGAGCCATCTTATCCGATAATCGGGCCGGGGATGAGGGAGGAACATCAGATGTGTCAGGACAGAGAGCAACCGGCTGACTCAGAAAAAAGTCAGCGGCAGACACTGCAGCTGGCAACTACAACACCTTCTTGATGATGGTGTACCTTTCATCATAGGCCTTGTTGACTCGTAGCGTTTATGGTTTTGGCCAAAAATCATAGATTTTGTCTCATCACTCCAAATGACTTTGTGCCAGAAGGTTTGAGGCTTCTCCCTGTGATGTTTGGCATATTGTAAGCGGGATACTTTGTGGCATTTGCGTAGTAATGGCTTTCTTCTGGCAAATCGACCATTCATACCATCTTTCTTCAAGTGCCTCTTTATTGTGCATCTTAAAAAAAGCCACACCACATGTTTTCAGAGAGTCCTGTATTTCATCTGAAGTTATTTGTGGGTTTTCTTTGCATCCCGAATAATATTCCTGGCAGTTGTGGCTGAAATATTAGTTGGTCTACCTGACCGTGGATTGGTTTCAACAGAACCCCTAATTTTCCACGTCTGGATTAGAGTTTGAACACCTCTGATTGACATTCTCAATTCCCTGGATATCTTTTTATATCCCTTTCCTGTTCAACTATCTTTTTCCTCAGATCCTTTGGCAATTCTTTTGCTTTCCCCTGACTCAGAATCCAGAAACGTCAGTGCAGCACTGGATGAACGATGCAAGGGTCTGTCGGGAGTCCAGAAACTCATTGACCTTTTTATACACACACACACTAATTACAAGCAAACAGATCACAGGTGAGGATGGTTACCTTTAATAGCCATTCAAACCCCTTTGTGTCAACTTGTGTGCATGTTATCAGGCCAAAATCGCCAGGGTATGTAAACTTTTGATCAGGTCATTTGGGTAGTTTCTGCTGTCGTGATTTAAAAAGAGTAAACACAGTTGATCGATAATAAATGGCTTCAGCCAAACACTAACCATGAGTGAAAGAAATGTTTTTGTGTTATACATATACATATGTGTTGTACATACATATACATATAAAAATGGCCACAAAAACATAAATGCTACCAGGGTATGTAAACTTATGAGCACAACCGTATGTGATCAGGTCATGATTGCTACTGGAAACAGACCGCTAGAGAGGAAACCAGAACATCGACCCCCTCACTACCAGAGAACTTGTCACCTTTACCAGGTACCACGAATGGTTGCTTTGTGTCTTAAAACTAGTGCTTGGTTACCCATAGCAACTACATGTATTTTCCTGTTCGTCTGGCTATACACTGTCATTGTACAATCTACTAGACTTATCAAAACTATGTAATATGAGGACAGGCCTTAAATTGTATCTATACCCAAAACCCAAGGCTTGTCTCCCAAAAGCTCAGGCAGCACCACAGGAACAGTAAACAGCCAATAGAAAAGAAAGCAAAGTCTCCCGAGAGTTCTGTGTCCAATCAGACAACTTCTCTCAAGACACTGGATGAAATCCCAAATGGGGTCAGTTCCCTTACAAGACATCTTCTGCCCATGCAATAAAGGCATAGGGCCATCTACAGATGGGAAGATTAACTGCATTTTCCTACAGTCTCTCTGCTTTGTGTATTCTGGGTTGAATTATGCCCAGGATATTAACTCATTGTTAAAATCAAATGGTCTACTATCTTCCCCCTTCAGATTCAGCAATGGTACCAGACAAGGATGTCCCTTATCCCTTTATTGTTTAGCATGTCCTTTGGTTTCTTTACTATATTTAAAGTGGTTGTAAACCCTCCACTTTAGCTCATTATAATCTATATATAACAGGCAGCGGATCGCTAACTGTGAAATTTCACTTCCTCTTTCTGTTTTCTTATAATCTGTCCTGCAATCTGTAGTGACGTCAGTGGTGCTGGCGCAGTCCATAGCTTCTTTAACGGCATGCTATGTGTGCTGTTTCACTATCCTCTGCATGCCAGTGTTTCGATATGTGCCTGCCGTCAAAGTGCCTGTGCATGCGCAGGACGGAGGGGTGCTCCAGCTGAGTTGCCGATCAGCTGGAGTGACGTCTTTTTTTGAGAGGCCAATTTAATGCTATGCAAACAGCAGAGGGACACCGTATTTGCCATATTGTGCCTCGCTGTTGCGCCACGGGTTTACAGCGAGCCACAGTCTGACATCGGTGTCCCTCCGCTCTTTGCATAACTTTCATTTGTGCCTGTTAAATTATATCTCCCGTCGAAAAAACCCTCCTATGATGTGCGCATGCGCTATGGTGACGTCCCTCCAGCTGATCGGCAACTCAGCTGGAGTGCCCTTCCGTTCTTCGCATGCACGGGCACATATCGATAGAACACTGGCTCATTGACTGTCATTAAGTGCAGAACAGAGGAAGCCTTGCGATGCTGTGCTCTCCTCTTCATCCTGGTTTTCCCCTTGTGACTGTATAAGACATCACACCAGGGGAGTAAACAATAGCAGCAGAGACTTCCATACATCGAGATAGAGGCTTGGTTAACATGTGATCGCGCTTGTGCGGGATTTAGACAGAAAAGGAAAGGAGGGGCGCAAATGATGTCCATACAAGAACCAGCAATCACTAGTAAAGATGGTGCGGCCGATACCCGGAAGAAAAGTTTTACAAAAGCTAAAGTTATTTCCAAACCTTGTTTTAGTCACCTTTCAATGTGTAAGGCTTTCAAATACATTGTTGGATCATAATATTTAAAACTTTCCGGGGTTTATTTCCTCTTTACTATATAATAATTAATGCATCAAAAAACTAAATATTACCCAGGTAAAACATAAATTGGACCCCCGATATATCCCTTCTCATTCTCCAGCAAGAATGAAATTGTGTCTAACTCTTCACACTTTAAAATACAGTTGAACCTCGGATTACGAGCATAATCCGTTCCAGGAGTATGCTGGTAATCCAAAGTACTCGCATATCAAAGCGAGTTTTCCCATTGAAGTCAATGGAAATGAAAATTATTTGTTCCGCATTGACTTCAATGGGATGTAATACCGAATGCGGCCAGAGGTGGGGGGCGCCGAAAAGACCCGAGGACACTTCGGCTCGACTACTGTGCCCCCGTATCTCAGACTAAATGAGGTACTGCAGGCCAATGTTCAGCTACTGTGCCCCCGTACCTCAGGCCAAATGAGGTACTGCAGGCCTATTGTTGGCTCTGCTCGGGTCCTGTGCCCCTGTACCTCAGGCCAAATTAGGTACTGCAGGCCTATTTAGCTTGACTTCTGCTTGTCTTGCGAGTCAACACTCGCAAACCGAGTCAGAATTTAAAGAAAAAGTTGCTCGCAAATCAAAACGCTCTCAAACCAAGTTACTCTTAAACCCGAGGTTCCACTGGAAATGCCTCCAGATTGGACATTTTTAAAATAGATTTAAACCATAACTGGATGACATCTAAAACCATATATAATATAAATAATTGACTTTTTTGGAAATACTGTTTTCACCTTTTATTTCTATAGTGATCTTCTCCAGCCACTTTCTGTGTATGTGCTCCAGTGTCTGCTACACATGATTGTTCAGGAATGTGTGCTGGCACATCTGCCTGAAGTCTACACCAGAAGTGTACAGTGTTAACCCCTGTTAAAATGTCAGATTTATGTGATTTAAAAAGATGGAAAATTTGGGTTTGTTTTATTTTTTAAAGAAAAAAATACATTACATTTTTTTTTTTTAATAGCATTTAGGTGTAAATGTGAAATTTGATGCTTTTTTTTTATAGTGCAGGGGATGTTTACATCCCTTGTAATAGGAATAAAAGTGACACAAAACATTTTTTTTAAAAGGACAGTGTAAAAATAAAAAGTAAAATAAATAAGAAAAAAATTAAATTTAAAGCGCCCCGTCCCACAGAGCTCACGCACAGAAGCACCCGCATACGTAAATCGCAGCCGCATATGAAAACAGTGTTCAAACCACACATGTGAGCTATCGCTCATTAGAACGAGAGCAATAATTCTAGCACTAGATCTCTTCTGTAACTCAAAACTGGTAACCTGTAGAAATTTTTAAATGGTGCTTATGGAGATTTTTAAGAGTCAAAGTTTGTCGCCATTCCGCAAGCGGCCCAATTTTGAAGCATGACATGTTGGGTATCAATTTACTTGGCGTAACATTATCTTTCACAATAAAAAAAAAAATGGGCTAACTTTACTGTTTTCTTATTTTTTAAGTAAAACAAAATGCACTTATAAGACCGCTGCGCAATTACGGTGTGACGTAAAGTATTGCAACGACCGCCGTTTTTTATTCTGGGGGTTTCTAGCAAGAAACACATTTTAACTTGTAAACAAGTGTCAAAAAGAGGCTCGGCCCTTAAGTGGTTAAGTATTGTATTAAGTATTCATGCTTCACCAGGCACCAGAACAAATGACACAATACAGCAACCACCTTACAACTGTGTATCATTTAGTTTCATTTCAATGACTATGTATAAGGAAACCACATACTGGTCACATATAACAAATCTCAATGACACGTCACAAAAGAAGGTTGTGTATGTTGACATGACATTGCAGAAGTCACATGGTCACTGGGTAATTCTAGGGCATCTTTGTTCCCTCCATAACCTCTAATGTTGTGTTGAAAGTTTAGACATGAAAAATGACTTCTGAAATCCCAAAGCTCTTCCATGCTGTACATTATAGTAAGTCTTTGATTTCTCCACTAGTTGCTGAGAGCAGTGAGATCATTTAGTCTTTCACCCAAAAAATGGAACTCCTGCTTTAAGTACTGGTGACCCCTTGACATGCCACAATTGGCATGTCATTTTTTTGGGGGAGGAGCAGGTACCCAGTTTTGACAGGCACCCAGCTCCCACTTTCTCCCCTGGCGATGCAGCGAAAGAAGGAAGTTCACCTTTCCCTCCCTGCAATCTTCTGGGATACGTAACAGGTCCCAGAATTTTGCTCGGCCATTCACCTGGCACGTGCATGCGCAGTGCACGCTCAGCTGTGAAGCCACACCCGGATGCCCACAGTTACAATGCTGGCGCCGCGGAGAGGGGGAGAGGAGCAGGGCTTCCTGCGCCTGCATCACTGAACCGTGGGACAGGTAAGTCTGTAGCTACACTTTTAGCACCATTTCATACTTGTGGGACTTGTCATGCAACTTTGGACATCAAAGTTGCATGATAAGTCGTTCCCCATGTTTTCCAAAGATACCCATTCATATATACCTGACTTAAAGTTGCAGCTACTTTGGTCCAACTTTCATGCAACTTGAGGGCCATAGACTTCAATGTTAACCCTCAGAAGGTGCATGAAAAATGGACATCAATTTTGAACAGAGAAAAACCCTATTTTTCATCAGTCAAAAAAACGGATTGGATGAAAAATTGATGTAAACTGACGAATGGTCAGCTTTTCATCCGTTTTTGCATTAGGGGCAACCAATCAATGTTGGGGGGGGTTGGTGTGGAGAAAGGCAATATACACAGTGAGGGGGCAGTCTGTACAGACAGGTTCCCTCACTTGCTGATGCTGACTGTCACTGTCAGCTTTTAAATGTTATTGTCTGCTTTTTATTTCTATACAGTGCCGAGAATTCACTAAATCAAACAAAGGGGCGGGTAACTGGGGGATGTCACTAGGTGACAGTGGCGGGCCCGAATGAAAGCTAATTTTCCAGCGCTATTAAAGAGGTTGTAAACCCTCGTAGGATGCATTAAGGTGAAAAAACTTCCAGCAGTGACCAGCCCCCCGTTTTACTTACCTGAGCCCCGTATTTCCCTTGGCGGAGAAATGATACGGGGGCGGGGCCAAGTGTGAAAAGACCCCCGTAGATGGATGATTTTTAGCCAAATTAAATTGGGAAGCCATTTTTTTTTTTATATTATTCTGACAGCAGACATTTTCTCACCTCTGATAAGCACTATTCTTGCTCAGTGTTTTTTTTTTTTTATGGTAGACTTTTGGCCATTTGAGTGGTTGAGTCACCATGACATCACTCCCATGCATGCGTGCCAGAGTCCTGGTTGCAGCACAGGTCTCTCAATAGACTGCGTACTTAAGTGTGCCATCAATTGAGATCGCAGTGTGCATGCACCTGTGATGTCACCGGCTGATACGCATGTAAATATCTCTTAAATGGAGCACATTTAAGAGATTCACTGTTCCTACAGGTAAGTCTTATTATAGGCTTACCTATGGGTATAAGATAAAAACCGCAGTTCACTACCGCTTTAACTGTCTCCCTAAGGTTCCTTATTGATTGTATGAATTGCCTCTGTGCTGATCTTTTACAATCAGTCCTGAAGCAATTACGCTAGTTGCAAAACTTTATAAAAACTTTACATAACCGTTACTAAAATTTGCAAATTACGTACCTGACTGTGCACTGTCATAAGCTCCAGTTTTTAATGAACTTGGGTATTCATTTTTATGTGACTTCATAAAAATGTTGGATTTATTTCATGCTTTTTTGCAATACATACAGTATGTATTTGCTGTTTGCACTTTGTATAAAATACATTAACACACATTGCTATATGTTCACGTGCCTCTATTTATTTTCATGGAAAACACTTTAACCACTTGTCATCTGCCCACCGTCAAATGACGGCGGGCAGACGACTCCATTGTTCTGACATCACGTCATATGACGTGATGTCCCTTTAAAGCCGCGGGCGGGCGCGTGCGCGCGCGCACCCGCCGCTCTGCGGGGATCCCGTGCGAGTGCCCGGCGGCAACGATCGCCGCCGGGCACACGCGATTGCTCAGTAACTGAGCGGGGACGTGCAGCTCTGTATGTAAACACCGAGCTGCACGTCCCTGTCAGGGAGAGAGGAGAGCGGTTGTGTCCCTTGTACATAGGGACACAATCGGTCACCTCCCCCAGTCACCCCCCCTCCCCCCACAGTTAGAACACTCATAGGACACACATTTAACCCTTTTCCCGCCCCCTAGTGGTTAACCCCTTCACTGCCAGTCACATTTATACAGTAATCAATGCATATTTATAGCATTTTTCACTGTATAAATGTAAATGGTCCCAAAAATGTCAGAAAAGTGTCCGAAATGTCCGCCATAACGTCGCAGTCCCAATAAAAAAATCGCAGATCGCCGCCATAAATAGTAAAAAAAAAAAATGCCATAAACTATCCCCTATTTTGTAAACGCTATAAATTTTGCGCAAACCAATCGATAAACGCTTATTGCATTTTTTTTTTACAAAAAATATGTAGAAGAATACGTATCGGCCTAAACTGAGGGAAAAAATATTTTTTAAATATATTTTTTGGGTTATTTATTATAGCAAAAAGGAAAAAATATTGCATTTTTTTAAAAATTGACGCTCTATTTTTGTTTATAGAGCAAAAAATAAAAACCGCAGCGGTGATCAAATACCACCAAAAGAAAGCTCTATTTGTGGGAAAAAAAGGACGCCAATTTTGTTTGGGAGCCACGTCGCACGACCGCGCAATTGTCAGTTAAAGCGACGCAGTGCCGGAAGCTTATATTTTGTCTGGGCAGGAAGGGGGTGTAGGTGAACAGTAGGCAAGTGGTTAAAGAAAGCACGTGAATGTGTGAATAGATACGATGATGTAATTGTGTATTGTTTTTTTTTTTTTAATAGTATTGTAGTATTATAACTTTGATCAGCCATTCTCGAACAGGGTTCCATGGACCCATAGGGTTCCTTTAGAAGTTACTATTGTTTTTTTGAGCTAGGCCTGATTAACCTCCCATCTGATGGTGCCTGCATAGTTCTGGGGTCAATGCCACTTAGCAAGAGCAAGCAGAACAACACCAATGATCTTTTTAGCTGTCTGTAAGGGTAGAATTCTTCCCACTGACCACCAATGTCAGGAGCATTCTTCCCACTCGCCACAAATGTAAGGAGACTTCTTCCCACTGTCCACCCATTTAGAGTGCATTCTTAACACTGACAACTAATGTAAAGAGAATTCTTCCCACTGACCACCAACGTAAGGAGAATTTTTCCCTCTAACCCAATTTAATTTTAGCTTGGGTTCCCCAAGACCTGAAAATTATTTCATGGGTTCCTCAGGAGCAAAGAGGTTGACCAAGGCTGACTTAGCTATTCCAGCTATTAATGTAACCCAACATTTTTTTAAAGTTCTAAAGAAGTGATGATACATAATCATTTTGCAAAATGCAGTTCTGATCTGTTACAGTGACAGTGTACACAGAAACCACATAATTGCCACATATCTTGAAACTCAAATGTCTTAGAAGCCACAAGGTCAGTGAGTAATTTTAGGATATTCATGTTTCCTTTACTGCTGTTAATATGTAACTTTATGTAACTGTGACTACTAATAACTCTGTCAATTCCAAGATAGTGTATGAGAGCCCTGACCACCACACCTACTATATGCCTAAAATTATTTGGGCACCCCTCCGAAGGATCAATGTTTCTAGTGAGGGCATCTGTTAATGGAATTTTATAAAATTGTGTTCCTAAACTTGCGACATTAATTTTGGGGAAAGTCCTTTTCTATCCCAGCATGACTGTGCCCTGTGCACAAAATCAAGTCCGTAAAGACATAGAGGGTTGACTTACAAAAGGCAAAGGATTATATTGGGGGACAGACTAACGTTGTTTGATTTACCGAAGCCCCTCCTGCCATTAACACAATTTAGCCACACCCATTGCTCGTGTTACTATTTGGCGTGTCAAAAGGTGTTCCAGGTCTTTTACAATCCTAGAAATACCCCTGGCACAATGAAAACCATGGCTGCTCTTCGCTGTGGCTCTTTACTAAGCACATTACGTTATGATCTTGCACATAGGCCCACTGATTTAATAAAACACCTCTGACTTTGTATTGAATAGCACTTGGTGTCATAAAATGCCTCTGACTTTTGTATTGAATAGCAATTGGTGTCATAAAACGCCTCTGACTCAACGGCGGATCCAGGGGGGGGGGCAACAGGGAAATTGCCCCCCCCCCCCCCCCCGAGGCAATCATGTCACATTGGCTTTAACCACTTCCATACCAGGCACTTACGCACCTTCCCGCCCAAGCCAATTTTCAGCTTTCAGCACTGTCGCAATTTGAATGACAATTGCGCGGTCATGCTACACTGCACCCAAACAAAATTGGCGTCCTTTTTTCCCCACAAATAGAGCTTTCTTTTGGTGGTATTTGATCACCTCTGCGTTTTGTTTTTTTTGCGCAACAACTAAAAATAGAGCGAAGATTTTGAAAAAAAAAAAGTTTTTATTTTTTTCTGTTAATTTTTTTGTAAATGAGTATGTTTTCTCTTTCAATTACGGGCACTGATATGGTGGCACTGATGGGCACCAATGAGGTGGCACTGATGGGCACCGATGAGGTAGTTCTGATGGGCACCGATTAGGTAGCACTGATGGGCACTGATAGGCGGCGCTGGTATGGGGCACTCATGGGCGGCACTGATGGGCACTCATGGGCGGCACTGATGGGCACTCATGGGCGGCACTGATGGGCACTGATAGGCGGCACAGGTGGGCACTGATAGGCGGCACAGGTGGGCACTGATAGGCGGCACAGGTGGGCACTGATAGGCGGCACAGGTGGGCACTGATAGGCGGCACAGGTGGGCACTGATAGGTGGGCACTGGGCATGGATTGGCACTGTGGGGTGGCACTGACAGACACTGGGGTGGCACTGATGATCACTGAGGGGTGTCACTGATGGATCAATGTTGCCAATCAGTGCCCATGTGTGGGCACTGATTGGCATCTTTTTTTTTTACTGCCCCCTTTTTTTTTTTTTTTTGCTGACTTATTTTATTTTTTGTCTTTTTTTTTTTTTGCCCTTTTTTTTGTCTTTTTTTAGTTCCCTGGTGGTCTAGTGTGGCGATCCGAGGGGGGGCTGCGCTGATAAACAATCAGCGCGAACCCCCCCTGTCAGGAGAGCCGCTGATCGGCTCTCCTCTACACGCGTCTGTCAGACGCAAGTGAGGAAGAGCCGTCGGCGGCTCTTCCTGTTTACATCGTGATCAGCCGTGATTGGACACGGCTGATCACGTGGTAACGAGGCTCCGCCGGAGACTCGTTACCGAGATCGGAGGTGCAGGGTGTCAGACTGACACCCCGCATCACCGATCGCTGCGCGCCCGCACGGGCGCGTGCGGCATGAAATCGTGCAGGCCGTTTGAGAACGGCCTGTCACGATTTCATAACCACTTCCCGGCCGTAAATCTGCTATTGGCCGGGCGGGAAGTGGTTAAAAAAACAAACAAAAAAAAACTTTTTTTTTTTTTTTTTTTTTTTTTAGGGGTCCGGAGGCCACCAGGGCCCCAGATGGCAAACCCCTCTTTTTTTATTTATTTTTTTATAAAAAAAAATATTTTTTTAACATATTTTTATTTTATTTTTTATTAAAGGGCCAATTTTTTTTCTTTTATTTTTTTTAGAAGTCCGGAGGTCCCCAGGGTCCCGGAGGCCGCCAGGGCCCCGTATGGCAACCCCCGCTTTTTTTATTTATTTTAATAAAAAATATATATTTTTTTATTAAATGCCATTTTTTTTTAGGGGTCTGGAGGTCCCCAGGGGCCCGGAGATCCCCAGGGCCCTAGATGAGCACCCCCCTTTTTTATTAAATTTGTGTGTATATATATATATATATATATATATATATATAAAAAAATTATTATTATTATTATTGTTAGTATTATTATTAAAGGGCACAGAGGTCCCCAGGGCCCCCGGAGAACAACCCTCCTTTTTTTTTATACTTTTTTTTTATTTATTTTTTATATTTTATTTATTTTTTTCTCTTTTTTTATATATAGATATATTTTTATTAAAGGGCTCAGAGGTCCCCAGGGCCCCATGTGTCAAACCCCCTTTTTTTTAATAAATGTTTTTTTTAAATATTTTTTATATATTGTTTTATAACTTTTTTTAATCATTTTTTTTAAACTGCTTTGCGGTGCCTGCAGCTGCTGCTGCCGAGTCTGTCACTCTCTCTCTCTCATCACCAGGGCTGGTAGGCTGCCTGTCCTGAGGCTGCTTTGAGCTGTTGCTGACTGCAGCGCTCCCCTCTCTCCTGCTGACATCGGGCATCTCTGGCTGTGTGTGAGAGCTGGATCTGTGTTCGGCTGTGCTGCCTGTGCTAGACCTGCTCGTGTGATAGTAGATGGGGATGGAACACTGATTGAATCAGTGTCAGGGATTCTAAATAGACCAGTACTGTGTGCCTACACAGAGGAGACCAACACTGTATGCAGTGAAATAAAAGGTGTTTATTTACAAGGTGAAGACAAACAGTGCACAAATAACAACAAAGCATATATAAGTGAAGGGGAAATGCCGTAATCATAAACCAAAAGCCAAGCCGAGGTCGTATACCAGGAGATCACAGAAGAAGCTGCAGACAGGGAATGGGCAGGAAGGGAATGTCCAGGAGAGGGATCAGGTCAGGTCGGATCAGATCAGAAGTCAAGAAAGGGGACAGCAGGCTCAGGGTCAGATATCAGGCTCAGGTTAGTAGACAGATACCAGGGCGAGGAGTGATTACACACGCCGGGTATTATAGAGGCGTGCTGATTGCATTCAGGTCACACCTGAACGCAGAAAGGGCTGTGTGCTCCATACTGCCAAGAACTCCCCGCTGGTGGAGGCCAGTACTGCAGCCCAAATAACAGGCAATCACCAGCGGGGGGACCTTTCCTGACAATCAGTGTTTTGTCTATCACACAAGCCTGTCTAGGGGGGGACCTTGCTAGAGCACACTGGCCTACCGAACACAGACCTCATTGATAGACAGCTCATTGATAGACAAAAGTGTTTGTAGACAAAAGTGGGGCTGCATTGATGACAAAAGTGGGGCTGCATTGATAGACAAAAGTGGGGCTGCATTGATAGACAAAAGTGGGGCTGCATTGATAGACAAAAGTGGGGCTGCATTGATAGACAAAAGTGGGGCTGCATTGATAGACAAAAGTGGGGCTGCATTGATAGACAAAAGTGGGGCTGCATTGATAGACAAAAGTGGGGCTGCATTGATAGACAAAAGTGGGGCTGCATTGATAGACAAAAGTGGGGCTGCATTGATAGACAAAAGTGGGGCTGCATTGATAGACAAAAGTGGGGCTGCATTGATAGACAAAAGTGGGGCTGCATTGATAGACAAAAGTGGGGCTGCATTGATAGACAAAAGTGGGGCTGCATTGATAGACAAAAGTGGGGCTGCATTGATAGACAAAAGTGGGGCTGCATTGATAGACAAAAGTGGGGCTGCATTGATAGACAAAAGTGGGGCTGCATTGATAGACAAAAGTGGGGCTGCATTGATAGACAAAAGTGGGGCTGCATTGATAGACAAAAGTGGGGCTGCATTGATAGACAAAAGTGGGGCTGCATTGATAGACAAAAGTGGGGCTGCATTGATAGACAAAAGTGGGGCTGCATTGATAGACAAAAGTGGGGCTGCATTGATAGACAAAAGTGGGGCTGCATTGATAGACAAAAGTGGGGCTGCATTGATAGACAAAAGTGGGGCTGCATTGATAGACAAAAGTGGGGCTGCATTGATAGACAAAAGTGGGGCTGCATTGATAGACAAAAGTGGGGCTGCATTGATAGACAAAAGTGGGGCTGCATTGATAGACAAAAGTGGGGCTGCATTGATAGACAAAAGTGGGGCTGCATTGATAGACAAAAGTGGGGCTGCATTGATAGACAAAAGTGGGGCTGCATTGATAGACAAAAGTGGGGCTGCATTGATAGACAAAAGTGGGGCTGCATTGATAGACAAAAGTGGGGCTGCATTGATAGACAAAAGTGGGGCTGCATTGATAGACAAAAGTGGGGCTGCATTGATAGACAAAAGTGGGGCTGCATTGATAGACAAAAGTGGGGCTGCATTGATAGACAAAAGTGGGGCTGCATTGATAGACAAAAGTGGGGCTGCATTGATAGACAAAAGTGGGGCTGCATTGATAGACAAAAGTGGGGCTGCATTGATAGACAAAAGTGGGGCTGCATTGATAGACAAAAGTGGGGCTGCATTGATAGACAAAAGTGGGGCTGCATTGATAGACAAAAGTGGGGCTGCATTGATAGACAAAAGTGGGGCTGCATTGATAGACAAAAGTGGGGCTGCATTGATAGACAAAAGTGGGGCTGCATTGATAGACAAAAGTGGGGCTGCATTGATAGACAAAAGTGGGGCTGCATTGATAGACAAAAGTGGGGCTGCATTGATAGACAAAAGTGGGGCTGCATTGATAGACAAAAGTGGGGCTGCATTGATAGACAAAAGTGGGGCTGCATTGATAGACAAAAGTGGGGCTGCATTGATAGACAAAAGTGGGGCTGCATTGATAGACAAAAGTGGGGCTGCATTGATAGACAAAAGTGGGGCTGCATTGATAGACAAAAGTGGGGCTGCATTGATAGACAAAAGTGGGGCTGCATTGATAGACAAAAGTGGGGCTGCATTGATAGACAAAAGTGGGGCTGCATTGATAGACAAAAGTGGGGCTGCATTGATAGACAAAAGTGGGGCTGCATTGATAGACAAAAGTGGGGCTGCATTGATAGACAAAAGTGGGGCTGCATTGATAGACAAAAGTGGGGCTGCATTGATAGACAAAAGTGGGGCTGCATTGATAGACAAAAGTGGGGCTGCATTGATAGCAAAAGTGGGGCTTGATAGACAAAAGTGGGGCTGCATTGATAGACAAAAGTGGGGCTGCATTGATAGACAAAAGTGGGGCTGCATTGATAGACAAAAGTGGGGCTGCATTGATAGACAAAAGTGGGGCTGCATTGATAGACAAAAGTGGGGCTGCATTGATAGACAAAAGTGGGGCTGCATTGATAGACAAAAGTGGGGCTGCATTGATAGACAAAAGTGGGGCTGCATTGATAGACAAAAGTGGGGCTGCATTGATAGACAAAAGTGGGGCTGCATTGATAGACAAAAGTGGGGCTGCATTGATAGACAAAAGTGGGGCTGCATTGATAGACAAAAGTGGGGCTGCATTGATAGACAAAAGTGGGGCTGCATTGATAGACAAAAGTGGGGCTGCATTGATATGCACAGTGAGGCTGCAATGATCTCTTGTACCATGTCTTCAGTCTCTGACCATCCCTTGTACCACATCTGCAGTCTCTGGCCATCTCTTGTACCACGTCTGCAGTCTCTGACCATCTCTTGTACCACGTCTGCAGTCTCTGACCATCTCCTGTACCACGTCTGCAGTTTCTGACCATCTCTTGTACCATGTCTGCAGTTTCTGACCATCTCTCGTACCATGTCTCCATTCTCTGACCATCTCTCGTATCATGTCTGCAGTCCCCCACCATCTCCTGTACCACGTCTGCAGTCTCTCACCATCTCCTGTACCACGTCTGCAGTCTCTCACCATCTCCTGTACCACGTCTGCAGTCTCTCACCATCTCCTGTACCACGTCTGCAGTCTCTGACCATCCCTTGTACCACGTCTGCAGTCTCTGACCATCCCTTGTACCACGTCTGCAGTCTCTGACCATCCCTTGTACCACGTCTGCAGTCTCTGACCATCTCTTGTACCATGTCTGCAGTCTCTGACCATCTCTTGTACCATGTCTGCAGTCTCTGACCATCTCTTGTACCACGTCTGCAGTCTCTGACCATCTCCTCTACCACGTCTGCAGTCTCTGACCATCCCTTGTACCATGCCTGCAGTCTCTGACAATCCCTTGTACCACGTCTGCAGTCTCTCACCATCTCCTGTACCATGTCTGCAGTCTCTCACCATCTCTTGTACCACGTCTGCAGTCTCTGACCATCTCTTGTACCACGTCTGCAGTCTCTGACCATCTCTTGTACCACGTCTGCAGTCTCTGACCATCCCTTGTACCACGCCTGCAGTCTCTGACAATCCCTTGTACCACGTCTGCAGTCTCTCACCATCTCCTGTACCACGTCTGCAGTCTCTCACCATCTCTTGTACCACGTCTGCAGTCTCTCACCATCTCTTGTACCACGTCTGCAGTCTCTGACCATCTCTTGTACCACGTCTGCAGTCTCTGACCATCTCTTGTACCACGTCTGCAGTCTCTGACCATCTCTTGTACCACGTCTGCAGTCTCTGACCATCTCTTGTACCATGTCTGCATTCTCTGACCATTTCCTTATACCACGTCTGCAGTCTCTGACCATGTCCTGTACCATGTCTGCAGTCTCTGACCATCTCTTGTACCACGTCTGCAGTCTCTGACAATCGTCTACAAACCATGGGATAGATTTATGGCATTCATATTTAAATATTTTTTACTAGTAATGGCAGGGATCATTGATTTTTTTAGCAGTACTGCAACATTGCAGCGGACACATCGGACACCTAATTGAGTTCTGTAAGCAACACCTTATTTTCTGGCAGTGCCTCTCCCGAGACTAGACTCTGGATCCGCCCTTGCTCTGACTTTGTATTGAATATTGTATTGAATAGTAAAAAGTGTCAGAAAGGCAAATCCACAAACTTTGGAATGTCCATTCATTTTAATGCCTATGATGAAAGGGGTTTTGATGAGATTCTATTTATTTCAATGGAACATGCATCAATGAAAAAGGCATATGTGTAATTGGATACAGGAATAAAAAGAAATGTTTTGAGTTGAGAGGTATCCTAATCTAGCATGGTCTTACCCCGAAGGGTCCCAATGCGCATAGCAGAGTTCCTGGGAAAAGAGGCCCCAGGAACCAAAAGCAGCACAGAGCAGCAGAAAGTGTAGAAGAGAGAGGCTATGCTGGGAAGGCTTGCGTGAAATACCAAGTCTTCAGTAACCCGCGGAATTCCATACTAGAATGGCACCCTGGTGGGAGAAGGCCCGGCCACCATGCCGGATCTTGGGCACCGAGATGTAAAGGAGATCTCTGCCAGTAGATCTGAGTGATCTAATAAAAGCTTGTTTATGAAAACTAGAACAGAGCTAGCCTCTCATAATCTTAAACATAATACATCCAGCCTTAACTAAGGTGCGATAGTGGACCGGCAGCCAGTGCAAGGCGCGGAGGACAGGAGTGATATGATCCTTCAGCAGGACATCCATGAGTAACCTAGCCAAAGCAAGTTGAAGCTTCTGCACTAACATCTGGCAATCCCAGATAAAGAGATTTGCAGTAGTCTAGGCAGCTACATATTGTGGCGCAGATGACATTTTTTTTGTCCGAGATATCCAGATATTTAAACAGCTCCCTTTAGAAGTTTTAGCTGCCAGTGACATGCACTGACAACCTTTTTTACCTGAGGAGCCAAAGTTAAACCTGAATCTAGGACAAATCCCAGATCACGGACCTGGGGGGCCACCTCCGGAGCAGGACCAAATGAGGGAGGCCAAAGTTATTGCCGAATAAAGATGAAATGTAAAAACTGCTCTGGTTTATGGAGGGGGGGGGGGGTAACATGATTATTAATTTTTTTTTTTTTTTTTTTTTTTTTCAATAGAACTGCATTATTAAGACTTGGATGAACACTCGATTTTTCAGCTATTAATGAAATCATGAGAATTCTAAGTATTCTATAGCAGTCGCGATATACATTAATCATCATCCAATATCTGTACAGTTATCCATTCTATTACAGTGACAGTGTACGTAGAAACCACATAATTGCCACATGCCTTGAAACGCATTGACAAATATAGGCACATGATATTTCCTTTGTGAAAGGTAAAATGAAATGAGAATATCACAAGGTTTGTGAGTCATTTCAGGACATTCATGTTTTGTTTACTATTGTTTGATCGTGATGACTTAAAGCAGGGGTCTCCAAGGTTTTCAAACAAAGGGCCAGTTTATTGTCCTTCAGACTTTAGAAGGGCCGGATTGTGGCCAGCGGGGAGCAGGAAATGTCCCGGGCCCGATATGAGTAAGAATAAATATGGTCTCAGGATTGGTGGTCAGTAGGAGGAGTAGTGCTCCTATTAGTAGGAGAAATAGTATCCCATCATTGGTATCGATGGAAGAAATATTGCCCCATTGTTGGTGTCAGTGGGAGGAATAGTGCCCCAAGGGCCAGCTAAAGGCTAGCAAAGGGCCACATCTGGCCCTTGGGCCGCAGTTTGGAGACCCCCGACTTAAAGTATTGGCATTGTACTGTATGTAGATTGTATTTATTTGACTAAAATGTTAGATACTTTATCATTTGGGGCTCGTTTACACCAGTCTGCACTCTAAAATGCTGTCCATTGTGTAGGGTGACAGGCAGTGCAATGTGTTGTTGCAACACAATGGTATGTTTTTTTAAATGTTATGTAAGTGTCACAAAATTAAATGTCTTTCAAGCCTATGCACGCAGTCTGTTGCATGTGGTGGGAAGGGGTACACTGCGTAAAAATGAAACTTTTGTATTAAGCACATACCATATAGTCCAAACGTTTCAATAAAGGTTGTTAAAATGATCATTTTAGGTGACACCATATGAGCAAATGTTCCTCATTATTGCATCATCCATGCTTTAAGAAGGTAGATCATTTTCTCCACCATGGTACCCTCCCCATAAACCAGAGCAGTTTTTACATGTCCTCTTTATTCGACAATAACTTTGTGATTACATCTAAGCACAAAGGCATTCCAAAAATACACATACATGTACAACACATGCAATTTTTTATGGCAAAATTTTACTTTAAAGTGATACTAAATGCAATAAATAAAATATTGTGAACAGGCAGGCTCTTGATTGCAAACAAGACATGCAATATACCTGTTCGCAATCCTTTACCAAAAATGTACATTTTCTAGCACAGTGCCAGTGTGCTAGGATGAATGACCCCTTACACATGTGCAGAAGTGATGTCATTTCACACCAGCAATCAAGGTAGCTGAAGACTGGCACCTGAGAGCCAGGAAGATGTAGCTGGCACTGGCAAGGGACCTCGCGGGCATTGGACAGTTTGAGCACAGGCAAATATTTGTGCCTTTTAGTTCCGCTCTAAGTACACCTTTTCAGGGAATGCATAAGGGGTGTAGAATTCCTTCAGGGCACAACATCAAAACTGTCGGTACTTGCGTCCGATTCATGTACCTGTCAGAGTCAGTACACTTCTTTTTAAGTGTGCTTCCTCCCTCCCTGGCCACTGTGCCCATTGCGCTGACAGGCACAAGGCCAAACATTTTGTAATAGGGGAGATAGAAAACTGAAAAATTAATTCCCCATCAGGTACACTTAGCTGTTGATTGACAGAGCATAGAAGTGAGTGGATACATAGCTGTAATGAAGTCCAATAGCAGCTTTTAAATCGGCCCATTGCCATGAGCTGTTAACCAAAAGGAAAGCAGACCTTACAGGAAACTGATCTGTCTATTTCCCACCAGGCTCCGCCCACTCAGTGACATGGGCATTTCTGTAACTGGACATTATTTGTCAAGGCTCCTTTGTTTACATTTGGCTTTCTGCTGGGGATAATGCAGGAAGCTGACAAAATCCTGACAGCTTTCCAGCACAGCCATACCCCATTCTCTATACTAAAAGACCTCTGTACACCAGCTCAGGGTTGGCCTTTACTACCATCAGTTTCCTAATCTGAGAGAACTGGCGGTAATTATTTCAGAATCTAACACTGCCATACTGTCAGGTTCCTAAAGTGGAGGTAGTAAGAACAACCTAAATATCACGCATCGGAAATATCAAAACTGGTGAAAATGCTTGTCTGGATTAGGTGCAGGTAGTTCTCAAGGAAACTACTGGCAGAAAATGGTTGTTTCGCACCCGGGACTACCTGCTGCCTGCCTTACTATTCAAATTGCTTTAATAACATCTGCACCATTGGCATGTTACTAAAGCAATACAATGCACACTGTGGGCCAGATTCTCAGAGGCGCTACGACGGGGTATCTCAGATACCCCGTCGTATCGCCGTTTTTTTCCCCAGGTATCTATGCGAGTGATTCCTAGAATCACTTAGGCATAGATACGGGTGAAGATCCGACAAGTGTAATACAATTACACTTGCGGATCGTAGATGTAATGACAACTCCGGCCACTAGGTGGCCTTTACGTTGTTTTCTCATTTGCCTATGCAAATGAGGCTAATATGCCGATTCCCGAACGCTTTTACGCCGCCCCGTCGTCGCTTACGTCGTTTTCGTCCGCGTAAGGTTACCCCTGCTAATATGTGGAGTAACCTTACGCAGTACCGTCGGATGCCATGTTAAGTATGGCGTCGGGTCAGCGTCGTCTTTTTCCGTTGGTTACGTAGTTTTACTAAGTTGTTCGCGAATAGGGCATTGCGTAAGTGACGATCACGTCGTTATGACGTCGATTTCAACTACGCTTTCCGACGTGAGCTGGAGCATGCGCACTGGGCTTTTTCCCCGGCCGGCGCATGCGCAGTTCAATCAACGCGGGGGAGCGCTTAATTTAAATACAAGCCGCCCCTTTGAATTACGCGGCCTTACGCTGGGCCATTTACACTACGCCTCCGCAAACTACGGAGCAAGTGCTTGGAGAATACGGCACTTGCTCTGTTAAGTTGCGGCGGCGTAGTGTAAATGGCTTACGCTACGTCAGGGCAAATCTATGAGAATCTGGCCCTGTTAAAACAAATGCAGGCTTAATTGAGATTGAGGTAAAATAAAAACTGAAACGTGACTGAAAGAGCCACAAATTAATAGGGCTTTACAATTTATTTGTCGCACTTCCTCAAAATGAATTGTCACGTTATGAGGTTGAGAATGAAATTTTTTTTCTGGTTTTGTTAGGCAACATTTCCAGTATTTCTTCCTAAACAGCTGTATTTTTAGCAGGGTGAAATGGTAAAAAAAAGGGTATGCATTTAGTAATAGTGTTTGTCACTTTGTAAAACAAAATCTCAATGTCTTCTTTTTTTTTTTTAAAGGCCAATGCAGGTTCTTATATTTTGGATCTTATGTTTATAATAATTTAAAGGACAATGAAAACGCCATTTAAATGCCACCTTTTGTGGCACTAGAACCAAAAATTTGACTTTTTATGGCATATAGTGATAGGCACAAAAAGAAAATATTTAAATAAATCATATTGTTATTTAAACAGCTTATTATTAAACAATATGATGAGAGATCCAATAAAGGTACGGAAGGTGGGCTGGGAGATCCAGGAGGGACTCGCCAATGCATGTATTATTGTTGATTACTTGGACTACATACATCAAGCTTGAAACATCTGAAATTGGTGGTGTGCCTTCTTCCTAAGTGCCTGGATTGACCCCGGGACCTAAGAGGTTAAAATCTTTGGCATTAATATACAGTATCTTCTAAAAAAAAAAAGTGTATATATATATATATAATTTATTTGCATGGGCTGTTATAAATTTTACACTTTATTTAAATAGTGGCTGTTTCTATATTTGGTATTCTGTCTGGTTCACACAGCGCTACATAAGTGTATATATTTGTATCCACTGTTATACTACATTTTTGAATTTGTTAATGCAGCATCTCTGAAGTTAAGGGGTGTACAGTTATTATTATTATTATTATTATTTTTTTGTTGTTATTGTAGTTATCTCAAGCAGCATAAAGTAGGGGTGGATTGATATCAAATTATGTGAGAATGCCCTGGCATTCAGAAATAATTGTGCAGGCCAGTAGAAAGAGGCAACTACCTTGGGTGCTGTGGTGAGCAATGGAGGAAAGAGTGCAGTGTCAGAATTGAGCAGTGGTGCTGTGACTGCTGCTGTAGACTGAATCCAGACAGCTGTCATTTCTGCTCCAGTATCGGGTGGGAAGCTAGAATATGTTGCTGGTTTCTCTGTAATCTCACCAACAGAAACTCTGGATTTTGTGAGAGAAGTGTTTATGTTCTGCTTTTGTCATCTTTAGCTGTGCAGTATGGTTATGAAAGAACCCTGGGGCTATCCGAAATTTTTTAAACATATTTCTGAGTTTGAAAGTCAGAATTCTGACATTAAAAATCATAATTGTTATTTTTAATCTCAGAAATCTGACTTCTAATCTCAGAATTCTAATTTTTAATCTCAGAATTCTGACTTTTATTCTCAGAATTCTAATTAAAAGAGCAGTATGGGTTTGGTCTTTTTTTTTAATAGATTTATACTTGCCTAGGTGGATGCAGCATCTGCACTGAGAACCTAGTGATCGAACACCACTGGTCGCTCAGTTCTAACAGCTCCCTGAGCAGAGAGTTGTAGACTGTCGGTCACAGCTCTCTGCTTCGCTCCCTTCTCAGTCACTGGAACGCTGGGCTGTGGAAGGGGCAGCCGGCTCAGTCTCTCAGTGGCTCGCTGAGAGGCTGAGCTAGTTGTCGGTCCAGGCACCTGGCGGATCCAGACTACATTGTCGGTATGGGGTGGTGACTTCTGTGACATTGGAAGAGAGCGGACTTCAGCCCGCTCTCTGTTGAAAACAGGTCACAGAACTGCAAAACGAATTGCACTCCTGTGACCCACAGAAGTATGGCCAAACAAGCTTTGGCTATACATCTCCTTTACTCCCATATCTCAGAATTCTGATTTTTAAACTCAGAATTTCGACCTCCAAACTCAGAGTTCTGTTAAAAAAAATTTTAGGATGGCCCCAGGGTTCTTTCATACATACATGGTTACCTCTGGTAAAACAGGAAATTTGCATGAGCACACATAAACTGTGGTTTCAAGAACTGTTACTAAATCAACTTCAATTTTGCCTGGACCTGCACTTTCCATTTATTACTGAGTTTTATCATAGGGTTGGTCACCTTTGTGGTAGCAGCTTCACCTCTGAAGTACTCACTGTGTTTGATTGAGGTTTTATTTTTTGCTACCCAGAGATTTAGCCATTTGTTTTTGGTTACCTTATTAATATTAGATTGAAATCAATGTGCTGCAAATGAGATTATCATCAGCAGGTGGTCATCAGCAATGGACTTGTACACCCATTTTAATAATTGCTTCATTATTGTAATTGTATCCCTTGTGTACTAGTAAAAAAAAAATACAATTATATTTTAAGTGCCACTAAACCCTGGTTTAGAAACAAAGGCCCAGATTCACAGAGCAATTACGCCTGTCTAACTGGTGTTAGACAGGAGTAATTTCAAATTTCGCGCGCCGTATCACTAGTTTGAATCCTCAAACCATGATACGGCGGCTTCGGGCTTCGATCCGAGAGGCTTACGTCTTCGTAAGCCTTCGGATCTACGCTGCGATATTTTTGCGGCCGCTGGGAGTAGTTTGCGTCGTTTTCATGCGTCGGGATATGCAAATGAGTTTTTACGGCGATCCACGAAGATACGAGCGGTCTTCGCAATCGCTTTCGTCTATTTTTTTATACGTACTGTTAGACCAGCTTTTTGCTGGTCTAACGGTGCATAGCCCATGTGAAGTATGGCCGTCGTTCCCGCGTCGAATTTAAAAAAAATTTTTTTTTTTTTTTTTTACGTAACTCGTTCGGGAATAGGAATCTCCGTAAACGACGCTACTCAAGAAAAAATGACGTAAAGACGTGATTTCGCGCAATGCACGGCGGGAAATTTGTGAATGGAGCATGCGCAGTTCGATCGCCGCGGGAACGCGCCTATTTTAAATGCTTCACGCCCCCTACTCGCGTAGATGGATTGCGACGGGAGAAATACACTACGCCGCCGTCGTTTACTGGACAAAATCTACCTGGATTCCACGTAGAGCCAGGTAAAAAACGGCGGCGTAGTGTATTTCTGATACTCTACGATAATCTAATTCTATCTGAATCTGGGCCAAAATCTATTCAAGTATGTATCCTTAACTCAGAAAAGTAACAAAAGAGAGCAGCATAGAGGGCTGATAGTGTAGTAAATAGTAAATGAAGTTTAATGTTTAAAATTAGTAAAAATGTTTCACTCACAAAAAGGAGAGCAAAGTCCAGGGTAGTCCAGTATCCCAACAAAAGCTCCCTAACTTTGCCAGGGGAAGAGCCTGCGCTTACAAGACAGCCTCGGGTTGTATTGGTACCGTCAATGCATACTGGTATCTCTTTATTTGCACGATTACTACCGTATTTTTACAGTGTTCAAACAGACATAGTAGGTGAGGTAGAATAAAGACACAAGTCCATCAAGTCCAACCTGTGTGTGTGTGCTTTATTGTCAGTATTACATTGTATATCCCTGTATGTGCACGTGTATCTTACAAGGCATCCGTGTTTACTTCCTGCCCGTATTGGGACAGCGATTTACGAGCGTTTTTACAGTGAAATCCTCAAACTGAAAAGACACTTGACTTTATTACGTTTTCTTGATCTATGTTTACTTCCTGTTGTTTTTCATCTGGAGGAGGGGAATCCACAAAATTTTCTGCAATCTCTTATTTGTCATCTTTTTTTTTTTTTGCTTTTTTTTAATTAACATGTTAAGTAGGATAACGTTTTTGATTTCTTTTATTATTTTGGCGGGAATAGGAATTAAACGCCGCTCTCAAACAACGAATGACGTCACGACGTTTTCGCGCAATGCACGGCGGGAAATGAACAGAGCATGCGATTTGGACGCGCTTAATTTATGCTTACCACTCACGTATTCATTGCGCGGCGGAAAAAAAATACGATCAATGGTACGCGCAAAAAAACTACCTGAATTCGGCGTAAGTCTGGTGGGGAGCGTAGCGTATTTCGATTACGCACGGAAGATTACACATTATTTTCTTAAGGCTTAAGATTTTCAACGCTCTGGTGATTGTAACCCCTTTGGGGGAAAGTGTGCTTCACGTGGTGAAGATTGTGAGTTAGTGTAGGGTGCACACCCTACACCTATATTTTAGATTGACCTCATTGTCGTCATATACTTATTGTGAAGTTGGACACAGATTATAAATAAACATTAGCGCTGTTTTAACCACTTGGTATCCCTGCTATAGTGAAAAGACGACTCTCAATTGCCGGGAGGACGTCTATAGACGTCCTTGGCTCCTCCAGGCACTGGGGGGGCGCATGAGCCGCATCACTGCAGTGCCGATGCTCGTGTCTGGCGGGCGCGATGTCCACCAGGCTACCGCGATTGGCGGTTACACAGATAAGGATGTGGATCTGTGTGTGAAAACACACAGATCCACGTCCTGTCAGGGAGAGGAGACCGATGCTGTGTCCCTTGTACATAGTCAGTCCCCTCCCCCCACAGTTAGAAACACTATGCAGGGCACACATTTAACCCCTTTCTTGCCCCCTAGTGTTAAACCCTTCCCTGCCAGTCACATTTACACAGTAATCAGTGCATATTTATAGCACTGTTTGCTGTATAAATGTGAATGGTCCCAAAAATGTATCAAGTGTCCGATGTGTCCGCCATAATGTCGCAGTCCCAATAAAAATCGCAGATCGCCGCCATTACTAGTAAAAAAAAAAATAATAAAAATGAAATCATTCTGTCCCCTATTTTGTAGGCGCTATAACTTTTGTGCAAACCAGTCGCTTATTGCGATTTTTTTTTTTTTTTCTTTACCAAAAATATGTAGAAGAATACGTATCGGCCTAAACTGAGAAAAAAAAATGTTTTAAAAAAAATTGGATATTTTTTTTTTTTTTTAATTGTCGCACTTTTTTTGTTAAAAATGGGATTTTTTTTTTTTTGAATTGACACTCTTTTTTTGTTAATAGCGAAAAAAAAAAAACAACGCAGAGGTGATCAAATACCACCAAAAGAAAGCTCTATTTGTGAGGAAAAAAGGATGTCAATTTTGTTTGGGAGCCACGTCGCACAACCGCGCAATTGTCAGTTAAAGCGACGCAATGCTGGAAACTGAAATTTCGCCTGGGCAGGAATGGGGTAGATGTGCCCAGTAAGCAAGTGGTTAACATTGGACTGTTACAACAATTGGACTGTTTTTGATGTTATCATATCATTTTGTATTATAAATTTTAAACAGCTGCTGACTTAGACATACCCTGATCTGTTTTAAAGATTAAGGGCCAGATTCACGTACATCGGCGCATTTTTGGACCGGCGTAGTGCAACTCCTTTAAGTTAGACCGGCTTAATTTCGAGGCGCAAGTACCGTATCCTCGTAGTATTTTCGTCCAAATTTGCACCGGTGCAATGTAAATTCCGAGGCGTAAGGTGGTGTAATTCAAAGTGGGAAGGACGTGGGCGTGTTCCATTGAAATGAGCCGTGACCCCATGCAAATGAAGGGCCGGCCAGACTGGGCATGTGCACATAAAGCAGACTATGGTCAGCACCTCTCTGAGCATGCTCAGAACTCGGCACAGCGCAATCAGTTAGATAGGAACTAGGCCAGTCAGACTTAGGGGTCAATTCACAAAGAGAAACGTTATTGGTTTTCTTCAGGTGTTAAATTAGCACTCCTTATTTAACGCTAGCAAACATGGTATTCACGAAAGCTATAATCGTTATTTAACACAGTCGTTATGGTTTTCAACTGACTCTTTATCCAAACGTTATTCTAACTACTCAGACGTTATTAAGATTCGGGAAGTTAAAATAACTCTTAAGATCGTTAAATAATGCTGGAGAGATGCATTCTGGGAGCAGAAGGGGAGGAGAACAGCTGCATGTGGAAAAGAGCAGATGCAGAGAGAGGGAGACACAAGCAATACACATGGAGATTGAGCATGTGATGTGCAAAACTTCTAGTGTGTGCTTTTCTAAAGCAATATGTATTTCCTCATACAGAGAATAAATCATGGGAGATGATAATCGGAATTTAGCTATCACCTGGGTTTCAGAAAAGTCATCCAAAATAGTATGTGAACAGAATACACATTTATAAATCTGAACAACATTCTAACATGTTCTTCTTCGCCTCTGGATAATTTTAAGTTCAAATAGAGCACCATTCTATCTTGCCCAACACTACTAAAAACGTCACTACACTACAAAAATCGCCAAAAGCTTCCTCTAACAACAAAATATCGCTTGGGAAATGTCATAACGCCACCCTGAGGGAGGTGTTAATTTAACGATTGCTTAACGATTGATAACTGTCCAAAAAATCTTTGTGAATTGCACTTCTGTACATATTTAACGATTTGAATCTTTAAAATAACGATTTGAAACTTTAAAATAACAATTTGACTCTTTAATAAGGATCCACACCTTAAAATATCGTTTCTGTGTAGGGAAACGTTATTTGATGATTTTTCAGAGCGTTAAATCGTTTAGTGAATTGAACTAGCTTCAGAAACGTGCAAAATCGTTAAAATAACACTCGCAATCTGAAAATAAAGCTTTGTGAATTGACCCCTTAGTGAGCTATACACAGTGCTTAAATAGACCGAGAGAAATGCCCTTCCATTGCAAAAGTACATCCAATTTTTTTCCCTTCCTACAGCAAGGTGCTTTTGTTCTGTTGTTTGTTAGTGTTTGTTGGTTTGTGACGTGTCTTTGAGATTTTTGGAGAGTGATTTGGAGAGTGTTTTTTGCTGAGTTTTTTTTTTTGCTATGTTTTTTTTTATTTTGCTGTTTTTTTTTTTTTTTTTGCTAGGCATTTTTTTTTTTTGCTGGGCATTTTTTTTTTGTTTGTGAATGATTTTTGAATGTGGGGGTGACATTCCTGCCACCACTCCACATATACGCTGAAAAGAGCCACTGGCAAGGAAATGGAGTGTTGCCAGGACCTTGACCAGTGGCTGCACTGCATGTGAGCGGTGTGTTGGGCTGATGATGTCCTCCTGCAGGGTTGTGGTTAATTCCAGGATGGCATGAGGGGTGAATCTGAAGATGCGATACACCTCAGAATCACTCATGCCAAAGATGTCTATGCGTGTGCGGTATATCCTCTCCCGTGCCCTCCTCCGTGCCCTCCTCCCTTCTGTGCTCATCTAAAGTCTGTAGTATAGCTATGAGCAAGGATGCCCCTGGCATGTTGGCAGGGCCGCCATCAGGAATTATGGGGCCCCTTACACAGCTTCAGGCATGGGCCCCCTGGAGCAGAGAACTGGCGGGGGTGCTGCCGCCTGAAATTGAGAAGGGGGGGCTGCTGCGAATTGAGAAGCGGGAGGGCGCCTTTACAAAAAAAAGAAATAAAGAAAAATAGATGTAAAAAAGAGGGGGTTGCCATCTGGGGCCCTTGGGAACTCCGGACCCCTAAAACAAAAAAAACAAAAAAAAAGTTTTTTGGTTTTTAGGGGGTTCCCATCCGGGCCCCTGGGGACCCCTGGGCCCCTTACAGGTGTAATGCCTGTACCCCCCTGATGGCAGCCCTGCATGTTGGCATATAGATTGTTGTCCTGCAAGTGTGGGTGCTCAGCTCGTCCCTAACGGTGTTGCTTTAGCTGACATGTAGATGGATTGTCTAACTTTAAACCTGCTTTTATATGGTCTAATTTTAGACTTTCCGTGCAGCTGATAAGCACATCGTGTAGACTGCACCGCACAAACTTACTTTTGTGGATCGGCGTATCTCCCTCATCTCCCTCATTTGCATATTTGCATAGGAAATCAATGGTGTGGACGGAATAAATGTGCACCTAGGATGTGCAGGTGTAGGCAAGTTAGGCCGGTCGGGAGTAGTCTATTTTGGTGCGTATCTAGTTATGTGGGTACGGTGCAAAAAATATTCCGGAGCAAATTTAGACTTAGACGGCACATCTCGAGATACTCCGGCGTAAGTGCTTTGTGAATCTGGCCCTAAGTGACCATATTTACCTGCAAAACTATTAAGGTGAACAGTATAGTATCTTTGGCACTGAGTTGTGTACTGTAGGCTGCATTTATACACTCTGGGCCAGATTCACAGAGGGATTACGCCGGCGTTACAGGAGATGCGCGGCGTAAGTCTAAATTTGCGCATGCGTTTCGATGCGCCGCATCCCCAAAACGAGATACGCAAGAAATCAACTTTTTTTTGTCCGGCGTAATTTCGATAGACAGGCGCATCCGTCCGAGCAAAACTGCGCTAGACACACCATTGATTTGCTATTCAAATATGCTAATGAGGGAGTTACGTGGATCCACAAAAGAACGTTGTTGCAGCGCAGGCTACGCGCTGTGCGCAACAGCTGCACGGCCTGTCTAAAATTAGACCATATAAAAGGTGGTATAAAATTAGACAATATGGGCCATATTCAGCAAGACTTGCGCTGGAGTAATTCGATATGCGCCGCGTAACTGTGAATATGCGCCGTTGTATCTATGTGGCCGTACCCACCAAACTAGATGCGACAGAAATCGGGCCATTTCCGATCGGCTTAACTTTCCGACGCCAGAGTCTCGTCAGCGCATAATTTCGCTTGGCGCATCAGTCGCGACTATTGATTTCCCCTGCAAATATGCAAATGAGGGAGATTTCCCGATTCGCGAACGGATTAGCACCATACGCCGGCTACATGCGCCGCGCGTATCTCGTCCATCCGGCGCAAAGTTATTTCTACAAATAGCTGCTTTATCTTTACTCCAGACGGCCACAGGTCAGCAGGAGAGCAGCTACAGCAGCAGCGTTACCGACGAAACTAGCAAGCTGAACAACCACACGTGCAAGGACAACACCTCTGTGTGCCAACATGCCAGGGGCAATCGTGGTCCTAGCACTAGTACTGGGTCCCCCGGAACGAAGGAGGCGGGCACGTGAGAGGATATACCGCACGCGCATGAGCCTCTTTGGCATGGGTGATGAGGAGGTGTATCGCCTCTTCAGATTCAGCCCTGATGCAATACTTGAACTAACCACAACCCTGCAGGGTGACATCACCAGCAAGACACACCCCTCACAAGCAGTGCAGCCACTGGTGAAGGTACTGGCAACACTTCATTTCCTTGCAAGTGGATCATTCCAGCGTACAAGTGGAGTGGTGGCTGGGATGTCAGTCCTCCATGAGCAGATGTGTGCACCAGGTTGTCCCTGCAATCCTCAGACGCATGTCCAACCAGTTCATCAGACCAACCACTGAGGAGCTGCGGCTGAAGGCAATGACAGATTTCTACAGCATTGCCAGATTCCCACGCACTGTGGGGGCCATTGATTGCACACATGTGGCCCTTCAGCCCCCCAGTGCCACAGAGCACATATACCGCAATCGGAAGCATTGGCATTCCATCAACGTACAGGTGATAGCCGATGCCCAACGCCTCATATGGCACGTCCGTGCCAAACACCCCGGGTCCAGCCATGACAGCTTCATATACAATCAGAGCCCCATCCCAGCAGAATTCGAGCAGAACATGTATGGGGACAGCTGGCTGGTTGGTGAGTGACATGGGTGGCAGGCATGACTATCCCTCCCATGATGCACACCTCACAAGTGGCACATGCATGACTAACATCCTCCTGTCTTTTCCCTTCCAGGTGACTCTGCATATGCACTGGGACCCCATCTAATGACTCCTTTCCGGAACCCCCAAACCAGAGGAGAGAGAAGATACAATGAAGCACACATCAAAACCCGTGCAGTGGTGGAGCAAACATTCGGGCTCCTGAAGTCCCGTTTCCGCTGCCTGGATAAGTCCGGGGGGACCCTATTGTATTCCCCTACCTTTGTGTGTCAGATCATCGGTGCATGTTGCATTCTGCACAACTTTGCTATGAGAAAAGGCCTGCAGATTGAAATGCGTGATGACCTGACCCCCGACCCACACAGTCCCCACCTGCCAGAGGAGACCCAGTCTGCTGATGGAAGAGCAGTCAGGAGGGTCCTCGCCGTAGGCATCTTTGGACACTAAACCCAAACATTAATCACACAGACAATGCATGCATGAACACCACTGATGTCCCTAGATCACACACACCACATCCACATCGCATTGGATTAGCCCAAGTCCAGCATGTAGGACTTGGGAGCAGCAACGCCAGCGTCAAGGCCCCAATGATGTCGCTGTCCATTCATACACCTTTCACACGTCATTCATACAGCCGTGGGGTTAACTTCACCACCACGGCCGAGGGTGACACCCCTTACTGGCAGGAGTGCCACCCCCTCACATTCACACACCATTCACACTGTCCCCTGCACTCCTGACCGTGTGCAGTTAAAAATTAAATACATATCTCATAACATGAGAAAAAAAAAAAAAACTCATAACCTGAGTATAAAAAATAAATAAAAATATAAACAAAAACAACAAAAAAAACATCTGGGATGACGGGGGCTCCTCCTTGGGGCCACTTTCGGGCTCCTCAGCTGCCTGGAGGGAGTGGGTGGTGGTGGGGGTGGGGGGGCATCTGGAGGAGGCTGATCCCCGGGTGGGCCACTCCTGGCACCTGTTGGCTGCATGCCCTCCAAGGCCACGGCAATACGGCTGAGATACAGGTTGGTCTGGGCCTGCATCCTCAGCTGGCGGGTGATATGATGCCGCTGGTCACGCTGCCGCTGCCTCCCCTCTTCCCGTATGGCAGCTGTGTTGGCATTGACGGCTGCTGTCAGGTGCCGTACATCAGCCTGCACCTCCCCCAGGCTGGTCACAACGTCCTGCACACCACTGGGCAGCTGTGACATGGAGCCCAGGCTGTCAGCGACCCGGTCCAAGTGGCCAGCAATCTCCCCCATCTGCTGGGTTTGTCTGGCGTAGTCCAACACCACCTGGTCCTCGACCATATCACACATCCCCCTGGTCTTACGGGTCGCCTTCCTGGGCCCAGGAGAAGGTTGTCCCCGTGGGGATGGAGTCGCCCTTGAGGGGCTACCTAGGATGGGGGAGGGGATGACAGAGGGCCCTGCAGAGGAGGAGGACTCCTCCAACAATAACATAAAGTCCTGCTCAGGGACAGGCTCCTCCACAACCACCTCTGCAGAGGTGGTGTGGGCACTCTCCTCATCCACCTCAGTGTCTCCAGCACCCAGGGCCTCGTCATCAGGATCCTGTTGGGGGGTTGGGGTGGACTGGCCGGCAAGAGATGATGGCCCAGCTCCGTCATCTGTGGATGACACAAAGCAGACACATGTTGGTGGTCCCACACACTTGGCACATGTACCCTCCCCCCCCCCCCACATGCAACACACCAAATAGGGGATAAAAAACACTTACCTGTCCTGGAGCCTTCCTCCATGGAGTCATAGCCAGGGACCCCCTCCAACTGCTCCCTGTCCAGGCAGCGGGCGACCACCTCCTCCTCCGTGGTCAGGCTGACCGGACATGGGGGACCACCACCTGTGCCCCTCTCATGCCTCCTGATGGTGGCCACCTTGCCACGGACCTTGCGCCGCAGGTCGTTGATTTTTTTTTTTGTATGTCGCCAGCAGTCCGGGTACCCTAACACATTGACCCTGCCAGCAATGGTCTCCAGGATGCCCTGCTTCCTCTCCCGGATGGTCTTCCTACTTTTTTTCCCGTGGAGGAACTGATTAAAAGTCTCCATAGCCGAGATGATCACAGACACCTCCTGGGAGTTGAAATTGAGGTTCCTCCTCTCTTTGGGGGTAGCGGGAGCAGCCATCACAGTGCAAAAGTATCTTCCCTGGGGTGGGGGGAAACGGAAATACTTTTGCGCCGGAATGGCGTTTCCGCTAGCGCTTTTATACGCGCAACGGAACACATTGCGCTGACGTTTCCCGTGAAGTGGTGCCGACGGAAGTTGTGAGCATGCGCACAAGGGGGCTAGTGGAGCCTCAATCACCGCGCATGCTCCGTGGATGATGCGCTGAACGTAAGCCTCTGCGCTGGGCTCTACCCATCATTTACATATGATCACACCCACTTCAACTTGCGTCGGGTTACGCCAGCGCATTATCGTTACTCTGGCGCAAGTTTACGCGCAACTGCTATGTGAATAACAGTACTTGCGCCGAAAGTGTCAGCGGAGCAACGTAAATGAGAAACGTTACTCCAAAGTAAAGAAGCGCCCATCTACCTGAATCTGGCCCTATGTCTACATGTCAGAGAAAGCAACACTGTTAGTGAGGAGCTGAGCAGTCACACGTGTTGCACACCAATCTGTATGCCAACATGCCAGGGACATCCTTGCTCATAGCTATACTACTGACTTTAGAGGAGCAAAGAAGGAGGAGGGCACGGGAGAGGATATACCGCACCCGCATAGACCTCTTTGGCATGAGTGATTCTGAGGTGTATCGCATCTTCAGATTTACCCCTCATGCCATCCTGGAATTAACCACAACCTTGCAGGAGGACATCACCAGCCCAACACACCGCTCACATGCAGTGCAGCCACTGGTCAAGGTCATGGCAACACACAATCCTCCATGAGCAGATGTGTGCACCAGGTTGTCCCTGCAATCCTCAGATGCATGGCCAACCAAATCATCAAACCAACCACTGAGGACCTGCGGCTGAAGGCAATGACAGATTTCTACAGAATTGCCAGATTCCCACGCACCGTGGGGGCCATTGATTGCACACATGTGGCACTCCAGCCCCCCCATGAGACAGAGCACATATACCGCAATCGGAAGCATTGGCATTCAATCAGCGTACAGGTGATAGTCGATGCCCAAGGCCTCATATGGCACGTCCGTGTCAAACCCCCCCGGATCCAGCCATGACAGCTACATCTACAATCGGAGCCCCATCCGAATGGAATTCGAACAGAACGTGTATGGGGACACCTGGCTGGTTGGTGAGTGACATGGGTGGCAGGCATGACTGTCCCCCCCATGATGCACACATCACATGACTAACATCCTCCTGTCTTTTCCCTTACAGGTGACTCTGCATATGCACTGGGACCTCATCTCATGACTCCTATCCGGAACTCCCAAACCCCAGGAGAGGAAAGATACAATGAAGCCCACGCCCAAACACGTGCAGTGGTGGAGAGCACCTTTGGCCTCCTGAAGTCACGTTTCCGATGCCTGGATAAGTCTGGGGGGACCCTGTTGTATTCCCCAAACTTTGTGTGCCAGATCATCGGTGCATGTTGCCTGCTGCACAACTTCGCAGTAAGAAAGGGCCTGCAGATTAACATACGTGATGACCTGACCCCTGAACCAGACAATCTCCCCCCCTTACCCAGGCTACCCTGTCTTCTGAGGGAAGAGCAGCCAGGAGACAGCTCACATTAGGCATCTTTGCACGTTAAACACACACACTAATCATGGCACAATGAGAATGCATGCATGCACACCACTGTGGTCCCTAGCACAGACACATCACATCCTCATCAAATTGGATTAGCACAAGCCCACCATGCTGGACTTGTGAGCAGCAACGCCATGCCACGGCTCCAATTATGTC
Organism: Rana kukunoris; assembly: GCA_029574335.1. NCBI lineage: Eukaryota > Metazoa > Chordata > Amphibia > Anura > Ranidae > Rana > Rana kukunoris. The sequence goes on along the minus strand of CM056050.1, from coordinate 266,037,073 downwards.
ACTGTACATTCATACACCATTCACACGGACCTGGGGATCACTTCTCCCTGGTCCTGGGGAACCCTACTCCACCAAAACTGAGGGCGACATCCCTTTTCTGGCAGGAATATCACCCCACATTCCAAAAACATTCACAACACGAAAAATAAAATAAAAAATCCAGAAAAAAAATAAAAACTTAAAAAAAAGGGGGAAAACAAATTAATGCTGCTGGCGTGAGCCACGCCTGGGGCGCCCACGGCCACGGCTCCTTAGGGGAGACTCATGGGGAGGTGGGGGGGTGAAATCCGGGGAAGGAGGAGCAGCCCCTGGTCTCTGCCCACCTGGCGGCCTGCCCTCCAAGGCCACTGGAATTCTGTTCAGGCCAGCATCTAGTGTTGCCGTGTTGGCCTGGATAGCCTGGATGAGGGCCCTCACATCCTGCCCAACGTCTGCTGTTGTAGTCTGCAGTACGTTTAGACAGTTTGTAAGAGCCCGGGAGTGGCAAGTCCAGGTCCCCAAGCGTATCCTTTATGGAGGACAGGCTCTCCTCCATCCGCCCCAAAGTCTGGCTGACCTGTCCCAGATGGCGGGTCTGAAGGGCCTGGTCCCTTCTCAGATTGGCGGGCAGAACCTCGGCCCCCCCCCCTGGTCTTCTAGGATGACTTCCTGCCTCCAGCTGAGGCTTGTGGCCGGGGAGAAGGGGAGGCCCTTGGGAGAGGAGCCCTGTTGGGGGAGGAGTGGGAGGGGCTAGCCCTTATGGAGGGCTGGCTGCTGCCAGCCAGAGAGGAAGACTCCTCCAAAAACAGCAATCCACTGGCTGACATGACATCCTCCTCAAACTCCTCCTCCGAGGACTCCGGCATTGTCTGGGGGTCCTCCTCAGGCTGTTGTCCCTGGGATGGTGCGGTCAGCCCAGATGGCCCAGCACCTTCCTGCACATCTGTGGATGACACAAAACATTCACAGGTTGGAGGATCCACACACTTGCCACATATTCCCTTTCACCCCCACATGCTACACACCTGATAGGGCAAAAAAACCTAACCTTACCTAACCTTATGACTGGAGTCATAGCCAGGCAGGCCCTACACCTATTGTCTATGAAAGGTGTGGGCCACCGCACGCTCCTCCGCTGTCAGCCTAACAGGGCATGGTGGGCCCCTTCCTGTGCCCCTGGCATGGGCTGCCATTTTGGCCAGCTTCTTTTGGACCAAACGCCGTAGGTCATTGATTTTCTTTTCAATTCCCGGCCGTGTCCGGGTCAAACCCCCCCCCCCCCCCTGCTGAATTCACCTGGTCAGTAATGTGCTGCAAAATCTCACGCCTCCTGGCCGGGGTGGTGTTGGCACTCTCCGGGCCGTGGAGGAAACGCCCATATTGGGTAATGGCCCGGGCAATTATTTGTTTCTCCCCCAAAGTAAAATTCAACTTCCTCTTCCTTTCAGTCATTCTCATACAAAAACTCTCTCCCAAACAATCAGCAAAAATCACTCACAAAAACAAGCAGGAAAAATCGAGCAACAAAACAAACAAACAAAAATCTATCAACCAAAAAGTCTCACAAGCAGTCACCAAAAAACACTTTCAAATATCTTCTACAAAACACTAGATCAAACAGTCAACAAATATAAGAAAGACAAGTCACAACGCAACAAACAGAACAAAAGCACCTTGCTGTATAGGGAGGGATACAAAGGGATGTACTTTTGCAAAGGAAGTGCGTTTGTGTCTGTCTATTTATGCTGTCTGCGTAGTTCACAAAGTTGCCCGGGTCCACTTCCAATTTCACTGATTGCGCCGTTCCCGAGTTGTGAGCATGCGCACAGAGGTGCTGACCATGGTCTGCTTCATGCGCGCATGCGCGAGCCGGCCGGCCCTTCATTTGCATGGGGTCACGGCTCATTTCAATGTAACACGCCCACGTCTTTCCCAATTTGAATTACTCCGCCTTACGCCTCTGAAATTACGTTGCACAGGCGCTAATTTTTGCGCAAATCAATCGAGAATACGGTGATTGCGCCGCTACATTGCGGCAGTCTAACGTAAAGTAGGTGCGCTACGCCAGTCAAAAAATGCGCCGATGTACGTGAATCTGGCCCCCTGTTTTTAAATTCTTGGATATAGTCCCTTACCATCCCCTCCAATAGTTTTACATACTATCAGTGTAAGACTGACTGGCCTGTAGTTTCCATGTATATGTCTCTGCCCTTTTTTGAATATTGGTACCACGTGGGCTTTTATCCAGCTGGTGCCATTCCTGTCAGTATGCTGTACATAGAGATTAGGAATAATGGTCTGCATATAACCTGAGTTCTTTGAGGCCTCTCAGGTGTAAGCCATCCGGTCCTCTTAATTTATTTGTGTTAAGCTTTTGTAGTCTTTTCTGTTTTTTCGGCTTCTGTTAGCCACAAGAGTACATCATGTGACGTGTTACTAACAATACATAAGAAAAAGAGGGGTTGTTATTCCCCTCTTTTTCTTATGTAAAAACTGAGACAAAGGGCCAGATTCTCAGCGGCGCTACGCCTGCGTAAATGGATTTGCGCGGCGTAATTGTAAATGTGTGCCTGCGTATCGATGCGCGGTAAACACAGAACCACATACGCGAGAAAATATTTTTCGTCTGAGCGGTGAAAATGCTTTAAGCTAGCACGGCGTAGGCGCATAGTTACGCATCGTAAATATTCAGTTCCCATTGAATTAGCATGCAAATATGCAAATGAGGGAGATGCGCGGATTCCCGAAACTACGCGCGTTCGGCGTTGGCTACTCGTGGTGCGCGTAACACAAAAGCCTTGAGTAAACATACCCCTCATAAAAGCACGGGTAACTTTGCTCAAGACCGTGTGCAAGTCAGCTGGAGAGCAACTACAGCAGCACCATAACGGACGAGCTGAGCAATCACACTTACTGGACAACACATTTGTATGCCAACATGCCAGGGGCAGCCATGTTCTTATCACTACTAATGTATGCAGAGGAAGAGGAGCATAGAAGGAGGAGTAGGAGGAGGGGGGCACGTGAGAGGATCTACCGAGCGCGCATGAGCCTCTTTGGCATGGGTGATGAGGAGGTGTATCGCATCTTCAGATTCAGCCCTGCTGCCATCCTGGAACTAACCACAGCCCTGCAGGATGACATCACCAGCCAGACACACCGCTCACATGCACTGCAGCCACTGGTGAAGGTCCTGGCAACACTCCATTTCCTGGCCAGTGGATCATTCCAGCGTACAAGTGGAGTGGTGGCTGGGATGTCACAAACCAGCATAAGCCAATGTCTGCACCAGGTTGTCCCCACAATCCTCAGACGCATGTCCCACCACATCATCAAACCCACCACTGAGCACCTGCGGCAGAAGGCAATGACAGATTTCTACAGAATTGACGGATTCCCACGCACCATCGGGGCCATTGATTGCACACATGTGGCACTCCAGCCCCCCAGTGCCACAGAGCACATTTACCGCAATCGGAAGCACTGGCACTCCATCAACGTACAGGTGATAGCCGATGCCAAATACCTCATATGGCATGTCCGTGCCAAAGACCCTGGATCCAGCCATGACAGCTACATATACCGTCAAAGCAACATCCCAGAAGATTTTGAGCAGGACATGTATGGGGACGGCTGGTTGGTGAGTGACATGGGTGGCAGGCATGACTGCCCCCCCCCCCCATGATGCTGACATCAGAAGGGGCACATGCATGACTAACATCCTCCTGTCTTTTCCCTTACAGGTGACTCTGCATATGTACTGGGACCCCATCTCATGACTCCTTTCCGGAACCCCCAAACCAGAGGAGAGAGAAGATACAATGAAGCACATATCAAAACCCGTGCAGTGGTGGAGCGCACATTTGGCCTCCTGAAGTCCCGTTTCCGATGCCTGGATAAGTCTGGGGGGGCCCTATTGTATTCCCCCAACTTTGTGGGTCAGATCATTGGTGCATGTTGCATTCTGCACAACTTTGCCATGAGAAAGGGCCTGCAGATTGCCCTACGTGATGACCTGACCCCCCAACCACACAGCCCCCTCTTGCCAGAGGAGACCCCGTCAGCTGATGGAAGAGCAGTCAGGAGGGTCCTCGTGTTACGAATCTTTGACCGTTAAACACACACATACAGCATGGCACACAGACAATGCACGCGTGTACACCACTGTGGTCCCTAGCACACACACCCCACATCCACATCACATTGGATTAGCCCAAGTCCAGCATGTAGGACTTGGGAGCAGCAACGCCGCGTCAAGGCCCCAATTATGTTGCTATCCATTCATACAGCCGTGGGGATAACTTCTCCCCAACGGCCGAGGGTGACACCCCTTACTGGCAGGAGTGCCACCCCCTCACATTCACACACCATTCACACTGCACCGTGTGCAGTATCAAAAAAATAAAAAAGCTCTTACCCAGAGCATAATAATAAAAAAATAAAAAAGCTCTTACCCAGAGCATAATAATAAAAAAATAAAAAAGCTCTTACCCAGAGCATAATAATAAAAAAATAAAAAAGCTCTTACCCAGAGCATAATAAGAAATCAAAAAATTAATGGGCCTGGCGGGGGCTCCGCCTGGTGCCACGGCTCCTGCCCCTCACTTGCCTGGGGGCAGCCACAGGTGGGGGGGGGGGTAGCAGGTGGAGGAGGAGCATCCCCACGTCCCTCCCTGGCTGCCTGCATGCCCTCCATGGCAACCGCTATGCGGGTCTGCACAGCAGTCTACTCCTCGACTGCAAGGCGCAGGGCATGAACCTCCCCCACAAGGTCGGAGGTGTTCGCCTGCAGCTCCCCCAGGCTGGTCAGCGTTGCTGCGCTGTTGACAGCAAGATCTTGGATGGCATCTGTAATGTGTCCCGAGGATGCCAGGCTGTCGGCCAGGCGCCTCATCTCCTCCACGACCTCTGACAGGTGCCGATTTTGCTGGTCCTGCTGTCTGGCCAGCTGTTCCGGCAGGACCTTATGAACACCCCTGGTCTTGCACGTTGCCTTCCGGGGAGTGGCAGGGGACCGGGCATAAGGGGAGGATGTTGAGGGGCCGGAGATGAGGGGGGGGAAACAGAGGGACTGGAGAGGTTGGGGGGGGGGACACTGAGGGGTTCGCTAAAGATGGGGGGATAGCCTGGGCTGGTCCGGGCAACCCATCATTCTCCTCCAAAACAACATACAGGTCCTGGTCCTGGACTACGACATCCTCCTCAACCATCTCCTCCGTTAAGGTGTGCCCACTTCCCTCCAAGTCCTGTTCCAGGGGGGCAGCCAGAGGGACTGGATGTTCGGGGGATGGATCCTGACGGGCCCTGGCATCAACAGATGGCCCCGCTCCCTCCTGCACATCTGTGGATGACACAAATGATGCCCATGTTGGTGGACCCACACACTTGGCACATGTTGGCACATGTTCCCTTCCACCCCTATACATGCTACACAACAGATAGAATATAAAACACACTTACCTGTCCTCAGGGCTGGCTTTTGGGACTCATAGCCCCCAATTCCCTCAACCTGCTCCATCTGCAGGCAGCGGGCAACCACCTTCTCCTCCTCAGTCAGGCGGACAGTGCAGGGTGGGCCCCCTCCAGTGCCCCTGGCATGCCGAGCTATGGAAGCCAGCTTGCCCTTCACGAGACGCGCAGGTCATTCATTTTCTTTTGAATGTCCTGCGGTGTCAGGACCTCATGAGAGAGGGCATTGACTTGGCACGCCACCTTCATTAAGATCTGATCCCTCCGGGACTTGCTGGTCCGGGCACTGTCAGCACCATGGAGCCGCGAGTCATATTTCTCCATTGCCCTCACAACAATGGCCCTCTCCTCTGGGGAGAAATTTTTCTTCCTCCTCTTCTTAACAGCAGTTGTCATCTTGTCCTGCACAAAGTTTGGCCGTCACTATCGAGAAAATGGGAGACGTTTGCGCTGCACGGGCGCATGTGTGGGCGCATTATATACCCTGCGCCGGCGAATCGTAGGGAGGCTTTGCGCATGCGCAGAAGGCATCCACGTCACGGCGCGGGTCAACCACGTCACGGCGGGGGTCATCCACGTCACGGCGCATGCTCCGTTCGTCCCGGGCTGCATTTGCATGGGGTCACGCTTCATTACAATGCAACACGCCCACTTCCCTCCTACTTTGGAGTTGCGCCGGATTATGTCGATGATTTTACGCGACGCAGGCGCATCTTGGAGCACATTTACTTAGGGAATACGGTACTTGCCACTCCGCGTTACGTCGGCGTAGTGCATCTGAGATGCGCAACGCCTGCATAATTAGGCGCGCATCTACGAGAATCTGGCCCCCTGAAAGCATTTAGTGCAGCTGCCATTTCCTTGTCATTTGTATACATTTTCCCTTCATCATACTTTTATTTGGCCAAAATGTTCTGACCTCTCTTTTTTACAGTTAGTATATTTAAAACATTTATTTTACTCTCCTCTATGGGCCAGATTCAGGTAGATGGGCGCTTCTTTACTTTGGAGTAACGTTTCTCATTTACGTTACTCCGCCGACACTTTCGGCGCAAGTACTGTTATTCCAGAGTAACGATAATGCGCTGGCGTAACCCGACGCAAGTGGAAGTGGGTGTGATCATATGTAAATGATGGGCGGAGCCCAGTGCAGAGGCTTACGTTCAGCGCATCATCCACGGAGCATGCGCAGTAAGTGAGGATTCACTCGGCCCCCTGTGCGCATGCTCACAACTTCCGTCGGCACCACTTCACGGGAAACGCCAGCACAATGTGTTCAGTTGCGCTTATAAAAGCACCAGCGGAAGCGCCATTCCGGAGCAAAAGTATTTCCGTTTCCCCCCCACCCCAGGGAATTTACTTTTGCTCTGTTATGGCTGCTCCCGCTACCCCCAAAGAGAGGAGGAACCTCAATTTTAATGCCCAGGAGGTCTCTGTGGTCATCTCTGGTATGGAGACTTACAATGATTTCCTGCATGGGAAGAAAAGTAGGAAGACCACCCGGGAGAGGAAGCAGGCCATCCTGGACACCATTGCTGGCAGGGTGAATGTCTTGGGGTACTCCACCCGGACTGCTGGGGATATACAAAAAAAAATCAATGACCTGCGGCGCAAGGTCCGTGGCAAGGTGGCCACCATTCGGAGCCATGAGCGGGGCACAGGTGGTGGACCCCCATGTCCGGTCAGCCTGACCACAGAGGAGGAGGTGGTCGCCCGCTGCCTGGAGAGGGAGCAATTGGAGGGGGTACCAGGCTATGATTCTGTGGAGGAAGGCTCCAGGACAGGTAAGTGTTTTTTTTATCCCCTATTTGGTGTGCTGCATGTGGGGGGGGGGGGGTACATGTGCCAAGTGTGTGGGACCACCAACATGTGTCTGCTTTGTGTCATCCACAGATGACGGAGCTGGGCCATCATCTGTCGGCGGCCAGTCCACCCCATCCCCCCAACGGCACCCAGTGCCTGTGCCCCTGGGTGGTGAAGACACCGAGGTGGAGGAGGAGAGTGCCCACACCTTACCTGCAGAGGTGGTTGTGGAGGAGCCTGTTGGGGCAGAGCAGGACTTTATTTTATTGTTGGAGGAGTCCTCCTCTTCTGCAGGACCCTCTCAGATCCCCTCCCCCATCATAGGAAGCCCCTCAAGGGCGACTCCATCCCCCCGGGGACAAACATCTACTGGCCCCAGGAAGGCCACCCATAAGACCAGGGGGGTGTCTGATCTGGTCCAGGACCAGGTGGCGAGGGATCACGCCAGGCAGACCCAGCAAATGGGGGACATAGTTGGGCACCTGGACAGAGTGGCTGACAGCCTGTGCTCCGTGGCCCAGATTTCTTCAGCAGTGCAGGATGTGAGCTGCAACTGCGCTGCAGTGGTGACCAGTCTGGGGGAGGTGCAGGGTGACATAAGGGACCTCACTGCAGCCGTCCAGGCAAACACTGCTGCCATCCGGGACCAGGGGAGGCTGAGTCGGCGGGCCCAGCATTATCAGGTCACCCGGCAGCTCAGGATGCAGGCCCAGCAGCTCAGGGTGCAGGCCCAGACCAGTGCGTACCTCGGCCGAATTGCCGTGGCCTTGGAGGGCAGGCAGGCCACACCTGCCAGGAGTGGCCCACCCGGGGATCAGCCACCTCCAGATGCCCCCTACCCCCACCCACTCCATCCAGGCAGCTGAGGAGCCAGAGAGGGGCCGCCAGAAAAAGCCCCCGGCATCCCAGATAATTTATTTATTTATTTTTTGATTGATGCTCAGGACATGAGTTTTTTTTTTGTTTTTTTCTGAATGCCCAGGTTATGAGATTTTTATTTTAATCTTAATGCTCAGGTTATGAGTTATTTTATTTGTGATTATGCTCTGGATATGAGATATTTTTTTTGATACTGCACACGTTGCAGTGTGAATGGTGTGTGAATGTGAGGGGGTGGCACTCCTGCCAGTAAGGGGTGTCACCCTCGGCCGTGGTGGTGAAGTTAACCCCACGGCTGTATGAATGACGTGTGAAAGGTGTATGAATGGACAGCGACATCATTGGGGCCTTGACGCGTTGCTGCTCCCAAGTCCTACATGCTGGACTTGGGATAATCCAATGTGATGTGGATGTGGTGTGTGTGATCTAGGGACATCAGTGGTGTGCATGCGTGCATTGTCTGTGTGATCAATGTATTTGTTTATTGTCCAAAGATGCCTACGGCGAGGACCCTCCTGACTGCTCTTCCATCAGCAGACTGGGTCTCCTCTGGCAGGTGGGGACTGTGTGGTTCGGGGGTCAGGTCATCACGCATTTCAATCTGCAGGCCTTTTCTCATAGCAAAGTTTTGCAGAATGCAACATGCACCGATGATCTGACACACAAAGGTAGGGGAATACAATAGGGCCCCCCCAGACTTATCCAGGCAGCGGAAACGGGACTTCAGGAGCCCAAATGTTTGCTCCACCACTGCACGGGTTTTTATGTGTGCTTCATTGTATTTTCTCTCTCCTCTGGTTTGGGGGTTCCGCAAAGGAGTCATGAGATGGGGTCCCAATGCATATGCAGAGTCACCTGGAAGGGAAAAGACAGGAGGATGTTAGTCATGCATGTGCCACTTGTGAGGTGTGCATCATGGGAGGGGATAGTCATGCCTGCCACCCATGTCACTCACCAACCAGCCAGCTGTCCCCATACATGTTCTGCTCTAATTCTGCTGGGATGGGACTCTGACGGTATATGAAGCTGTCATGGCTGGACCCGGGGTGTTTGGCACGGACGTGCCATATGAGGCGTTGGGCATCAGCTATCACCTGTACGTTGATGGAATGCCAATGCTTCCGATTGCGGTATATGTGCTCTGTGGCACTGGGGGGCTGTAGGGCCACATGTATGCAATCAATGGCCCCCACAGTGCGTGGGAATCTGGCAATGCTGTAGAAATCTGTCATTGCCTTCAGCCGCAGCTCCTCAGTGGTTGGTCTGATGAACTGGTTGGACATGCGTCTGAGGATTGCAGGGACAACCTGGTGCACACATCTGCTTATGGTGGACTGTGACATCCCAGCCACCACTCCACTTGTACGCTGGAATGATCCACTTGCAAGGAAATGGAGTGTTGCCAGTACCTTCACCAGTGGCTGCACTGCTTGTGAGCGGTGTGTTGGGCTGGTGATGTCACCCTGCAGGGTTGTGGTTAGTTCAAGTATTGCATCTGGGCTGAATCTGAAGAGGCGATACACCTCCTCATCCCCCATGCCAAAGAGGCTCATGCGCGTGCGGTATATCCTCTCACGTGCCCGCCTCCTCCGTACCGGGGGACCCAGTACTAGTGCTAGGACCGCGACTGCCCCTGGCATGTTGGCACACAGAGGTGTTGTCCTTGCAAGTGTGGTTGTTCAGCTTGCTAGTTTCGTCGGTAACGCTGCTGCTGTAGCTGCTCTCCTGCTGACCTGTGGCTGTCTGGAGTAAAGATAAAGCAGCTATTTGTAGAAATAACTTTGCGCCGGACGGACGAGATACGCGCAGCGCATGTAGCCAGCGTATGGTGCTAATCCGTTCGCGAATCGGGAAATCTCCCTCATTTGCATATTTGCAGGGGAAATCAATAGGCGCGACTGATGCGCCAAGTGAAATTATGCGCTGACGAGACTCTGGAGTCGGAAAGTTAAGCCGATCGGAAATGGCCCGTTTTCTGTCGCATCTAGTTTGGTGGGTACGGCCACATAGAAACGACGGCGCATATTCACAGTTACGCGGCGCATATCGAATTACTCCAGCGCAAGGCTTGCTGAATCTGGCCCTATGTGTCTCTCTGACTCCCTGATTGCATTCTTACACTTCTTATTGCGTTCCTTGTAGTGTTGGAATGCCGACAATGACCCCTCCGCTTTCTTTTTTGTAAAGGCCATTGTTTTCTATTATTACTTTTTAGGTTGTGGTTTAGCCAACCAGGTTTAACCTTCGCTCTTTTATATTTATTGCCCATTGGAATCCACTTGGCAACACCTTTTATTTAAAGCATTCCTATTTTTCCTCGGTGCTCAACGTTTATAGAATTTGGTTCCATTTACTGTCTTGTAGTATTGAACATAGTTTAGAAAAGTTGGCTTGTTTGAAATTTAGTGTTTTTGAACTACCCTCATGCCTCTTTTTGTCCCCCATTGATTTATGCTGAATGTGATCATCCTGTGAACGCTAGATCCCAAGTTGTCCCATATTTCCACATCTGTGATCAGATCTGAGTAGTTTGTAATTAATAGATATAGCAAAGCATTCTTTCTAGTTGGGGAATCCACCAATTAGGACATGAAGTTGTCCTGTAAGACATTTAGGAAATTACAGGCCTTTAATGAGAGCTGTCTTTTCTGCCCAGTCAATATCTGGATAGTTGACATTGCCCTGCCTCACTGCCATTTCTAACTATGATAGGGTGTCTAGCTCCTCTTCCTTCTTCAGGATAGGGGGCCTGAGCACAAATCCTCTTTAAAAAGGCTCATAGATGTATTCAATAGTGCAACCAGAAGAGACATCATACACCAGTCCCAATTTGAAGGCAGAGTCAGGTCACAATGGCTCTTGTGATCACCATGATCATTTTCAGAAACTAAAATTTCTCCCTCGTCTTCCAGGACGGCACTGTGAGAGTAGACTGGCTCACCTGACAGGAAACACAATCAAAAATGAAGTTTAAAAGGCCCCACCCCTCCCGTGTGCCTCAGTTCTGATTGTGTTTCCCTTTCAGCGAAACGTTTGTTTTTTTCTTATGACCTAAAGCCTGGGGCTGGTGGTCCCCCCCCCGGAGCCCGGACCGCAGGTACTGGGTGCCGTTGGGTCCGGTGTAGCTTGCTACCCCCCGGGGGGTTTCCCCTTCATCTTAGTCCAGGGGGGAACAGGAGAAGTCACAGACTCCCCTGGACGCCGGAGCCTCCTAGGAGGGCAGGGCTCTCCAGTGCTCCGAAGAGGCCACATCCTCTCTCCCCCCGCCTGGTTCCTACCTTGGAGGTTGGGCGAAGGCCTCCCCCTTTCCGCTGGCTCCATCCGGGGGTTCGCCGGACCGCATGGCGGGTGGTTAGGCGCCGCTCCGAGCGGCGCCATTAGCATCCGGGCGCCTGTTGATGACGCGCACGGCGCCGTGACGTCATTCCGCTCCCGCGTGGCAAGATGGCGGCCCCCACCGGACAGACGCTGCAGGCGATCGGGGCACACGATAAAGCAGCCAGGGAGATAGAGGGGCCTGGCGGTCTCAGAGCGTATCCATGGAAGACCTCTCCTCGGCACACGCGACTATGGAGGAGGACCGTCGTTTTCCTATGGCTGCAGAGGAAACCACCAAGGGTGAGTCTTTCCTTTTTCATAGGGGGTTTGTGGTTGTTCCCTCCCTCCCCCCCCCCCCTCCCCTAATCCTGAGAGGTGAAGGCTAATGGGCATATGTTTCTCCCTGATATGTTTAGGTGAAGACCCTATTGCCCAGGGGGAGGCCAGCAGAGTGGCTAAGCCTCCTAAACGTATTAGGAGATGTGGCAATTGCAGTGACAAATTACCAGTTGAGCATAACAAGCCATTTTGTTCTAAGTGCATCTGTAAGCTTACAGGGAAGGAAACCTCACAGATCATGAAGCAATTTCTCTCGGTTCAGACCGAAATGCTATCTACCCTAAAGGAATTTCAATCTTCCCTAAGTAGAAAGAACATTGATTCTCCGGTTCCGGGCCCCTCCTCCCAGGAATCCTCTTCAACCTCTCGTCCGTTTGTACCACTACAGGCTCGTAGAATATACCCCTCGGATTCTGAGGAGTCCGAGTTAGCCTTACGTAGTGAATCCCTGGTTGATAGCCAGGCAGAGGAGGAGGAAGAGGAGGAGGAGGATACCAGGACAGGAAAATATATGTTTCCTACTGATGATATGGAGGGTCTTTTAGCGGCTGTCTATGCTACAGAGCACATTCAAGAACCAGCAGAGCAGGTCTCAGCCCAGGACAGGATGTACAGGGGTTTAATAAAACCTCAAACCATGACCATCCCGGTCCATCAGTCACTAAAGGACATTATCCTCAGGGAGTGGGCAGAACCTGAAAAGAGCTTACCTAGTTTCAAAACTTGGAAACGCCGCTGTCCCTTTAAAACGGAGATAGTAGACACCTTTTTTAAGGTCCCTAAGCTTGATGCCTCCTTGGCACAGGTCTCAAAACAGTCAGACCTTTCCTTTGAGGACTCAGGCAGTTTAAAGGATGCCATGGATAGGTGTACCGACACTTCTCTCCGTAGAGCTTGGGAAGCCAATGCAGCCTCCCTTGGTCCTGCATTGGCCTCAGCCTGCGTGGCAAGAAATGCCGACGCCTGGACTTCAAAGCTTCTAGACCATATCCCCAATTCTTCCAAGACTAAGGAGATACGAGATTCCCTCCAACTTATTAGCGGGGCAGTGGCCTACCTGGCAGACGCAGCGGTAGAAACCATTCGCGCCTCAGCCAAGACTGGGGCACTTATTAATGCCTCTAGGAGGGCCGTCTGGCTAAAGACTTGGAGGGGTGATCTTGCTTCAAAACGCCGCCTATGTGCTCTCCCCTTCAAGGGTTCCCTCTTGTTTGGGGAAGCCTTAGATCAGGCTTTGTCCAGGTCTTCTGAGAAGGGGAATAAGTTCCCTTCAAAACCTAGGCAGAGTAGGAAGCGGTCCTTTCGTCCCAGCCAGAGAAAGATTCCGGCCCCGGACAAAGGACAATCCACCAGTCGTCGTTGGCCCTTTGGTAAAGATAGACCAAAGGGGGGGATCCTTTTTGCCAATCCCAAACCATCCGGAAAGGACACCAAGTGACGGGAAGGTGGGGGGCAGGCTCGCCAGGTTTCTTCCAGCCTGGGAGAACATAACCCAGAGTCCCCATGTCCTGCAGATAATCAGGGAGGGTTACCACTTAGAGTTCAGAGAGCTCCCCCCCCCGGCCTTTCTCCTCACCCACCTCCCAAGGGACTCCAGCAAAGCTGTAGGCCTCTCCCAGAATATTACAAGTCTGGCGGAACAGGGGGTCATAATCCCAGTCCCACCAGACCAACAAGGTCAGGGAGTATACTCCCACATTTTTGTGGTTCCCAAACCGGACGGCAAGTTCAGACTGATAATCAATCTGAGACCTCTGAACTCCCATCTCCTCTACAAAAGATTCCGGATGGAAAGCGTTCACAGCCTCAGGAGTCTTTTGTTAGAGGGCGTCTTTATGGCAACCATAGATTTGAGGGACGCCTACCTGCATGTCCCGATTTTTTCGGGACACCAGAGGTTTCTGAGATTTGCCCTCGCCTCCGCACAGGGAATTCAGCACTGGCAGTTTGCTGCCCTCCCTTTTGGTCTGGCCTCCAGCCCAAGGGTTTTTACGAAGATCCTGGCGGAGGTAATGGCTCATCTACATCTGAAGGGGATCTCCCTCGTCCCCTATTTAGACGATCTCCTGCTTTTCAGCCCAAGTCAGGATCAGCTCCTTTCGGACCTGACCGTCGTCATGACCACTCTGGAGACGCTTGGTTGGATAATCAACAAGCAAAAGTCCTCCCTTCTACCGGAACAGCGGAAGGTATACCTGGGGGTTATCATAGATTCCCGAGAGAAGAAACTTTTTCTTCCCCAAGAGAAGTTCCAGAGACTTGTGACGACGATCGGGTCTTTAGTGGCTGCAGAAAATCCCTCCCTCAGAGAGATCATGAAGCTGTTGGGTCAGATGACCGCTTGCATTCCAGCGGTCCCCTGGGCCCAACTACACACAAGACCACTTCAGAGGTTCCTCCTCTCCGCCTGGAACGGAAAGGAGGACACTCTCGATTCCCGGGTCAGGGTTCCGATCCTAGTCAAGGACTCCCTAGAGTGGTGGCTCCACCACCAAAACCTCTTGAAGGGCCGTCCGTGGAGTCAGACCGATCCACTGAAGGTCACTACGGACGCCAGTGCTTGGGGTTGGGGAGCCCATGTACAAGAACTACGGGCTCAGGGATCCTGGGATCATCATCAAAGGCGGACCTCCTCCAACTATCGAGAATTACTGGCAGTGGGAGAAGCTCTGAGGGCGTTCGAGGGAAGAATTCAGGACAAGGATGTCCTGGTCCTTTCCGACAATGCTACAACAGTCGCCTTTCTCAACAGACAGGGGGGCACCAGGTCCCAGTCCCTCCTGACACTCTCCCTGGAGATCCTGGGTTGGGCGGAACAGAGAGTACCCTCTATTCAGGCAATCCACATAAGAGGAGCCACCAATTTGGAGGCCGACTTTCTGAGTCGTCAACCCGTTTGTCAGGGAGAGTGGGAATTATGCCAAAAAACCTTCGACTGGATCTGTCGGCGGTTCGGGGTCCCGGACATAGATCTTTTTTCCTGCAGGAAAAACAGAAAGGTGAACAAATTCTTTTCCCTGGTACAGGGACCGGGTTCCCAGGGGGTGGATGCGCTGGCCCAGATCTGGGATTTCCGTCTGGCTTACGCTTTTCCCCCGCTGAATCTGATCCCCAGGATCTTACAAAAGCTGGCCTCCGCGGAGACAAAATTAATCTTAATCGCTCCTTGGTGGCCCCGGAGATCCTGGTTTCCCATTCTGAAGCTCTGGTCTCTAGCCCCCCCGCTTCCCCTGCCTCTCCGGGCGGATCTCCTGCGGCAAGGGCCGATCTTTCATGCGAACCCAGGTTTCTTCAGCCTGACGGCATGGCTATTGAAAGGCGGAACTTGCAACAGAAGGGCTGCTCGGATAGAGTCATAGAGACCCTACTATCCAGCCACAAGAAAGTCACCAGACACATCTACACAAAGGTCTGGACAGTCTTTTGGCGTTGGTGCACCGCTAAGCGGATCTCTTCTCCCAAGACTCCCGACATCCTGGAGTTTCTTCAGGATGGCGTGGAATTAGGCTTAGCTACTAGAACTCTAAGAGTCCAGGTGGCAGCTTTATCATATTTTTTGGAGAAGAGCCTCTCAGCGGAACCCCTCATCAAGAGGTTCCTGACAGCCAGGGACAGACTTTCTCCTATGCAGGTTTCCAGGGTTCCCTCATGGGACCTCCCCCTGGTCCTGGAACAGCTGACTAAGGCACCATTTGAGCCTATAGACAGCATTTCTATAAAATTTCTTACGATTAAATTTACTTTTTTGCTAGCCATCACGTCTGCCAAGAGAGTTGGAGACTTGCATGCTTTTTCTATCAAAGAACCCTTTCTGCGGGTTTTTGAAGATAGGGTTATTTTGACTCAGGATCCTCTGTACCTTCCCAAGGTGGCAACCAGGTTCCATAGGTCTCAGGAGGTTATACTTCCTTCTTTTTGCGCAAATCCCAGCAATGAAAAGGAAACCACTTTCCATTGTCTGGACGTAAGACGCTGCCTTTTAGTTTACCTAGAGAGGGTTAGAGAGTTCAGATCTTCCCCTCACCTTTTAGTTAATTTTTCAGGCCAGAAAAAGGGCCAACAGGCAACTAAGGCTTCCATCTCCAGATGGATTAGGCAGGCTATCTCTTTGTCATACACACAGGCAGGTAAACCACTTCCTGTTATTAAGGCTCATTCCACGCGTTCTCTGGCAACCTCCTGGGCAGAAAGGGCAGGAGCTTCCATAGAACAGATCTGTAGAGCGGCAACCTGGTCCAGCCGGAATACGTTCATCAGACATTATAGAGTCGAACTACTGTCTCCTCAAGACCTGAGTTTTGGAAGGAAGGTCTTACAGACGGTGGTCCCACCCTAAGGTAGGCCTGAAGATTACTTGCTTCTCTCTCACAGTGCCGTCCTGGAAGACGAGGGAGAAAGTACCAGTTACTTACCGGTAGCTGGATTTCTACGATGTCTTACAGGACGGCAGGCCTACTTCCCTCCCCTTTTACTTCTATCTATATTCCTCCTTTTTTTCTTAGTCTCTGTTTATACCGTGTTCTAAAGAGCGGTTACTTATCTTAAACTGAGGCACACGGGAGGGGTGGGGCCTTTTAAACTTCATTTTTGATTGTGTTTCCTGTCAGGTGAGCCAGTCTACTCTCACAGTGCCGTCCTGTAAGACATCGTAGAAATCCAGCTACCGGTAAGTAACTGGTACTTTTCATCACATTGTAACTTGAAGCTGTTATAGAAAAAAGGCAGACAAATTGAGGCTAAAGAAATTTAGTAAGCTATTGTGCTGATTAGAACCCAACTGTCATTTAAAAGGGCCAGGAGAATGATAGGGAACACAAGGTGAAGTGGATATGCAGCTCCTCTCAGATTAGGTTGAGATCCTAATGCACATATAAAAAACAAACACAAGAGGGCTCCTCCATCTAGGTGTAGCTATTTATTAAAAAAAAAAAGTATAAAGGACAATAAAAATGCACTCACTAGTTCAAAGTGGATCAAGGCTTGTCATGAACCCATATAGACCTCCATCAGATCACCGTGAGGCTGCAGAGCTCTGTGGCTAGTTGAAGCAGAGTTCTTGATGGAAGTAAAGCTTTCAGGCTTCAGGCTGGAACTTGCACTATATTGACAAAAGTATTGGGACGCCTGCCTTTACACCACCATGAACTTTAATGGCACCCCAGTCCTAGTTCATAGGGTTCAATATTGAGTTGGCCCACCCTTTGCAGCTATAACAGCTTCATCTCTTCTGGGATGGCTGTCCACAAGGTTTAGGAGTGTCTATGTGAATGTTTGACCATTCCCTCAGAAGTGCATTTGTAAGCACAGGCACTGATGTTGGACGAGAAGGCCTGGCTCCACTCTAATTCATCCCAATGGTGTGCTATCGGGTTGAGGTCAGGCTTGGTGCAGGCCTGTCAATTTCCTCCACCCCAAACTCACGCATCCATGTCTTTTATGGACCTTGCTTTGTGCACTGGTGTGCAGTCATGTTGGAACAGGAAGGGGCCATCCCCAAACTGATCCCACAAAGTTGAGAGCTTGAAATTGTCCAAAATGTCTTGGTATGTTAAGAGTTACCTTCACTGGAACTAAGGTGCCATACCCAATCCTTGAAAAACAACCCCACACCATAATCCTTTACCAAGTAATTTGGAGGAACTTGAATTGATTTTTCTTTTGGTATTTTATTTAAGATTTTTTTTTACCATTCATACCTAAACATTTTAATTATTTTATTTGTTTCACTTTTCCATTTCTATTGTTTTTTTAAATCAGAAAAAAAGTTTATTAGCTTTCACAGTACATAGTGTATGGCATTCCGATTAGTTTACAGTGACAAGGAAAACAATCAAAAAAGAGGTAAAACGTTTGGCATTCCATAATTTGCTGTCAGGTATTAGTGTCTTACAGAACCTTGTAAATACTGTGTAGTATAATAGAATATATAATAACAAAATAAATAAATAAGGAAAGGAAACGGCCAGTAAAGCTTTTTTTTGTTATATTAATCAAAGACCCTCAGAGCCCTGAGGGTGTGATGCACTTGCTCAAATAGGCGTTCCAGACCCACCGGAGTTCTCCATACCTCCAGGAATTGTATACGTTACACAGCACCTGCAATCACTAATTCGGATTGTATGTGTCCTCTACCCTTGTAGAAGCCTGTTTTTAATCAGCTGGTGTGGTGCCAATCCTGGGACATCCATCCAGGCCTGCCATAATGAGTAAAATTTACGTGGGACATTTCTGTGTTGATATGTTTCTCTCTTATTAGTAGCTTGTTAACTTGTTTCACCCATTGCCTTATAGTGGGCACCCTGGGTGAGATCCAGAGTTGTGTGATAAGCTTGCGCACAACATACAGCAATCGTAAGACCATGCGCCAAGGGAGTTAAAGCCTCCTCATCCAATGCACCCAGCAGACAAACAACTGGCTCTTGTGGAATACCATAGTTATCATATACACCTGGGATATCACGTCTAAAACTTCCTTCAAATAATGGAAACGTTTGGGGCACTTCCACAACATGTGGATTAGATCACCATAATCGCCTTCACATTTTGTATAGAGTGGGGTATCCCTAAAACCCTATTTGTGCAATTGTACGGGGGTCATGTATGCTCTGTGTAATAGGTAGAGATGCAACAGTTTTTTAAAAGTGGAAACTGACACCAAGGGCACAGAGGAGAGACAGAGATCACATGTTATGCCATCTATGGTCCCAATGTCCCCCTCCAAACCCTGCCTACAGGGCAACCTGGAGGGGTCCTGCAGGGCGTTAAGAATATTATAGCCTCTGGGGATCATTCCCTTTTTATCCTCGTCCATGAAAATCCCCTGTATTGGCATATGATCAGTCAGCAGGAGGGTGAGGGTTGATTGCATGGAATAACTGCAAATATTTTAAAAAGTTGGTGCGTGGCACCCCAAATTCTGCTTGGACTTCTTACAAAGGATTTAAGATTTGGCCCATTGTACAATTGTGACAGATACCTATTTCCCAATTCCTGAACCCCTTTAGTTTCAGTAGTTCTTTGCAATGTGCATTGCTCCATATTGGTGTGTGGCTTAAAAATCCTTGTATTCCTAAAAAAAAATTGGGTATATGCCCATAGAGATTTTAACATCCTCGCCATGGGGGCCTCATGGTCCAAGTGCAGAAATCCTGCTTCCAGGCATGCCAGAGCTGTCATGTTCTCTTCCAGTGTGGCTAGAAGTCTACAGATGGGATCCGCTAGGTCTATCACTACCCAGCCTCCCAACTGCTGTAGCTGGGACGCCAGGTTGTATGCTCTGGAGTGAGGCACCGCCAGGCCTCCCTCGTCTTTCCTATACTGCAGTGTCAAACGAATCCCCGCTATTTTCTTGCATCAAATCAATTCCCTAAATTGGGAGTCTATTCTATCAAGCTATTGTCTAGGAATCCATACGGGAGAATTGTTGAACACATATAATAATTGTGGTGCCCATACCATTTTAATAAGATTAATTTTTCCTATTACTGACATTGGTAGTTTGCACCAGGAAGTACATTTTTCACGGAGTTTGCTGAGTAGAGGAGTTAAGTTAAGAGCAATATATTGGGATGGGTCCGGGGATACCTGTACACCTATGCTATGCTATGCTATACTATACTATACTATACTGATAGTATTTGCACCATCTCCATACCTGGAGGCAGTGGGTGTTTAATGGGATCTAATGGCAGTAGCACCAATTTATTCCAATTATTGGAAAAGCCAGAGAGAAGTCTTTAATAAGGGTCATAACATTTTTTCAGGGTACCCTGTGTGTCCCCTAAATACAGTAGGGTATCATCTGCAAAATAGTGGGAAAGGCTCCGACGGTTCCCTGTTAATTCTAATCCTAGCTGCCGATGGAGCGGAATACAGTAATTAGACCCACCTGATAGAGTTAGCCCCCAATCCCATACGTTCTAGCACCTTCCACAGATAAGGCCACTAGACACTGTCGAAGGCCTTAGCTGTGTCCAGTGAAAATATAGCTCTATTGCCCAGATTGTTAACAGGGAGCTGTAAGTTCAGGAAAAGTCTCCTAATATTTTGGGTCGTAGACCTAGTGGGGATGAACCCTGATTGGTCCCTGTGCAATCGTTTTTGAATTACCTTTTCCAATCTAGTTGCCAGCATCCTAGCCAGAAGCTTTACATCCGCTGTGAGCAGGAAGATGGGCCTGTATGAGTCAAGCAAGGCAACATCCTTACCTGGCTTCTGTAGGACAATGATTGCCTCATTCATAGATTTGGGGAGCACACCCTCCTCAAGTGCCTCATTGTCGACTTTTAATAACTCAGGTAATAATGTATTTGCATAGCGCGTGTAAACTTCAGACGGAAGGCCATCCGCTCCAGGCGATTTATTATGTGATTGCGCTAGTGCGGCGGATAATTCTTCCTCAGACAATTGAGCAGGGCAGTGTCCGAGGCCGACAAGCGAGGCAACTCGCACTTCTCTAAGAAGTCCTCTATCTGCGTTCCTGTGGGCTGCACCTTAGAGGTGTACAATGAAGCATAGAATGAACTAAAGACTTGCAATATGTTCGTAGTCTGAGAGTGGGAGTTTCCCTGATCGTCACAGATGGCCGAGATAAGAGAGGAGGGCCTCTGTGCATGCGCCATCATTGCCAGCATATGCCCATTCACCTCACCCTCTTCAAAATGATTCCGTAGAAATGTTCTTATTCTCAGCCAGCTGTAACGCCAGTTGTCTAAACATGGATTGAGCCCTCCAACCACGCTCTCCTCGTATCCTCAGTAGGGTTGGCAATAAATCTATTCTCCGTTGCCGTAACCTGCCCTCTCACCAGTGTTTCCCATTGCTTTCTCGGTTTTGATACGGGTTATTGGCTTAATAAATTGTCCTCTCATCAACGCCTTAGCCGCATCCCACACAACACTGAGTTTGGCGCTTGCTGTGTTATCTTGCTTGAAAGACTTCAGCAAGTTACGCATGGTATCCGGCTATGGGAACAGAGATAGCCAGAAAGGGTTCAGTTTCCACCCTACACTTTTGACCGTGCCTGGGAGTGAGATAACTACCCATAGTGAAGAGTGATCGGAGATATGCCTGTCACTATAATCAGATGCTGTTACTAATGGCAGCAGTGCCTCATTATCTAGTCCCATATCAATCCTGGACAGCCCCCAATGTGATGCCGAGTAACAGGAATTTTTTCCATATGTCCGTCAAGCAGAGTTCCCCCAGAAGTCTGGCAAAGGGCATATTTCCCTCCTCTATAGACGGGGCATGGGTGAACCTGGTAGTTTGTCCCATTGATGATTTAGGTCAGGGATCTTCAAACTTCGGCCCTCCAGCTGTTGCGGAACTACAAGTCCCATGAGGCATTGTAAAAATCTGACGTTCACAGACATGACTAGGTATGATGGCAATTGTAGTTCCCGAACAACTGGTGGGCCATAGTTTGAGGACCCCTGATTTAGGTAATTGTTGAGCACTGCCAGAGCCCTACAAAATGACCTCCAGCAGGCCACTGGTGTGAATGTCTCTGACCAAACAATCAGAAACAGACTTCATGGGGGGTGGCCTGAGTGCCTGACATCCTCTAGTGTGCTCTGTGCTCACTGCCGGACACTGTGGAGCTCGATTGGCATTTTCCATTGAACACCAGAATTGGCAGATCCGCCACTGGTGCCCCGTGCTTTTCACAGATGAGAGCAGGCACACCCTGAGCATAAGTGACAGACGCAAAAGGGTCTGGAGACGCCGCAGAGAACTTTATGCTGCCTGTAACATCGTTTAGCATGGCCAGTTTGGTGGTGGGTCAGTGATGGTCTGGGGAGGCATATCCATGGAGTGACACACAGACCTCTACAGGCTACACAATGGCATGCCATAAGGCATCGGGATACAATCCTTGGACCCATTGTCAGACCCTACACTGGTGTAGTGGGTCCTGGCTTCCTGCTGGTGCACGAACATGCCCAGCCTCATGTGGCGAGAGCATGCAGCCAGTTTCTGGAGGATAAAGAAATTGATACCATTGAATGGCCCGCATGCTCACCTGACCTAAATCCAAAAGAACACCTCTGGGACATTTTTTTGGTCCATCCGGTGCCGCCAGGTTGCACATCTGTCTGTTCAGGAGCTCAGTGATGCTCTGGTCCAGATCTGGGAGGAAATACCCAGGACACCATCAGTCGTCTCATTAGGAGCATGCCCTGATGTTGTCAGGCATGCATACAAGCACTTGGGGGCTTTACAAACTACTGAGGACTATTTTGAGTTGTTGCAATGAAATTTCAGCAAAATGGGCTAGCTTGCTGCATATTTTTTTCACTTTGATTTTCGGGGTGTCTTTGAATTCAGCCCTCTGTAGGTTTAATTTCCATCAAATGATGTGCCATCCTTTCATTCCTAACACATTACCCAGTCCATATCAGTATAGATATCCAGCATGAGATTTTTGCCCATTGAGATCTGATATGTTTTCAAAGTGTTCTTTTAATTTTTTTTAGCAGTGTAATTACTCTGCGTGACATCATCTTTTATATTTTACAAAAAAATGGGTTGTGTTGTGTTTTTTTTGTATTAAAAAAAAATATATGTATATATAAAAAGATGTTCACATGGAAACGCGCCAAAAAATACCTTGGAGTATCTTATTTCCAAAGTGTGGTCAGTTTGTGGGTGTTTCTACAATCCCTGCAGGGACTCTAATCATATGACAGGTAGTCAGGAAATTAATTAGCTGTCCCTTGAAAACCTTGAAATTGGTCTTTGGATTTTGGGCACTTCTTTTTCAAGTTTTTTCTTTTTCTTTACATAGTAAAAAGTTAAAAACCTAGATGTAATTAAAGTGTCATTAAACCCACATCATTAAAAACTATCAGTAAATGCTGTTCATACTTACTAGTTACTATGAGATTTGTTTTCTGTATTCTGAAAAAAACCTAGTTGATTCTGCTATTCTCTATCTACCACTCCCCCATGTAAGCTAAGGATTTTGCAGAGGAATATTGTCAGCTAGTGCTCATGCTCAGTTTTCAGTGTATTTCTACCCTAAACATTTCCTCAGTTATTAATGGCAGCCCACTCTGTCCCTCCTCCTCCTCAATGCCCACTAACCAGCTAAACACAATAGGGGCAGGATATTACATCTTGATTGATTGGAGGCTTCACCTCCCTGTTATTCTAAGACACAGGCTGGAGGGGTGTGCCACAGCCTGTAACTGGCAGAAATCCACTCACACCATGTTATTGCCTATAAATAATAAACTATGGCCCGGATTCACATACATCGGCGCATCTTTATGCCACCGTAGCGTATCTTTACGCTACGCCGGCGCAACGCAGAGGGGGAAGCTTGGAATTCACAAAGCAAATGCTCCCAACGTTGCGCCGGCGTAGCGTATAGTCGTAGGCGTAAGGTAGCGTAAGTGAAAGTGGGCATTATACATTTTAATGAAGTGTGACCCCATGCAGACAAGTACTTAAAATGAACTGCACATGTGTCGTACCTTGGACGTATCCCAGTGCGCATGCTCAGAATCACGTCGAAACAATTGGCTAAGATACGTCGAATCACCGCCTACGACGTGAACGTAACCTTCGCCCAGCCCTATTTGCATACTACGTAAACGACGTAAAATTTGACGGCGTTCGTTCCCTGGTCCATACCTTTGCATGAGTTGCGTCTCCAATATGGGGAATAACTTTATGCTGGACATAAACCTTATGCAAAACGCTTAAAACATGTGCCGGGCGCAAGTACGTTCGTGAATCGGCGTATCTCCCTCATTTGCATCGAAAATCAATGGGAGTGCCAAATGGGTCCAGCATAACTATGCGCCCACTATACGCCGGCGTAGGCAAGTTACGTCGGTCGGATGAAGCCTGTTTTTAGGCGTATTAGTTCTGTGGGCACGGCGCACAGATACAACGGCGCATATTTACACTTGCGCGGCATATCTCGAGATACGTCGGCATAAGTGCTTTGTGAATCTGGGCCATTGTGTTTCAAATATATAATTGTATGACAATTTAAAGCAGTTTATTGATATTAAATATTTTAACCCTGTATCCCAAAGGCTGTTTTTTTTTTTATTTATTTTTTACTTTGAACATATTACAAGCAGTATAGCAGGGGTCTCAAACTGACGGCCCTCCAGCTGTTGCGAAACTACAAGTCCCATGAGGCATTGCAGGGCTGATAGTAAACAAGCATGACTCCCACAGGCAGAGGTATGATGGGGCTTGTAGTTTAGAAACAGCTGGAGGGCGTCCAGTTTGAGACCCCTGCAGTATAGGAATACAATAATATAGGAATAGAAGCTCCTCCTGTTTATGCTTTCCTACAGACAGACTGAGAAACAGCTGGATCATGTGACAGCTGTATATCGATCAGGAAAAGGATGTTTTTTTTTATTATAGTAATTGCCAGTGCCATCATCCACATACAGAAAGAAAAGGGATAATGTAAATTAAACAGTGTGTATCCATTTCAGCACCATCAAAAGAAAGCCATTATCTGTCTGAAAAAAATATATAAAAGTTAATTTGGGTACAGTAGTATGGTAGTAGTTGTAAAAAAAAATGGCCTTGCCTAAACAGGAAAGGGGTTTAACAGGCTGGTCCTTCAAGTGGGTAAAGAACTTCAGTATAATAGTCAGGGACTGCTTAGCAACCAGTAACTGTTGAAACAATGAACACTATTGATAATGTACAACAAATCCCCCTCTTCCCCCAATTCTCCCTCCCAGAGCAAATCCTCTTCTACTCCCATCCTGTCACAAATCCTTTCCCCTTTCTATCACAAATTTTCCTTCCAGAATAAATAAGTACTCCTCACCCCTAGTATCAAACCTCTCTCCTTCAGCACATATCCCCCCTCTCTTAGCACAAATCCTTTCTTCCCCCCCAAACTCTCCATCTAGCACAAGTCCTCTTCTCCCCCCCAACTTCCTCTTCAGCCCAAGTCCTCTCCCATTCGAATATCTCCTTCTAGCACAAATCCTATTTCCCCCGCCCAGCACCCTAAATCCTTTCAGTGCAAATCCTTATATTGCCCCATCCCAAGATGATTTGGGGATTTTAGGGAAAATACACAAATATTCCTTGCTTAAAAGTTAATCCCAGCTGAGGTATAGCTCAGATTTTTAGATACATTACATGATACTATCTGCACAATAACTTCCTTAATTCCCATCGTTTTCTGCCTTAATATAAAAATCCCCCGCATTACATAGTGGTTTCATCATTGTTCTATAGACATGAAATATCAAAAGTATTTTATACGCAAAAAGAAAATACATTGGCTATTAGCAGATCAGCATATATCGATGTTTCCCAAGCTTTGGTCAGTTAGGTACTACAAAAACGTTTGCAGGGAGTTCTTCTAATGTTATGCAAGCCTTACACATAATCATGAATTTGTTGTAATGCAATAACATATCTTTCTTTTCTTCTTGAGTAAAAGGAATAATTGTTAATCACACTGTTTATGGAAAGTATAAGGTTCTACTACAAATCAGCCCTCTAAAAGTGTCACAATGTAGTTGTCAGTATGTTTTCTTAAAGGTTAAAGCCCATCATCTCCAGGCAAAAACTAGTTACAGGGACACTGGATTTTGGAGAGATAAACAGGAATTGTATGTACTTGCAGAAAAGCCACCGCATCTAAGGTCTGGTAAGCTTAAGTATGTAACATTTTTGGCTTTATCTCCTTCTTAACCCTTTTGCAGCACCGGCATTTAAACAAACATATAAACACAAACGTGTACAAAAACGACAATTGCGACACACGTTATGTTTCACCATGCACACTGGAGAGAGAATAATAAACATGCTGGAGTGAGAGCGAGGACCAAGCAAAGCCTTTTGGACAATTTGAGGTACCATAGTTTTTTGCATTTTCATCTTTTGTATTTTACAAACAAAATGGGTATTTATTATAATATTGGGTGTTGTGAGCTCTAAAATTAAAAATATAGTAAACAGTGTGTATATTATAAACAAAATTCAAAATTATTCAGCCCCTTTACTTTCAGTGCAGCAAACTCTCTCCAGAAGTTCAGTGAGGATCTCTGAATGATCCAATGTTGACCTAAATGACTAATGATGATAAGTAGAATCCACCTGTGTGTAATCAAGTCTCCGTATAAATGCACCTGCACTGTGATAGTCTCAGAGGTCCGTTTAAAGCGCAGAGAACATCATGAAGAACAAGGAACACACCAGGCAGGTCCGAGATACTGTTGTGGAGAAGTTTAAAGCCGGATTTGGATACAAAAAGATTTCCCAAGCTTTAAACATCCCAAGGAGCACTGTGCAAGCGATAATATTGAAATGGAAGGAGTATCAGACCACTGCAAATCTACGAAGTCCTGGCCGTCCCTCTAAACTTTCAGCTCATACAAGGAGAAGACTGATCAGAGATGCAGCCAAGAGGCCCATGATCACTCTGGATGAACTGCAGAGATCTACAGCTGAGGTGGGAGACTCTGTCCATAGGACAACAATCAGTCGTATACTGTACAAATCTGGCCTTTATGGAAGAGTGGCAAGAAGAAAGGCATTTCTCAAAGATATCCATAAAAAGTGTTGTTTAAAGTTTGCCACAAGCCACCTGGGAGACACACCAAACATGTGGAAGAAGGTGCTCTGGTCAGATGAAACCAGAATCAAACTTTTTGGCAACAATGCAAAACGTTATGTTTGGCGTAAAAGCAACACAGCTCATCACCCTGAACACACCATCCCCACTGTGAAACATGGTGGTGGCAGCATCATGGTTTGTGCCTGCTTTTCTTCAGCAGGGACAGGGAAGATGGTTAAAATTAATGGGAAGATGGATGGAGCCAAATACAGGACCATTCTGGAAGAAAACCTGCAAAAGACCTGAGACTGGGCCGGAGATTTGTCTTCAAACAAGACAATGATCCAAAACATAAAGCAAAATCTACAATGGAATGGTTCACAAATAAACCTATCCAGGTGTTAGAATGGCCAAGTCAAAGTCCAGACCTGAATCCAATCAAGAATCTGTGGAAAGAACTGAAAACTGCTGTTCACAAACGCTCTCCATCCAACCTCACTGAGCTCGAGCTGTTTTGCAAGGAGGAATCGGCAAAAATTTCAGTCTCTCGATGTGCAAAACTGATAGACATACCCCAAGTGACTTACAGCTGTAATCGCAGCAAAAGGTGGTGCTACAAAGTATTAACTTAAGGGGGCTGAATAATTTTGCATGCCCAATTTTTCTGTTTTTTTCATTTGTTAAAAATATTTGAAATATCCAATAAATTTCGTTCCACTTTATGATTGTGTCCCTCTTCTTGTTGATTATTCACAAAAAATTGGTTTTATATCTTTGTTTGAAGCCTGAAATGTGGCAAAAGGTCGCAAAGTTCAAGGGGGCCGAATACTTTCGCAAGGCACTGTAGATGTTCGGATTACTGTGTGGCCAGCTGAAGGGTGAAGAGCTAGGCTGCTCCTGCTTGGCTCGCTCAATCCCAAGGACAGCTCCCAGTGGATGATGGTCTCCTGTAAAAGTGGGGTCACAGGATGCGTTTCGAGGACTCTTCCTCCTCTTCTTTCAGCTCTACACTTACCTTTCCAGAGACCCAAGTCTTAAACCGCCACTGCAAATAATCACCATTTCAGTGTGTGTGAATTCCTGCTACCCTTCGCTGTGTGCCCCTTTGTATGTCATTACAGAATGTATGAGCCAATGGGAAAAGCCACTACATGCAAAGGGGGGGAACAGGTATTCAAACAGTTCCTGCCCGTACTATAGTCGAAAGACGGCTACAATGCAGCTCTCCAGTTCTGGGAGGACATCCATCAGTGCAGCCTCATCAGTGAAGAAGAAAAATTACTGATTTTATAAACAAACAGAGAAAAACAATTTTTTTTTTTTTAAATGTAAAAAACCCAGTGGTGAAATAACACCAAAAGAAGGCTCTATCCGTCTCAACCAATGATAAAAATATAATTTAGGTACAGTTTTGCATAACTGTGCAGTTGTCAAAGTGCAACAGCGCACAAAGCTGAAAATTGACCTAGGCAGAAAAAGGGGGTGAAAGTACTTGGTATTGAAGTGATTAACTCATCTGGTTGATCAAATATCAGCGGAAGCTGGTTTAAAAACACGCTGCTGGAAAGGTAAGGCTTTTTCTTTCTTCAGATATTGCCATTTGTAAAGACAGTAAAATGAATGGACATCCTAATTTAAGGAAAGTAGTGATGCACCCTGGGCAGAATCACCAGTAAGTATTTTGGTTATGCATTTTACTTTGCTTAGCGCAACTGCAACAGATCAAACTAGAGAATTTTATTTTTATTTTTATCACATAATACACAGCAATAATATTCCTATAAAAAAAAAAAAATAAGCCTAACAAATCATATTGTGAAAAAATACATGTAAACTGGCCATCCAAATACACATTTTTATGGAAGATGTATCACTTCTCTACTGTCTTGTAAAATAAACATTCAAACTACAGTACACTGATCAGTGAGTGGCTATTTAAAAAAATAGATGAACATCTGCACAGTATCTAATTAATCTGCTCATTTGGTGGTACTTTCCCTCATGCAACAACTGTGTTCTAAAGGGATTTAAAAGAGAAGTGGGTATTCTTTTTTTGCAGAATCTTACTTTCCTAGGTGGTAGATGATGCATCTGTCCCTCGTCGGCTCTAACACTGAGAACCGAACGATTAAACACTGGCAATCGATCTGTTCTCAGGGCTCCGTGAGCAGAGTACTGGTGACTGTTAGTCACTGCTCTCTACTCTGCTCCCCTTCAGTCACTGGAGCACTGGGCTGTGGAGGGAGTGGGAGCAGCCGCCTCAGGCTCACAGTGGCTCACTGAGAGGCTGGGCCAGGTGCCCATCCAGGCATGTGGTCATATCCTGACTTTTGCCACGATCTTGCCTGTGCCTGGACCAGCTCTGTGACGTCAGCCCGCTGTCTGCTGAAAACAGGCTACAGAAGTGCAGAACGATCTGTGATCTACAGGAGAAGTAAAGCCAAATGAGCTTTGGCTGTACGTCTCTTAACAACAAAAAAAAACCTTTGGGTGCTACCATTGTCAGATATTGTAAGATACAAACACTGGCATTATTAGCCTAAAAAACGGATTCACAAATTAGTAAGGCACTAACTGAAACCATCAGGCAACTTGAGATTCCAACTAAAGGTAAAACTTTTTTTTGTTTTGGATAGTGCAGAGCAAGATTAGAGTACCTGTCAGTTTTTATTGCTGTCTGTGCCCCCATTAGGCCGAATCACACTGGTGGGTGCGAATTTCAGCTCTCTTATCTTTGCAGAGAGATAACAGAAGTGTTCAGCAGATTAGCTCTGTTTTTAGCTGGGAATTTGGAGACCTGGGAGAGATTACAGGAGAGAGGAGAGGGGGGGGGGAAATGTATTCAGCTGAATGAGAGAAATTCCTGAAGAGAAATGAACACATCTGCGAACGCATAGAAGATAATGGGCCTGAATTGGCACCTGAGCCGCACTGCAAGGCCTAAAGTACGCACACGTTTTTTCGGGCAATGCGCAGTGCGAATGCATCGCACATACTGTATGTGAGGCTGGGTTCACACTACGATTTTCCCGTCCGTCAGCCGCATACGATTTCAGTTTTGAAAACGTATGGGCCCGTATGGGAAAACGCATACATAGACAATGCATTGCAAATCGTATGCACTCGGATGCATCCGGGTGCGTACGATTTGCTGGCAAAACGTTTTTTAACAGTACACAAAACCGTGTTCGACCACGGTTTTGAGTCCGTTTTTGAAACCGTATGGCAAACGCATACGTTTTTTTTTTTAACATTAGTCAATGGAAAACGCACATATGTGCGGTTCCATACGTATAAACCGTATGCGCATGCGCATTTTCAAAACAAGAAAATCTTTTTTTATTAAATGACACTAATTCCAAAAACGTATGCGTTTTTTTAATCAAAACCGGATGGAACTGTACGCACTTTTTGAAACCGTATAGGTTTTATAAACGCATATGTTTACGTACGGTTCAATCCGTTTCAGCCGCATACGTTTTTTCATATAAATCGTATGCGGCTGACGGATGGGAAAATCGTAGTGTGAACCCAGCCTGAACCAGCCCCATTAAAAACAATGTATTTAGAAATGTTCTGCATATTGGATGTGGTTTAAGCTGCACTCAATTCGCATAGGTGTGAATCCAGCCTCAAGGTGATTCACTTTGTCCTGTTTACCGTTATTGAAAGTAAAAGAAAATCCCAAATCGTTGCTTGTCCCCAGAAAAGTAAGGGAAAACCTTCCAATAGGGACACTAGTTCTGGTGACATGAGGGTCCCCAAAGAATTTCCTTAATTTGCAGGGATTTTTTCTCACCTCCTGTTTAGCTATGGGACAGGAAGTGAAGAGAAATCTTTGCAATAGGATACCGATGAAAAAAAAAAATCTGACAGGTTTTAATTTTCCGATGTTCTATCCAAAATAAAAGTTTTGCCTGTTAAGTGACAAAACTGCGAACAAAGAATAAAAATGGCAGTCATGGAGCTTGCGCCTTAAAAACAAACTGGCAATGGAAGCTCTCATATTTTTATCTTTGCAGGTTAAATGTCCCCAATGTGTTCCTGAAGATGTTAAACAGATGTTTATTTCTTTTACCCTCTCTACATTATATCTAGGTCAGCAATAAAAATAACCCTTCATTTAAGGAATACAAATTTCAGTCAGTAAAAACACATTATCCTATTTACTTATATAAAACAACTCATAGCATATCTACTGCAACCAGCATCTACTACATGTATACAGCCACACAGTTTGTTGAGACAAGCCAGTGTCCACGCAAAGATTAAAAAAACACTGGTTTAGGACAGATTAAAAAAGGAGATTTACAGACATAAAAAAAAAAATCTGCATTCTTTAAGTATCATACTTTCTTTCATATGTAAACTTTCATGGAAGCCGCAGTGGTGGTTGTCTGCCCCTCTCTCCCCTTGCCCATTCACAGAATGCTTTGGGGAGACATGACAGTGCATCTTGTGTATGAGAGCCACAGCTATATAGCGATGACTAGGATTACCCGCTTTAATGAAAGTATACATTTCAAGTATAACAAAAGTACGATTTTTATAGTGACATACACCTTGTGAGACTTAAAGTGATTGCAAAGGCTCTTTTTTTTTTATATATATAAAAAACACATAACTACCCATTCTGTGCAATGGATTTGCACAGAGCAGCCCCGATCCTACCTTTTTGGGGTCCCCCGTTGGCGTTCCTGGCTCCTCCCTCCTGCAGAGTGCCTCCATAGTAAGCTGTTTGCTGTGGAGGCACTCTTGCAGGCTCGATCCCAAGCTGCACCGTGTGTGTGCGCGCCTATTGACACACACGCACACACACAGTGCGGCTCAGCCCTCCCCCTCTTACAATGCATTAGTGTAACAAGCCTTTAGCCAACCACTTTAATTCTTATTCACACTGCAGATTTAAAAAAAAAAAAAAATGCCTGAAGTTCTGCTTTAACCTGTACACTAATTTAGACTTTTGTATCTACACATTAAAGCGGACCTTCATTCATGTTTTCAACTTTCCATCTATTAAATCCTTGGCCCTTGTTTTAACTTTGGAGAGTAAAACTGGAGAGCCCACTTCCTGTTTCTTTTCTGGTAAAAAGCCTAGGCTTATGACATTGTGCACAGCTCTCTCTAACTCCGTGAGAGTTTGCCAGGAAGAGGGGGGGGTGAGTCATAAGAGGGCCAATGAGAGCTGCTGGAGGTGTGTCTCTGTGTAAATCCAGGAATTGAACGGGCAGCAGCTTTATCTGCCCACAGTTAAAATAGTTGCAGCCAGACTTAGTGGAGGGAGATTTCTGCAGCATATCTGGCAAGTACAGAATCACAGTATATTTAAAATAATATGCAAAGTGGTTGGAGGGAAGCTTCAGAATGGCAAAAATGTTTTTATTACAAAATATGTGAGGAAACAGTTCCTCTTTAATGTGTGCATAACACTGGTCAATATATAAAAAAGGATTGGAGTGAAGATGTGCTTTCTTTTGTTGCAATAACACTAACACTGTTTGCATATGCACAGCATACATATAGTGTGGCTTTGGACACACTCATGTTACAAGGCAAGCCCATACAATTTAGCATTGAATTCCACTGACATCAGTAAGGCCTGGTTCACACTAGTACAATTTCAGATGTGGCATGGAGTTGCATGACAATGGAAATCATTGTTTTCAATGGTGTCCATTCACAACAATGCAACTCAGAATGGAGCGATTTTGGAAAAAGTTCTTGTACCACTTTGCTGCAATTCCAGTGCAATTTCGACTTCATAGAATATACAAACCTTGTTAAAGTTGCGTCCATGTAGCATTACATAATCACACTGGAAGTCAGAACAAAATCTGTGTGAACCTAGCCTAAAACAAAACATAAAATAGTAAGGAGCTGTCTTTTTCTTCTCAGCCATATTGGCTACCTGGTTCCAGGGATTTCCCAAACCCTGATATACTGTAAACACAAACACATTGTACAGCTTCTAAATAATTGTATAATACTGCCTACAAGACTCCAAGAACACAATTATTTGGTTCTTTAAAATCTAAATCAACCACAAATTCTAGGTGTGCAAATACCTACTATACCTTAATTGGGGCAAACAAATGATAAAAACTCATCTATTTGATTTTTAATAATGATTCTTCCTGGGTGTAATGCATGTGGTAGATAATGGGCAAGTGACATTTCCCAAGCATCCACAATATGTACCCTAATATCTGCAAACATTGCTCTCATAACAATGTCTAACTGTAAAGAGAACCAGTCGCTATTGAATAAGCTCACTTCAGGCCCAAGCTCCTGGACATTGGCAGAACGAATAATTATGGCAGTGTTAGGACTGCGTTCCAACAAACGGAGGACGGCGGCTCGTATGTTCCTAAGACGTCTCACATATACTTCTACTGGAAAGGTGCTGAAGTGAGACCAGATGGTCATGGCCACCACAGTGTTCTGTCCTCCAACTATACCATCCAATTCATTTGCAATGTAGCGTAGCTCATTACTTGAAACCGTTGAAAAGCGGATAGGTGGCCCATGGCAGCGAAATTTTACCATTATATTATTGTCCATATCAATGGATAAGAAAGGTCCAACATTTTTAGGGCTGCCCAGATCAAATGGCTTAAGCTCTGTAATACAAAAAGAAATAGAATATTAAGTTAACAAAAAAAAAAAAAATGCATTCTCTCACTTTATTTAGGTGCAAATAGATTCCTCTGTTCATTTAACTACTTCAGCTCCGCCGAAAGACAGCTACAGAGCGGACCTATTTTGCCGGGAGGGTGTCCATGGACATCCTCCTGTTCTCGAGCGCTCCACGGTGCAAGCGGCGCGCTCTGTGATCAGCGAGTCAATGAGACTTTGCTAATCACAGATCGGAGTAAGGGGTCGACCCTCCCGCAAATGCCCCCGATGCCTGGCCGAATACTCAGCCCCACCACCCCCCCCCCGCCGCCTAGTTAATACGGGCGGGAAACATTACAGCTTTCATTTGAATAGCTGTAGTGTTTCCTGCCACGCCGCGTATAGACACTCCCCCTTGCTCGGGATTGGATGGGTGATCTGTCCAATCCCGAGCAAGGGGGAGTGTCTATAAGCGGCACGGCAGGAAACACTACAGCTATTGAAATGAAAGCTGTAATGTTCCCCGCCCGTATTAACTAAGCGGCGGCAGCTAGGTATAGGGGACATGGCTGCATCTATGGGGGGGGAGATAGCTGCTTATGTGGGGGACATGCTGCATATATGGGGGACATGAATGAATGAAAACTTATATAGCGCAGCACATGCAAAGTAAATCGCCTCTGGGCGCTTGTTGTTCCTGTCTCCTCTGAAATCAAAAGAGATGAGTCTTGATCTTTCTCCTGAATGCTAAGTCTTCTTTCTGTTTTGGACTTGTAGTTGGCTTTCGGTATCTGGAGTAGATTTTGATTGGTGGATCGCAGAACGCGATTGGGGTTATGAGCTTTTATTTTTTCGCATAGATAATGGGGAGCATTCCCATGGATACATCTATGCGTTAAGACAGAGTGCTTTAAAGGTAATTCTGTCTTTTACTGGTAACCAATGAAGGGATCTCAGTGAAGGTGAGATTGATTCCCAGGGTTTTTTCCCAGTCACAAGTCTAGCGGCCGTATTCTGAACGACTTGTAGACGAGCGATTTGGTACTTGGGGAGTCCGAGGTAAAGGGCATTTGCATAGTCCAATCTGGAGTTCACAATTGTTCCCACCACGACTGCTATGTCTTCTTTGGGGATGATAAGGAGTAAGTCTGCGTAGTAGGCGCAGCAGATGGTGAGATCCTCTGACTACTGACCCTATTTGTGCGTCCATTGTCATGTAGGAGTCAAAGATGACCCCGAGACTTTTGATTTTGGCGCTAGGGGTGATGATTTTGCCCAGAATGGGCGGGGGGGGTCCAAGTTGTTGTGGATTGATTCATACGCTTGGCGTGAAACAGAAGAAGAAGTTCTGTTTTTGCTCCGTTGAGTTTAAGATAACTCTGTCATCCAGTCCAGTCTAGATTGAGGTGGTGATCCTTTTTATTGCAAATGCGGAAATATAGTTTTGTGTCGTCTGCATATGAGTGATAGAGCAGTTTTTGGCTGCTGATGATTTCAAAAAGAGGACGAAGATAGATGTTGAATAACATCGGCGACAGGGGGGATCCTTGAGGGACTCTGCACGATAATGTGCGTTTTTCAGAAGTGAAGGGTCCCAACTTCACTATTTGCGATCGGTTTTCCAAAAAAGAGGAGAACCAAGATAGATCGCCTTCTGCGACTTTGGCTACTTTAGCCAGCCGAGTCAATAAAAGCTTGTGGTCTACTGTATCGAAGGCTGCGCTTAGGTCCAGCAGAACCAGAAGACAAGATTCTCCTTCGTCTGCGTCCTCGAACGTCGTCCCATATTTTGAGCAATGCTGTTTCCATCCCGTGTCCGGGGCGGAATCCCGATTGAAATGGATCAAGTAGGTTGTGGGTATCTAGATGCTGTTGTACCACTACTTTCTCCATTACCTTGGAGAGAACGTTTAGGCCTGTTATGGGGCGCCGGTGGAGTGGGTCCTTAGGATCCAGGGTGGGTTTCTTCAAGATGGGTTGAATTATGCCCTCCTTCAACTGGGAGGGCACTATGCCCTCCCTGAAAGATTGGTTAATAAGCTGCGTGATAGGAGGTGCCAGGATGTCGGCGCATTCCTTCAGCAGTTTGGTGGGGATGATATCATTAGGCGCAGTGCTGTTACGCAGAGTACTGATGATATTTTTTATTTATCATCATCAAAAAGGCCAGTCCTCGCGGACCGCAAACATACAGTAATAAACAATAAAGACAGTAGATCTTGTAAACCGGTACAGATATACATGTGGATCCATAAGCATATACACAGCATTTCAGTACAGTAAAAAGTATAGCTGAGCCCCGGTAAGGATATGTCTATCAGGGTTAAGTGCTAACAACTCGTACTCTGGTGGCGGAGTCCGGTCAGACTAGCCTCCAGATCTATTTTCCGTTTTCAGTATGTGAAATAGAGTAAAAGTGAGAGAGTAGAATAGAAGGGAGTAAAGAGGGGAACAGTGAAAGATGGGCGGGGGGAGAGGGGGAAGAGGGGGGGGGGGTTGCACGAGCAGGTTCGGTGTAAGGCGCCCCTAAGGGCGTAGGGTGTATCTACTCCGTTCCCGGACACTCAGTTTGTCTAAAGAGCAGGTACTACACCTGCGGTTGGGTCAATGTCAGGCAGTCGGTCTCTCTGAGACTCTGACCTTCGTCTGAGTACTTAAAAAGGTTGTACAGCTGCCATGTCTCAGAGTATGTCTCCTGACGCTGTTGGCTGGAGAGGATCAAGTCTTCCATTCGACTGATCTCGTCTACTCTATTCAGCCAGAGGGCAATAGTCGGCGGGTGAGGGGACTTCCATCGGAGAGGCACGCAGGCCCTGGCTGCGTCTAAAAGGTGACGCACCACTGATTTCTTGTAGACACCTGGTGGTATGTTGGTTGCGTGCAGGAGGAAGTAGGCCGGGTCGATATTTTTTGTGGTCTGAATAGAGATGGGTTCCAGCGTGAACTTACCCGATTGTGGTGAATCACTGCAGGTGTTGTGTAAATAATTACGGGGGGGGCTATGAGGGGAATTGTTTTGCTGAATGCTTTGCCGGATTCCCTCGTTTTCATTAACGAAGTAATCCGATAATTCATTGCAAAAATATCTTGTGTATCCGAAAGACATCCTGGATTCATGGTCTGAGTGACCAGCTTGAAAAGTTCGCGGGGGCGGTTAAGGGCGCTGTTGATAGCCTCAGAAAAAGTTTTTCTTGGCTTTGAAGATTTCTTTGTGGTATTTTCTTGTTATTGCCTTGTAGATGGAGAGGTTCTCACCTGAAGAGCTTCTTTTCCAGGTGGCTTCCGCCCTTCTGCGCTCTTGCTTCAGTAACGCCAGCTGGTTGTTGAACCAGCTGGAGTTATTTTTTCGGATGTGGGTTTTACGTTTCGGTGCAATAAAGTCAGCTGACTGTAATAGGGCTGTGTTTATGGTATCCAGTGTTTCTTCAGCCGTTTAATGCGGCTGGATTGTTTTTATTTTTTTCCCTAACGTGGCTTTGAAGAGTTCCGAATGAAGCTTCTTCTGACATCTAGTCCAGTGTGTTCTCACTGGATTTAATGTTTTTGTTAAGGGGGGGAATTCGGAAATAATGAATTTAATTGCATGGTGATCTGTCCATGGCAACGGTTCATTTTCCAAGATTTTTATTTCCAGATCTTGTCTGAAAATAAGATCGAGCGTGTGACCTGAAGCATGTGTGGGCCCACATACTAGCTGCTGAAGCCCTAATCCTACCAGGTGGTCAATGCAGGCGTTGGCAATGGGGTCTTGCGGGGAGTTGGCCCAGAGGTTAAAGTCCCAGAGCATCAAAAGATGTTTGCTGTTAGGGGTGTAGGTGGAGATGAAGTCCGTCAATGATGGGAGAAGCTGCGATTTTGGGCCGGGTGGCCTATAGCAGAGTAGAATCTGGACGGTCTCCTGGGAGTTTACTTGCAGTTGCAGAGTAAGGGTTTCCATAAATGGAAGAGGGTTTTGAAGGATTGGTTTTGTGATCGCAAGATGAGTCTTATGGATCACCGCCAGTCCTCCTCCTCTTTGCCCTATTCTGTTTTCCGCTATAATAGGATAGTTTTCTGGCACCAGTTCTCCTAGAATGGTGTTACAGTCGGCTGTGAGCCAGCTCTCTGTAATAAAGAGGCAGTCTAAATCGTATTGTAGAATGAAATCATGGATTTCTAGTCAGTGTTTTACTGCCGATCTTGTGTTGATCAAAGCACATGATATGTGCTTATGTTGGGGTACACGGCTGAAATTTTTGATAGTTGATCGATTCTTAAAAGTCGCTCAGTTCGAAGGCCTTTTTTGGTGATGGCTGGTAGTATTGCGGCAAATCGCCTCAGATCCCGAATGGTCTCTGCCGAGTATTGCAGATTAACCATGGTCGCCAACACCGGGGGGGGGGGGGGATTCTCAAGGATTACTGAATCCTCAGATCCTAGCTTGGTCCAGAGGAAGGAAAAAAAAAAACCCTGGCCGTGCTAGGCCAATATGCTACGGCAGAGAGAAAAAAATTCCTTCCTGACCCCTAAAGAGGCGATCGGGCGAGCCCTGGATCAAGTTTGATGGTGTTGAGAAAGGGGAGTTTTGGGCTGGGTGTAGCAAGATGGCCGCCAATCAGGCAGCAGGATCCAGACTGGGGGGTCCCAGATTGAGTGGATCGGAGCTGCCAGGGGGGCTGGGAGCGATGGCCGGGAGGAGCAGGGGTATTACTGGGGTAGGGGAGGGCTTTCAGGTCCGTTGGGGCAGTTTGCTGAGGGTTGCCAGGGGGTAAGGAGCGGTGCGCCGCTAGGCCGCGGGTGAAGCCGCAGCCTTTCCTGAATCGCGGCTGCCGCGATTCCTTACAGGCCGGCGCGGAGGAGCGAAAAAAACGCCCGAGGACGGCGAAAATTGAGGGGATAGGTGGGGGAAGACTATCCTGAGTGGTGGGTAGTAGTGTAGGGGTACTGAAGGGGAGATGTGGAGAGGGGGAGAGCCGAGGTGCTTTGTGGAAGCTGGCGCGGCTTGTCCTGAAAAGGACAGCCGCCTACAGCTCCAGTAAAATGGCTTACCTGCCTGAGAAATCCCTCACTCAGGCTTACCTACCTGAGATGTTGCTGGAGGAAGGAGGGGGGACCCAAGGGGGTGGAAAGAGCGGCTATCCTGGAGTGCTGTGGGGGACTGCCTGCCTGGCTAAACTGGCCCTGGGGAGAGCCGACTCGTTTGAGAGCGTCCTGCTCTCACTATCCCTAGGGTGAGCAGGCTAAGATGAGAGCGTCTGCTACACCGCTAGACTGGACTGGAGCTGTGAAAGGAGGAGTGTCCAATCAATGCAGAGACTCTGTGGAGAAGAGTACACGGCTGCATATATGGGGGACATGGCTGCATATATGGGGGACATGGCTGCATCTATGGGGGAGAGATAGCTGCTTATATGGGGGATATGGCTGCATATATGGGGGATATGGCTGCATATATGGGGGATATGGGGGACATGGCTGCATATATGGGGGGGGACATGGCTGCATATATGGGGGGGACATGGCTGCATATATGAGGGATATGGGGGATATGGCTGCATATATGGAGGATATGGGGGACATGGCTGCATATATGGGGGATATGGCTGCATATATGGGGGATATGGGGGACATGGCTGCATATATGGGGGATATGGCTGCATATATGGGGGGGACATGGCTGCATATATGAGGGATATGGGGGACATGGCTGCATATATGGGGGGGACATGGCTGCATATATGGGGGATATGGGGGGGACATGGCTGCATATGTGGGGGGACATGGCTGCATATGTGGGGGGGACATGGCTGCATATGTGGGGGGGACATGGCTGCATATGTGGGGGGACATGGCTGCATATGTGGGGGGACATGGCTGCATATGTGGGGGGACATTTAAAAAAAAAGTATCGGTATTGGTGAGTACTTGTACTCGGTCCTAAAAAAGTGGTATCGGGACAACCCTAGTTACAGCCTTTTTCCAAAATGGATTAAATTCAAAATTCTATAAACAATACCCCATAATGACAACGTGAAAGAAGTTTGTTTAAAATCTTTGCAAATTTATTAAAAATAGAACAAAAAAAAATCACAAGTATTCACAGCCTTTGCCAGGACACTCAACATTTAGCTCAGGTGCATCCCGTTCCGCTGATCATCCATGAGATGTTTCTACAACTTGGAGTCCACCTGTGGAAAATTCAGCTGAAAGGCACACACCTGTCTATATAATGTCCCACAGTTACCAGTGCATGTCAGAGCACAAACCAAGCCATGAAGTCCAAGGAATTGTCTGTAGACTTCCCAGACAGGATTGTATCGAGGTACAGATCTGGGGAAGGGTACAGAAAAATGTCTGCAGCATTGAAAGTCCCAATGAGCTTAGTGGCCTCTGTCTTTCGTAACAGGAAGTAGTTTGAAACCACCAGGACTCTTCTTAGAGCGGGCCGCCTGGCCAAACTAAACGGGGAGAAGGGCCTTAATCAGAACCCGATGATCACACTGGCAGAGCTCCAGCGTTTCTTTGTGGAGAGGGAAGAACCTTCCAGAAGAACGAATGTTTCTGCAGCACTCCCTCAATCAGGCCTGTATGGTAGAGTGGCCAGACGGAAGTCACTCAGTAAAAGGAGTGTTTTTTTTTTTTGTTTTTTTAATACATTTACAAAGATTTCAAACCTACTTCTTTCATGTTATAATTATGGGGTATTGTTTGTAGAAATTTGAAGGAAAATAATGAATTTTGGAATAAGGCTGTAACATAAACATGTGGAAAAAGTGAAGTGCTGTGAATACTTTTCGGATGCACCGACTGTAATAAAAAAGTCCCACTGTTTCTAGTAGTAGTACGCTTTACTGCCTTGTGGGATGCAGGTGGCATGTTACATGTGTGTGCCTAGGATCAGGAGCTCCCACATGGTGTAGAAGGGTTGAGTTTAGAAATACAGAAGATATGTATACTGTAGGCTACCCCACTAACTTATCAGCCTATTAAATTATTTAGTAACAAGTTCACTTTGAATAAAAATTCACACAATCCAGGTTTGTCTGGATAGATTGGATATTCACACCACCCAGACAAACCTTTCAAACCTAAAAAGCTATGTCATGGTAGCTTAGTAAAAAAATAACCAGTACTCTTTGAAACTTGATAACAATGGAAAGAAAAAAAGATCAATAGAACAGGAAATTACCTGGAACAAAATCTGTCAGGTATTCAAACCACTGCCTTATTGTAGAATCGCCAAACAAATGTACCACTTTCCCTTGCAGGCATTCAGTAATATCAGAAGGCTTTTCAAATTGCCATACAATAGATCTTCCAGACACCCACTGATCTCGATAATAATACCCCGATGGAGTAAACTTGGAGCCATGAAGGAAATTTATATCTGAAAATCAGGAAGGACTAGAAAAGTTAATACTGTTGCTCTTTTTACTTTATGTTGATATTGTTAAATATACAATGTAAAACTGACCTGTCCAATCTTAGCTGACCACCATAACATAAATGTAATATTCTGAAGTGCCCACAAAAATAATGCTGTAAGAATTAACGTGATAGACTTATTCCTTGTACACACAATCAGAATTTCCGGTGGCATAAAATCCGATTGAATATTCCGTCAGAATTCCATACAAACTGTCTTGCATACACACTACCAGACCAAATTGCAACCGTCCAAAATGCGGTGACGTAAAACAC
Source organism: Rana kukunoris (assembly GCA_029574335.1). Classification (NCBI taxonomy): domain Eukaryota; kingdom Metazoa; phylum Chordata; class Amphibia; order Anura; family Ranidae; genus Rana; species Rana kukunoris. The sequence goes on along the minus strand of CM056050.1, from coordinate 265,996,434 downwards.
TACGATGAGCCGAGAAAAATGAAGTTCAATGCTTCCGAGCATGTGTCTTGATTCTGAGCATGCGTGTTTTTTTCTCCGTTGGAATTCCACACAGACGATCAGAATTTCCATCAGAAAAAAATAAAACATGTTCTATTTCTAAACTCTGACAAAAAAAAAAGTCAGATGGGCCCACACACGGTCAGAATATCCGATGAAAAAAATATGTCCTGACTTTTTTTTATCGGAAATTCCGATCATGTGTACAAGGCATTACAGTTAAAGTTGCCCACAAGTGCAATTCCATGCAATTTCTTTAAGGAAAGGTTTACAACCTGAAGTACCAGCAACACTGACATTAAAGTGGAACTTGATAACGACTTGATAAAAATAATATTGTAATAGCAAGGAACATACATTCCAAATTAGTAAATTTAAATAAAATTGCAGCGCTAAAGGAATCTAGTAAATTAAAAAAAGGTCCATCCCATCCATAAAAAAGTTCATCAATATAAAAGTTCATAAAGTCAAAGGCTATAATTTAAACAGGTATGCTTAGGAGCAGAGAAAAGTGGGAAAGAGATTTGGGGTTGATAACACCAGAGCAGTGGAGTAGAATTCTAAATAGAGGGGCCCTGGTATCTATTGCCCCAGCACAGAGACTCTCCCATTTATTCCTAATACATCGCATCTACTATACCCCTAAAAAAATGTTTCAACTGGGTTGGAACCAGAAAGATGAATGTCCTAGATGCAAGGCTACAGGCGATCTTGTCCATATGTTCTGGAAATGCCCCAAGCTCTTCAGATATTGGACAGAAGTCATAAATAAACTGAATAACATCTTTAAGACCTCACTAGAGCCAGATGCTAGAACCTGCCTTCTAAGAGACATGGAAGACCATAGAGTCCCACCAGGAGCATTGGAAGGCGTACTGCGAGGCTTATTTCAGGCACGCAAATGTTAATTTATTCTGTGTACACAACATTAAAGCGGAGTTCCAGCCACAATTTCACTTTTTAAATATAAATACCCCTGTAATACACAAGCTTGATGTATTCTAGTAAAGTTAGTCTGTAAACTAAGGTCCGTTTTGTTAGGTTGTTACAGCATTTAGATTTATAAAATAGATATAGGCCGTGGCCATCTTAAGTGTGGGAATCAGGAAGTCAGACTGTATGACTTCCTGGATTTCAGCCTTGCTGATCTCGCACATGCTCAGTGCTGCACAAGCAATGTAATAGGTTTCCATAAGAACAGGAGGAACTAGCTGCCCTTTATCTATGAAAAACTCTCCTCTCCTCCAGTAGATATATCTGCACACTGCACCGATCACAGCAAACCGCACTGATCGCAGCAAACCGCACCGATCACAGCACACTTCACCGATCGCAGCAAACCACATCGATCGCACCAAACCGCACTGATCACAGCACACTGCACCAATCGCAGCACACTGCACCGATCACTGCACCGATCACAGCAAACCGCACTGATTGCAGCAAACCGCACCGATCACAGCAAACCACACCGATCGCACCAAACCACACCGATCACAGCAAATCGCACCGATCACAGCACACTGCACCGATCGCACGATCACCGCACCGATCACAGCACGCTGCATCGATCGCAGCACACTGCACCGATCGCAGCAAACCGCACCGATCGCAGGAAACCGCACCGATTACACCGATCACAGCACACTGCACCGATCGCAGCAAACCGCACCGATCGCAGTAAACCGCACCGATCGCAGCACACTGCACCGATCGCAGCACACTACACCGATCACAGCAAACCGCACTGATTGCAGCAAACCGCACCGATCACAGCACACTTCACCGATCGCACCAAAACGCACCGATCACAGCACACTGCACCAATCGCAGCACACTGCACCGATCACAGCAAACCGCACTGATTGCAGCAAACCGCACCGATCACAGCAAACCACACCGATCACAGCAAATCGCACCGATCACAGCACACTGCACCGATCGCACGATCACCGCACCGATCACAGCACGCTGCATCGATCGCAGCACACTGCACCGATCGCAGCAAACCGCACCGATCGCAGGAAACCGCACCGATTACACCGATCACAGCACACCGCACCGATCGCAGCAAACCGCACCGATCGCAGTAAACCGCACCGATCGCAGCACACTGCACCGATCGCAGCACACTGCACCTATCACAGCAAACCGCACTGATTGCAGCAAACCGCACCGATCACAGCACACTTCACCGATCGCAGCAAACCACACCGATCGCACCAAACCACACCGATCACAGCACACTGCACCAATCGCAGCACACTGCACCGATCACTGCACCGATCACAGCAAACCGCACTGATTGCAGCAAACCGCACCGATCACAGCAAACCACACCGATCGCACCAAACCACACCGATCACAGCAAATCGCACCGATCACAGCACGCTGCACCGATCGCACGATCACCGCACCAATCACAGCACGCTGCATCGATCGCAGCACACTGCACCGATCGCAGCAAACTGCACCGATCGCAGGAAACCGCACCGATTACACCGATCACAGCACACTGCACCGATCGCAGCACACTGCACCGATCGCAGCAAACCGCACCGATCGCAGTAAACCGCACCGATCGCAGCACACTGCACCGATCGCAGCACACTGCACCGATCACAGCAAACCGCACTGATTGCAGCAAACCGCACCGATCACAGCACACTTCACCGATCGCAGCAAACCACACCGATCGCAGCACACTGCACCAATCGCAGCACACTGCACCGATCACTGCACCGATCACAGCAAACCGCACTGATTGCAGCAAACCGCACCGATCACAGCAAACCACACCGATCGCACCAAACCACACCGATCACAGCAAATCGCACCGATCACAGCACACTGCACCGATCGCACGATCACCGCACCGATCACAGCACGCTGCACCGATCGCACGATCACCGCACCGATCACAGCACGCTGCATCGATCGCAGCACACTGCACCGATCGCAGCAAACCGCACCGATCGCAGGAAACCGCACCGATTACACCGATCACAGCACACTGCACCGATCGCAGCAACCGCACCGCACACTGCACCGATCGCAGTAAACCGCACCGATCGCAGCACACTGCACCGATCGCAGCACACTGCACCGATCACAGCAAACCGCACTGATTGCAGCAAACCGCACCGATCACAGCACACTTCACCGATCGCAGCAAACCACACCGATCGCACCAAACCGCACCGATCACAGCACACTGCACCAATCGCAGCACACTGCACCGATCACTGCACCGATCACAGCAAACCGCACTGATTGCAGCAAACCACACCGATCGCACCAAACCACACCATTCACAGCAAATCGCACCGATCACAGCACACTGCACCGATCACACGATCACCGCACCGATCACAGCACGCTGCATCGATCGCAGCAAACCGCACCGATCGCAGCAAACCGCACCGATCGCAGGAAACCGCACCGATGACACCGATCACAGCACACTGCACCGATCGCAGCAAACCGCACCGATCGCAGTACACTGCACCGATCGCAGCACACTGCACCGATCGCAGCACACTGCACGAATCGCAGCACACTGCACCGATCACTGCACCGATCGCACCACACTGCACCGATCGCAGCAAACCGCACCGATCGCAGCACACCGCACCGATCGCAGCACACCGCACCGATCGCAGCACACTGCACCGATCACTGCACCGATCGCACCACACTGCACCGATCACTGCACCGATCGCCCCACACTTCACCGATCGCAGCATACCGCACCGATCACAGCACACTGCATCGATCGCAGCACACTACACCGATCACTGCACCACACTGCACCGATCGCACCACACTGCACCGATCGCACCACACTGCACCGATCACAGCACACTGCACCGATCGCAGCAAACCGCACCGATCACAGCACACCGCACCGATCACTGCACACCGCACCGATCACTGCACCGATCGCACCACACTGCACCGATCGCACCACACTGCACCGATCGCCGCACACTTCACCGATCACAGCACACTTCACCGATCGCAGCACACCGCACCGATCGCAGCACACAGCACACCGCACCGATCGCAGCACACAGCACACCGCACCGATCACAGCAAACCGCACCGATCGCAGCAAACCGCACCGATCGCAGCAAACCGCACCGATCGCAGCACTGATCGCAGCACACCGCACCGATCGCAGCAAACCGCACCGATCGCAGCAAACCGCACCGATCGCAGCACACCGAACCGATCGCAGCACACCGCACCGATCTCAGCACACCGCACACCGCACCGATCGCAGCAAACCGCACCGATCACAGCACCGATCGCAGCAAACCGCACCGATCACACCGATCACAGCACACTGCACCGATCGCAGCACAACGCATCGATCGCAGCACGATGCACCGATCACACCGATCGCAGCAAATCGCACCAAACCGCACCGATCGCAGCAAACCGCACCGGTCGCAGCAAACCGCAGCACACCGCACCGATCGCAGCACACCGCACCGATCGCAGCAAACCGCACCGATCGCAGCACACCGCACCGATCGCAGCACACCGCACCGATCGCAGCACACCGCACCGATCGCAGCACACCGCACCGATCGCAGCACACCGCACCGATCGCAGCACACTGCACCGATCGCAGCACACTGCACCGATCACTGCACCGATCGCACCACACTGCACCGATCGCCCCACACTGCACCGATCGCCCCACACTTCACCGATCGCAGCAAACCGCACCGATCACAGCACACTGCATCGATCACTGCACCGATCGCACCACACTGCACCGATCGCAGCAAACCGCACCGATCACAGCACACCGCACCGATCACTGCACCGATCGCACCACACTGCACCGATCACACCACACTGCTCCGATCGCCCCACACTGCACCGATCGCAGCACACTTCACCGATCACAGCACACTTCACTGATCGCAGCACACCGCACCGATCGCAGCACACCGCACCGATCGCAGCACACAGCACACCGCACCGATCGCAGCAAACCGCACCGATCGCAGCAAACCGCACCGATCGCAGCAAACCGCACCGATCGCAGCAAACCGCACCGATCGCAGCACTGATCGCAGCACACCGCACCGATCGCAGAAAACCGCACCGATCGCAGCAAACCGCACCGATCGCAGCAAACCGCACCGATCGCAGCACACCGCACCGATCGCAGCACACCGCACCGATCGCAGCACACCGCACCGATCGCAGCACACCGCACCGATCGCAGCACAACGCACCGATCGCAGAACACCGCACTGATCGCAGAACACCGCACCGATCACAGCACCGATCGCAGCAAACCGCACCGATCACAGCACACCGCACCGATCGCAGCACACCGCACCGATCGCAGCACAACGCACCGATCGCAGCAAACCGCACCGATCACAGCACCGATCGCAGCAAACCGCACCGATCACAGCACCGATCGCAGCAAACCGCACCGATCACACCACACTGCACCGATCGCAGCACAACGCATCGATCGCAGCACGATGCACCGATCACACCGATCGCAGCAAACCGCACCGATCGCAGCAAACCGCAGCACACCGCACCGATCGCAGCACACCGCACCGATCGCAGCACACCACACCGATCGCAGCACACCGATCGCAGCACACCGCACCGATCGCAGCAAACCGCACCGATCGCAGCACACCGCACCGATCGCACCACACTGCACCGATCGCAGCACACTGCACCGATCGCACCACACTGCACCGATCGCATCACACTGCACCGATCGCACCACACTGCACCGATCACAGCACACCGCACCGATCACTGCACACCGCACCGATCGCACCACACTGCACCGATCGCACCACACTGCACCGATCGCCGCACACTTCACCGATCACAGCACACTTCACCGATCGCAGCACACCGCACCGATCGCAGCACACAGCACACCGCACCGATCACAGCAAACCGCACCGATCGCAGCAAACCGCACCGATCGCAGCAAACCGCACCGATCGCAGCACTGATCGCAGCACACCGCACCGATCGCAGCAAACCGCACCGATCGCAGCAAACCGCACCGATCGCAGCACACCGCACCGATCTCAGCACACCGCACCGATCGCAGCAAACCGCACCGATCACAGCACCGATCGCAGCAAACCGCACCGATCACACCGATCTCAGCACACTGCACCGATCGCAGCACAACGCATCGATCGCAGCACGATGCACCGATCGCAGAAAACCGCACCGATCGGAGCACACTTCACCGATCGCAGCACACCGCACCGATCGCAGCACACCGCACCGATCGCAGCACACTGCACCGATCGCAGCACACTGCACCGATCGCAGCACCGATCGCACCACACTGCACCGATCGCACCACACTGCAACGATCGCACCACACTGCACCGATCACAGCACACTGCACCGATCGCCCCACACTGCACCGATCGCAGCAAACCGCACCGATCACAGCACACCGCACCGATCACTGCACACCGCACCGATCACTGCACCGATCGCACCACACTGCACCGATCGCACCACACTGCACCGATCGCCGCACACTTCACCGATCACAGCACACTTCACCGATCGCAGCACACCGCACCGATCGCAGCACACAGCACACCGCACCGATCGCAGCACACAGCACACCGCACCGATCACAGCAAACCGCACCGATCGCAGCAAACCGCACCGATCGCAGCAAACCGCACCGATCGCAGCACTGATCGCAGCACACCGCACCGATCGCAGCAAACCGCACCGATCGCAGCACACCGAACCGATCGCAGCACACCGCACCGATCTCAGCACACCGCACCGATCGCAGCACACCGCACCGATCGCAGCAAACCGCACCGATCACAGCACCGATCGCAGCAAACCGCACCGATCACACCGATCACAGCACACTGCACCGATCGCAGCACAACGCATCGATCGCAGCACGATGCACCGATCACACCGATCGCAGCAAATCGCACCAAACCGCACCGATCGCAGCAAACCGCACCGGTCGCAGCAAACCGCAGCACACCGCACCGATCGCAGCAAACCGCACCGATCGCAGCACACCGCACCGATCGCAGCACACCGCACCGATCGCAGCACACCGCACCGATCGCAGCACACTGCACCGATCGCAGCACACTGCACCGATCGCACCACACTGCACCGATCATTGCACCGATCGCCCCACACTTCACCGATCGCAGCAAACCGCACCGATCACAGCACACTGCATCGATCACTGCACCACACTGCACCGATCGCAGCAAACCGCACCGATCACAGCACACCGCACCGATCACTGCACCGATCGCACCACACTGCACCGATCACACCACACTGCTCCGATCGCCCCACACTGCACCGATCGCAGCACACTTCACCGATCACAGCACACTTCACTGATCGCAGCACACCGCACCGATCGCAGCACACCGCACCGATCGCAGCACACAGCACACCGCACCGATCGCAGCAAACCGCACCGATCGCAGCAAACCGCACCGATCGCAGCAAACCGCACCGATCGCAGCACTGATCGCAGCACACCGCACCGATCGCAGAAAACCGCACCGATCGCAGCAAACCGCACCGATCGCAGCAAACCGCACCGATCGCAGCACACCGCACCGATCGCAGCACACCGCACCGATCGCAGCACAACGCACCGATCGCAGAACACCGCACTGATCGCAGAACACCGCACCGATCACAGCACCGATCGCAGCAAACCGCACCGATCGCAGCAAACCGCACCGATCGCAGCACACCGCACCGATCGCAGCACACCGCACCGATCGCAGCACAACGCACCGATCGCAGCAAACCGCACCGATCGCAGCAAACCGCACCGATCACAGCACCGATCGCAGCAAACCGCACCGATCACACCACACTGCACCGATCGCAGCACAACGCATCGATCGCAGCACGATGCACCGATCACACCGATCGCAGCAAACCGCACCGATCGCTGCAAACCGCACCGATCGCAGCAAACCGCAGCACACCGCACCGATCGCAGCACACCGCACCGATCGCAGCAAACCGCACCGATCGCAGCACACCGCACCGATCGCACCACACTGCACCGATCGCAGCACACTGCACCGATCGCACCACACTGCACCGATCGCATCACACTGCACCGATCGCACCACACTGCACCGATCACAGCACACTGCACCGATCGCAGCAAACCGCACCGATCACAGCACACCGCACCGATCACTGCACACCGCACCGATCGCACCACACTGCACCGATCGCACCACACTGCACCGATCGCCGCACACTTCACCGATCACAGCACACTTCACCGATCGCAGCACACCGCACCGATCGCAGCACACAGCACACCGCACCGATCACAGCAAACCGCACCGATCGCAGCAAACCGCACCGATCGCAGCAAACCGCACCGATCGCAGCACTGATCGCAGCACACCGCACCGATCGCAGCAAACCGCACCGATCGCAGCACCGATCGCAGCACACCGCACCGATCACACCGATCTCAGCACACTGCACCGATCGCAGCACAACGCATGGATCGCAGCACGATGCACCAATCGCAGAAAACCGCACCGATCGGAGCACACTTCACCGATCGCAGCACACCGCACCGATCGCAGCACACCGCACCGATCGCAGCACACCGCACCGATCGCAGCACACTGCACCGATCGCAGCACACTGCACCGATCGCAGCACCACACTGCACCGATCGCACCACACTGCAACGATCGCACCACACTGCACCGATCACAGCACACTGCACCGATCGCCCCACACTGCACCGATCGCAGAAAACCGCACCGATCGGAGCACACTTCACCGATCGCAGCACACCGCACCGATCGCAGCACACCGCACCGATCGCAGCACACAGCACACCGCACCGATCGCAGCAAACCGCACCGATCGCAGCAAACCGCACCGATCGCAGCAAACCGCACCGATCGCAGCAAACCGCACCGATCGCAGCACACCGCACCGATCGCAGCAAACCGCACCGATCGCAGCAAACCGCACCGATCGTAGCAAACCGCAGCACACCGCACCGATCGCAGCAAACCGCACCGATCGCAGCACACTGCACCGATTGCAGCACACTGCACCGATCACAGCAAACCGAACCGATCGCCCCACACTGCACCGATCACAGCAAACCGAACCGATCACAGCACACTGCACCGATCGCCCCACACTGCAACGATCACAGAAAACCGCACCGATGGCAGCACACCGCACCGATCGCAGCACACTGCACCGATCACTGCACCGATCGCACCACACTGCACCGATCGCACCACACTGCACCGATCGCAGCAAACCGCACCGATCACAGCACACCGCACCGATCACTGCACCGATCGCACCACACTGCACCGATCGCAGCAAACCACACCGATCACAGCACACCGCACCGATCACTGCACCGATCGCACCACACTGCACCGATCGCACCACACTGACCGATCGCCCCACACTGCACCGATCGCCCCACACTGCACCGATCGCCCCACACTGCACCGATCGCAGAAAACCGCACCGATCGGAGCACACTTCACCGATCGCAGCACACCGCACCGATCGCAGCAAACCGCACCGATCGCAGCAAACCGCACCGATCGCAGCAAACCGCACCGATCGCAGCACTGATCGCAGCAAACCGCACCGATCGCAGCACACCGCACCGATCGCAGCACACCGCACCGATCTCAGCACACCGCACCGATCGCAGCACACCGCACCGATCGCAGCACACCGCACCGATCACAGCACACTGCACCGATCGCAGCAAACCGAACCAATCACAGCACACTGCACCGATCGCCCCACACTGCACCGATCGCAGAAAACCGCACCGATCGCAGCACACCGCACCGATCGCAGCACACCGCACCGATCGCAGCACACCGCACCGATCGCAGCACACCGCACCGATCGCAGCACACCGCACCGATCACTGCACCGATCGCACCACACTGCACCGATCGCCCCACACTTCACCGATCGCACCACACTGCACCGATCGCCCCACACTTCACCGATCGCACCACACTGCACCGATCGCACCACACTGCACCGATCGCACCACACTGCACCGATCGCAGCAAACCGCACCGATCGCAGCAAACCCGCACCGATCGCAGCAAACCCGCACCGATCGCAGCACACCGCACCGATCGCAGCACACCGCACCGATCGCAGCACACCGCACCGATCGCAGTAAACCGCACCGATCGCAGCACACTGCACCGATCGCAGCACACTGCACCGATCGCACCACACTGCACCGATCGCATCACACTGCACCGATCGCACCACACTGCACCGATCACAGCAAACCGAACCGATCACAGCACACTGCACCGATCACCGCACACTGCACCGATCGCAGAAAACCGCACCGATCGCAGAAAACCGCACCGATCGCAGCACACCGCACCGAACGCAGCACACCGCACCGATCGCAGCACACCGCACCGATCGCAGCACACCGCACCGATCGCAGCACACCGCACCGATCACTGCACCGATCGCACCACACTGCACCGATCACCCCACACTTCACCGATCGCAGCAAACCGCACCGATCACAGCACACTGCATCGATCAGAGCACACTTCACCGATCGCAGCACACTTCACCGATCGCAGCACACCGCACCGATCGCAGCACACCGCACCGATCGCAGCACACAGCACACCGATCACTGCACCGATCGCACCACACTGCACCGATCGCACCACACTGCACCGATCGCACCACACTGCACCGATCACAGCAAACCGAACCGATCACAGCACACTGCACCGATCACAGCACACTGCACCGATCACAGCAAACCGCAGCACACCGCACCGATCGCAGCACACCGCACCGATCGCAGTAAACCGCACCGATCGCAGCAAACCGCACCGATCGCAGGACACTGCACCGATCGCAGGACACTGCACCGATCGCACCACACTGCACCGATCGCACCACACTGCACCGATCGCAGCAAACCGCACCGATCGCAGCAAACCGCACCGATCGCAGCAAACCGCAGCACACCGCACCGATCGCAGCACACCGCACCGATCGCAGTAAACCGCACCGATCGCAGCAAACCGAACCGATCGCAGCAAACCGAACCGATCACAGCACACTGCACCGATCGCCCCACACTGCACCGATCGCAGAAAACCGCACCGATCGCAGCACACCGCACCGATCGCAGCACACCGCACCGATCGCTGCACCGATCGCACCACACTGCACCGATCGCAGCACACTGCACCGATTGCACCACACTGCACCGATCGCAGCAAACCACACCGATCACAGCACACTGCACCGATCGCAGCAAACCGCACCGATCACAGCACACCGCACCACACTGCACCGATCACACCACACTGCACCGATCGCAGCACACTTCACCGATCACAGCACACCGCACCGATCGCAGCACACCGCACCGATCGCAGCACACAGCACACCACACCGATCGCAGCAAACCGCACCGATCGCAGCAAACCGCACCGATCGCAGCACACCGCACCGATCGCAGCACACCGCACCGATCGCAGCACACAGCACACCGCACCGATCGCAGCAAACCGCACCGATCGCAGCAAACCGCACCGATCGCAGCAAACCGCACCGATCGCAGCACTGATCGCAGCACACCGCACCGATCGCAGCAAACCGCACCGATCGCAGCAAACCACACCGATCGCAGCACTGATCGATCGCAGCAAACCGCACCGATCACAGCACCGATCGCAGCAAACCGCACCGATCGCAGCAAACCGCACCGATCGCAGCAAACCGCAGCACACCGCACCGATCGCAGCAAACCGCACCGATCGCAGCACACTGCACCGATCGCAGCACACTGCACCGATCGCACCACACCGCACCGATCACAGCAAACCGAACCGATCACAGCACACTGCACCGATCGCCCCACACTGCAACGATCGCAGAAAACCGCACCGATCGCAGCACACCGCACCGATCGCAGCACACCGCACCGATCGCAGCACACCGCACCGATGGCAGCACACCGCACCGATCGCAGCACACTGCACCGATCACTGCACCGATCGCACCACACTGCACCGATCGCCCCACACTTCACCGATCGCAGCAAACCGCACCGATCACAGCACACTGCATCGATCGCAGCACACTGCACCGATCGCACCACACTGCACCGATCGCAGCAAACCACACCGATCACAGCACACTGCACCGATCGCACCACACTGCACCGATCGCAGCAAACCACACCGATCACAGCACACTGCATCGATCGCAGCACACTGCACCGATCGCAGCAAACCACACCGATCACAGCACACTGCACCGATCGCAGCAAACCGCACCGATCACAGCACACCGCACCACACTGCACCGATCACACCACACTGCACCGATCGCCCCACACTGCACCGATCGCAGCACACTTCACCGATCACAGCACACCGCACCGATCGCAGCACACAGCACACCGCACCGATCGCAGCAAACCGCACCGATCGCAGCAAACCGCACCGATCGCAGCAAACCGCACCGATCGCAGCAAACCGCACCGATCGCAGCACTGATCGCAGCACACCGCACCGATCGCAGCAAACCGCACCGATCGCAGCAAACCGCACCGATCGCAGCACTGATCGCAGCAAACCGCACCGATCGCAACACACCGCACCGATCGCAGCACACCGCACCGATCGCAGAACACCGCACCGATCGCAGAACACCGCACCGATCGCAGCACCGATCGCAGCAAACCGCACCGATCACACCGATCACAGCACACTGCACCGATCACAGCACACCGCACCGATTGCAGCACACCGCACCGATCGCAGCACAACGCACCGATCGCAGAACACCGCACCGATCGCAGCAAACCGCACCGATCACAGCACCGATCGCAGCAAACCGCACCGATCACACCGATCACAGCACACTGCACCGATCGCAGCACAACGCATCGATCGCAGCACGATGCACCGATCACACCGATCGCAGCAAACCGCATCGATCGCAGCAAACCGCACCGATCACAGCACACCGCACCGATCGCCCCACACTGCACCGATCGCCCCACACTGCACCGATCGCAGAAAACCGCACCGATCGGAGCACACTTCACCGATCGCAGCACACCGCACCGATCGCAGCACACCGCACCGATCGCAGCACACAGCGGTGCGGTGTGCTGCGATCGGTGAAGTGTGCTCCGATCGGTGCGGTTTTCTGCGATCGGTGCAGTGTGGGGCGATCGGTGCAGTGTGGGGCGATCGGTGCAGTGTGCTGTGATCGGTTTGCTGTGATCGGTGCAGTGTGGTGCGATCGGTGCAGTGTGGTGCGATCGGTGCAGTGTGGTGCGATCGGTGCTGCGATCGGTGCAGTGTGCTGCGATCGGTGCAGTGTGCTGCGATCGGTGCAGTGTGCTGCGATCGGTGCGGTGTGCTGCGATCGGTGAAGTGTGCTCCGATCGGTGCGGTTTTCTGCGATCGGTGCAGTGTGGGGCGATCGGTGCAGTGTGCTGTGATCGGTTCGGTTTGCTGTGATCGGTGCAGTGTGGTGCGATCGGTGCAGTGTGGTGCGATCGGTGCAGTGTGGTGCGATCGGTGCTGCGATCGGTGCAGTGTGCTGCGATCGGTGCAGTGTGCTGCGATCGGTGCGGTGTGCTGCGATCGGTGCGGTGTGCTGCGATCGGTGAAGTGTGCTCCGATCGGTGCGGTTTTCTGCGATCGGTGCAGTGTGGGGCGATCGGTGCAGTGTGGGGCGATCGGTGCAGTGTGCTGTGATCGGTTCGGTTTGCTGTGATCGGTGCATTTTAAGTACTGAAAAACAATAAAAATATGGAAATTAAAAAAAAAGTTCATACAGTACAGCTAAATCTTCAAACGTTCCAAATAGCTAGATGGCCCACTCGCCAGAAGTCTGGGCTGCTCAATCAAGTGCAGCAGCAACCCATGGAAATGTAACTCCTTTAGGCTGATCAAGACCTCCTTGGTAGGGTGACCACATTTCCAAACTACCATTCAGGGACACCCCCCTTCCCAAAAATCAGCTTGTGCTGTAACGAATCGCAGCACAGTGATTGGACACAAGAGACAGGATTTATGATTTCTCCAATCACAATCAGGCAAGTACTGTCAGTGAGTAAAGCGGTGAAGTGGTGGCCTTTTTTTGGGGGCATCAGATTGGCCCGGGGGGTGGCTGTGTCAGTTTCATTCTGGGACACTGTATTGTCCTGGAATGAATGTGCCCGGGACAGACCTGCAAAATGCGGGACTGTCCCAGGCAATCCGGGACACGTGGTCACCGTACTCCTTGGGTGTTTGGAACTCCAGATATGTAAAAAAAAAAAAAGAAGAAAAAGGCTGTATAGTGTAATATTGCATAAAATTTAAATACGCAAAAGTTACCACAACCGCACTTGCAATTCCACTCCAAATTATAACATCTCTGTGATTAATGTGAGAACAGTGATAATGTGCACTATCACCACTCCAACCTCCACTCACCATCATATATGGCTGCAAAACTTAAAGAGATGTAAACCCTCCACGGGATCTCTGTAGTGGCGTGTGGCGGTATTAGATGTAAGTGCTGGCGGTTTTACTTATTTTTGTTTTTAAGGTTATGATGCTCTTGTTCAGTTCATGAATTTTTGGCAATAAATACTACACTATCTAGCACTTTCTGTTTTATTGTCTGTGGCATGTGACGGAATATACACCTGAGCTCCATAGGATTGCTGTGATATCCACATCTATATCCACACAAGCTCTGTTGCTGCACACTTACCTGGATGCCATATGGGTTGGTGTGCTGGTGGTGCACAGTATCACTGTTCTCACACTAATCACAGAGATGTTAATATTTGGAGTGGTATTGCAAGTGCGGTTGTGGTACCTTTGTGTATTTATGCAATATACAGCGTTTTCTTTTTTGACATATCTGGAGTTCCAAACACCCAAGGAGGTCTTAATCAGCCTTAGGCTGGGTTCACACTGATACGACACGACAGTGATACAACTTTCATCCTACATTGATCCTACATTGGTCCTACATCCATCCGACTTTCATGAACAGGATACTACTTTGATCCGACTTTGTGATAGTCTGACTTGTTCTTTGACCAATCAAAACAATCCCAGAGTGAGATAAATTCCTTTTACTGCTGCTGTAATCACATGTCGATGTCAAAAGTCGGATGGTAAGGACAAGGATCCTACTTTGATCCGACTTTAATGATATTCAATGGAGTGAAGTAGGTTCAAAGTCGGACCAAAGCAGTACAATCGAGCATTTTCAAAGTCGGACCGACATGTCGGACCAGTTAAGACGGCTCTCATAAAAAAACATTGATTTTCACACGTCATGAGCTCCCAATGTGTGAACCCGGCCTAAAGGAGTTACATTTACATGTGTTGTTGCTGCACTTGATTTAGAAGCCTTGACCTCTGATGAGTGGGTCATCTGGCTATTTGGAATGTTTGAAGATTTTGCTGCACTTTTTGAACTTTTATATTGTTGAAGTGGACTATTTTTTAATTTTACTAAATTTGTTTAGCACTGCAATTTTATTTTACGATCATGATAGGTTTACAGTATATTGCCTTTATTGCTAGCAGCTTTAACATAGGTGTTTAGCGCTGCCTTTTTTTGTTTTTTCAACATTAATAAATATGTTACCAAAATGTGTGCTATAAATGGGATTGTTCCCGTTTCTGCTTGCTGTAGGCTGCCATTTTGCTGAAGCCGAGAGTTCCTTAACAGCAGTAAATCTTGTCAGCAGACAGTGCCTAAAAATAAGGAGCAACTGTGCATGTGCAGAGCAGGTTACGACAGTGGGGTTGATTTACAAAAATCAAAGAGTGCAAAATCTGGTGCAGCTGTGGATAGTCAATGAGCTTCTAACTTCAGCTCGTTCAATTAAGCTTTGACAAAAAAAACTGAAAGCTGATCGGTTTCTATGGAGAGCTGCACCAGATTTTGTACTCTCCAGTTTTAGCAAATCAGCTACAGTGTGTTACTGGATTTTAAGCACCATAAGCACTTACTTTTAATGTTTTACATAGCTATACCTGCAAAAGGGACCAGCCTGAAGTTATCTAGCAAAACCTAATTTTCTGACTAAAGTTCGACTGTAAGAGTATATCATTCTAACAGGGATGCAAATGCAATAAAAACCACAGTTAAATGTACTAAGACTGGAGCAGGCAGAATCTGGAGCAGCCATGCATGGCAACCAATCAGCTTCTAGCTTTCATTTCAAAGCTTTAAGTCCCTTTCATATGGGCTTTCCAATTAGGTCCACCTGTTTTTTTTTTTTTTAAGGCAGAACTCATCAGAAGCTCGGTGTGCCGTTTATATCTGCCCAGGTCTGAAAAATAAAATGGAAAAGGACTGCATCCTTTTTCATTTTTCTGAACATAGAGAGTCAAAAGTCTCTGAGTCATTTTCGACTCCTACATGACAATGGATGCACAAATACGGTCTGTATTCAGTGGATCCCATCATCTGCTGCGCCTACTACGTCGACTCACCCCCTTTATCCCAAAAGAGGACATTGCAGTAGTGGTGGGAACAATTATCAATTCCAGACTCGACTATGCAAATGCCCTTTATCTCGGACTCCCCAAATACCAAATCACTTGTCTACAAGTCGTTCAAAATACGGCTGCTCGATTAGTGACTGGCATAAAACCATGGGAATCTATCGCACCTTCGCTGAGATCCCTTCATTGGTTGCCAGAAAAAGACCGAATCACCTTCAAGGCACTCTGCCTAACGCATAAGTGTATTCACTGAAACGCCCCCCAAAATCAATGCGAAAAAATAAAAGCCCATAACCCAAATCACGATCTGCGGTCCACAAATCAAAACCTGCTCCAAATACCCAAAGCCAGATACAAGTCCAAAGGAGATGGGAGATTTGCAGTCCAGGGACCTCGGCTGTGGAATGCACTACCAACCACCATCCGACTGGAGTCGGACCACTTGACCTTCAGGAGAAGGATTAAAACCCATCTCTTCTGAGGTCAAGGAGTTTCCTTACCCAAAGAATGGAAAGAGCGCCCAGAGGCGATTCAGTTCGCATGTGTTGCGCGTTATAAGTTTTTCACTCACTCACTCATAGACCATGAGGGATCAGAGGTAGCCCGATTTAAACAGAAGCATGTCTGTTTCAGTTTCAATCTGGCTATTCTTGGTACCCTCATGGGTCTGCCAACATCCCATTTCAAAAGGTGGAAAAAAATAAATGAATGAGCACAGATGTCATAAAAGGTTATAACACGATTGATAAATCTGACTTTAATAGACATCCTAATAATGTTTTTGGTGGCTGCACTTTGCACAGCCTCATTATATTTGGCCTTTTGAAGACATGCATTTCTTGTAGAACTTTAGAGATACAGATTCTTCACAGACATCCTTGGTTACTTTGTATATGTCTGAGTGCCGGGATGCGGGAACCAGCGCAATTCCAGTGACGGTTCCCACATCGCACACAACTCGCAGGCAGTTCCCTATGCCAACCGATGCGGGTGTCAATACAAAGTTAATGACACCCCCAGATCGGTTTGCATATCGCAGTGCAAACTAAATTTGGACACAAATTGGATTGCATGAGTGAAAACACTCATCCGATTTGATTCTAGCATCGACGGAAAAAAAGGGTCCTGTACGATTTTGGTCTGAAAGCGATGTGAATTTAGCCATAGAATCTGACCCTATAAAGAGCGGCAGACATACCTTTAATTTTCCAAGGATGAACCGTCACAGTATCAGGACCACTCGCCAGGACTGGAACTTTGATATTTATGCCACTTTGGGAAACAAAAGTAAAAGGAGCAAATTTTAGCTAATTAGATTTACCTAAGGAGCTTGTACATATAGACTCCAAGGCCTGGCACCTAGCAAGTATCATGGCAACAAATTAGATTGTCAGCTCTCACAATGAAGGCCCTCCCGAATTGAATTGTACTGTCTCCCTTTATAATGTAAAGCACTGCGTAGACTGTTGACGCTATATAAATCATGTAAAACAGTAATATAACACTTTTATAAGTCATTAACACTGGCAACGGGGACTAGCCCACATGTATGTCATCAGGGTATTTAGATAATGAGACGTCACTAGGGTTGGTGTCACCTGGTACGGTAAAACATGGTGTCACCCCCCCAAGGTTCCTCCGATAAGGCTAGTGCATTGGCGCGGCTCCCCCAACCCAGCCTACCACAGATCTCTGCCCTGCTTCTGCAGAGTGACAGCAGGAGCAGGACAGAGCAGTGGACACTCTCTCCTGTGTAGCCTGCCACAGTGCGCTGGGCAGGCTAGTTTCAGGTTGGCAGCGCATGATCTTGGTAGCCACCCCAAACCGGTCCCTGTAAATGTTGCGGTCAGTGCTTGCACGCTGATCCGTGCACTGTCACGGATGAGAGTGGCACCATCGCAGTCGGATATCACTTCTTATTTGATGGTGTCCCCTACGCTCGGACTGGGTCAATAAACAAACCCCAGCATTTTAGACTGAGCAGGCTAGTGTAATTCCGGCACTGTAATCCTCCAAGTGTAAATCCTCCCAGTGTAATAGCTTTATCCCTCCAGTGAAAAATCCCTGCAGTGTTTTTTTTACCCTGTGTGAATCCCCCATAGTGTAACACCCCCAGAATTTTCCCCCTATTGTACTCCCCTGTGTAAATCCCCACAGTGTACTGCCCCAAAGCACCCCCCCCCCTCAATGTAATCCTGTCCTACCTAAATCCCCTAGCATGGTCCCCTATTGTACCCCCCCCCCCCATGTAATCACCCCCCAGTGTAAAAGTGGAACCCTCCCAATGTAATCCCCCATGCATAATCCCCTATTGAACCCCCGCAATGTAATCCCCCTATGTAACTATGCCCAATGTAATCACACCCAATGTATTTACCCCCCACCCCCACAATGTAATCCGCCATAGTGTAATCCCCCCACTGTGATCAACCCCAGTGTAAAAGTGTAACCCCTCCCCAGTGGCCACGTACACATGATCAGACATGTCCGATGAAACAGGTCCGACGGACCGTTTTCATCGGACATGTCTGAAGTGGTCTTTTGGTCTGATGTGTGTACACACCATCGGACCAAAATCCCCTCGGACCAGAACGCGGTGACGTAGAACACACCGACGTGCTGAAAAAAAGAAGTTCAATGCTTCCAAGCATGCGTCGAATCAATTCGAAGCATGTGCGGGATTTTGGTCCGATGGTTGGGCGTACTAACCATCGGACATGTCCGACAGACAGGTTTCCAGCGGACAAGTTTCTAAGCATGTTTAGAAACTTTTGTCCGCTGGAAAACTGTCCGATAGGCCGTACACACGATCGAACATGTCCACTGAAACTGGTCTGCGGACCAGTTTCAGCGGACATGTTCGATCGTGTGTACACGGCCTAATACAGCGATCAGAAAACCGATCGCTTAGTGACACTGGCAATAGGGGGTGAAAGAGTTAACTAGGGCGGTGATCGAGGGGTTAAACCTTTATTAAGGGGGTAGGGGGCTATCCTGGGCCTAACACTGCCTGTCACACTAACTGTCACACTGACACTAAATGCAGTGATCAGTAAATATATGATCACTGCAATCAGTGACAGTGTGACAGGGGGCTGCGGGGGGGGGGGGGTTGATCTGAAGGGGTTAAGTGTGCCTATGTGTACTGGTGTCAGTGTAGTGTTGTGCAACTCACTTGTGATGTCTTCTCTCCTCTCGCCCAATTGAAAATACCGCCGAGAGGAGAGGTGACATCACTTCCTCTGCCTGTGTTTACATTACACAGGCAGAGGGCGGGCAGAGGGGGGGGGGAGCGGATTCACTAGGAGCGATCGCGAGGGGGTGGACAGAAACGAACAGCCGCCCCCTCATCCCGGATCGCTCCCAGAGGCTTACCGACCGCCGCATGTAGCGGGGGGGTCCCGATCGGACCCCCGACCCGCGGGAAGGCAGGGACATGCCATCACGTCCATCTGCCTGTACGTGCCATTCTGTGGACGTATATTTACATGCGGCAGTCGGTAAGCGGTTAAAAATGCGCATACTCGTGGAATGGCGCCAAACTTCGTTACTTAAAAATCTACATTTTTACAGGTTACCAGTTTAGAGTTACAGAGGAGGTCTAGTGCCAGAATTGTTGCACACGCTCTAACGCACGCGGTGATACCTCACATATGTGGTTTGAACGGCGTTTACATACTTGGGCGGGACTTGTGTGTGCGTTCGCTTCTGAGCATGAGCTACCGGGGACAGGGGCGTTTAAAAAATATATATATATATATATATATATATATATATATATATATATAATTTTTTTTTTTTTTTTTACACTTTTTTTGATCACTTTTATTCCTTTTACAAGGAATGTAAACATCTCTTGTAATAGGAATAGTGTGTGACAGGTCCTCTTTATGGAGAGATGCGGGGTCAATAAGACTCCAGGCTGGAAAGCATGAGATCGTGAAAAGAAATTCACCGATCTCATGCTTCTTAGCCGCATTTGCGGCTTTGTTTACTTCCGGGTACCCGTAAAGTGGAACTGAAGTCTTTTTTTATAACAGCCTGCAAGCATGCAGGCTATTATGGCAGGAGACATGCAATGTCTGTTTTGCAATAACATGCACCTACCTGCTCTCAGTGATCTCTAGCATGTAAACTGAGCTGCGTTTGTGAAGTTCAGCTTACAGCACCATGCCGATCACTGTGTGCTGGGATGATTGCCTTTTGTGCATGCACGAGGCTATCCCACTCCAGCCAATGAAGATGGGCAAAGACTGGAAAACACAAGAAGACGACGGCGAGAGATGGGAACCTTTGCAGGAAAAGTGTGCAGGGCTCCCTACAGCCCCCTGTCACAACAGTGCGATTTGACAGTTCCAAATCACATGACAAGTCACAGCCTATTTTTTTTTATGGAACCGTTCAAATCAGTACAACTCCAATTTGCACCAATTTGAAAAAGGTTCCTGGATTATTTTTGGCAATTTCATGCGTGACTTGCATTGACATCTGTGCATGAAGTCACACAGATGTCGACAAGCCGCACATGAAATCGCACTGACCGGCGGCTTTGAAATCAAGCTAAAAAGAGCGAGATTCCAAAGCCACATACAGTGTGAACAGGGGCTTAGTTCCGCTTTAACTCTTAGATGAGCTGGTTACATTCGTTTTCTTTTTTGCTTTATTTTCACCTGGTGATCTGGCCAGTAAGTTTGTTACTTTTCAACTTCTTTAACAGACAATTAGTGGGTTAAGGCAGAGTGGCAGTTAGAGTGTTAAGACAAACCATTTAAAACTGACAGGGGTGCTACAATGGTAAGTAAGTAAAACCTTTTTTCCAAACAAAAACAAAAAAAAAAACTGTTGCTGCTTAAAAAGTGTTAGCTGCAGTTTGGTTTTAATTTATTAGTCAAGTCCATCCAAGACCCATTTAACACTGAAGCATTTTTACAGTGTTTTAGCGTTAAAATTATCGCTATTAAAACGCTCATAAAACACTCTCCATGCATCTCAATGGACCCTTTCACACTGAGTCCTGCAACCAGCATCTTTGGCGCAGCTAAAACGTTCCAAAAACGCCCCTCTCCATTGAAATGAATTGAAAGCGCTGTAAAAACGCCTTACCCTTTCACACTGAGGCACTGCAAAAACACTTTAAAACGTTCTTAAAGGAGTCTTAGCAGTGCTTTACAAGCTTTTTTCCGGCGCTGGCAGTGTGAAAGGGCTCTGAAAGCACTCAGGCTTTCACATTAGGATTGCAGATGAGGCTTCGCCTGAAAACGCTTGAATAACACCCGAAAAATGCCCTTGTGTGAAAGGGGCCTAAATCTGCTAGTGCATCTAACACTACCTTCTCCCCAATTTGACAATGCTGCTGTCCAGAGATATCTCCATTGTTCCTCCATCCAGAGTGGAGACATCCCAAGAAAAGAAGTATGTTACTGGCTGGATCACTATGGGAAAAAAAAAGATAGACGCTTAAAAAAGAAAACTCATGCAGCATCACAATTATGGATTGGTAAGCTGCAATATATCACATTTTTGTTTTTGGGTTTAATAACGCTTTATGATCTAGACCATGTTAATTTAATTTATATGGCACCCACTATGCAATAGGTTCAAATAATACGCATGTATAATGCATGTCAAGATCTATTCAGCGTACCTTTGAAAGAACATGCTTTCTTCAGCAGTCAACAGATTTTTTAGATAGCCGCCTTTAGCATGATTGACTCGACTTGAACAAGACAGCTTCTCAGGCTTGTAACAAAACCAAGGTTCTCCCGTCTTCAGGTCTGTGTAGTTGCACACAGGCATTGTCCTAGGCAGACAAACATTGCACATTTTGGTTTCTGTGGTACCACCAGATCGAAACAAACTCTTAAAATAAACTCTGTCTGGTTTCTCCTGGCGTAAGCGCTGAAGAATTTGGATTGCCTCACTTGAGTGGACCAGAGTTACTGATGCAGTCACCCTTCCCGGCCAAAGTAAAGTAAAATAGATACTATAAAAGCCGTTCTGGTGATCAATCACCTTTCCTACTGCCCCAGCTTTCAAAAGGAGGGAATGAATTCTGGCTTGCAAGTAATCTCCTCCGTATTGCTTTGGATTTCCTTCAAAATCATGCATCCTAACCAGCACTTCCACAATATCCCCCAACTTAAACTGTGACTGAGACTGTAAGATCACAAAATGGCTGTGTGCTGCGTCAGTGCTCTTTAGGAAAAGGACTTTGCCATGCGGTGGTTCAGGCCATTCCAGTGCTTTAAGCAAGCGTTTCTGTTCCTCATATTCAGGTTTGGACAGGGTTTGATGCTGATAATCACAATTGGATTTTCTGCTTACAGGCAAACGACGATGAGTTGCATCTCTGCTCAATTCTGTCCATTCTGGTTCCAGACTTGTCCTGTGATTTAGATGCTATAAAAAATAAAAAAATTATGAAATTTAGCATTCTCTGTAATTATGCATCCGTGAATGTTACAATACTAGTTGGTTTTTTTGACCATCTAAAAAACATCAAAACTGGTATTTTAATTAAAGGCTAACTCCACCTTTCTTATACTCATATTTAAGATATTTAGACCTGAACATTGCTCACTTCTAGAACAAGTGAAAAACTTCAAAGCACACTTCATCGCGCCCTAATCTCCAAGTGGTATCTGACAACTAACATCTCCTTTACATTATAGAATGTATTAAGGTAAGAAACCTTCCGCCTTCAGAATCACTTTAAATCACTTCCTTCTCCTGAAAAGGACTACATGTCCCATGAGGCATTGCTCCTCGCCCATTCACAAGTTTTCAGGCACTTACTGACATGCATTATCAGTGTACTGAGCTATATGTGTGCTGCACTCTGTTTCCTGATATGTAAACAAATAATGCATTCTGTATGCAAGCCAACTAATCAATAATGAAAATAGTTGATAACTATTTTTGTTATTGATTATAATCTATTACAGTGCATCCAGAAAGTATTTACAGCACTTCACTTTTTCCACATTTTTTTATGTTACAGTCTTATTCCAAAATGGATTAAATTCATTATTTCCTTCAAAATTCGACAAAACAATAACCCATAATGACAATGTGAAACAAGTTTCATTAAAATCTTTGCAATCTTATAAAAAAAAAAAAAAAAATCACATGTACATAAGTATTTACAGCTTTTGCTGTGACATTGAAAAATGAGCTCAGGTGCATCCTGTTTCCACTGATCATCCTTAAGATGTTTCTACAACTTGATTGGAGTCCATCTGTGGTAAATTCCGTTGATTGGACATGATTTGGTAAGACACACACCTGTCTATATAAGGTCCCACAGTTACTAGTGCATGTCAGAGCTCAAACCAAGCCATGAAGTCCAAGGAATTGTCTGTAGACCTCCCAGACAGGATTGTATTGAGGCACAGATCTGGGGAAGGGTACAGAAAAATGTCAGCAGCATTGAAGGTCCCAATGAGCACAGTGGCTTCCATCATCTATAAATGGAAGAAGTTTGGAACCACCAGGACTCTTCCTAGGGCAGGCCGCCCCAGCAAAACTGAACAATCGGGGGAGAAGGGCCTTAGTCAGGGAGGTGACCAAGAACCCGATGGTCACTCAGAGAGGAGAACCTTCCAGAAGAACAACCATCTCTGCAGCGCTCCACCAATAAGACCTGTATGGTAGAGTAATCCTCATAGTAACCTTCTATAGAAACACTAGGGTTAAAGAGGAGTTCCACCCTAAAATTTTACTTTTTTTTAATCCCCTCCCCCTTACATGCCACATTTGGCATGTAATTTTTTTGGGGGGGGAGTGGGGGCTTCAGTAGGAGTGGGACTTCCTGTCCCACTTCCTGCTTCCGCCGAGGGGCTGGTTAGGCGATTAAGCCTTAATCGCCTACACCAGCCCCTCCCTGTAGGCGATCACATGGGACACGGACAGGTCCCATGCGATCGCCTCTCCAATCAGCGGCGAGCCGCGCCGTGCGCGCATGCGCAGTGCGGCTCGCGCATGCTCAGTGGGTGCCTGGCCGTGAAGCCGAAGGCTGTCACGGCTGGGTGCCCACAGTCCGGATGGAGACGCCGGCTGGGGAGGGGGGAGAGGAGCGGAGCCCCGGTCAACGCATCGCTGGAACGCAGGAGCAGGTAAGTAAGTGTTTATTAAAAGCCAGCAGCTACACTTTTTGTAGCTGCTGACTTTTAATGAACACAATTTTGGGCTGGAACACCCCTTTAAAGAAAAAATAAATACTTTTTAAAAAAAAAATGTAGTAAAAAGTAACATTAAGATAAAAATACCACACTACAACCAGTACAAAAGAAAAAAAATAGACAATGTTGTCAATGTGGATACAAAAAGCCCACAACCTGATCATAAGAGGTCACAGTGGCAACATTGTGCTATGATCGGAAAAGATGTAGAGAGGGAGGTTATGCGACAGCTAAAGAAAGAACTGACCTGCAGGATACTCTCACATAACCCCTTCCCTGTAGTGGTTGAAAAACTCAATAGACTGTTACAATTGGTCTTTGATGACGGACTTATGTCTAAAAGAGAATTTGAGTATTTACGTCTAAAGGAATATTCCAACCTTTTACACAATTCCAAAATTACACAAGTGTAAACATCATTATTGTTGCTCACGAATATTCGCATTGCGAATATTCGTTACGAATATATTCGCGAATAAATCGAATATCGCGGTGAATATTTTTTCAAATTTATTTTTAAAACAGATCACATCCTAGTGATCTCCATTGATGTCTAAAAGCATTGCTGGTATGATTAGAGACCCTGGGCTGAGTAGCTGAGGCGATCCTTTTATGTTGCCGAATATTCGCAATGCGAATATTCGTATTACGAATATTCGCGAATACTTTCTCTGCCCTTCTGTGTTTTGTGTATAAAAAAATAAATAAAAATTAGCTTTAGTTTAGTCATATAAGTTTGTGTAAGTAGAATTAGTGTTTAGTGCATATTAGTTTAGTAATCCAGGAAATGATCTCTGTTTTCGCGTGTTGACGAGAATTTCGTAATCAATTTCGCATTAGCGAAATTTCGCAAAATTTTTTTTTTTTGATAAAATATCACGAATATTCGATATTAACGAATATTTCGCGAATATTCTTCTATATATTCGTGAAATATCGCGAAATCGAATATGGCGTATTCCACTCATCACCGTGGTAAGAGAGCTCTTTTATAGACACCCATGCTGATATTATAGCCGTTGGATATGGATCTACACTAGCTGGGAAACAATGAACAACACACTGTTTATTTGGCTGGACTATCTGCATTAATACGAGACTGACAGACACAGTGAAAGCAAAGGTGCCATCTCACCGACAGCGAGTAAAAATCTTCAAGGTTTGGCAATGATGGTTTTCTTATACCTCCTCCTGTCTTAATTGAGTGTACCTACTGACACCTGATCTGCCCATACATTGCCCGATTCAAAAGACTGTTGAATCTCGGGGGAGGATTTAATTGTTTGCATCGTCTACCTGAGTGCAGTTCCAGCCTTTTCATTGCACAATTACATAGCTGATCCTGCAGCAGTGATCCATCCAGGCTCCAACTTTTTGGGACACCCACCTTGAATTACAGGCACTTCCTGTCCTTGGGGTCACCATTTAATGACAGATTCATGAACAGCAACCTATACACGTTTTTTCAGCAGCGATTACCTATTTGCAATCTTCATTGTGCAATCTGTGTTTTACATCGTTCAGCTCCATTAAAATTTGATTTATTTTTCCCCCATATCCTGGTGGTGTGAATGAAAGACATGCATGATTGAGGTGGGCTGCTAGCAGCTCCATGTATCCACATTGATAATGTTGTCTTTTTTAATCGTTTGCACTGGTGGTAGTGTGGTATTTTTATCTTAATGTTACTTTTTGCTACATTGTGTTAAAGTATTTTTCCTTTAACCCTGGTGTCTCTATAGATATAGAAGGTTACTGTGAGGATCTGCCATCTTCAACTTTTTTCTTTAGGGCCCTTTCTCACGTCTGCTCCACCTGTCCGTTCATTACAAGTCCGTTAACGGACTTGTAATGAACCCCTATGGGAGCGGATCCGTTAGCGGATGATGCATCCGCTAACGTCCGCCAGATCCGCATCCGTTTTTGCGGACGGAAGAATGTCCTATTTTTCTTCCGTCCGGCCAAACGGACAGACGGTCCGTTTCCATCCGACTCCCCATAGGGGAGAGCGGAGGAGAGACGGGGCGGTCCCTGCACAGTGTGCGGGGACCGCCCCGTCCGCTGACAGCTGAGCGGAGACCCCCCCCACTGAGCTGACGGGCACACGGAGCGGACCGAAAAACGGTCCGCTCCGTGTGAAAGGACCCTTATGCTCTTCCTTCAAAATAGACCACACCTGATGTAATCAGGAGGTATAGGGATTAATGAGTGGGCATAATTAAATGTATTTGGTGATCCTCTATTTCAGTATTTGGCTATTGCAGTGGTGATTTTTACTTTGTTTACCATCTGTATGGTAGAGTGGCCAGATGGAAACCACTCCTCAGTAAAAGGCACATGACAGTCTGCCTAGAGTTTGCAAAAGGCACCTAAAGGACTCGCAGACCATGAGAAATAAAATTCTCTGGTTTGATGAAATAAAGATTAAACTCTTTGGCCTGAATGGCAAGCGTCATGTCTGGGAAAAAAAACAGGCACCACTCATCACCTGGTCAGTACCATCCCTATAGTGAAGCATGGTGGTGACAGCATCAAGCTGTGGGGATGTTTTTTCAGCATCAAGCTGTGGGGATGTTTTTCAGCATCAAGCTGTGAAGATGTTTTTTAGCATCAGGAACTGGGAGACTAGTCAGGATCAAGGGAAAGATAAATGCAGCAATGTACAAAGATATCCTTGATGTAAACCTGCTCTGGACCTCAGACTGGGGAGAAGACTTATCTTCCAACCGGACAACGACCCAAAGCACACAGCCAAGATAACAAAGGAGTGGCTACAGGACAACTCTCTGAATGTCTTTAAGTGGCCCATCCAGAGCCCAGACTTGAACCTGATTGAACATCTCTGGAGAGATCTGAAAACGGCTGTGCACCGACACTCCCCTTCCAACCTGATGAAGCTTGAGAGGTCCTGCAATGAAGAATGAGAGAAACTGCCCAAAAATATGTGTGCCAAGCTTGTAGCATCATACTGAAAAAGACTTGAGACTGTAATTGGTGCCAAAGGTGCTTTAACTAAGTAGTGAGCAAAGGCTGTGACAACTTGTGTACATGGGATTTATTTAGTTTTTAATAAATTTGCAAAGATTTCAAACAAACCTATTTCATGCTTATGGGGTATTGTTTGTATAATTTTAAGGAAAAACATTAATTTAATACATTTTGGAATAAGGCAGTAACTTGAAAAAAGTGATGTGATTACTTTCCGGGTGCACTGTATGTGGAGTAGTTGTTTCAGCCGTAGAGTTCTTGCACGTTAGTGTCAACTTTTAGGTGCAATAACCCATGGCAACCACACAGAATTCATCTTCCTAACTGGTATGACTTTAGGAGAGTGAATTATTTTATGACACTTCAGAATAAAAACTCTTTATGGTACAAGTCTTGTGGCCACTTACCTCTACCAAATGAATGTTACTAACCAGCACAAGGACAGCTATTAGGAATAGCAGGGCAAAGCATAGCTTGAACCTATAGAAGGAACACCACATCTTCTAAAAATCGTTTTCATATCCATATTATTCTTCCATGTGGTCATGGCCACAGCCAGTCAAGGCAGCTCTGGTCATTCATAGTTCTGTCTGTTATGCTGTTTATTCTGTGAATCTAAAGCAAAAAATAAGTTCATTTTGGCATGTTATTTTTCACTTTATTGGTAAAGAACAATCTGGTCTACCAATAGAATGAGTATATGTTTCTGACATTTCTCTCCGGCAATGTAATGCCTCTTACACACAATCAGATTTTCCGACGGGAATTGTGTGATGGCAGGGTTTTGTCGGATAATCCGACCGTTTGTACACTCCATCGGACAAATGTTGGATAGCATGCTTTAAAATTTTCTGACAACAAATGTGCCTTGTCGGATTTCCTGATCATGTGTACACAAGTCCATCGGAAAAAAAATCCAAAGTACAAACACGCATGCTCAGAAGCAATGCTAATCATAAGACAACATTAGTAGAAGTGGCCTAAAGGGTGGCACTAAAGAGCAGAAAAAACATGTACCGTATTTTCCGACGACTTTTTAACCCATGAAATTCTCCTTAAAATCGGGGGTCGTCTTATACGCCGGTAACCTAACATGTGGACTCTCAGTCAGACCGCGGCTGTCAATTTTTCAAAAGCCGCGCCTCCTCTTTCTGCTGTTCCGTGAAAGGCGGAACACTCAGCTTCCCAGCAGAGCCTCTGTTCAGTGTTCCGCCTATCACGGACGCCCTCTCGTCCTCAGACGAGAGGGCATCCGTGATAGGCGGAACACTGAGCACAGTGTCTGCTGGGAAGCTGAGTGTTCCGCTTTTCACGGAACAGCAGAAAGAGGAGGCGCGGCTTTTGAAAAATTGACGGCCGCGGTCTGACAGATTCTGCATGTCAGGGATAAGGTAAGGGATCGTCGACACATGCAATGGCACAGTGAGGCATACAGTGACACAGTGAGGCATGTAATGGTGGCACAGTGAGGCATGTAATGGTGGCACAGTGAGGCGAGGCATGACTAGTAGGAAGGGGGTCGTCTTATACGGTGAGTATATCCCAAAACCAACATTTTAGCTGGAAACTTAGGGGGTTGTCTTATACGCCCAGTCGTCTTACACGCCGGCAAATACAGTAGTTCGTTAGCCGACAAAGTTTTGCCGTCTGTATGCAGAACAAGTTCACAGCCAACGCCCTTCAGACAAAATTCCATAGCTAGGTCCGCGGAAAATCTGATCGTTTGTATAACTATTGGTAACAAATAAGACAGCTCTACAGTATATTGTCAAGCACAACATTTAGCACTCAATAGAGAATAAAGTCTATTGAAAACCATTTATTTAGTAGGAATCCATCAACTGTGTCATGCTTTGTATTGCTGTTTGTTTGTGTTGAAAACTTCACTACTTTTTGTCCTAGTGACCACTGTCACAGGAATGAAAATAAGGAAAATCCTATCACACATGCTGAACTTTTACCATAAACAATCTATACACTTACAGAAAGGTGCCCAGGACAATGGTGAGGTTGTGAAATATGTACAGAGAAATACCCAGCACGCCAGTGAGGAGATCAAAAATGTCCGAGTACTAAAACAGCAAGTGTCAACCCATTCTGTAGGTGCGATCGTGCTTGTACTTTGGACTTTTGCGTTTATGACCTCAG
Source organism: Rana kukunoris (assembly GCA_029574335.1). Classification (NCBI taxonomy): domain Eukaryota; kingdom Metazoa; phylum Chordata; class Amphibia; order Anura; family Ranidae; genus Rana; species Rana kukunoris. Next base: position 265,966,487 of record CM056050.1, on the reverse strand, counting down.
TAAAGGATTGGCTTTGTCTGCATGGACTTCCATATGTGCCTGTGTTATCTCCATTCTACATTGGATTGAAAGAATTACTAGTTTACATAAGATAGATAAGAATGTTTGTAAGAAAAGGGAGGAAGAGCACTGCATTTCTGGTAAGACCACCAAGTATGTTGGCAGAAAGTGGTCAAGTGTCCTAATAGATACAGCACCTCATACCTGACATTTTTGAATACAAGGGGTAGGAGGATTGGGATTATCACGGTGCCACAGAAAAAAATATATAGAAAATTCATACAAAATGTTTATTAAATTACAAATAAAGATTTTTTTTTTAATTTATAAACAAAAACAGTATAGATGGTTCACAAAGATACTAATAAGGGAGCAAATATCTCATATGCAGCGGTCAAGTTTTCCCGACTAGTTTCGCCAAACCCCTGGCTTCATCAGGGCATTACGACGTGACCAAATCAATTTTAACTCTAGAATAACAAAAGACAATAGTAAACATAATAATAATCCAATATTGCAAATAATATGGCTCAGATAACTGGCTGGACAACAAAGCCAAATGGCTGAGGCATATCCCGGGTATCTACCCCCAAAAACCTATAGAGCATACAATATGCTATAAACCCCAAATTAGATTCAAACCTACCCCAAATTCCCAACAAGATCAGTCAGACAAGCGAGGAACCCACATAAAGGCCGAAGTCAAGCCAATTAAGCCCAAAGCGTGGCTGTAGAGGGCAACAAGAGAGACCAAAATCAAATACAATACAACTATAGGTTTTTGGGGGGTAGATACCCGGGATATGCCTCAGCCGTTTGTCCAGCCAGTTATCTGAGCCATATTATTTGCAATATTGGATTATTATTATTATGTTTACTATTGTCTTTTGTTATTCTAGAGTTAAAATTGATTTGGTCACGTTGTAATCCCCTGATGAAGCCAAGGGTTTGGCGAAACTAGTCGGGAAAACTTGACCGATGCATATGAGATATTTGCTCCCTTATCAATATCTTTGTGAACCATTTATACTTTTTTGTATATATAAAAAAAAATATATATCTTTCTTATTTGTAATTTAATAAACATTTTGTATGACTTTTCTATATATCTTTTTCTGTGGCACCGTGATAATCATAATCCTCCTAGCAGCAAGTATTATTGCTCAAAAGCCTCTTAAGGCTGGGCTCACACATATACGATGCGGGAACCAGCGCAAATCCAGCGCCGGTTCCCGCATCGCATGTCACTTGCAGGCAGTTCACACTGTCCTCTACGAAGCGCTGTGGGTGTAAACTTAACCACTTAAGGACCGCCTATTGCACATTTACGTCGGCAGAATGGCACGGCTGGGCACATCAACGTATATATACGTTGATTTTAGTACCCAGCCGTGGGTCACGGGCGTGCGCCCGTGACCCAGTCCGAAGCTCCAGGACCGGGACCGTGGGATTCGCGGACCCGATCGCCGCTGCAGTGCGGCGATCTGTCCCTGGAGCGGAAGAACGGGGAGAGCAGTGTGTAAACACGGCTTCCCCTTGCTTCTCTGTGGCCGTAGCATCGATCGCATCATCCCTGTAATAGGGGGACGCGATAGATGACATCACACCTACAGCCACACCCCCCTACAGTTGTAAACACGCGCATAGGTCACACATCCCCTACAGCGCCACCTGTGGTTAACTCCCAAACTGCAACTGTCATTTCCACAGTAAACAATGCAATTTAAATGCATTTTTTTCTGTGAAAATGACAATTGTCCCATAAATTTGTCAAAATTGTCCGAAGTGTCCGCCATATTGTCGCAGTCACGGAAAAAAATCGCTGATCGCCGCTATTAGTAGTAAAAAAAAAAAAAATGTATAAAAATGCAATAAAACTATCCCTTATTTTGTAAACGCTATAAATTTTGCGAAAACCAACCGATAAACGCTTATTGCGATTTTCTTTTACCAAAAATACGTAGAAGAATACGTATCGGCCTAAACTGAGGAAAAAAAATGTTTTTTTTATATATTTTTGGGGGATATTTATTATAGCAAAAAGTAAAAAATATTGATTTTTTTTTAAATTGTCGCTCTATTTTTGTTTATAGCGCAAAAAATAAAAACCGCAGAGGTGATCAAATACCACCAAAAGAAAGCTCTATTTGTGGGGAAAAAAGGACGCCAATTTTGTTTTGGAGCCACGTCGCGCGACCGCGCAATTGTCAGTTAAAACGACGCAGTGCCGAATCGCAAAAAGGGGCAAGGTCCTTTACCTGCATTTTGGTCCGGGTCTTAAGTGGTTAATGACACCCCCAGATCGGTTTGCAGATCGCAGTGTGGACTATTGAATGATACAGGAATTGGATCACATAGGTGTGAACACTCATGCGACCTGATTCCAATGCGATGCAAGTTCAGCCATACAAACGCCCCTTCCTGTAATCCCCCCCCCCCCACGCTGTCTTCTGGGAAACACACAGGTCCCAGAAGACAGCGGGGACCAGTTAGGATGCGCAGTAGGGAGCCGCAACGCTTCACTCCCTTTTTCCCTCACCGCAGATGGTGGCGGGGGCAGCCGAGAGCCTAAGCGATTGATCGGCTGCCAACATCGCGGGCACCCTGGATGGGTAAGTGTCCATTTATTAAAGGTCAGCAGCTGCAGTATTTGTAGCTGCTGGCTTTTAATATTTTTTTTTTCCAGGCGGACCTCCGCTTTAACTTTAGTAACCTTTTAATTTTTGATGAGACTAGCATGAAAAAAAAAAAAAAAACAGATGATACTTTGCCGTCTCATTGGATAAATTGATAGCAGCGGGAGCCATTGGCTCCTGCTGTTGTCAATCAAGTGCAGTGACAGGGGAGCCCGGAGGTGGGACCGAGTCCTGCTGTCTGTGTCAATGGACGCAGCAGCAGGACTGGGGAGCGTGTATGCACGGGTGCCCCATGGAAAGCGGCTTTCCATGGGGGCATTCGATCAAGAGGAGGAGCCAGAAAAGGTATAAAGTAAAACATATTTGTTGAAAACGAACATTTACAATTGCTTTAAAGCTGAATTCAGGATTTATTTTGTATTTCATTTTACCCAAGCAGTGGGACTGTGCTTGTACTGCATGGGTTATCTGCTTGTTTTATGCTAGGGGAAAGGGCAGCGGAGATATACTTACCTCATCCTCCCTGCACAATACCAGTCCGGCATCCCGCGTTCCAGCGGTTTTGAAAATGGACTGTTCCTTATTTCAGCGCGCTCCATAGAAAGGACCAGTCCACCGCTGGACAGTCTGGGTGGGGGGGACGATCACCTAATCAGGTATAAACATTGTGCTCATCCCAGAAAAAAAATGTGCCTGGAATTGGGCTTTAAGACAGAAAACCTTGGAAGTCTGGTGTGAGCGCATGTCTGAATGACACCTATGTGATTACATGTGAACAGCCGCAGTCAGTGTCAGCCTATCATTGATTTGTACAGAAATCCACTGACCTGGGCGGTGTATGGCTCTGTGAATAAGGCCTAAAAAAAGAAAACTAATGCAGCCAGCACATCTTCGGATTGGGAAGATGCAATATATGAAATGCTTGCTCTTGGGCTTACTAAGCAGTGTAATACATGGCCTATCTCTATTCATATGCCCACTGATGGGAAAGGGGACCGTTTATACACAGATACCATTAATAACTATGATATTTCCTCAGTTCTGGGAGTGCTGTATTATTCTAGTCACCTTGTGGGAATAGCACATAGAAAACATTGCACGTTAGGCCATTATTAGCACACAAAACTGTGCACACGGCATTGCCACCTCCTACAGACTGCCTCACTACTGTGCTCACCTCTCCTCCGGTATGTGCCATGTCTGGAAACGGGCATGGAGCTCTCTTCCCTCCTCTCTAAGCCCCTCCTACGACCGGGCGGCAGTACCACCTCCGGCTGAATGTCGTGCCTACGCTTCCGCCAGGAGTTGTATAGAAAGCCGATGTGTTCTTCCTGTTATCCTCCGGATGTACACAGACTCCTCCTCTGTTTGAACAAAGAGGAAGTGCACAGGGGAAATCCACCCTCTCTATGTATGACGGCTGCTACAGACGCTGTGCAATGTCATTCATAAATGCAATGAAAACAAGATTTATTGTATAATATGTGCTGGGGAGAGAAGTGTCAGGGGTTTTATCCTGGAAGCGTCCGTTTATACTGGCGTGTGCTTGTTTACAGGATTCCTCTTGCTCATTTTAATAACTGGAGTGGAGCTAAATGCAAAAAGCGTTTATTTTCACTTTGGATGGAGTAAGTCTAGGTTCACATCTATGCGGCTGCACTTGATGGGTTTTTCCCTCGTTTTTTAATGCATTTTTGCATGCAGTTTTCTCTCTCTCTCTCTCTCTCTCTCTCTCTCTCTCTCTCTCTCTCTCTCTCTCTCTCGCCCCCATTATCTGAGACGTTCTGGCTGGGGGGGTAGTCAGCGCCCCCCCCCTCTGTCTACATTTCTGCGGGGAGACCCCGCAGGTATGTAGTCCCAAGGCATGGGGAGAGCACACTGACTAACCTCCCAGCCAGAACATCTCGGATAATGGGGGCAAGCTTACTGAGGGGAAACAGGAAGTGAGAAATTCAGACAAAGAAAAAAAAGGGAAATGGAAGGAAAAGGTAAGTGAACCAACATTGTACTAGCTTAAAAGGAACCTATTTAGAAAATAAAAGATAAACCTTTAAACCCCCTTCCTGCCCAGGCCATTTTCAGCTTTCAGTGCTGTCACAATTTAACCACTTAAGGACCGCCTACTGCACATTTACGTCGGCAGAATGGCACGGATGGGCACATCCACGTATATTTACGTTCCGTGACCCAGTCTGAAAATCCGTGACCGGGACTCGCGAACCCGATCGCCACTGCAGTGCGGCGATCCGTCCCTGGAGCTGAAGAACGGGGAGAGCCGTGTGTAAACACGGCTTCCCCGTGCTTCTCTGTGGCCGCAGCATCGATCACGTCATCCCTGTTATAGGGGGACGCGATCAATGACGTCACACCTACAGCCACACCCCCCTACAGTTGTAAACACACACACAGGGAACACTCAAAGTCACAGCGCCCCCTGTGGTTAACTCCCAAACTTCAACTGTCATTTCATCAGTAAACAATGCAATTTAAATGCATTTTTTGCTGTGAAAATGACAATTGTCCCAAAAATGTGTCAAAATTGTCCGAAGTGTCCGCCATAATGTCGCAGTCACGAAAAAAATCGCTGATCGCCGCTATTAGTAGTAAAAAAAAAAAAATAATTAACAAAAATCCAATAAAACTATCCCTTATTTTGTAAACGCTATAAATTTGGCGAAAACCAACCGATAAACGCTTATTGCGATTTTTTTTACCAAAAATCGGTAGAAGAATACGTATCGGCCTAAACTGAGGAAAAAAATGTTTTTTTATATATTTTTGGGGGATATTTATTATAGCAAAAAGTAAAAAATATTGCATTGTTTTTCAAATTGTCGCTCTATTTTTGTTTATAGCGCAAAAAATAAAAACCGCAGAGGTGATCAAATACCACCAAAAGAAAGCTCTATTTGTGGGGAAAAAAGGACACCAATTTTGTTTGGGAGCCACGTCGCACGACCGCGCAATTGTCAGTTAAAACGACGCAGTGCCGAATCGCAAAAAGGGGCAAGGTCCTTTACCTGCATTTTGGTCCGGGTCTTAAGTGGTTAAATGACAACAGCGCTTTTCATACAACACTGTACCCAAATTACATTTTTATAGACTTTTTGCCCACAAATAGAGCTTACTTTTGGTGGTATTTTATCACCTCTGCGTTGTTTATTTATTTCACTATAAACAAAGGAAGAGCGACAAGTATCACGATATGTTTTACTTTTTGCTATAATAAATATCCCAATTTTTTTATTTAACCACTTGCCTACTGTGAACCTACACCCCCTTCCTGCCCAGACAAAATTTTAGCTTCCGGCACTGCGTCGCTTTAACTGACAATTGCGCGGTCGTGCGACGTGGCTCCCAAACAAAATTGACGTCCTTTTTTTTCCCCACAAATAGAGCTTTCTTTTGGTGGTATTTGATCGCCCATGCGGTTTTTCATTTTTTGCGCTATAAACCAAAAAGAGCGACAATTTTGAAAAAAGACACAATATTTTTTGGTTTTTGCTATATTACATAAAAAAAAAAAAAAAAAACATTTGTATCTCAGTTTAGGCTGATACGTATTCTTCTACATATTTTTGGTAAAAAAAAAAAAAAAAAAAATAAATCGCAATAACCATATAGTGACTGGTTTGCGCAAAAGTTATATTGCCTACAAAATAGGGGACATAATTATGATTTATTTTTTTATTTATTTTTTACTAGAAATGGCGGCGATCTGCGATTTTTTTTCGGGACTGGGACATTATAGCGGACACATCGGACACTTTTGACACATTTTTGGGACCATTTACAGTGAACAATGCTATAAATATGCATTGATTACTGTATAAATGTAACTGGCAGGGAAGGGGTTAACCACTAGGGGGCGGGGAAGGGGTTAAATGTTTCTCCTACATTGTGTTCTAACTGTGGGGGGAGGGGACTGACTGGGGGAGGTGACCGATTGTATCCCTATGTACAAAGGACACAGCATCGGTCTCCTCTCTCCCTGACTGGGACGTGGAGCTCTGTGCTAGGGGCACTTTAAGCGCCCCTAGCAGCTTAAAGTGACAGGACTACATATGACGTCCTGTCAGGAACATAGAGTATCCCGCCCGCCGTCATTTGATGGCGTGCGGGTATCAAGTGTTTAAAACAATTTTTTTTTCCTCAGTTTAGGCCGATATGTATTCTTCTACACATTTTTGGTAAAACGTGACTGCGATATTGTGGCAGACATATCGGACACTTGACACTATTTTGGGAACATTCACATTTATACAGCAGACAGTGTTTATAAAAAATGCACCGATTACTGTATAAATGTGACTGGCAGGGAAGGGGTTAACACTAGGGAGCGATTAAGGGGTTAAATTTGTTACCCTAGGGAGTGATTATACCTGTAGGGGGAGGGGATCGATCAATGTTCCTCTATACTGGAAACACACCATCGGTCTCCTCTCACCTGACAGGACATGAATCTGTGTGTTTACACACAGATCCACGGTCCTGCTCTGTTACCGGGCTATCGCGGGTGAGCGGCGGACATCGCAGCCACTGGGCATGCGCATCCGCTCTGGAGTAACGCGGCGGGGGAGCGCCCCCTAGAGAGCTGGAAAGCCGAGGACGTCTTATGACGGCCACAACGAAAGCCGTACTGCCCAGCCATACAAAACCTTTATCCGAGCATGCAGCCCAGCAGGTCAAGAAAGGGAGGGGACGAGCCCCCCCCCTCATCCTGAACCATACCAGGCCAGTTGCCCTCTACATGGGGTGGATGGGTGCTTTGAGGAAGATGGCACAAGAAGACAGCAGCGGGAGAAGACAGCTCAGAGCTGCTCGATACCCATTCACATGGGGGAGGCTGGGATCTGGGGGAGCCCTTCCTAAAGGGGGCTTCTATATTCCGATAAGCCCCCCACCCACAGACCCCGACAACCACCAGCCAGGGTTGTCAGGAATTGTCCCTTGTCCCTATCAACATGGTATGGTTCAGGAGGGGAGCGCTCGCTCGTCCCCTCCCTTTCCTGACCTGCCGAGCTACGTGCTCGGTAAAGGTTTGGTATGAATTTTGGGAGGGGGGACCCCAAACCATTTTTTTTTACATTCAACTGTCAGCGGGGAACCCTTCTGACAGCTAATGACTCATCAGCAGCTGGCTTTCTGGCCCCCTGCTTAGCAACCAGCTATATACATTGTTAAAATAAAAACCCCAAAACACATCAAAAATCACATCACAAACACATTCCATTGACATCTATTAGGCCGTGTACACACGGCAGAGAACCTCGACGGGCAGAACACATTGTTCCGCCCGTCGAGGTTCCCTGCCGGTCGTCGAAATCGGCGACCCGCCCGTCGGGAATGGCAACCAGCCATTCTTCCAGGCGGGCCGTCGAGCAAATAGAGAGAGTGCTCTCTATTTCTGCTCGACGGGCTTCCCGACGGGAAGCTCGCCGAGAGCGTACACACGGCCGAGGTCCTCGCTGGAATGCACGGCCTTACACACAAAACACGGGGGGGGGGGGGAAAGTCCCCGACCATTTGTCACATTTTACCACTGGGATTTTTGCCCATTTCTCCTTGCAAAACTGCTCCAGCTCCTTCAAGTTGTATGGTTTGCGCTTGTGAAAAGCAATCTTTAAGTCTGACCACAGATTTTCGATTGGATTGAGTTCTGGCCTTTGACTGGGCCATTCCAACACATTTACATGTTTTCCCTTAAACCACTCAAGTGTTGCTTTAGCAGTGTGTTTGGGGTCATTGTCCTGCTGGAAGGTGAACCTCAGTCCTAGCCTCAAATCACAGACAGAGTGGTACAGGTTTTGCTCAAGAATATCCCTGTATTTAGCACCATTCATCTTTCCCTCAACCAGTTTCCCAGTCCCGACTGCTCTTTCACTGTGGGGATGGTGTTATTTGGGTGATGTGATGTGTTGGGTTTGCGCCAGACATAGCGTTTTATTTGAAGGCCAAAAAGTAAAATTTTAGTCTCATCAGAGCAGAGCACCTTCCTCCATACATTTAGGGAGTCTCTTACATGCTGTGACTGTAGTCGAACATATCCCCGTCAAGCCTTCCCTTCTTCTCCCATAAAATAAATCACCCAATATTCCATGAGTAGGAATATCCCTGGAATCGCCGAATAATCCATACATGAGCCAAGGCTTAATGCTGAATGTAAACAGGACACACTTTATTGAAAGTACACAGCACACTTTTATACAGGATTTGGAACATCCCGCCCCCAACAACCGCTTTCCTATTGGTCCATTGTAAAGTATTCAGTCTACACTCAGGTCCTCCTAAACCATGCAAATGAAGACTTGAAAATGACACAGCAGAGATTGGTCAGAAACGGTTTGAATAGAAGCCTGTGATGTGTATTCAGACAAAAGCCCCAGGGGGGCAATCAATGTACATAATAGCCAGCCACAGAACAATGGAAACGTCTGGAGAACTGAGACAGGGCAGAAGTCATTTACACCTGATAATAGAAAGGCTTTAGATAGGGTTATCACACAATGGACAATGAGTATCCCTTCTGAGTCTGTTGATCTGGCTGGGGTTCAGAATAAAGTCTCCTGTAATACATGAATTAGGATTTCACGTAGAAACCCTTCAGTATTTCATGGTCCATGACACATGCCTTTTCGCAAAATGTGTCATTTTGTTTTTTTGCTGAAAGTAATGGCTTTCTTCTGGCCACTCTGCCATAAAGCCCAACTTTATAGAGCGCACGGCTTATTGTTGTCCTATGTACAGATACTCCAGTCTCTGCTGTGGAACTCTGCAGCTCCTCCAGGGTTACCTTAGGTCTCTGTGCTGCCTCTCTGATTAATGCCCTCCTTGCCCGGTCTGTGAGTTTTGGTGTGCGGCCGTCTTTGCAGGTTTGCAGTTGTGCCATGTTCTTTCCCCTTGGTTATGATAGATTTGATGGTGCTCCTAGGGATCATCAAAGATTTGGATTTTTTTTATAACCTATCCCTGACTTGTACTTCTCAACAACAACATTGTCCCTTACTTGTTTGGAAAGTTCCTTGGTCTTCATGGCAGTGTTTGGTTAGTGGTGCCTCTTGCTTAGGTGTTGTAGCCTTTGGAGCTTTTTAAAAAGGTGTGTATATGTAATGACAGATCATTACACTAATTATGTGACTTCTGAACAATGGCGGACTAACCATGGGGCGGAGGGGCGGCCCGCACCGGGTGCCACACACTGGGGGGGGTGTCAGGCCGACGCCCCCTCCTCCGCGTCTGAGGTATTGCCGCGGTGACAGCATGATGGACGGCAGACTAGCCGGTAACTAACACCCAGACACACAGCCTGGCTATTCGGCGGAGGGGTGCTGTTCCCGAGTGATCCGGCCGCAATGATCCCCCTTCTCTGTGGTATTGCAGTGCCGCGGCTCTGATACTATCTATCGGCTGTGTGTAAAGGGGTATAGTGATGCAGGGTGCTGTGTAATGAAAAGGGGCCCAGAGGTGCAGGGTGCTGTGTAATGTAAAGGGGTCCAGAGGTGCAGGGTGCTGTATAATGTAAAGTGGTATAGTGATGCAGCGTGCTGTGTAATGTAAAGGGGTGCATGGTGCTGTATATTATAAAGGGGCCCAGAGGTGCAGGGTGCTATGTAATGTAAAGGGGTCCAGAGGTGCAGGGTGCTGTGTAATGTAAAGGGGTCCAGAGGTGCAAAGTGATGTGTAATGTAAAGGGGGTCCAGAGGTGCAAGGTGCTGTGTAATGTAAAGGGGGTCCAGAGGTGCAAGGTGCTGTGTAATGTAAAGGGGGTCCAGAGGTGCAAGGTGCTGTGTAATGTAAAGGGGGTCCAGAGGTGCAAGGTGCTGTGTAATGTAAAGGGGGTCCAGAGGTGCAAGGTGCTGTGTAATGTAAAGGGGATCCAGAGGTGCAAGGTGCTGTGTAATGTAAAGGGGGTCCAGAGGTGCAGGGTGCTGTGTAATGTAAAGGGGTCCAGAGGTGTAGGGTGCTGTGTAATGTAAAGGGGTCCAGAGGTGTAGGGTGCTGTGTAATGTAAAGAGGGTCCAGAGGTGCAAGGTGCTGTGTAATGTAAAGGGGGTCCAGAGAGGCAGGGTGCTGTGTAATGTAAAGGGGGTCCAGAGGTGCAGGGTGCTGTGTAATGTAAAGGGGTGCAGGGTGCTGTGTAATGTAAAGGGGGTCCAGAGTTGCAGGGTGTTGTGTAATGTAAAGGGGGTCCAGAGGTGCAGGGTGCTGTGTAATGTAAAGGGGTCCAGAGGTGTAGGGTGCTGTGTAATGTAAAGGGGCCCAGAGGTGTAGGGTGCTGTGTAATGTAAAGAGGGTCCAGAGGTGCAAGGTGCTGTGTAATGTAAAGGGGGTCCAGAGGTGCAAGGTGCTGTGTAATGTAAAGGGGGTCCAGAGGTGCAAGGTGCTGTGTAATGTAAAGGGGGTCCAGAGGTGCAAGGTGCTGTGTAATGTAAAGGGGATCCAGAGGTGCAAGGTGCTGTGTAATGTAAAGGGGGTCCAGAGGTGCAGGGTGCTGTGTAATGTAAAGGGGTCCAGAGGTGTAGGGTGCTGTGTAATGTAAAGGGGCCCAGAGGTGTAGGGTGCTGTGTAATGTAAAGAGGGTCCAGAGGTGCAAGGTGCTGTGTAATGTAAAGGGGGTCCAGAGGTGCAAGGTGCTGTGTAATGTAAAGGGGGTCCAGAGGTGCAAGGTGCTGTGTAATGTAAAGGGGATCCAGAGGTGCAAGGTGCTGTGTAATGTAAAGGGGGTCCAGAGGTGCAGGGTGCTGTGTAATGTAAAGGGGGTCCAGAGGTGCAGGGTGCTGTGTAATGTAAAGGGGTGCAGGGTGCTGTGTAATGTAAAGGGGGTCCAGAGGTGCAGGGGGCTGTGTAATGTAAAGGGGGTGCAGAGGTGCAGTTGTGGAGAGGGGGTACACAGTAGTGACAAAGAGATATTGAAAGATGCAGGGGACGCAGTGGGGTGTTTTTACATTTTACCGTGGGGGGGTGCCAGATATAGGATCCGCCCCGGGTGGCAAATACTCTATGTACGCCTCTGCTTCTGAAGGTAATTGGTTGCACCAGAGCTTATTATGGGCTTCATAAAAAAGGGGGTAACTACATACGCACATTGCAATTATCAGTTTTTTATTTTTGAAAAAAACCTTTATGTATGTATTTTTCTAATTTTACTTTACCAACTTAGACTATTGTGTTCTGATACAACACATATAATTCAGATAAAAAAAAAAAAAAACATTGAACCAAAGGCTGTAATGTAACAAAATAGGTAAAAAGCCACTTAGTTATAGTTACATAGTTAGGTTGAAAAGAAAAAACACAAGTTCAGCCAAAAAAATAAATAAAAATACAATCCCATATACACAATCCTTCATCCACAGTTGATCCAGAGGAAGGTGAAAAAAAACCAGCAGAGCATGATCCAATTTGCTCCAGCAGGGGCTAAAATTCCTTCCTGATCCCCCGAGAGGCAATCGGATTTTCCCTAGGTCAACTTTATCTATAAATGTTATTACCCAGCTTGATAGCAGATGTAAATTTATTAAAAATTAAAATGTATATAATTATTTACAGCCTTTGCCATGACACTCAAGATTGAGCTCAGGTGCATCCTGTTTCCATTGATCATCCTCAAGATGTTTCTACAACTTGATTAAAGTCCACCCAAGGTAAATTCAGTGACAGATGAGTCACAGAACAGAAATTGTGAATTGCAACGTGATACAGTATCTATGTCGGGTATCTGTATTGGGGTATAGGTCCAATGGTGGTGGACTCCCCCTGCACAACTACTGAGAGAAATTGTGGGTGCAGATAAGATTACCCTGTATAGTGAAGGGATAATAACCCTGTATGCCTAGGGTTTATATCCTGTTTCTGGGCCCTCAGCCTCCGCTGGTTTCCAGATATAGTGCTTAGGAAAAGGCAGGAATGAAAAAGAAATATGTATATATTATATTGAAATCTCAATACTACAGGATTCTGTGCAGGATGGCAGACCTAGAAGGTCTAGCTGTGCATAAGAGTGTAAACCCACAATTCCCTTTTATACAAAGAGGTTATGGTGTAACCTGATGAAGCTATGGAGAAGCCGGGGAAGTGTCAGAATTCTAGGTATACATAAATTAATGGTGTAATAGCCTAGTAAGTAATGAACAAGGCTAAACTATACATAAGTAAACCAATGATGCAGGATAATTGAAAAAAAAAACAGCAAAAGACAGTCTGAAATGGGAGTGCCGAATTCCTCTTAGGCTAAGGGCCGGAGTGTAAATATTTCAAGACCCATAAATCCGTGCAGCTTGGAAACTTTGACAAGGCAGTAATACCACTGTAATGCTAGTAATCAGGTTCCCAGAAATGGCTGTGTTAGTGCTGATTGTGATGATCCAATGGCAGGGTGACTTTCGTGCTCCACCTCATAGGTCCCCACTTACCAGATGTAGGCGCCCCAGCTGGGGTAACAGGCGAATGGTAGTGGTACCTTGTGGTCCTCTGTTGGATCTCAGCCGGTGCCTGCGGTCCTGTTGGTTTTCTTAGGATTCAATCAAGCCAGCGATAGTAGTATGTCTCTCGGTTAAAAAAGAGGGGTACACATAGTGCAGTAGGTTTGTATAAAACATCCGGTAAACCAGAAAATGTATTGGTTTAAAAAGCTGGTTACACAAAAGCAGCAACTGGTGGCCCTATGCATAGGGGTACCACCAGTGATAAAAAAACGATAGTTGTAAAAGCTAAAGAAAAAGAAAAACAGAACAAGAGTGGCCAGTGGTCCTAGACAGGCTGGTGAAGCTGACGGTTGCAGACGTCGTATGCTTACTCCTTAGCGCCCAAGCCGGCGGGGACGTGGCCGTACAAACAACAAGCGTGCGTGCTGACGTAGTAGGTAAACTGACGTGTTTCGTCATTGGACGTTGTCATAAGGCCACACAGTTAATGGTGCATGTCAGAGCACAAACCAAGCCATGAAGTCCAAGGAATTGTCTGTAAACCTCCAAGACAGGATTGTATCGAGGCACAGATCTGGGGAAGGGTACATAAAAATTTCTGCCGCATTGAAGGTCCCAATGAGCACAGTGGCCTCCATCATCCATAAATGGGAAACGGTTGGAACCACCAGGACTCTTCCTAGAGAAGACCGCATTGTAGGGTTGCCACCTTTTCGTCAAGCCAAGGAATATGTATATGTGTAGCGCTCTGAATGACTAAGTGAAAGTCAAATTACCATGCATTGATGAAAATTGTAATGCATCCAACAAAAAATACATTAAGGTACATAAATCATATGTGAGTCCGTCTAGTGGGAGGAACAGAAAGTGTGCCTAGCTGGCACGTGATACAAGTGGTCTAATGCCCCTACTAATAGGTGACAAAACATAATAACTCAATAAATATAAAGTTCATCGAAGTCAAAAAAGTCAATCAAGTGAATAAGTGAACAAACATAAATGCATGACTTCTTCAGCGTGACGATCCCACCACCAAGAAATTTGCAGGCTTACTGGAACGTGTTGACCAGTAATGACATATGCCACTAAGGTCAAACAAGGCTTTAAATCACAGATGTCATAAACGATCCTTGGCAGGAATCATGCGCCCAACCGATCGGAGTATCTTTCAGTGGAGTGGATGTGTAGGAACAGGCCAAAAAGCTGTACTTCAAATTGGAATCGCCAAACTGATTGGCTCAGTGTATTAGTGGTGCATATAGAGAAGAGAAGAGGGTGGCCACACAGCGTAATACCGTTTGATAAATGAAATCACTTTTATTCGCAGCTATCAAACTTACATTTGGCTGGAGTTAAAAGAGCTCTTGCATGCAAAATAGGGCGACAGTGGAGTCTGCCCGACGCGTTTCGTCATCAAAGCACATTGTCTGGGGTGTCACTCCACTAAAACCCACTTCAATTTATATACAACCATTACATCCATGTTCAATCAGTGAAGATCTGACTCACCCTGAACCATCAGCATTGTAAAGCAGCACTTCCACTTATCCAAGATGACGCTGCAGTTTGCACTCCAAGCCTATATGTGAAAATGTCTTCCCATACATAAAAACAGGAAGTGACAGCCTGCACTCCAAGCCTCTATGTGAAAATTTCTTCCCATGCATAAAGACAGGAAGTGAAAGAAACACTTCCTTGCATAAAAACAGGAAATGAAAGAAACACTTCCTGTCAATAGCTATTATGGTTTAAGAGCGAAGTCTTTATAAATAAAGAAAAACATGGACTGAAGATTAAAATAACTGTCTAGATGTATGATATAAACAAAAATACCGAGCGTAACATTGTAATTACCACAATCGGTAATTATATTAGCGGTACATGCGCAATGGCTATACCGTGTTTACACAACATGAAAGGCAAAAAAACGTCAGTACCGCGCATGCGCGTCAGCCAAGCCTCGCTATAAAATAGCGGAGGCCTGCTTCTCAAATCATCATAAGGCTCGCTGCGACGGTTACAGTGCTGGCGCGCGGACCATGTATGTGCACGGACCGCGCCTCGTTTCAGAAAAAGCCACTAGCGATTGGTAAATACAACACTTACGTGCGGACTGCGCATGCGCACAGACCACGCCTCGTTTCAGAGAAGGCCACTCGCGATTGGTCAAACCACCTCCCTATAGAAAAGGGGGTGCATTCACCTCCGCGATAGGTCAAATCCATCCCCGTGTGTGTAAATCCACCAATCTGTGGGCGGCAAATGTGTTGCAATGTAAACAGACGTTGTGCCAATTCTTAAACAGTGCCAACGTGCATGGACCAACTGAACCTGTCGAACAGCTATAAAAAAATGAATATATGTAAAATTACTATATATATTAAAAACGATTGTCCCACTGATCTGGAAAAGGAAAATACAATTTTCATCAGATTCTTGTGAGAAACAATCTACAAGCATAACATTTTTTTAAAAATGTTTTTTATTATATGAAATATAAATATAGTCCATGACACATGCCACCATGAATATGTGAATAAGCACGTGAATGTCACAGACCTAAAAAAATATATGCACAGAGTCTCGCAAATCTTTTCATGGCCAAATGGGAGGAGGATGTCGTCTATGCCCAGACAGTCCCGTCGTTGGGCTTATGGGCTAGATACATAGACGACATCCTCCTCCTATGGAATGGTAGCCCTGAATCATTGAAGACATTTTTTTGATTCTTTGAACATCAATGACAGGGGTATCTCCCTAACATATAAGTCTAGTCCCACCAAGATCCATTTATTGGATTTGGAGATTACTATAGTTGATGGGAAGTTCCATTTCCAAACTTATTTTATACCGACCGATCGCAACGGTTATATCCCTATAGGGAGCTGCCACCATCCGTCTTGGCCCCTGTTCAGTTCCGCGGAGCCAATTCCTTAGACTTCGTCGGAACTGCACGGATGATAGTACATATCTCGCACAGGCTGAGATTTTAAAATCCAGGTTTGTCGAGTTCTTTCATTGAACAGGAAGTCATTAATATCTGTTAAAGCAAAGCGTTCCACCGATGATGGCTTTAAATTTGCTATGTTGACCACTTACTCCACTCAACATAAACAAATCAAGAGCATTTTCAACAAACACTGGAACATTCTCAGAGGCGATAATGTTCTGGGTTCCTTATTGCCTGAACAGGCTGGAGTGATCTTTAAAGGAGTACCCTCCATACAGAGCAAAATCGCTCCAAATATTATTAACCCTCCCGTCAAAAGCTCCTTTTTTCACAACTTAGTTGGCTTTTAGCCCTGTAGGAAATGCAAAGTGTATCAACATAATGCTTTGACTATACGAAAAATTTCTGAATTTTCATCTACGGTCACTAACAAGCAGTACACCATAAAAACATTTTGTACCTGTGCGACTAAGTATATTGTATATTTATTATTTTAATGTTGGTGTGGTATGCAATATGTCGATCGTACCATCCGCACTTTCTCAATTAGAGTTAGCGAACATATCGCACTTATAATAGGCGGGGACACCAAACATCCTGTCCCACGTCACTATAAACAACACCACCAGAGAAATCCCAAGGGTACCCGATTTGTTGTTATTGACAACTATACCCCCTCATGGAGAGGTGGAGCCATGACCCAGGGAGTCTCCCACCTAAAGACTTTCTGGTTATATGAACTTCAAACTTACACCCCATTAGGAATGAATGTTGAATGGGATATAAACTCTTTTATCAATATGTCTTAAGTATTTTATAACGGTCGGTATCTTTCATATATTCTGGGTTCTTTAGTAATTTTATATTCATCCGTACTGCTTGTGGGTCACACACTCAGTACTGTTTTTGATTATACATCTAGAGTTTTTTATGGATATATATGTTACCATATGTTATTGTATGTGGAGATTTGATTCACACTAGACATGAGGCAGTGGTTTTCTGGTTAAACATATTATACCTTTTAAATACCGCATATCCAATTGCATATATTTTTTTAGGTCTGTGACATTCACGTGCTTATTCACATATTCATGGTGGCATGTGTCATGGACTATATTTATATTTCATATAATAAAAAACATTTTTAAAAAAATGTATGCTTGTAGATTGTTTCTCACAAGAATCTGATGAAAATTGTATTTTCCTTTTCCAGATCAGTGGGACAATCGTTTTAAATATATATAGTAATTTTACATATATTCATTTTTTTATAGCTGTTCGACAGGTTCAGTTGGTCCATGCACGTTGGCACTGTTTAAGAATTGGCACAAGGTCTGTTTACATTGCAACACGTTTGCCGCCCACAGATTGGTGGATTTACACACACGGGGATGGATTTGACCTATCGCGGAGGTGAATGCACCCCCTTTTCTATAGGGAGGTGGTTTGACCAATCGCGAGTGGCCTTCTCTGAAACAAGGCGCGGTCTGTGCACATGCGCAGTCCGTGCGTAAGTGTTGTATTTACCAATCGCTAGTGGCTTTTTCTGAAACTAGGCGCCGGCCGTGCGCATACAGGTCCGCGCACCAGCACTGTAACCGTCGCAGCGAGCCTTATGATGATTTGAGAAGCAGGCGTCCGCTATTTTATAGCGAGGGTTGGCTGACGCGCATGCGCGGTACCGACGTTTTTTTGCCTTTCATGTTGTGTAAACACGGTGTTTCTTTCACTTCCTGTCTTTATGCATGGGAAGACATTTTCACATAGAGGCTTGGGAGTGCAGACTGTCACTTCCTGTTTTTATGTATGGGAAGAAATTTTCACATAGAGGCTTGGAGTGCAAACTGCAGCGCCATCTTGGATAGGTGGAAGTGCTGCTTTACAATGCTGATGGTTCAGGGTGAGTCAGCTCTTCACTGATTGGACATGGATGTAATGATTGAATATAAATTGAAGTGGACTATAGTGGAGTGACACCCCAGACGATGTGCTTTGACCACGAAACGCGTCGGACAGACTCCACTGTCGCCCTATTTTGCATGCAAGAGCTCTTTTAACTCCAGCCAAATGTAAGTTTGATAGCTGCGAATAAAAGTGATTTCATTTATCAAACGGTATTACGCTGTGTGGCCACCCTCTTCTCTTCTCTATATGCACCACTAATACACTGAGCCAATCAGTTTGGGGATTCCAATTCAAGTACAGCTTTTTGGCCTGTTCCTACACATCCACTCCACTAAAAGATACTCCGATCGGTTGGGCGCATGATTCCTGCCAAGGATCGTTTATGACATCTGTGATTTAAAGCCTTGTTTGACCTTAGTGGCATATGTCATTACTGGTCAACACGTTCCGGTAAGCCTGCAAATTTCTTGGTGGTGGGATCGTCACGCTGAAGAAGTCACGCATTTATGTTTGATCACTTATTTACTTGATTGACTTTTTTGACTTTGATGAACTTTACTATATTTATTGAGTTATTACGTTTTGTCACCTATTTGTGGGGACATTAGACCACTTGTAGCACGTGCCAGCTAGGCACACTTTCTGTTCCTCCCACTAGAGGGACTCACATATGATTTATGTACCTTAATGTATTTTTTGTTGGATGCATTACAATTTTCATCAATACATGTTAATTTGACTTTCACTTAGTCATTCAGAGCGCTACACATATACATCTTCCTTGGTTTTTCGCTTTTTTGAATGAGCCGTGTTAGCAGCTACCATTCACACATATTTGGCAGCGCAGGGTATTCACTTCCTTTTCGTCAAGCCAAACCCGAACACTTTAGCGGCGCACAGCAATTTTTTTGTAGTACATGCTATATGATTGTAAGAGACTTGGGACACCTTTGAGTTACCCTAGAAGAGTAGTAAGGAGGCACACAAAGCATGCTGCAGTTAACAGTGGAGAAATGTCACAGTTAAAATATGAATCTAGCTTACCTTAAAAGTGGACACTGTCCGTCAGTGGGGCAGTGGACGGTGTCAGTGGGGCAGAGGACTAAAATCAAAGCAATCCACAGAAGAAAGAAGATATTGGATAAAGGCTACTGAGTGAGCTCGGGACAATGAAGTGGCTACGGGACAACTCTGTGAATGCTCTTGAGTGGAGAGATCTAAAAACAGATGTGCACCGAGGCTCCCCATCCAACGTGATGGAACTTGAGAGGTCCTGCAAAGAAGAATGGGAGATACTGCCAAAAAATACTCAAAAAGATTTGAGGCTGTAATTAGTGCCAAAGGTGCTTTAACAAAGTATTGAGCCAAGGCTATGAATACTTATGTACATGTGATTTTTTTTTCCTTTTATACATTTTCAAAGATTTCCAACAAACTTCTCTTATGTTTTCATTATGGGGTATTGTTGGTAGGTTTTTGAGGAAAATAATGAATTTAATCAATTTTGGAATAAGGCTGTAAAATAGCAAAATGTGGAAAACGTGAAGCGTTGTGAATACTTTCCAGATGCACTGTAAGATTGGGAGCAGCGTCTATGTCCTTGCAACCACTACATCCCAATTGATGAGAATTGGACTGCCTGCATGGAGATGCACAGAACACCTATGCATACCATGCGGGTAAACACAGCCCTTCACAAGTGCACACTTTACTATGCCCCATGTAAACAAGGCCATACTTTAACCATGTGCCGACCACCCCACGCAGACATACTGTGACAAGGCAGCTACTCTGCACTGAATCACCTATCTGATACATGCTCAGCACTTCCCGGTTAGGGGCACGCACATGTGTTCTCTGCCTTGGCTCTGCTGTAATCCTGCACTTGGAAGAACACAGCCATAAACTTTAGAAGATTGTACATGAACATCCAGGCACAACACGATAATTCCGGAACCAGGGTGGTAGTGGCACTAAATATAGCCAAAGCCTACATATCTATGGCTTTGATCCACATTTTATAAAATGGGTAAAACTCCTATATCAAACACCCAAAGCGAGAATGTTTGTGAATAAATGGCTCTCAGAGCAGTTTCCACTAGAAAGGAAGCCTTGGATGCTGAACCATTGGCAATTGCCATTAGAGCAGACCCAGATATTCTGGGCTTGCAATGGGGCCACATAGTAGAAAAAATAGGCTTATACGCAGATGACACTATCCTCTACTTAGCGGAACGAGGTCCATCGCTTCGAGCTACATTGAGAATCATTGAACAAATGGAAGGCTACTCAGGACTACGCATAAACTAGGACAAATCCCAAATCCTCCCTACAGATATATCTCTCTCCCCCCCCATAACAATCCCTCCACTACCATTATCCAGAGTGTCTAAGATTAAATATTTGGGAGTAGAGGTCACCAGAAATCTAGCAGACTACACACCCGTAAATATAACACTATTTAAGGTATTCAAAACTAAAACTCGGCGGTTAAACCCATTCTGGCTGACCCTGCTCCCGGAGGATGCGGATCTGGCAACGGAGTGGGAGCACTACTTCGCCGATAACTCCGGATCTGCGTCCCCTCGGGCAGTTTGGGAGGCTTTCAAACGACATGCTCGCATGACACTCTCGTCCCGTATAAACTCTATTAAGGCCACGTCTGCAGAGGCACTAGATAGGGCCATGGAACTCACCGCAGCTAAGGAGAGGGAGTAGACTGCCAAACCGACGGCCGACCTGGCTGCTGAACTTAAGCTCTGCACTAGGGCAGCTGACCAACTGCTCTATGAGAAATCGAAGCGGAAGCTCTTCTTTCTTAGGCAGCGGACATTTGAACATGGGGAGAGAGCAGGGAAGTTACTTGCATATCTGGTACACTGTGAGGAGAGACCTACAGTGGTGATATCCCTGCGCTCTCCAGCTGGGGACTTAATTACTGACCTGGAGCAGGTGACCACCATGTTCCATGACTTCTTCTTTTCCCTATACGACACGGTGGCCCCAGACACTGACTCCCTGTCGGAGGACTTCCTTGCCGACCTACTGATCCCACGACTGACTGCACAGCAGACCCAGGCACTCGAGAAGCCACTGACGGCAGAGGAAATTTCCACTGCTCTGGCTGGTCTCCCGAAGTCCAAAGCACCGGGGTCGGACGGCTTGCCAGCCGAGTTCTACTCCACCTGCGCTGAAACATTGGTTCCTAGACTCCTTGCCCTCTATAATTCTGTCTTTGATAGCTCCGAACTCCCACCCTCGATGAGGGAAGCTACCATAGTACAAAAATGTAGGGAACGGGGAAACATGAAAGCACTCACATGTAGCCGACATCCGAAATAATTGAATCAAAAATAGAAAAATACTACATAGGGTAGTAGAGAGGCGGACTTTTCCAGGCAATGACAAGGACATAAAAGTTAAGAAAAAATATTTAATTATATATCATAAAATCCAAAAACAAAGAATAAAATATACAAAAACAGGGTATACAGAGTATATATAAGCAATATTAGCTTGCATCTCCCTACGCGTTTCGCCTAGCGGCTTCTTCAGGGCGAGTTTGAGAGAGGGCTGGTAGTATATAATTGCTAATTTCATATATCTGCAAAAAGAGGAAATACATAAACAGAACAATTTTAAAAAAAGTTTTTTTTAAAAAAACACTGAGAGTCAATGAGCAACAAGGGATCCCCAAAAGAACAATACCAAAGAAGTTGCTATCCATCCGATTATATCGAAGATGAAGTAAATATCCGTATGGCTTGTAAGAGCTCAATGCGGCTGAAAAAAGAAAAAAGAAAAGAGACAGCGCGGAAAGGGTGTCATATATGTTTAAATTCTGATATGAATTTATAGACAACAGATTGAAAGATAGTAATAAAGAATTACCAGACAAAGTACACCAAAATACACGAAAATATATATCCTATGGTTGGCAGCGACTCATCATATAAAGATGAACAAATGTATTTCTACAAAGAAATGGAGAGCAAAAACTAGTAAATAGATATATATGAAGACGTCTGATATATGCATTCATAGAGGTTTCAAAGAATGTCAGTTTACCTGAAATAAAGTCAGAAATCAAAAACGGGACCCGGGACTAATCACAGCAGTGAACATGGAACATAGCCAGGAAGGAGTAAAATCCAATCAAATGGGCTAGACCAGGTTATAGTGTCCAATATAGGGCAGCCCAGTAAGTCAGGAGTCTAAATATAAAATAGGTTGCTGGTGAGTAAGGAAAGAGATGGGGCAGATAAGTCCAAAATGATTCTAGCTGCAGTAATTACATACCTTGGTATAGACCGCTGTTCGTATGTCCCGGGGGGGTTTAAGCCTGTGCTGCACACCAATTTGGTCATTCATAGAGAGAGTTTATATAGGGTGCCGAGGGGCATCACATGACAGAAAGCGTGGTGACGTCATTAGCGCGGCGCCCGTACGTAGGCGGCGCATAAATAACAGCTCACTGATGGAAAGGGAGAGAGGTGGATCCTGAGGCAGGGAAAGTGTGTGTTCCCGCCCATCTGAAAGTAGACCACACTATAAGAGAGGGGCGGTGCCAAGCACACAGAGTCTGTGAGAAACAGAAACGCCCATATGCCTGCTTGTAAATGGCGTGGGCGTGTATAAGGCGGTGCCGTATGTCCTATTGTGCAGTACACACATCCCACAGATAAAGGAATAGAGGGAAGAGACCCTCATTCACAAACACTTGTCTATAGAATGTATGGGAGAAAGAAAAAAGAATTTGAACATGCCATGGGGGTAAACATGGGAGTCATAAATAGAATAGAGCATGTATATAGAGAGAGAGCAAACCTCCTATATCTACAATAGTAGGGACGTCATCATATATCAGATGTGAGTGGCCGATTTCAGGAAAGACATTTTGAGTGCAGTAAATAAGAACAGCCACAAGATGGCAACAGTAAGTATCAAGCACTGAGAACTTGGATTTTTCAGCAACCATTGGTATAGATAGAGATCCCGAGCGCACATAAACAGTCAGTGAATTAAGAAGTTGGAAATTATTTTTTAATCGAGATACATATAAACAGAATATAAAAATATATCAAAACTAAGACAATTCCCTGATATTTATATAGTAAGATACAGGTATAATTTAATCTACATACATTTTAGCAAGACAAAAGGAAATAGGAGACCAGAACATATAAATACAACATAAGCAAACATACATATACAATCTCTATGTGTCTATTGTTTTTCTACAATATAGGGGCATCTTTAGTGACGAGCCTATTCTTTGTAGAATCTTGGCAGACCTTTTCAGATAGTTGAGGTTCATATTTTTATTGGTGGCATATATGCCATTCTCATATTCAGGCGTGATGCAAATAAATTACATAGAATGAGGGCCCAAAAGAGAAGGGGGAGAAGACTTAGTGGCACAGTTCTGGAGTTTCTAGGGATTGAGGAAGGGTTTAAAGCTCAGGGCATCATTGAGGCCAGGAAACGTATTAGCCTGTAGTCTATGGATCCAGCGTGTTTCACATTGTAAAACACGTTGGTCAAAATTACCCCCTCTCGGATCCTCATATATACTCTCTAGGGCATTGAATTTAAATACATGGGGTTTGTACTGATGTCTAAAAGCTATATGGTAGCCCATGGTAGTGTTAAGAAGACCGTTGGTCGCATAGTAGATGTGATCCTTGATGCGTTTCCAGAATGGTCGTATAGTTTTCCCAACATAATAACTTCCACACTGGCATTGGATCAGATATATGACCCCCTTAGTCTGGCAGGTGATGTGTTGTTTGATTGTGTGTCTTTGCCCATTAGGTAGGAGTATAGTAGTGCCCACTGACACAAAATCACAATAATTGCATTCACCGCACCTATATAGACCGGGGAGATCTCGTTTTGCATCACTCGATCTACAGTATGTACTTGCGACCAGGCGATCACGAATCGATCTTGCCCGCCTGAAAGTGATTTCAGGTCTAGGTCCAATGTGTTTAGATAGCACTGGATCGGAGGTGAGTATATGCCAGTGTTTATGTACTATTGTTCTGATTTCAGCATGCTGGTTGGAGTATGTTGTAATCAGTCGCGTTGCACTGGGATTGGTTGGTTTGTTATTGTGTGCTAGAAGGTCACTCCTTGACTTGCCATTGGCCTTTGCAAAAGCTTTTTTTAGGCATTTTTTACTATACCCCCTTGATCTTAGTCGTGTGTATAAGAGATCTGCTTCCACTTTGAATTTCAAATCGTCTGAGCAGTTTCGTCAAAGTCGCAGGTATTGTCCAAATGGTATACTTTGGATTAAAGATTTAGGGTGGCTACTTGTAGCATGAAGTATCGTATTCCCCGAGGTGGGTTTTCGGTATAGGGAGGTATTGAGCATACCCTCTTCCGAAATATCAATGGTCAAGTCCAGAAAGGCCAAATCCGTCAGACTGGAGGTCATGGTGAATTTTAAGTTATAGCTATTTTGGCCAAGTTTCCTCATGAAGGTGTCCAGTTCCATCCGAGATCCCGTCCATAGGAGTAAGATATCGTCTATGTATCGATACCACCCTAATATGGATGGTAGTAAATCAGAAAAAACGTCACTGGAAAAAACCTCCCGTTCCCACCCCCCCAGGTACAGGTTCGCATAGGACGGTGCACAGCACGTGCCCATAGCGACACCCTGTACCTGGAGGAAGTGGGACCCATCAAACAAAAAGATATTCTTAGTTAGAATATGAGCCAAAAGTTTCAAAACAAAGTCATTAAGTTTGCAGGATTTAGGGCCCCTTTCAGCCAAGAATTTGCTGATTGTTTCCAATCCTTTTATATGTGGGATAGAGGAGTATAGTGCCTCCACATCTATTGAGACTAGGAGGCAACCTGGAGGTATGGTAAGGCCATCCAGTGCTCGCAGTAGATCAGGGGTATCCTGGATATAGGAAGGCATAGTGCTAACATGTGGTCTCAAATAACTATCTACGAATCTACTCGCTCGCTCAGTTTTAGAGCCGATACCCGAAACAATTGGACGACCGGGTGGGTCTCGTAGATTTTTGTGGGTCTTGGGGAGTGAGTAGAAAGTTGGAATTTTGGGGTGAGGGACTTGTATGCCGTCAAAGATGGATGGTAATTCTTTATTACTATCTTTCAATCTGTTGTCTATAAATTCATATCAGAATTTAAACATATATGACACCCTTTCCGCGCTGTCTCTTTTCTTTTTTCTTTTTTCAGCCGCATTGAGCTCTTACAAGCCATACGGATATTTACTTCATCTTCGATATAATCGGATGGATAGCAACTTCTTTGGTATTGTTCTTTTGGGGATCCCTTGTTGCTCATTGACTCTCAGTGTTTTTTTTTTTTAAAAACTTTTTTAAAAATTGTTCTGTTTATGTATTTCCTCTTTTTGCAGATATATGAAATTAGCAATTATATACTACCAGCCCTCTCTCAAACTCGCCCTGAAGAAGCCGCTAGACGAAACGCGTAGGCGAGATGCAAGCTAATATTGCTTATATATACTCTGTATACCCTGTTTTTGTATATTTTATTCTTTGTTTTTGGATTTTATGATATATAATTAAATATTTTTTCTTAACTTTTATGTCCTTGTCATTGCCTGGAAAAGTCAGCCTCTCTACTACCCTATGTAGTATTTTTCTATTTTTGATTCAATTATTTCGGATGTCGGCTACATGTGAGTGCTTTCATGTTTCCCCGTTCCCTACATTTTTGAACTAACTTTTGGGTGGTAAACACCGACCTGTCTTGTTGCACTCATAGATGCGTGTGTCATATATATAGGACCTCGCATCTCTCTCTCTCTCCCCCCATTTTTTTGTTGAGACATTTTAACACATACAATCTCTTCTGCTTTGTGCTCTATGTGTCATGCCTTCCTAAACAAGGCAAAAATTCTCTCGGTTTTTCTCTTTGTGATTGTATGAGTAGAAAAACTTGGTGACGATGGCTACTTTCTCAGGCAATGACTGGGAGGGTTTTATGCTGGAGATTCAGAAAACATGCTCTTCCTCCAAGACAAACGAGGTTGAATATGAAATAGTGTATCAAAAACTCCTGCAAACTTTTGAAAGAAAATCCAGCTTGTTCTGGCACATTAAGTATTTTGAACAATATATCACTGATGGGCTTAACCCAAAAGGCCTAAGAATACAAGTGTTCCCAAATATATGGGCTATTGACCCTGATCTCAAAGCCCGATGGGAGCAAAATCTACATGCATGCTCCAAGAAAATGATGGAGCTAATGGTAGAGTACTATATGCAAGAACTGAAAATTGTAGACTGTGAGATTAAAAGAATCTATGATGAAAATAGTCTAATACTTAACAAAACAGAGTTTGGAATTTTTGATACACGACTAAAGGAGCACATACAAACCTTCACGAGTGAGCTCCTAAAGAAAAAGGAGGAAAAACTATCACGGGATAAACTAGCTTTCGCAGGCAAATATGCATATAATTGGCCAACTGCCAATGGACAACGAGGTGGTCAAAGGACCTTTGGACTTAATAGAAATAGAAGGGGTCAGATCCAGAAAGATAAAAATAAAGATAAAAACAATGACTCTGACTCTTCTGCTAACTCTCCCAATTCACAGAACTCAAAAACCAGCGACCAAGGACGTCCCAAAGGCCGGCAGTCCAGAAAACGATACCAACAAGGTGGTGGGTACCAGACGGGCACTGTGAGTAAGAAACACATAACAGACGCTATAGATCGACCTAATGTTAATATACAAAATGAGACACAGAACCGAGACGCAATAACTGTAGGAACACGTACTGTCACTATGTTTCCTCCCTCTGCACTGGGTGTCTCCTCTGAGAACTTTCCTATCCTGTCGACACTATCAAAACCTGAAGACAATTTACGACAAAATATTATAGAGACAGCGCAAACCATGGCGAGATCACATACCAACACAAATAAGGAGGGGACAGTGAGGGACGGCCTCAAATGACGCATGGACCACTATTTTCCAACTATTTCCCATAGACAACCAACTAATATCTTGGATAATACCCCCAGGGTTAGTCCATCTATGCCAACTAATACAGTTAATTCAAGAACCACTACTGGCAATTCCTGCCAGTTAGAGGTAATTAACCTATCATCTCAGGCTCTCAGTCCACCTGAGATCGCTCTCCTCAGTCTTGGCCTGGGTTTCTGTCCTGACATGACATTTAACAAATTTGAACTTACCAAAGATCTATACCTTTTCGCACGTAGACTTACTTTCAACTTTATGTTCGATAAGGATAGATGTAAACGACAAATTGAATATGCACAACAGGATATATGGAAAGACTTCACGGTCGCGGATTTCCGTGCATTGAAGACACTTGTTCTTCTATTAGAAGAGAATGAAGGGCCAGAGGACCCACCCGAGTCCGATGAAGCACTAGGTCAGCGAATACAACTTACGTGTTACCAAAATGATTTAGAGATACTGGAAAAGGCTGTAAAGAAAAAATCCCTCAAATTTCCCCCACTTCAGACCAATCCAAATGTCTGGGCTTTTCTAATGCAGGCAATCAAGGATATTGAATCCTTGCCCTCCTGCCTCCCTAATGCCAATCGTAACCTCACTATGGCTCAAACACAGGCTCTCAATAATCTGAGCCGCAGCCCCCATCTGGTGATCAAACCCTCGGATAAGGGTGGTAATGTAGTGGTCATGAATGAGCTCAACTACCGCAACATGTGCTGGGACATACTGAAAAACAGAGCCTGGTATAGACCAGTAGCACATGATCTCATTGACAAGTATAACCAACAATATAACGACACCATTCAAATCGCTCTCTCCGAGGGTTTGATCACCAGATCCATCTTTGACGGCATACAAGTCCCTCACCCCA
The DNA here is from genome assembly GCA_029574335.1 of Rana kukunoris. Lineage (NCBI taxonomy): Eukaryota > Metazoa > Chordata > Amphibia > Anura > Ranidae > Rana > Rana kukunoris. Next base: position 265,938,695 of record CM056050.1, on the reverse strand, counting down.
AAATTCCAACTTTCTACTCACTCCCCAAGACCCACAAAAATCTACGAGACCCACCCGGTCGTCCAATTGTTTCGGGTATCGGCTCTAAAACTGAGCGAGCGAGTAGATTCGTAGATAGTTATTTGAGACCACATGTTAGCACTATGCCTTCCTATATCCAGGATACCCCTGATTTACTACGAGCACTGGATGGCCTAACTGTACCTCCAGGGTGTCTCCTAGTCTCAATAGATGTGGAGGCACTATACTCCTCTATCCCACATATAAAAGGATTGGAAACAATCAGCAAATTCTTGGCTGAAAGGGGCCCTAAATCCTGCAAACTTAATGACTTTGTTTTGAAACTTTTGGCTCATATTCTAACTAAGAATATCTTTTTGTTTGATGGGTCCCACTTCCTCCAGGTACAGGGTGTCGCTATGGGCACGTGCTGTGCACCGTCCTATGCGAACATGTACCTGGGGGGGTGGGAACGGGAGGTTTTTTCCAGTGACGTTTTTTCTGATTTACTACCATCCATATTAGGGTGGTATCGATACATAGACGATATCTTACTCCTATGGACGGGATCTCGGATGGAACTGGACACCTTCATGAGGAAACTTGGCCAAAATAGCTATAACTTAAAATTCACCATGACCTCCAGTCTGACGGATTTGGCCTTTCTGGACTTGACCATTGATATTTCGGAAGAGGGTATGCTCAATACCTCCCTATACCGAAAACCCACCTCGGGGAATACGATACTTCATGCTACAAGTAGCCACCCTAAATCTTTAATCCAAAGTATACCATTTGGACAATACCTGCGACTTCGACGAAACTGCTCAGACGATTTGAAATTCAAAGTGGAAGCAGATCTCTTATACACACGACTAAGATCAAGGGGGTATAGTAAAAAATGCCTAAAAAAAGCTTTTGCAAAGGCCAATGGCAAGTCAAGGAGTGACCTTCTAGCACACAATAACAAACCAACCAATCCCAGTGCAACGCGACTGATTACAACATACTCCAACCAGCATGCTGAAATCAGAACAATAGTACATAAACACTGGCATATACTCACCTCCGATCCAGTGCTATCTAAACACATTGGACCTAGACCTGAAATCACTTTCAGGCGGGCAAGATCGATTCATGATCGCCTGGTCGCAAGTACATACTGTAGATCGAGTGATGCAAAACGAGATCTCCCCGGTCTATATAGGTGCGGTGAATGCAATTATTGTGATTTTGTGTCAGTGGGCACTACTATACTCCTACCTAATGGGCAAAGACACACAATCAAACAACACATCACCTGCCAGACTAAGGGGGTCATATATCTGATCCAATGCCAGTGTGGAAGTTATTATGTTGGGAAAACTATACGACCATTCTGGAAACGCATCAAGGATCACATCTACTATGCGACCAACGGTCTTCTTAACACTACCATGGGCTACCATATAGCTTTTAGACATCAGTACAAACCCCATGTATTTAAATTCAATGCCCTAGAGAGTATATATGAGGATCCGAGAGGGGGTAATTTTGACCAACGTGTTTTACAATGTGAAACACGCTGGATCCATAGACTACAGGCTAATACGTTTCCTGGCCTCAATGATGCCCTGAGCTTTAAACCCTTCCTCAATCCCTAGAAACTCCAGAACTGTGCCACTAAGTCTTCTCCCCCTTCTCTTTTGGGCCCTCATTCTATGTAATTTATTTGCATCACGCCTGAATATGAGAATGGCATATATGCCACCAATAAAAATATGAACCTCAACTATCTGAAAAGGTCTGCCAAGATTCTACAAAGAATAGGCTCGTCACTAAAGATGCCCCTATATTGTAGAAAAACAATAGACACATAGAGATTGTATATGTATGTTTGCTTATGTTGTATTTATATGTTCTGGTCTCCTATTTCTTTTTGTCTTGCTAAAATGTATGTAGATTAAATTATACCTGTATCTTACTATATAAATATCAGGGAATTGTCTTAGTTTTGATATATTTTTATATTCTGTTTATATGTATCTCGATTAAAAAATAATTTCCAACTTCTTAATTCACTGACTGTTTATGTGCGCTCGGGATCTCTATCTATACCAATGGTTGCTGAAAAATCCAAGTTCTCAGTGCTTGATACTTACTGTTGCCATCTTGTGGCTGTTCTTATTTACTGCACTCAAAATGTCTTTCCTGAAATCGGCCACTCACATCTGATATATGATGACGTCCCTACTATTGTAGATATAGGAGGTTTGCTCTCTCTCTATATACATGCTCTATTCTATTTATGACTCCCATGTTTACCCCCATGGCATGTTCAAATTCTTTTTTCTTTCCCCCATACATTCTATAGACAAGTGTTTGTGAATGAGGGTCTCTTCCCTCTATTCCTTTATCTGTGGGATGTGTGTACTGCACAATAGGACATACGGCACCGCCTTATACACGCCCACGCCATTTACAAGCAGGCATATGGGCGTTTCTGTTTCTCACAGACTCTGTGTGCTTGGCACCGCCCCTCTCTTATAGTGTGGTCTACTTTCAGATGGGCGGGAACACACACTTTCCCTGCCTCAGGATCCACCTCTCTCCCTTTCCATCAGTGAGCTGTTATTTATGCGCCGCCTACGTACGGGCGCCGCGCTAATGACGTCACCACGCTTTCTGTCATGTGATGCCCCTCGGCACCCTATATAAACTCTCTCTATGAATGACCAAATTGGTGTGCAGCACAGGCTTAAACCCCCCCCGGGACATACGAACAGCGGTCTATACCAAGGTATGTAATTACTGCAGCTAGAATCATTTTGGACTTATCTGCCCCATCTCTTTCCTTACTCACCAGCAACCTATTTTATATTTAGACTCCTGACTTACTGGGCTGCCCTATATTGGACACTATAACCTGGTCTAGCCCATTTGATTGGATTTTACTCCTTCCTGGCTATGTTCCATGTTCACTGCTGTGATTAGTCCCGGGTCCCGTTTTTGATTTCTGACTTTATTTCAGGTAAACTGACATTCTTTGAAACCTCTATGAATGCATATATCAGACGTCTTCATATATATCTATTTACTAGTTTTTGCTCTCCATTTCTTTGTAGAAATACATTTGTTCATCTTTATATGATGAGTCGCTGCCAACCATAGGATATATCTTTTCGTGTATTTTGGTGTACTTTGTCTGGTAATTCTTTATTACTATCTTTCAATCTGTTGTCTATAAATTCATATCAGAATTTAAACATATATGACACCCTTTCCGCGCTGTCTCTTTTCTTTTTTCAGCCGCATTGAGCTCTTACAAGCCATACGGATATTTACTTCATCTTCGATATAATCGGATGGATAGCAACTTCTTTGGTATTGTTCTTTTGGGGATCCCTTGTTGCTCATTGACTCTCAGTGTTTTTTTAAAAAAAACTTTTTTAAAAATTGTTCTGTTTATGTATTTCCTCTTTTTGCAGATATATGAAATTAGCAATTATATACTACCAGCCCTCTCTCAAACTCGCCCTGAAGAAGCCGCTAGGCGAAACGCGTAGGCGAGATGCAAGCTAATATTGCTTATATATACTCTGTATACCCTGTTTTTGTATATTTTATTCTTTGTTTTTGGATTTTATGATATATAATTAAATATTTTTTCTTAACTTTTATGTCCTTGTCATTGCCTGGAAAAGTCCGCCTCTCTACTACCCTATGTAGTATTTTTCTATTTTTGAAGCTACCATAGTACTAATCCCCAAGCCAGGAAAAGACCCCCACCTGCCAGAGTCCTACCGCCCCATCTCCCTTTTAGAAGTGGACATCAAAATCCTGGCCAAAGTGCTCTCAGCCCGCCTCAATACTGTGATCCTCTCCTTAGTGCACACTGATCAGGCAGGCTTTATGCCTGGCCGGAACACCTCCTTTAACCTCAGGAGGCTGTTTATTAACCTCCAGGCCAAACACAATAACCCAGGGTCTAGGATAATCGTCGCCTTGGACACTGCCAAGGCGTTTCGATTCGGTAGAATGGCAGTACCTCTGGTCATGCCTCGCTAAATTCGGATTAGGCCCAAAATTAATTCACTGGGTGAAGCTCCTCTATCAAGCCCCGGTGGCCAGAGTACTGGCCAATAGGTGGCCCTCGGACCAATTTCCTCTATGGCGCAGCACAAGACAGGGTTGCCCCCTGTCGCCGCTGCTATATGCACTGGCGGCGGAACCGTTGGCGATTGCCAAACGCACGCACCCAGGTATAACGGGACTACGGAGGGGTGACGTAGAGGAGAGAATAAGTACATACGCAGATGACACCCTTTTGTATCTGGACGATTCCACTGGCTCCCTTTCAGTGGCTCTGGCCCTGATTGAGCACTTCGGCTGTTTCTCGGGACTCAGGATCAACTGGGAAAAGTCCCAAATACTCCCTCTGGATAGCTACCCGGTGAGCAGAGAGTAGCTGAAATCAAGTACTTGGGGATCCGTACCACTAGAGACCCGGCAGACTATACCGCACTGAATGTCACGCCATTATATGATATGCTAAAACTAAGAACTAGGGCTTGGGCTGGGAGTCACAGGCCGCATAAATTTAATAAAGATGGTCCTGCTACCCAAGGTTCTCTATATGGTGTGGCATTCACCTGTGTATCTAGTACACAGGTGCTTCAGGCTGATAGGAACCCTTCTCAAGCCATTTGTATGGGGCACCGCGAGACACAAACTCCCCTGGCATAGACTGAAAAATCCAACTGACCTAGCCGGACTGACGTTACCCGATTTCAATGCGTACTTCCTAGCTGCCCAGTTGTCGCAGCTGTTTCATGTGGACAAGGTGGACAGGACCAGGTTCCTTTGCCCTGCATGGACCCAGCCAATTGGCGACCCCTTGATAGCAATATCGGGGGGGTGAGATTGGCGGGGGGACGCCACTCCCTGCTGTATCACTACAGGAGGGTGTGGAGTGTGGTCTCGGACAGGATGGGCATTTCGCCCTTGCATGGCTACACCTCCCTGTGGCACAACCCTGCCCTGCCGGAGCTGGAGCGCATTCGAGATACTGAGATGTGGAGCACCAGGGGAATATACTACTTGTCCCACGTTACCAGAAACGGGAAGTTGAAACCCTTCGGTGTGTTGCAAACTGAGTACAACCTGCCTGGCCACATGTTCTTTCGCTACACCCAAATACGCCATGCCTTTCAGGCTCAGTTCCCCCAAGATGACCTGACTCTTGCTGACAACCCCCTATGGCCACAGTTAAGTACCCTGACCCCAAAAAGCTAATCACTCAATTCCATACCATGATCACACTCCCAAATGCGACAGTGTCTGCATACGCCCTGAAGCCCAAGTGGGAGGGGGAGGTGGGCCCAATGGACGATGACGAATGGAGTGACGCCCTAGACGCCTGCAAACTCGTATCCCCACAACTGTCAGATCGCCTCACGCAAACCTTCATCGTAAGCAGAGCCTATCTTACACCCCTTAGGATCTCTAGGTACAGGAGGGACTTACCCGCTACGTGTCCGATGTGTAATCGCGATACGGGTACCTTCTTTCACCTAATTTGGCAATGTGCTAAGATCCAGGCCTTCTGGGAGCAGGTGGTGAAATTCCTTCATGATAAAATGGGGTCCCCCATTACTCTACAGCCCAAGCCGTGCCTACTGGGCATCTTCCCGGATGTTGGAATCAATAAATTCCTTACAGTATTCCTGCACGAATCACTTTTTATAGCTCGAAAGGTTATAGCGCAGGTCTGGATGCGATCTGACCCTCCAGAGCTGTCCCATTGGCTGGCTGAGGTCAACAGGGTTCTACCCTACAAAAAACTGGTTTACTAGCATAGGGGCTGTTCGACCAAATATGAAAAAATTTGGGAAAAATGGCTGAACTCACCTACAACCTGTTCCTAGGAAGGATAGATGAGCTCGAGGGGTCCCCGAACCCACGGGAAGGTCTGGCAGAACGGGAGGGATGCGGGTTGATCTACGACTGACCCTGCTGTACTGTGTCCACACTCTGGGGGGGCCTAGGTATAAGCATTGTTATGTTCTCTGTTACCTATCGTTGTCATGCCTGTACCTGCACTTTATCTTTGATCACTTGCGTGTATTGTCACTGTACGCCGCTTGTATGCCCTGTGCGTTGTTGTTTTGCTCAATAAAAGCTTTTTGATTGAAAAAAAAAACTAAAACTAAAACTCAGACATGGTCCAGGAGTAATGGGACACACACCTAAAAAAAAAATATTATACTACCTAAAATTATTTACATTAGTATGGCATGCCCTTTTATACATTCCCTTAAAAAATCTTTCAAGAAATTTAGCTAGCTATTCTAAATTAATTCGTATGGGGAAGTTTAAGGCACAAGTTAGCCTGGCACATTCTAAAGAACCCCACAGACTTGGGAGGGGTTTCCCTCCCAGACCTACAAGACTTATTTAGCATCTCAGCCATACCATTTTAATACAACAGAACTGCAGCGTTATAGATCCTTTGTTTGCGACAAACCCGGGCACTCGGCATATACACCCCTCCAAGCTATCCTTTGCGGGAAGCAAACGATTAAGAAAACCTCACGATACAACACGGGAATGTTACTACACCACCAGAGGGTACGGGAAAATAAGAAAAAAAGAGGGTATGGAAAAAACAGAAAATAGGGAAAATACACTCCCACACTCCATCGTGGCTTGACAGCCATTAGGGATGAGCCGAACACCACCCTCAGGTTCGCACGAGAACCTGCAGACAGACCAAAAATTTGTGTGAAATTTAGAACCCTGTTAAAGTCTATGGGACTCAAGCATTTGAAATTGAAAGTGCTAATTTTAAAGGCTAATATGCAAGTTATTGTCCTAAAAAGTGTTTAGGGACCTGTGTCCTGCCCCAGGGGACATGTATCAATGCAAAAAAGAGTTTTAAAACTGCAGTTTTTCTGGGAGCAGTAAATTTAATAATGCTTAAAGTGAAATATTCCTTTAAATTTCGTACTGGGGGGGGGGGTGTATAGTATGCCTTTGAAGCAGTGCATGGTTTCCCGTGCTTAGAACTGTCCCTGCACAAGTAGGGACAGGGGGGCGGAGCTTCAACATGGCGCTGTAGGAGTGTGTGCGGCGTGCTCCATGCTTCAATCGCTCTCCCTGGTATAATGAGATGACCGGATGAGGCGGCGTACACACGGCAGGGAATCTCGACGGGCAGAACACATCGTTCCGCCCGTCGAGGTTCCCTGCCGGCTGTCGAAATCGGCGAACCGCCCGTCGGGAATGGCAACCAGCCATTCTTCCAGGCGGGCCGTCGAGGAAATAGAGAGCGTGCTCTCTATTTCTGCTCGACGGGCTTCCCGAGACCGTACACACGGCCGAGGTCCTCGCTGGAATGCACATTCCAGCGAGGTTCTCGCTGGTTTTTAGCGAGAACCTCGGCCGTGTGTACGCCGCTTGACAGTCTCCCCCTAGACCAAGTTAATGGAGTTGAGCTATCTGGGCTTATCCTACCTGCTTATCTTACTCTACTTGCTGGCGTGTTGGTGTGCTGCTGCCGTATGTTCTGGCCCCCGTCTGGAGCACGGACGCTGGCAGAAGCCTCGGTTCGGGTCCCGGTCCTTCGATGCTGTGTGGACGCAGAGGGAGGGAGAGTGCCTCGAATATTACACTCCCCATCTCGTGTGGACCCAGCGGAGTGGATGCTGCTGGTCGGGGGGGGGGGGTGAGGTCGGAGGATCTCTACACCTGGCTGCGAAGGACACTGGGGGGTGCCTCTATTGTGTTCCACTAGGAAGGTCTAGGAGATCTGTATACACTTTAGGACTGTTGATCCCCTCTCTCTTTTCTCTCTGTTCTGGATATTGCATTGACAGTAAACAGGAAACAGAGGGGTGTGGGGTTGGACTGCTTCTAACTTAATTGACTGCCCTAAACTACTTAAACCCTAAATTAAAGGAACACGGTGAAGAAGGCCCCTAAAGAAAACACAATAAATTTCTATTTAGTGACTGAGGGATCTGACCAAACAGTAGAGAGCCCAAAAAAAGGGACATCAGACTCTCTGGCAAAAAACAATGTAGAAGCAGAAGTGTACAATGCTTTAGTAGAGACCCTGGGAAAAAGTAAGGATAAAAAAAAAAGGGCCCAACATCAGAAGTAAAAGGGCAAAGCAAAGACCAGAAATCTCCCATGAAACAACTACCTAACCTTTCCCTTGAAGGCCTACAAGCCCCTCCCACAAAGCAAGATATGACAGATATGATCGAGATGATGTCTCGTCTAGAACGGACAGTCAAAGTGAGATGGAAGCAACAAGAAGAGATATACAAAGTGTACTGCAGAGGGTAGAAGGTATAAAGCAGTGTTTTTCAACTCCAGTCCTCAAGGCACACCAACAGGTCATGTTTTCAGGCTTTCCATTATTTTACACAGGTGATTTGATCAGTTTCACTGCCTTAGTAATCACCACAGCCATTTCATCTGAGGGTAATCCTGAAAACTTGATTAAGACAAAAGGGAAAGTGATATAATTATATATATGTGCAGATAAATATATAAATAGATAAAAAAGATAGATAAAATCCAAAGTCCACAAGTGAATAAAGTGTAATCAGTGATCTAGTGCACATCAGCGTCAGTCTGCATTCCATCCGGTGTTCACAGAAATCGTGCAGGTGCCAATCCATGGGAACACACAGCCTCACAGGCCTCTCACCTCACTGTTAAAAGATAACCGCCTCAAATGATATTACAGTAACTCCAAATTCTTCAAGTTCAGTCTAATGGGCAGTGTTGTTCATCTTCCTTTAAAAAAGTAACTAGTTACAATTACAAGTTACTTGCCCGAAAAAGTAAGTGAGTTAGTGACTCAGTTACTTTATTGGCAAAGTAACTAGTTACTCGGAAAAGTAACTGATTATTTTTTTTTTTATATTCTACAATACAATTACGTTCTATAACATCTTTAATATCAAAGATGTTTATATTAACTGATTGAAGATTAAAAACACTATATACAGTATTTCAGAACATTTCGTATTTATTTGAACCCAATTCAATAGATTGCAGCGGCGCAGCCTGCCATAGATCATATGAATGGTATGCACAGAAACATAAAAAATAAAAAAATATTTAAACTAGAATTCAAGTGCAAAATTAAGACACACAAATGTAAACAAGGGTAAAAAGAAACAAAAATCTGGCCTTTAATTAGTGCGATTATCTGTATAATAGTGTTAAAAGAAACAAAGGAAAAACCTGGCCATTAGTGCAAATCTCTGTAGCTGTATATTCAGCCTACTAGTGCACAATAAACGGAAGTTTTGTTACTGTACTGATTCTGAATAGTTAAGAGTTGGAGAACACTATCCAAATCTTAACTATTCAATCAGTACATTAACAAAACTTCTGTTTATTGTGCACTAGTAGGCTGAATATACAGCTACAGAGATACAGAGATTTGTACTAATGGCCAGATTTTCCTTTGTTTCTTTTCAAACAATTATACAGATATAGATAAATCATTGCATTAATTAAAGGCCAGATTTTCCTTAGTTTCTTATACTAATAGGACTATAGGAGACAAAGGAAACTCTCGCCTTTATTAATTAGTGCAATTAACTGTATAATACTGCAGTGCACAATAAACAGAACACTATCCAACTCTGAACTCCTCTCATCATCTAACTAAACCAGTGGTTGTAACGTAATAGGAGAAGCTTTTCAAATTTTTGGTCTGACAGTCTGTTCCTCTTTGGAGAGAAGACAAGCTTGCCCAGGCTGAACAGTCTCTCAACAGGTGCGCTAGATGGAGTAGCAGCATTGTAACGTAGCGAAATTTTCTTGATAAGAGAAAATCCACACAGAGAGTCAACATTTTGTGCTGAAGATCTTATATAGTCTGCCACCTGGTTTTCTGCTAAAGAGGTTGTTTCCTCCTCATCCTCTTCAAAGGAAAAGAAATCGTTCTCTTTGGCTGAATCTGTGTGATGTTGTTGTGTAGATGTGCTGTTACCTTGTTGTGGTTCTTCAAGGACAATTCTTCGGCACTCTGCCAGCAAACTTGCCTTAGCCTTATCCTTTAACTCCTGTGACCGCAGCCAGCGAAGCTTGAATTTTGGAAGAGTTACGGCAGCAAGTATAGCCTCTTCATTTCCCAGGACATCAGCAAATCTGGTTTTGATAGACTGAAATAATAATCATAATTAGTAGCAGTTGTATTTAGTATTATGAGTACTACAGCAATGTTCACTTAATAAACAATAAAATATGAAATTTAAGTTCTTACTGTGACTATGGCGTCAGGAAGGTCCCTCAGTATTTGCAGGCCACTTTGAAGGGCTTCTGTCTTTAACATTAATGTCTCAATTGTTGGTAGGAGTGTACCATGAAAACAATTCTCTTCTCCCTGAAGTATATCCAAGGCAACTGTAAGGGGCTTCATCGCAATACAGTACTCCTTTAAAAACTGTTGTTCCCTTTCCGTTATTGCTGGCAGTCCTAATTTGGAGGAAATGGTGTTAAGGTCTACCATGGATATTTCACAGATTCGAGCCAGGGCATCATAGAAGGAATTCCATCGTGTTGTACAAGGTACAAGCAGCTTTTTTGACACCAACTCATCAACTGTTTCAGTAGCCAAAGCTGATCGACTAGTCTTGTTCCATAGGGCAGTACATTTGGCAGTAGCACTTCTATAAACAGCCTTTGTTGCAGATTTTGACAGCAGCCACTTGTCTACATCTGTGCATGAAATCAGGTTCAGTGTGTGTGATGCACATCTCTTGTGGGGGGGCAAAGTGATCACATCACCATCAATATCATCACCTCTTGCATGTAGAGCATCATTAATGTCTGTAAAGGTCACCTCATCTTCGTCTTCCTCAGAATCACTTTCCTCAAGTGGCTGGTACCTTTTAAATGCTTTTACAAAATTTGAGCCATTATCAGTCACTGTTGCTGTGATTTTGTGTGTTATCCCATATGTTGAGTGTATATTGTCAAGCTCAACTGCTATGGCGTCATGACTATGATGCCCCTTAAACCGTCTGCAGGCAAGAGCTGCTTTCTCTCTTTCCAGGTTATGTGGATTGATCCAATGTGCTGTCACACCCAGGTAACTTTTATTGTGGCAAGTCCAGATGTCTGCTGTAGTTGCAATGTACTGTAATTCCTCAAATGTTTTTTTGAGCTCAATCATCATTTTTTCGTATTCACTGTCCAAGAATTTAGCAAAAGTGTTTCGGCATGGGGCAACCCCCTTTCCTCCTCCTCGTAGTGGTATTTTAGAAAGGATAGCTCTGAATGACTCAGACACCACAGTGGACAGGGGGAGCATGTTTTCAACAACATACCTTGCAATCAATGTATTCAGCTCGGGCTTGGTCACCTGATGTTGACCAGAAAAATCGAGCGTTGCTTGTTTTAGGAGAGACGGTCCGGCTACTCCGCTAGCTGAATTCGGGGTTGGGTTAGCAGCAGCAGCAACAAGTGTCACGTTAGCATGTGTTGATGTGAGGTGCTTCAAAAGATTGGAGTTGCTTGAAGAAGATGTGGACAAAGTCTTTTTTCCTGAGCATAGCGTGCATGTTACATAAACATTCTTGCCTTTAATTTCAATCAAGGAGAAGTAGTCACGGTACTTCCAGTTTGAGAATGCTAACTTTGATCTTCCCCAGCTCGTCGCCATTGTTGCTGACGGCTGGTGGTGTGGCACTCCACTGGTGGGGGTACTGGCAGTGTGGTACGGTGGTACCTGACCGTGATCTGAGTCTGACTCCTTGATTCCTCTCTTGTATTTTTTTTTTTGGGGGGGTTGGGGTGCACCTAAATAAAAGCAAAAAAAAAATGGGCGTGTCTTCTTTAAAATACATGGCAACTATGATATAGAATTTAAGGTTTATCATTCATATGCCTTTTTTTCTTTGGGTGACTTTTCTACTGCAGGGCATGTTTTTTTTTAAACCTAGAAATTTAGAAAGGATTTTAAAGGTGGACCACATTCAAAAAAATAAAAAATAAATATTGAGTACAGTGCTAGTGCTACTATGAGGCTCATGCCTCTCTTGTTTTAAATAATGTTTGCTGCTAATTTAAATGCAAGCCTTTGGTAGAAGTTGCAGTATATAATACAAGACAAAACCGCAATATTCTAAGCATTGTTTTACAGCTGGGATCCTATTTTTTCCTATCGATGGAAGTATTCTGCAACTTCTAACAAAGGCTTGCATTAAAATTAGCAGCAAACATTAGAAAAAGAAAGGCATGAGCCTCATAGCACTGTACTCAATATCTTTTTTTTTATTTTTTTATTTTTTGTATGTGGTCCACTGGTCCTCCACTGGTCCACCTTAAAATCCTTTCTAGATTTCCAGGTTTGGTTTGTATGATATTATTGGTATAGTATCAGTCAGACTCAGCCAGTAGCACAAAGTTCATATTTCGCCACAAGCCAGGCCTAATGCGGCCTTAGACTAGGCCGCCCCCCCCGTTCCAATCGGCTCCTCACCTGGGACCTGGCTGAGTGGCTGGTGGCTGCGCAGGGGGCAGGGACCACAGTCGGTCGGTCGGTGCTGCTGTCTGCTGGCTTGCGCAGGGCAGGGGCAGGGCCACAGTGTTGTCTGGTGAGGTGACTGCCTGGAACCCTATAATTCATGAAAGACACACAGGTTAATATTGGTGAATGATATCACCTCAAAAAATTACATTGTCTAATTGTAAAGCTTAAAATACTCCAATTATCTGTCTATAAATATATAACAGGCTTATGGACAGATAATTGGAGTCCTTGAGCTTTACAATTACAATCAAGCAGCACTGCAGCCACAGTGTCAGCTCAGCCAGTAGGCTAGCACAAAGTTCATATTTTGCCACACCAGGCCTAAGGCGGCCTTAGACTAGGCCGCCCCCCCAGTTCCAATCGGCTCCGTCCTCACCTGGGACCTGGCTGGTGGCTGGCTGCGCAGGGGCCACAGTCGGTCGGTCGGTCCGTGCTGCTGTCTGCTGGCTTGCGCAGGGCAGGGGCAGGGCCACAGTGTTGCCTGGTGAGTGGTGAGGTGACTGCCTGTGCCTGGAACTCTATAATCCATGAAAGATACACAGGTTAATATTGGTGAATTATATTACCTCAAAAAAAAATTACATTGCCTAATTGTAAAGCTTAAAATACTCCAATTATCTGTCTATAAATATATAGCAGGCTTACAGATAATTGGAGTCCTTAAGCTTTACAATTACAATCAAGCAGCAGCAGCAGTCACAGTGTCAGCCAGTAGGCTAGCACAAAGTTCATATTTTGCCACACCAGGCCTAAGGCGTGGCAAAATATGAACACTGTGCTACTGCCTGAGCTGAGAGTGACTGTCTGACAATGCCTTGCTGGCTGGCTAGTGGCTACTGCTGATTTTAATTGTAAAGTAAAGTAAGCTTAGTACTCTAATTACTCCAATTATTATCTGACTGTCAGTGTCACTAAGCCTATATTTAACTACAGTTAAAATTGGAGTCTAAGCAACAGACAGTTCCCCAGTCTTTTCAACTTGAACAACTGCTCATGAAGTATAAAAAAGGACCAGTGTATGTGTGTGTCACACCGACACCGTGTGACCAACTGCTGAGTGCTGACCACCTGAGCGCATTACGGTGCTGCCCGGTGCACCTCACCTCCTCCTGTCTGCTGGCAGGGCCACAGTGCTTCACTTGCTGCCTGGTTCGGTTCCACTCTGGCTAGGCCTCAGGCCTGAGGCCTTGGTCCGGACTCAGGTCCGTGGTGGAGCGGAGCCTCCGCGGGGGATGGGTCACTCGGGTCGGGTGTGATCGTCGGCGGGCTCACACGCTCTGCTGCTCACTGTGCTCAGTCAGTTGCCGAGTGAAGTCACGACGCGAGTGTCACACCTCACGCGGGTCTGACCGTCTCAGACTGCAGACGGCCGCGGGCGGGACCCGGGAGACTCCAGGGGGCGCGTCGCATGCGCCAAGTGAAGCCACTTCTGCCACTGTGATTGGGTGGGTGACTGTCTGTCAACTCATCATCATCATCACATGCATCGATGTCAAAAAAATTAATGATTGGTCGCCGGCAGGCATGTGACTCTCTCAGTGTGGGTGGCGCTGGCAGTGCCAGGCCAGCGCCACCCACACTGAGAGTCACATGCCCACCGGCGACCAATCATAATTTTTTTGCATGTGATGATGATTGATGATGACACAGTCAGTCACTGAGTCACGACACTCACCCACCCAATCACAACCGGTCCGTCAATGCCATCCCGCCGGCCCTGAGGTGTAAGTAACGAGGTAACGGAGCAAATGTAACGGCAACGGCGCTCTCGCTGGGGTAAAAGTAATCAGGTAGATTACTAGTTACCCCTTGCCGGGCAATCGTTACGTAACGGCGTTTATTTAAACGCCGTTACTTACAACACTGCTAATGGGCCATCATAATATAAAAACCCATCAAAGAAAGGAATCTAAATCAGCTCCAAAACAGAAGAGACCTGGAGTGACGTGAGGATTATGCAGATGCCGTTTGTTTTATAGCTGTTTTATCTTGTCTTTGATGTAAGGATATTACCTTTATTAAATTGTCGCTTGTGTATGATACTACACCATTGGAGTCCTTCCTTTTCTCTTCTGTTTTGGAGCTGATTTAGATTCCTTTCTTTGATAGGTTTTTATATTATGATGGCCCATTAGACTGAACATGAAGAATTTGGAGTTGCTGTAATATCATTTGAGGCGGTTATCTTTTAACAGTGAGGTGAGAGGCCTGTGAGGTTGTGTGTTCCCACGGATTGGCACCTGCACGATTACTGTGAACACCGGATGGAACGCAGACTGACGCTGATGTGCACTAGATCACTGATTACACTTTATTCACTTGTGGACTTTGGATTTTATCTATCTTTTTTATCTATTTATATATTTATCAAATCAGCGATATCAGATCCTGCAGGATATGAAGAGAATCTCGGCCAACATAGTGTTTTTACAAGAAACTCATTTAAAGGCAACATCCAAGACTAGATTACATAGTTAGTCAGGTTGAAAAAAAGACATCCATCCAGTTCAACCATAAAAAAAAATAAACAAAACACAGTACATCCCATACACCCAACTCCATACCCACAGTTGATCCAGAGGAAGGCAAAAAAAAACAGCAGAGTGATGATCCAATTTGCTACCGGAGGGGAAAAAATTCCTTCCTGATCCCCCGAGAGGCAATTTGTTTTCAACTTTACCTACAAAACTTAGCACTCAGTTATATTATGTGCATTTAGGAAAGTATCCAGGCCCTTCTTAAAGCCATCTACTGAGCTGGCCAGAACCACCTCTGGAGGGAGTCTGTCCCACATTTTCACAGCTCTTACTGTGAAGAAACCTTTCCGTATTTGGAGGCGAAATCTCTTTTCTTCCAGACGTAAAGAGTGCCCCCTTGTCCTCAGTGTTGACCTTAAAGTGAATAACTCAACACCAAGTTCACTATATGGACCTCTTATATATTTGTACATGTTGATCATATCCCCCTTTATTCAGTTCTTCTAATCTTTCCTCATAGCTGAGCTCCTCCATGCCTCTTATCAGTTTAGTTGCCCTTCTCTGCACTTTCTCGGATATCCTTTTTGAGAACTGGGGCCCAAAACTGGACTGCATATTCCAGATGAGGTCTTACTAATGATTTGTACAGGGGCAAAATTATATCTCTATCTCTGGAGTCCATACCTCTCTTAATACAAGAAAGGACTTTGCTCGCTTTGGAAACCGCAGCATGGCATTGCATACCATTATTGAGCTTATGATCAACTAAAACCCCCAGATCCTTCTCCACTACAGATCCCCCCAGTTGAACTCCCCCTAGCATGTATAATGCATGCATATTCTTAGCTCCTAAGTGCAAAACTTTACATTTATCAACATTAAACCTCATCTGCCACATAGTCGCACAATTAGACAGAGCATTGAGGTCGGCTTGTCAATTGGAGACATCCTGTAAGGACGTTATTCCACTGCATAGCTTGGTGTCATCTGCAAAGACAGAAATGTTACTTTTGATCTCAGACCCAATATCATTTATAAATATATTGAAAAGTAAGCGACCCAACACTGAACCTTGGGGTACACCACTGATAACATTGGACCATTCAGAGTATGAATCATTAACCACAACTCTCTGAATCCTATCTTTCAGCCAGTTTTCTATCCATTTACAAACTGATATATCTAATCCTGTAGACCTTACCTTACACATGAGCCGTGTGTGGGGAACTGTATCGAACGCTTTTGCAAAATCCAAGTATACCACGTCCACTGCCACGCCTCTGTCCAGGGTTTTACTTACCTCTTCATAAAAGGAAATCAGGTTTGTCTGACAACTTCTGTCTTTCATGAATCCATGCTGTCTGTTCTTAAATAGTTTGTTTCCAGCAAGAACTCATCCATGTGGTCTTTTATTAAACGTTCCAGTATCTTCCCAACTATAGAAGTTAAACTAACAGGTCTATAGTTACTTGGTAAAGACTTTGTTCCCTTTTTAAATATAGGCACCACATTGGCTCTACGCCAATCCAATTTCTGTGATTAATGAGTCCCTAAATATTAGATATCGTGGCTTTGAAATTTCAGAGCTCATTCTTTTAGGATCCGTGGGTGGATGCCATCTGGTCCAGGTGCTTTATCCACCTTTATTCTGTCTAAATATTTCTGGACCATATCACCTTTGAGCCATTGTGGATTTGGGGCTGTGTCACTCCCACCCCCATTCTCCATTGTATACACAGAGATGAAGAAAGCATTTAATAAATGTGCCTTCTCTATGTCCTCAGTGGTTTGAACACCGTTTTCATATGCGGGCGCTACTCGCGGCGCTTTAAAAACAATTTTTTTGGTTCTCTTATTTTTAATTTTATAATTTTTTTACACTGAAAAAAAAAATCACTTTTATTCCTATTACAAGGAATGTAAACATTCCTTATAATAGAAAAAAGCATGACAAGTCCTCTTAAATATGAGGTCTGGGGTCAAAAAGACCTCATATTTAGACTTAAATGGAAAAAAAAAAAGTTTAAGTCGTTGGGAGGGACTGACGTTTTGACGTCACTTTCGCCCAGCAAAGCTATGGGGACGGGTGGGGGCCATGTTGCCCTCACTCACATCCCCACAATGACAGCCGAAGGACCTGATCGCCTCTGCCGCTACAACGGCTCCGGTAAGCGGCGGAGGGCACAGGAGAGGCCCCTCTCCTGCCACCGATAACGGCAATCTCATGGTGAATCTGCCACGGAGACCGCCGTTGACAGGACCGCCCACGGAAGAGATGGATATCTCGGTTGTGGCAGCAGCTGCTGCCGTTACTGAGATATCCATCTTTAAAAACAGGACGTATATTTACAGTGGGTGGTTGTTAAGTGGTTAAAAGGTACTATGAGGCAGAAGTATTGAAGATAAACCGACTGGTTCCTGAGGGAGGGGGAAAAAAGTAGGAGAGTTTAAGTGAAAAGGACCTGGGAATGAGAATATGGGCCCCAAAGCAATATAGAGGACCATCTAACAATCATAGGTGGAACAGGAAGACAGGGACTATCAAACATATATAAGATACTGACACCCACAAGGGAACCAGAGGCATTGAAAATAGTGGAAAGTTGGGAATTAGAACTGAATCAAACCATACCTATAGATAAGAGGCAGGTACTAGAGTACGTCCATTCTATGTCAATGGATGCAAAGGTAAAAAAAGATTAATTATAAGCTCCTCACTAAATGGTACTAAGTCCCAATGAAAATGCACAGAATAGATAGCAAGGTGTCGCCTTTATGTTGGAGAGAATGTGGGATGGAGGGAACTCATGCCCATATATGGTGGCAATGCCCCTGGATACAAGTATATTGGAGAGAGGTATTGGCTCAGATAAAGAAGATTAGCGGACAGGAGGCGAGACAGGACCCCTGGGAATGTCTGTTGCACAATACGGAGATGACAAGGAAAAAATAGAGGCTCTCTGGTCCCACACTGACTGAATGGAGCTAAGGTACTTATACCTAGGAACTGGAAGAGAAAGGAAGCACCTTCGGTGGAGGAGTGGATACAGGAGATGGATAAAATCAGAGTGATGGAGGAACTGTGGTCATTCCACAGTAACTCCAGGCTAAGATATGATGAGATATGGGAGGGGTGGGGGAGGGATGAGGTAGGTGGCTGGAGGCGAGAGGTCTCCATGCCACCTCCCTTTTCTTATTTTTTTGGCACTTAAACAAAGTGTAGTGGGACAGCTAGTCCCTCGTAACACACCAATATACACTAATCATATTTTTAGTAAAGGGAATTTTCTCCTCTTCCTGCATGCATTACACTCTCACACGTTTGCCCTTTAAGGAAAACAATACAAGTCAGAGAGACCACATATACAAGTCAGAGAGACCACATATACAAGTCAGAGAGACCACATATACAAGTCAGAGAAACCACATATACAAGTCAGATAAACCACATATACAAGTCAGATAAACCACATATACAAGTCAGAGAGACCACATATACAAGTCAGAGAGACCACATATACAAGTCAGATAAACCACATATACAAGTCAGATAAACCACATATACAAGTCAGATAGACCACATATACAAGTCAGATAGACCACATATACAAGTCAGATAGATCACATATAAAAGTCAGATAGACCACATATACAAGTCAGATAGACCACATATACAAGTCAGATAGATCACATATACAAGTCAGATAGACCACATATACAAGTCAGATAGACCACACATACAAGTCAGATAGACCACATATACAAGTCAGATAGACCAGTGTTTTTCAATTCCAGTCCTCAAGGCACACCAACAGGTCATGTTTTCAGGCTTTCCATTATTTTGCACAGGTGATTTGATCTGTTTCACTGCCTTAGTAATCACCACAGCCATTTC
Organism: Rana kukunoris; assembly: GCA_029574335.1. Classification (NCBI taxonomy): domain Eukaryota; kingdom Metazoa; phylum Chordata; class Amphibia; order Anura; family Ranidae; genus Rana; species Rana kukunoris. Next base: position 265,919,782 of record CM056050.1, on the reverse strand, counting down.
AGCTGGGGGAAATCCTGAAAACTTGACCTGTTGGACATACACACATACACACACACGTTGATAACCTAAGTGGTGGTCCTAAAAATTGCACTTTAAGAATAAAGACACAATGTGTGGGAGGCGCATGCGTGGGAGCTCCTAGGATGGCAGCTTAGGACCGGAGCTCTGCTCACAACCGGCTGTCAAACGCAAATATATAGAATTTCAACCCAGATACAAACGACAAAAAGATATCCGAGGACTGCGGATTCAACGGTGAATCGGAAGATACCGGGTAAACTATTCCTTATTCAGGGGAATTATATACAGGAGCCTTGTAAAGAACGACAGCTGGGGACGGGGTGCCCGCGCTGTTTCTTTTTTCTGACGAGAATTCCAGGTTCTATATACCAGTTAAGAGCAGAGAAACAACAGTAGTGAATAGCTGACATACTGTGGACCCAGTTCATGCCGGGCAAATATTACAAAAAGAGCAAGAAACATAATAAAAGGCTGGCTAAGAACAATTTACTTAAGATGGCCGCCGTACCTCAGACAAGTACACTGGGTACAGTTGAGACCTCATTGACTGACAGACAAGCTATATCTTCTATAAGTCCTTCTATAGTACCTCAGACACCAAATTCTGACACTTGCCCTATTCTCTCCCCTCCTGCATCATTTGAAATAAAAAAAATCTCATGGAGGCTGGTCATTTAACTCCTGGGTAATTACCTCACAAAGTCCTGCACATATGAATACAAAGGCTGAACAGGCTCATGAGGTAACCTTCAATGTCTCTAAATTATTCACCAGAATTTCTGAAATGCTAGATAAAGGACTGGCACAAAATGCAGAAAGAATCACAGGAGAGATTAGGGCTGATTTTCAGAGCCTGGGAAGCAGAATAGAAAATATTGAACACAAACTGGAGGTTAATACAGCACGGACTGATCAGAACTCAGATCATTTGCAATTCATGCAGGAACAGCTGGAAGCTGCTCAGGCACGGATCGACGAATTAGAGAACAGATCAAGAAGAGATAATTTCAGGGTCAGAGGATTACCAGAATCGATCTCAGACGTGCATACAGCTATACATGACATTATCAAAATCCTGATCCCATCTATACCAAACCACAAACTAGAATTGGACCGAGCACATAGGGCCCTGGGTCCTTTAAGAAAGGACGGTTTACCAAGGGATGTGGTAGTTAAACCACATTTCTATTCCATTAAGGAGGAAGTGATGAAACAGTCTCGCAAACATGAACAACTACAGTACCAAGGCGCCATAATTCAAATATTTTCTGATATATCGCCATACACAATACAGAGAAGAGCTATGAAGCCCTTATTGTCTGCCCTCATGAAAAAGGACATAAGATACAAATGGGCCTTCCCCTTTGCTTTGAAATTTTCATTTAATGGCAGGCAGTATGTAGTACATAATTTTCAGGAAGGTGAGAGACTATTATTGGACTTGAAGATTATTTCCTGCGAGCCAGAAATGGACACTACTCCTATCCAGCAGGGCTCTGCCAAAAGACAACCCCCTATCAGCCCGACTTCCTCTGCTTGGAGCAGAGTCAAGCACAGGAAGGTTAAAGATAACTTTGCAACCTGAAGAGAAGGAACATGTTTGTGGATGTCTTTTCCCCTTTCTTCAAAGGGATGGTCACCGATGTCTCTCTTTCCCCTATTTTTCCATACCCGGGAAAATAGATCTCACCAAAGCTACATGTTAATACTTTCCTAGGAAATGTTTATATACATATGTGTATATTGTTATAATTCTGGCCCGGAAAAATAAGAATTTAATATTTACTAGAACATATTTGTGAGGCTCGCTTAGATGAATTTTAGGAACCATTCAAAAAGAAATGAAGAAAAAGAAAAGACACATCGTAGCCTATGTTTGCCAAGCCTTCAAGACACCAACAATTGAATTGGTTATTCTATAACTTTTACAAGCTCGGATGAAACTTAGAACAAGGACACAGAACAAAGGATTGTTGTATCTTCTTGGTGGATAAACAAGGAGATGTATACTATCACTCTTGGTTAAGTTCTTCTGCCATCGGGAAAGTTTTCACAGATACTTAACTAGGCTATTATCACATTGAAGTAAAATAACTCTCATTGTTTTAGAGAATAAGATTGCCCTTAGGTAAACAGGCAGTATTTGTCTCAGCTGTTTTTTAGACAATAGCAGAGGAACCCAGTTCATCTCACATCGAGAACCATTGTGTAACGTGAAGAGGTGTTGGACATGCTGTGTCACTCTTAAAATACCCTTGAGTGATGCCTAGTCCATAGTCTGAACTTAAACTATTCAGAATTATCTTGATATTATGAATGTACGGGGTATTAGAAAAATATACGTTGACATGAAAAGTAATATTTAAATTATCAGGGACATCATAGGAAAAAGGAAAAAGATGATCATCGCAAATATTAATGAAGATCTTTGTAGAAGAAATAAGATATATAAGATATTAGTTTTATAGAAGTGTTACGGAAGCTAACCCACATTATCAAATATGTCAAATCGCAATTATAAAAATGTGAATGTACCTGTTACACAAATTCATCAAACACATGAATTCAATATAATTTTACTGTGCGGGTAAATATAACCTTAAGAAAGCACAACATATAAATGGAGGCACTGCTGAGATAATGTCGATGTTTTGTACACGTTCAATCATAGCTATGGTGGTGACGAAAATGATATTTTGCATGAAATTATGAATTATTTGGGAAAAAAAAAAAGATTTTTTTTCTTTGCCTAAAAATGTCTGGTCAAAATGAATTGTTTGTTGATAGGGATTGCCAAGAGTCAGCCCTTAGTGATGAGATGAGTATTTGGGGAAGAGTGATACAACTACAGGAAATGTTGGAAATGATTTCTAATATTGAAATGGCAGAGAGCCATGTCATAAAAAGTTTGTATAAGGAGAATAATCTAGAAGCATATGTTGAATGCCTTAAAAACCGCGCCCGTCAAGTAATAAAAGACGTAGGAAACGTGGAAGGCAACATTTTTGCACAAAAAACAGAAGAAATAAAAAGACTTGTAGACATTCGTATAGAAACATACAGGTTCCTGCTATATTGCATTAAAAAAGAGTTTGAATCTCGAAAGACGCAACAGGAATCTGATATCTTAGAACCCCAGCCACATTTAACCGAAAAGGAACGTGAGCTCACTAAAAATAGAGAAGCGACCAATGACAAGGCAGATCATTATCACGAGTCTATGACCGTGCAAGAAGAAAATTGGGAACAATTAATAGAAGAGATGGAGAGTTTTCTGCAGGAAGATGAATCTCCTGACAAAAGTTGCAGAGTAATGAGCAGTGAAAATTTAGAAAGCCGCCGAGTAATGAGCAGTAATAATTTAAAAGAAGAAACAAATCAGTTTAAGTCGGAACAGGAATCCCTAATTAAGCAATCAAAAGAATTAAAAGTGAAGTTTGTGCCCCAGGGTAATGCTCAAATGCCTCACCCTGAAAGTGTAAAATGTAACCAAAATCGAATATCTGACTCTCAATCTAAAATATTGGGGTTAGACAATGAAGAGGGATCAGAAAAAGAACCCTCATTCTATCCCAAGCCATTTGTTGAGCAAAAGGGGGTAAACAGTGAACCACCACATGAAAGTAGGTTTAATAAGCTTCCCCTGGGATCAGAGGAAAAGATAGGTACCCCTAAACGGGACGCCTCAGAAATAATAAACATTTTAAATGATACTTTCCCAGTCTTTGAGCAAGAGGGATCCATGTGCGTCAATGACCACATTGAGGCCTATGAAAATACCTTATCAGCTTTAGGCCTAGATGATGACCAGTCAAGGGTTAATTTCTTACCGTGGGTATTTGAAACCAAACATCGTAGATTCTGCGAATCTTTAAAAGGTCTGTCTGGTACTTCATGGCAAGAAATTAAACACCGCTGTCATCTAGAATTTGGCGAGTACAAAAATTTTCTAGCAGCTAGTGCGGCTAAACAAAATCTGAGATGTGCCAATAATCAAAGCCCCACAGAAGTGTTGTCTGTGCTCAGAAGTGCTTACCACTTAGCAGAAAATGAGCCAGATTGCAATAAAAGTGAGTTTAAATCCACGTTCGTTGAGACTCCACCTACCCACACAAATGTGCGTTTAGCAAAAGACTACGAAAGGGGGTGCTCACTTAAGTCCTTGGTAAAAGAGAGTAACAATGTGTACTCTATCCAACGAACTGGTGAATACAATGGAAGGCCTCAACCCATCACTCAAATTGTGGATGAAACTAATGTATCTCCCCAATTATTACGGTTTGATACCCAGAAAATGACATGTGCTGATATAGCCAGTGGAGATATGCCACAGAGTTTTTCCAGTGGGAAACCACATACCCCACAAATTAGAAGGGGGGAACAGAAAACACCCTTTAAAGGGAGAGCACAAAGCCCACCTCAGGATTACCATCCTGGGGAACCAGACTCAAGGTTTCAGAGAGACTATAGGGTCTACCTCCAACGGGTCAAATTCAAACCTAAAGGTAGAAACCCGTACTATTACTGGTCCAATTCGCCCTGGGGTCCAACACTAAATAGGGAGCAACCGCAGGGTAGGACACCCCAAAATCCCCTGAAAAATAGGGAGAAATTAAGGCCCAGACAACTATCCCAGAATCAGGACAGTGTTGATGAAGGGGATTTGTCTGACAAAACTGAGCCAGTAGTCCCCAGAAAATACAGAGACTGCGTCGCAGAACCCTATTCTGATCAGCCTGTAAGCAATACAGAAACCAAATTAAAGCAAGTCATGCATATGTTACACGGTTTCATTGCTGTATGAAGTGTGAATCACATTTCTGTAAGAGGCAAATACTGGGGCCAGCCAAGGGCCACAGAGCCTTTGAAGCGCCTATGTTAAAGAAAATCAGAGGAATGCACTGGGAAGGCATAGGAGACAGAGGTTCTAACATCATATAATGTTTTTCCCCAGGTTACAGTAGTAAGGATCCTGGAATCCCCAGCAGGGATTTTGGTCGTTAGAAACTAACTGTTATCCTATCTTTCAGTGGTCATTCCATTCCTCTGACATAAACAGGTCGCTCAAAGCCACTTCATTTCAAGAAGTCGCAGAAGATGATAATTACGGAGGTTGACCGAATCCTAAAGATATTAACATCAGAAGGCCTAAAACGGTTTGATATTTTGGTAACAGATGAGTCGCCACCTAAGGTAGTTTGATTGCCTCTATTAAGTTGTAATGACACCCCACAGGGGGGAAGGTTTTATTTGTTTTTCCCCAGTAGAAGGTTGACTATCATATCAGATACTTTGTTGCTGACCATAAGTGTCGCATGTCAAACTGAAATATTTTTAAATGTTATTATTCCAGAACCGCTAAAAGAAAAAATGGTTCTGAAGAATGACAGTAGATTGACTATTGTATCAAATACTTTATTGCTGACAGTAAGTGTCGCATATCAATTTGAAAAAAAATAAATAAAAATGTTTTACTATTCTAGAACCGCTATAATTAGGCTAAGAGAAAAAAATGGTTCTGAAGCGTGTCAGTTATTAATATATGGTATCCTCAGGTATAAATACATGTCCTCATGTTAATGAGCCCTAGAGCTTTATCTCCCAGAGCAAATATTCAGACATTGTTTTGAAAGCCAGAGTGCTTAGTTAAAGGACAGGTGACACAATGGGCCAAAAGGGGGGGCTCTGAGGAAGCCAGGATACCAGCCTGACACTGAGATCTCAAACGCAGGTCATGCAAAAAAAAAAAACATATATTGTTTTTCTCATGGAATCCACTTTCCTTTACAGGACTAAGAGGTCCATAAGCCGATCTACAGAACCGAGAGTCCAACACGTGTGAGTCATCCAGAGGAGGAACCGTATGGGGGAATCAGAGATACCACTGCTGGCTAGTCTGCCCAGACAGAACCCACCAGGACAGCCAAGCCCAAAGGCGCCGCCCGGGTGATCCAGTTCCCGCTAACCAACGGCTAACCAACCCTGAGATGCACGCATCAATCACAAACCCACTTCTTTTCCTCAAGGAACTACACCCATCTGCAGGTGTCAACTTAAAATGCTATTTTCAGCATCCACAATCCGGATGCCATACAAGGCCGAATGAAGCCTGATTTCTTCACCACTTTGCATTTTGAAGTCCTCCAAACGACTACCGGCATTTGGAGTCTTCAAATTGGGGGGATATGTTATAATTCTGGCCAGGAAAAATAAGAATTTAATATTTACTAGAACATATTTGTGAGGCTCGCTTAGATGAATTTTAGGAACCATTCAAAAAGAAATGAAGAAAAAGAAAAGACACATCGTAGCCTATGTTTGCCAAGCCTCCAAGACACCAACAATTGAATTGGTTATTCTATAACTTTTACAAGCTCGGATGAAACTTAGAACAAGGACACAGAACAAAGGATTGTTGTATCTTCTTGGTGGATAAACAAGGAGATGTATACTATCACTCTTGGTTAAGTTCTTCTGCCATCGGGAACGTTTTCACAGATACTTAACTAGGCTATTATCACATTGAAGTAAAATAACTCTCATTGTTTTAGAGAATAAGATTGCCCTTAGGTAAACAGGCAGTATTTGTCTCAGCTGTTTTTTAGACAATAGCAGAGGAACCCAGTTCATCTCACATCGAGAACCATTGTGTAACGTGAAGAGGTGTTGGACACGCTGTGTCACTCTTAAAATACCCTTGAGTGATGCCTAGTCCATAGTCTGAACTTAAACTATTCAGAATTATCTTGATATTATGAATGTACGGGGTATTAGAAAAATATACGTTGACATGAAAAGTAATATTTAAATTATCAGGGACATCATAGGAAAAAGGAAAAAGATGATCATCGCAAATATTAATGAAGATCTTTGTAGAAGAAAAAAGATATATAAGATATTAGTTTTATAGAAGTGTTACGGAAGCTAACCCACATTATCAAATATGTCAAATCGCAATTATAAAAATGTGAATGTACCTGTTACACAAATTCATCAAACACATGTCAAAATGATTTGTGTATCCACATTGATAATAATTTTGCATTTATTAGGAGATATAAGCTTATGCATGCTTAGAAGAAATTTTGTGGGGAAGATACGTTTATCTTATGTGGGATGCAAAGGTATACTGATTGTATTTTATGATATTTCGAATTGCCAGAATGAGTATGGTGTAGGTATATATAGATATATATATGTATACATATATATTGATAGTTTCCCCAAAAATACAATTATTAACAAATAGATTATCTCACAATAAAGGTGAGACACCTAGTGGCTGAAAGTGATATTACTTAAGGTTCTCAAAACTCAGAGACCCAGTAAATGATTAAAATCGTCAGCCAATAGGAGCCCGACATGTCTTGCCAGGAACTCCCATAGAGACCAGAGGTCAATGAATGGAGGACAGCTGTCAGATGGGCAGGAGGTAGGATAATTTAATGGTCCTAGTGTTTTGAGTAATATAAGAGAGATAGCCCATGGGATTAGGGATAGGCAATGAAGATCATTCAATGAAAAAGATCAAGAAAGGCAGATAGATCAATGAAGGAAGAAGACCCCATCCATAGGGGGAGGGGAACGCTAGGACAATGCATGAAGGCATCTTGTCATCCCATGAAGGGCCATAGAAAGCACTGCATATTAACTCTGGTCATCTGCAAATAGCCATCTTGGAATTGGTAAATATGCCATTTTACTTTATCAGAAATATTGTTGTTTTGTATTGCTGTAGGATTTAAAGTTGTATATCGTGTAGTCATGGTCTGGTCTCATAATCAATAACTGGTAGATTTTTCAGTAAAGCATACAATTTTTATATTTTAATATTTTTCATAATTAATGACAAAACAATCGTCCAATACGATTTCATATTTTGGCCTATTACTTGCCTGCAGTAAAGTAACGGCTGATATATGAAATAGACGCTCTTGTTTCATTGTCTTTTGTATAAAGTTATCTTGAGAACTGGCCATGGTACACAGATCAAATGTATTGCATGCCCGTTTTGGGGGTAGTTTATTGAAGCGCAACGTGTTCATATAACGCAGCTGGTATTCTAATATCATATAATTATCCATATTTTTGTCAACCAATAAATTAGCTATTTTGTATGATTATACGTCACCGTGAATACGTTTCATAACATAGACTATGTCATATAGATTGACTTGTATTTAAAAACATCTTCGTTATCAAAGAATTCAATATAATTTTACTGTGCGGGTAAATATAACCTTAAGAAAGCACAACAATATGTATATATATGTATATTTCTATTTTATTTTTTTGTGTGTTTGTTGTTTTTTCTTAGGAAAGTTAAAATAGTTTGTCTCTTTTAATATGTCATACTGGGTTGAATTATTCATAACAGTGATTTACATTACAGTTTGTTGAGCTGTCGCTGGCAGCCGGTGGTGAGGCATTGGGCCTCAGCCTACCCCTTGGATCGACGTTCCGTCGCCCCGGGGAGTGGGAACATAGCCCCTTATTTTCTGGGCTATTCTATGGTCACGTGTTTGAATGGGGGGAGGGGAAATACACCCTCCCCTCATTCTGGGTCATTTTTTGACCTTACTTTAATTTACATATGGATAAAATGTCTTTGTCTATTTTCTCTATCATTTCTTTCTCTTCTGTTTACTCTTCCCCCCCGACCTACCTGCCAATGAGAGCTCCTACGTTTAAGTGCCTACAGTCATTATTTTGCAAACCGGATAATGTACCTAAGTTGTTTAATGTGTCTCATGATACGGATATTGTTTGGGAACGCATGAGAATTAGCTTTGCCAATTTTATATCCCATGGCTGGTATGGCTAATCCTCCTGCTCCCCTTCGTGTTGTTTCACACAACACGCAGGGGCTGAATTCTCCAGTTAAAAGACGAAAGGCGCTACAAGTCTACAAATCCCTTCATGCTGATGTGGTATTTCTACAAGAGACCCACTTCCCAAAGCGGTATACTCCCTCGTTCTTACATGCTAATTTCCCATTATTCTACCTGTCAAAGGCCGAAAATAAGACTAAAGGAGTGGCAATTTTATTCTCCAAACACTGCAAATTTAACTTATTTAAGGAATATGCAGACCCAGAGGGTAGATTCATTCTGGTAAAGGGCACTCTGGAAGGAAATACGTACACTTTTATATCATACTATGCTCCCAACCGGGGACAGAAGGGGTTCTTCTGCCAAATGCTTGAATCTCTCCAGCCTTTGGTAGAGGGAGTCATAGTTATGGGGGGAGATTCCAATCTGGCTTTTGACTCTGGACTGGATAAATCCGGCCCAGCAAAGGCTACATTAATTAGACCTACTAAAACCAGTACCCAAGTCGCTCGCGTGCTTCACCAATATAGATTGACCGACATATGGAGAGAATTGAACCCAACTGCTAAAGATTTTACTCACTTCTCTAACCCCCACCAGTCGTATTCACGTATAGACCATATATTACTTTCCAATCACCATGTCCCCTCGGCCCAGAAGTCCTCCATTATGGACGTCCCATGGTCGGATCATTCCATGGTTCTGTTATCTCTAAGAAAAAACAGTTCTAATCAAAGAGTATCTCATTGGACCCTCAACCAGTCATTGTTGAAAGACCCAACTATAGCCACAGAGATTGAACAAGCTATAACAGATTACTTTAAAAATAATGACATAGAGGAAATCTCTCCAGAAACCTTATGGGCGGCCCACAAGGTGACAGTGAGGGGAAAACTAATACAGATCGCAGCCAGACAAAAAAGACTGAAGAGGCTGGAGGTGGAAGAGCTTGAAAAGACATTTGACGATTTGAGCAAAAAGCATAAATTGGACCCCTTTGGTTTCCCAACTTCTAAATTGGACGCTGCCAGGACAGCTCTGAATCTTGCTCTTACGGTAAGAGCAGATGAGGCACTTAAATGGTCGGGAGCTAGATTTTATAGATTAAAAGATAAAATTGGTCCAATGTTGGCGCATAAACTATCCCCTAGACCAGGGGTGTCAAACTGGCGGCCCTCCAGCTGTTGCAAAACTACAAGTCCCATGAGGCATTGCAAGGCTAACAGTTACAAGCATGACTCCCCCAGGCAGAGGCATGATGGGACTTGTAGTTTCGGAACAGCTGGAGGGCCGCCAGTTTGACACCCCTGCCCTAGACTAAGGCCGAGAGTCCTCCCTAAGATTAAACAAGCCAATGGCTTATTTACCTTGAACCCTCAGAAGGTGATGGATTCCTTCCAAAGCTTCTATTCAAAACTTTACGACTTTGAAACTCTCCAATTCTAATAGCGTGGGAGAATTCCTAGATAGTTTGGACCTTCCCTCGCTGGCGGAAGTGCATAGAGAGAAAATGGAAGCTCCCATCTCGATTGAGGAAGTTTTGGAAGTGATCAAAATGTTAAAAACAGATAAAGCTCCAGGACCAGATGGTTTCTCTGCTCCTTACTACAAGACTTTCTCGGCTCTTCTATCTCCATACCTTACTTGTTTTTTTAACCATTTAACGAAGGGGAATCCTATAGATATTCAGCTGAATTCGGCATATATCTCTGTGATCCCTAAACCTGACAAGGATACCAGTCAAGTGGAAAACTATAGACCAATATCGTTGATTAACAATGACCTTAAAATCCTAACCAAAATAATAGCCAATAGACTAGCATCCTTCATTGGTCAGTATATACATAAAGATCAGGTGGGTTTCATTCCTGGTAGACAAGGCCCTGACCAAGTAAGGAGAGCGGTAGACATAATCTCCATATTGCAATCCGGTTGGATAGGAGATCAAAAACAAGAAGGGATACTCTTATCATTGGACCTTCAAAAGGCATTTGATTCGGTCTCCTGGCCATATATGTTTGAAGTTATGAGACGTTGGGGGTTTGGCTCAAGAGTCTTGGGCATATTATCTGCACTCTACTCTTCTCCTGAGGCTAAAATAAGACTGCAGGGACTATTTTCAGAATCTATTAAAATTAAAAGGGGAACCCGCCAGGGATGCCCATTGTCTCCTTTGATATTCGCAATTGTTATAGAATCTTTGGCAATAGCGATTCGGAATAACGTGAATATCAGAGGAGTTCAATGTACCCGTAAGGACCACAAATGTGCATTATTTGCGGATGACCTGCTACTATTTGTTACTTCCCCGATTTCCTCTATGTCCGAAATCTACTCTGTACTTGACAAATTCTCCAGGGCCTCTGGCCTTAAAGTCAATATGTCCAAATCTAGGGCCCTCAATGTCTCGCTTCCTGTAGATGTAGTTTCCTTACTACAAAATAAATATGAATTTGGTTGGAATGGCTCATCTATCAAATACTTGTGTATCAATTTATCTTCGAAATTTGAGGATCTATATACAGCCAACTACCCGCCTATGTATAAAAAACTTGAATCTGATTTAGGTGATTGGGATACACAGAATATAGGCTGGATTGGCAGGATAAACTCTGTCAAGATGACTCTTCTTCCTAGACTTCTATACCTCTTTTGTTCTCTCCCCATACCGATAAAAAGGAATCACTTGAAGGCTTTTCAGGGTAAGATCACCAAATTTGTATGGAACAAAAAGAGCCCCCATGTATCATCATGTAGCCTCTTTAATCTCCCTAATCAGGGAGGTTTGGGACTCCCAAATTTGCTGTGGTACTACCAGGCAGCTAGACTGGCACAACTGTCAGATATATACCTCAAACAGGACCAACCTGATTGGGTTAGTCTGGAAGAACAGGCGTCCCCCACATGCTCATTGGAAAATCTTGTGTGGTCTATCCCCAAACGCAGACATTCTATTATGTCTCCGGCACTGTCACAGGCGTTGGTTCTGTGGGACTCGCTCAGGAGCAATCCCTCTTTAGTCTAAGAGTCTACCATTAACTGATATATTTCAGGTCCCGTCCTTTGCATCCAATGTGAACATTGAATCCTTCCAGTGGTGGCGAGATAAGGGAGTATACCGCATTGGACGATTCTTCTCCCACTCAGGTCCTCTATCAGAACAATATTTTAGGGACAGTCTTGATCTTCCTCCTTCAGAGAAATCAAGATTTTCTCAAATCTACAGTTTTGTACAGAAACTCTGGACTGACAAGGCTGTAACTGGTCATTTTACGCCCTATGAACGAAGATGTGAACAGGCCCCAGTAAGGAAGGGTGATATTTCTGTAATTTACAAATCCCTTGCGAACAATGTCAATAAATTACCCTATATGCTAGCTTGGGAGAAGGAAATTCAGGATGAGTGGGATTTGGAAGATTGGGGAGAAAACTTCCATAGACCTATAAAGGGTATCATCAACATGTCACTCAGAGGCGAATGTCAAAATATTTACTAGATGGTATCTAGTTCCTAAGACTGGCATCCATATATCCTTCATCCTCACCTCTATGCTTCAGAGGATGCCAAGGCGTGGGCTCCATGATTCACACCTGGTGGGAATGCCCAAAAATGAGGTTTTTGGAGTAAAGTGTTCCATATAATTAGACGGATTACGGGTTGTAATATACATCAGTCCCCGGCGATTGCCTAACTGAATGGATTCATACCACAAGTATCAAAGGTTACCAGAAGGCTGATATGGTTTATCCTAACAGGAGCTAGAATCACTATAGCTGCAGCCTGGAAGAAACAGGCGGTCTCAATCTTAAGTATGAAAAGAAAGAGCACCTGGATAATGGAACAGGAAAGGAGAATTGGCTCAATGTTGGATAGACTTACTCAGTTTAACGCAATCTGGGAACCATGGATAAAGTACTTAGGGATCCCACACCCCATAAAGAGGTGATAACATAACTTACTGTAGGCTGATGTACACACCTGGCAGGTAGGATCTCTGTCTCTCTATCCTCTCACCCTACCCCTCTCTTTCCATCTTTCTCACATTCCTCTTTTCCTTCTCTTCTCTATGTTCTGGTTTTATGCTGTGCTTGTGTTCAGGTTTTTTGTATAATCTGTGTTTGGGAAACGTTCTCCATATATATATATATATATATATATATATATATATAGTACCAGTTACTTACCGGTAGCTGGATTTCTACGATGTCTTACAGGACGGCACTGTGAGAGTAGACTGGCTCACCTGACAGGAAACACAATCAAAAATGAAGTTTAAAAGGCCCCACCCCTCCCGTGTGCCTCAGTTTAAGATAAGTAACCGCTCTTTAGAACACGGTATAAACAGAGACTAAGAAAAAAAGGAGGAATATAGATAGAAGTAAAAGGGGAGGGAAGTAGGCCTGCCGTCCTGTAAGACATCGTAGAAATCCAGCTACCGGTAAGTAACTGGTACTTTCTCCCTCGTCTTCCAGGACGGCACTGTGAGAGAGAAGCAAGTAATCTTCAGGCCTACCTTAGGGTGGGACCACCGTCTGTAAGACCTTCCTACCAAAACTCAGGTCTTGAGGAGACAGTAGTTCGACTCTATAATGTCTGATGAACGTATTCCGGCTGGACCAGGTTGCCGCTCTACAGATCTGTTCTATGGAAGCTCCTGCCCTTTCTGCCCAGGAGGTTGCCAGAGAACGCGTGGAATGAGCCTTAATAACAGGAAGTGGTTTACCTGCCTGTGTATATGACAAAGAGATAGCCTGCCTAATCCATCTGGAGATGGAAGCCTTAGTTGCCTGTTGGCCCTTTTTCTGGCCTGAAAAATTAACTAAAAGGTGAGGGGAAGATCTGAACTCTCTAACCCTCTCTAGGTAAACTAAAAGGCAGCGTCTTACGTCCAGACAATGGAAAGTGGTTTCCTTTTCATTGCTGGGATTTGCGCAAAAAGAAGGAAGTATAACTTCCTGAGACCTATGGAACCTGGTTGCCACCTTGGGAAGGTACAGAGGATCCTGAGTCAAAATAACCCTATCTTCAAAAACCCGCAGAAAGGGTTCTTTGATAGAAAAAGCATGCAAGTCTCCAACTCTCTTGGCAGACGTGATGGCTAACAAAAAAGTAAATTTAATCGTCAGAAATTTTATAGAAATGCTGTCTATAGGCTCAAATGGTGCCTTAGTCAGCTGTTCCAGGACCAGGGGGAGGTCCCATGAGGGAACCCTGGAAACCTGCATAGGAGAAAGTCTGTCCCTGGCTGTCAGGAACCTCTTGATGAGGGGTTCCGCTGAGAGGCTCTTCTCCAAAAAATATGATAAAGCTGCCACCTGGACTCTTAGAGTTCTAGTAGCTAAGCCTAATTCCACGCCATCCTGAAGAAACTCCAGGATGTCGGGAGTCTTGGGAGAAGAGATCCGCTTAGCGGTGCACCAACGCCAAAAGACTGTCCAGACCTTTGTGTAGATGTGTCTGGTGACTTTCTTGTGGCTGGATAGTAGGGTATCTATGACTCTATCCGAGCAGCCCTTCTGTTGCAAGTTCCGCCTTTCAATAGCCATGCCGTCAGGCTGAAGAAACCTGGGTTCGCATGAAAGATCGGCCCTTGCCGCAGGAGATCCGCCCGGAGAGGCAGGGAAGCGGGGGGGCTAGAGACCAGAGCTTCAGAATGGGAAACCAGGATCTCCGGGGCCACCAAGGAGCGATTAAAATTAATTTTGTCTCCGCGGAGGCCAGCTTTTGTAAGATCCTGGGGATCAGATTCAGCGGGGGAAAAGCGTAAGCCAGACGGAAATCCCAGTTCTGGGCCAGCGCATCCACCCCCTGGGAACCCGGTCCCTGTACCAGGGAAAAGAATTTGTTCACCTTTCTGTTTTTCCTGCAGGAAAAAAGATCTATGTCCGGAACCCCGAACCGCCGACAGATCCAGTCGAAGGTTTTTTGGCATAATTCCCACTCTCCCTGACAAACGGGTTGACGACTCAGAAAGTCGGCCTCCAAATTGGTGGCTCCTCTTATGTGGATTGCCTGAATAGAGGGTACTCTCTGTTCCGCCCAACCCAGGATCTCCAGGGAGAGTGTCAGGAGGGACTGGGCCTTTGATGATGATCCCAGGATCCCTGAGCCCGTAGTTCTTGTACATGGGCTCCCCAACCCCAAGCACTGGCGTCCGTAGTGACCTTCAGTGGATCGGTCTGACTCCACGGACGGCCCTTCAAGAGGTTTTGGTGGTGGAGCCACCACTCTAGGGAGTCCTTGACTAGGATCGGAACCCTGACCCGGGAATCGAGAGTGTCCTCCTTTCCGTTCCAGGCGGAGAGGAGGAACCTCTGAAGTGGTCTTGTGTGTAGTTGGGCCCAGGGGACCGCTGGAATGCAAGCGGTCATCTGACCCAACAGCTTCATGATCTCTCTAAGGGAGGGATCTTCTGCAGCCACTAAAGACCCGATCGTCGTCACAAGCCTCTGGAACTTCTCTTGGGGAAGAAAAAGTTTCTTCTCTCGGGAATCTATGATAACCCCCAGGTATACCTTCCGCTGTTCCGGTAGAAGGGAGGACTTTTGCTTGTTGATTATCCAACCAAGCGTCTCCAGAGTGGTCATGACGACGGTCAGGTCCGAAAGGAGCTGATCCTGACTTGGGCTGAAAAGCAGGAGATCGTCTAAATAGGGGACGAGGGAGATCCCCTTCAGATGTAGATGAGCCATTACCTCCGCCAGGATCTTCGTAAATACCCTTGGGCTGGAGGCCAGACCAAAAGGGAGGGCAGCAAACTGCCAGTGCTGAATTCCCTGTGCGGAGGCGAGGGCAAATCTCAGAAACCTCTGATGTCCCGAAAAAATCGGGACATGCAGGTAGGCGTCCCTCAAATCTATGGTTGCCATAAAGACGCCCTCTAACAAAAGACTCCTGAGGCTGTGAACGCTTTCCATCCGGAATCTTTTGTAGAGGAGATGGGAGTTCAGAGGTCTCAGATTGATTATCAGTCTGAACTTGCCGTCCGGCTTGGGAACCACAAAAATGTGGGAGTATACTCCCTGACCTTGTTGGTCTGGCGGGACTGGGATTATGACCCCCTGTTCCGCCAGACTTGTAATATTCTGGGAGAGGTCTACAGCTTTGCTGGAGTCCCTTGGGAGGTGGGTGAGGAGAAAGGCCGGGGGGGGGAGCTCTCTGAACTCTAAGTGGTAACCCTCCCTGATTATCTGCAGGACATGGGGACTCTGGGTTATGTTCTCCCAGGCTGGAAGAAACCTGGCGAGCCTGCCCCCCACCTTCTCGTCACTTGGTGTCCTTTCCGGATGGTTTGGGATTGGCAAAAAGGATCCCCCCCTTTGGTCTATCTTTACCAAAGGGCCAACGACGACTGGTGGATTGTCCTTTGTCCGGGGCCGGAATCTTTCTCTGGCTGGGACGAAAGGACCGCTTCCTACTCTGCCTAGGTTTTGAAGGGAACTTATTCCCCTTCTCAGAAGACCTGGACAAAGCCTGATCTAAGGCTTCCCCAAACAAGAGGGAACCCTTGAAGGGGAGAGCACATAGGCGGCGTTTTGAAGCAATATCACCCCTCCAAGTCTTTAGCCAGACGGCCCTCCTAGAGGCATTAATAAGTGCCCCAGTCTTGGCTGAGGCGCGAATGGTTTCTACCGCTGCGTCTGCCAGGTAGGCCACTGCCCCGCTAATAAGTTGGAGGGAATCTCGTATCTCCTTAGTCTTGGAAGAATTGGGGATATGGTCTAGAAGCTTTGAAGTCCAGGCGTCGGCATTTCTTGCCACGCAGGCTGAGGCCAATGCAGGACCAAGGGAGGCTGCATTGGCTTCCCAAGCTCTACGGAGAGAAGTGTCGGTACACCTATCCATGGCATCCTTTAAACTGCCTGAGTCCTCAAAGGAAAGGTCTGACTGTTTTGAGACCTGTGCCAAGGAGGCATCAAGTTTAGGGACCTTAAAAAAGGTGTCTACTATCTCCGTTTTAAAGGGACAGCGGCGTTTCCAAGTTTTGAAACTAGGTAAGCTCTTTTCAGGTTCTGCCCACTCCCTGAGGATAATGTCCTTTAGTGACTGATGGACCGGGATGGTCATGGTTTGAGGTTTTATTAAACCCCTATACATCCTGTCCTGGGCTGAGACCTGCTCTGCTGGTTCTTGAATGTGCTCTGTAGCATAGACAGCCGCTAAAAGACCCTCCATATCATCAGTAGGAAACATTTTCCTGTCCTGGTATCCTCCTCCTCCTCCTCTGCCTGGCTGTCAACCAGGGATTCACTACGTAAGGCTAACTCGGACTCCTCAGAATCCGAGGGGTACATTCTACGAGCTTGTAGTGGTACAAACGGACGAGAGGTTGAAGAGGATTCCTGGGAGGAGGGGCCCGGGACCGGAGAATCAATGTTCTTTCTACTTAGGGAAGATTGAAACTCCTTTAGGGTAGATAGCATTTCGGTCTGAACCGAGAGAAATTGCTTCATGATCTGTGAGGTTTCCTTCCCTGTAAGCTTACAGATGCACTTAGAACAAAATGGTTTGTTATGCTCAACTGGTAATTTGTCATTACAATTGCCACATCTCCCAACACGTTTAGGAGGCTTAGCCACTCTGCTGGCCTCCCCCTGGGCAATAGGGTCTTCACCTAAACATATCAGGGAGAAACATATGCCCATTAGCCTTCACCTCTTAAGATTAGGGGAGGGGGGGGGGGGGGAGGGAACAACAACAAACCCCCTATGAAAAAGGAAAGACTCACCCTTGGTGGTTTCCTCTGCAGCCATAGGAAAACGACGGTCCTCCTCCATAGTCGCGTGTGCCGAGGAGAGGTCTTCCATGGATACGCTCTGAGACCGCCAGGCCCCTCTATCTCCCTGGCTGCTTTATCGTGTGCCCCGATCGCCTGCAGCGTCTGTCCGGTGGGGGCCGCCATCTTGCTGCGCGGGAGCGGAATGACGTCACGGCGCCGTGCGCGTCATCAACAGGCGCCCGGATGCTAATGGCGCCGCTCGGAGCGGCGCCTAACCACCCGCCATGCGGTCCGGCGAACCCCCGGATGGAGCCAGCAGAAAGGGGGAGGCCTTCGCCCAACCTCCAAGGTAGGAACCAGGCGGGGGGAGAGAGGATGTGGCCTCTTCGGAGCACTGGAGAGCCCTGCCCTCCTAGGAGGCTCCGGCGTCCAGGGGAGTCTGTGACTTCTCCTGTTCCCCCCTGGACTAAGATGAAGGGGAAACCCCCCGGGGGGTAGCAAGCTACACCGGACCCAACGGCACCCAGTACCTGCGGTCCGGGCTCCGGGGGGGGGACCACCAGCCCCAGGCTTTAGGTCATAAGAAAAAAATAAACGTTTCGCTGAAAGGGAAACACAATCAGAACTGAGGCACACGGGAGGGGTGGGGCCTTTTAAACTTCATTTTTGATTGTGTTTCCTGTCAGGTGAGCCAGTCTACTCTCACAGTGCCGTCCTGGAAGACGAGGGAGAAATATATATATATATATATATATATATATATATATATATATATATATATATATATATATATATATATATATATATATATATATATATATATATATATATATATACACATATATATACACACACACACACACACACACACACACACACACACACACACACGTTACGCCTCTATCATAGGGGGTGGAGGAAGTTGAAGAGGGATTCTCCTCTTTTTCTCCCTCCCTCTTCATCGAACTTGTTATTTATTCTTTTAGTATTCATTTCATTTAATCGGTCCAGATATCATACACTTCGTACCAGAGGTACTTGAGAAGAAGTTTATGAAATGGAGATACATCACAAAATGGACTTCACAAAACTGTAATATTTATAATAACTTGCTAAGGGGGCAGGATGGTTTGGGGGAATTACTCTACCTCCCCGGGCACAGAGTGATCCCATTGGGGGTGGAGGGTGCCCTTCCCATCTCATTTCTATATATGTTGGACCAATAAGGTTTTGATTTATCCCAACTGCTGTAGACTAGGGACCCTAGATGGATTGATAGGAACTGCAGGATTTGGGGGAGGGTAGGGAGCTACCCCGGTTAGACTATATGGCTTAGGGTCAGAATTTACTCCCTTGTTGAACCTGTTTTCCTTTCATCGCAGATAGAATGTTATTTAGGTATGGTTGAGAAATGACGTAGTGATGACTTCAGCAAACGATGTCTCAATATTTAAGGATATGTAACAAAATGTATTGATTTCCTGATATGTTCTTTAAATTGTACTGACCTTATTCAGAAAATAAACTTAAACTTGAATGAAAAAAAAACAAAAAAACACAATGTGTTTTTTCTTCTCCCCACCCCTCCCCCCCCCCCCCCCCGTCTTGTTTTATCTACGCCTGGCCACCTCTCTCCTTCTCCAGGCCCCACTCCCCTTCTGTCCTGGAGCCTCTCCATATCTATCCTTGAGATCTCTTGGATGTTTATCATGGGAAAATTTTTAACTAGGGGAACACTAGGCAGAAGATGAGTACAGGATCTTATATTCTTCATTCATCATAAATTAACTTAAGGGAATATACCGAGACCATTTTTTGTAGATAATAAATATAAGAGTTAAAAAAAAACTGTCCCTGCACAAAGTATAATTTCTGAAGGAAAAAAAAAAGTAATCTAAAAATCACTCGCCGACAAATCAGAGAAAATTCATTCATTAAAAAAACATCCCCCCCCCCCCCAACTTCAGACTAAAGAAAAACTGCATTACAGGATCCTCGATACTGGGAGAAGTACAAAGCTACAGACAGACACTTGATTCCACCTCCCGTTACAGCTGAATACTTGGGCACTTTGATTTTAATTCTATAGAAAGCTTTCAAGAGCTTCAGTTTTAAATAAATCAAGCAGAGATATTTTTCAAAATAGTCATTTATTAACACATCCAGTAGGAACATGTTGCTTAGCGTTTTCCTCCAACACGGGGAGCCGCCACTTTTACTGGCTTGGCAATCTTCTGCTTGGGGGCAGCCTTTGTTGGACCCTAAAAATAATGAAATATGAGTTAACGTTTTATACTAATACAATAATGTGAACAGCAGAAAATGTTTCATACAAATAGCATGAAGTCTAAAACGCTAGTGTATGGGTTAAGACTTTAGCCTCTTAAGACATTTGAAATAATCCTTACCTTAGCAGGAACAGTCTTTTTGGTGGTTGTCTGCTTGGCTTTTTTTGCCTCCTTTGCAGCCCTTTAAAATTGGAAAAACAACAGTTTAAGAGTTTGTGAACTACAAGTACACCAAATAGTTTGAGCTTTTAAAGCTTTAGGGCCAGTTCACGCCAGACGCAGTTCCGTATACATTTTTCTGCACTAAAAATGCATGCAGTGTTTACCAATGGCTCTAGTTCACACCATGCGGTCAGTTTCCAGTGCAGAAACGGACCAGAAACTGACTGCATGATGTGAACTAAAGCCATTGGAATAAATTGAAAACAATGCATGCATTTTGTGCAGAAAAAAAGCACATGGAACTGAACTGCGTCTGGTGTAGATCAACACTTAGGTTGCAGTGTATTAGAGCTTATATTCAAATACATACTGGACATCTAAAAGAACATCTATAAATGGGCTTAGTTAAAGGTAAACTCCCATGGAAAATTCTTACAGCAAATCTAAGGACACATATACAGGTGAAGCTGCCAGTGATGACATTGGTGCATGCGCTCTAAAGGAATGGCATACCATGCAAATCCTTCAGAGCCCTGTGGGGTAAACAGCAGCTCCCGCACCATATCAAAGGACCGGAGCACACCAACCAAGAAGACTAGGTGGAGGATGGAAGCCCCATCAGCGGTGACACTGCACCACTGGAGGGCTTGGTTTCAAGGCAAGTTTCACAATTTGCCATATGCGATGCATACTAGCACATAACTTGATAAAAAACAGTTTACTACTGCTTTATTAATTGGATTCAATCTATTATAACTGGCATTTTTATGAAACAAATTATATCTGTCCCATTATTTTGCTTTACCTTTTCACGTTTTAAACCTCAGACGGGTGTATAGGATCGCTCAAGTTTTAAGTTGCTGCCATGTCAAATATCAGAATTCTGTCTTTCAGCTACCAAATATGCATTACAGACCCCTATATTTTACATTTCATTTACAAGATTTGACAACATTATGCACACCTAGTAGTCCAAGACTATTGGGTTAGTGACTTGACAACTATCCACTCATGTTATTAACCACTTAAGGACCGCCTACTGCACATTTACGTCGGCAGAATGGCACGGCTGGGCACATCAACGTATATATACACGTTGATTTTAGTACCCAGCCGCGGGTCGCGGGGCGCGCGCCCCGGTCCGAAGCTCTAGGACCGGGACCACGGGATTCGCGGACCCGATTGCCGCTGGAGTGCGGCGATCAGTCCCTGGAGCAGAAGAACCGTGTGTACACACGGCTTCCCCGTGCTTCTGTGGCCGTAGCATCGATCGTGTCATCCCTGTAATAGGGGGACGCGATCGATGACGTCACACCTACAGCCACACCCCCCTACAGTTGTAAACACACACATTAGGTCACACATCCCCCTACAGCGCCACCTGTGGTTAACTCCCAAACTGCAACTGTCATTTCCACAGTAAACAATGCAATTTAAATACATTTTTTGCTGTGAAAATGACAATTGTCCAAAAATGTGTCAAAATTGTCCGAAGTGTCCGCCATATTGTTGCAGTCACGAAAAAAAAAAAAAAAGCTGATCGCCGCTATTAGTAAAAAAAAAAAAAAAAATGCAATAAAACTATCCCTTATTTTGTAAACGCTATAAATTTTGCGAAAACCAACCGATAAACGCTTATTGAGATTTTTTTTACCAAAAATACATAGAATACATATCGGCCTAAACTGAGGAAAAAAATTTATTTTATATAATTTTGGGGGATATTTATTATAGCAAAAAGTAAAAAATATTGTTTTTTTTTTAATTGTCGCTCTATTTTTGTTTATAGCGCAAAAAATAAAAAACCGCAGAGGTGATCAAATACCAAGAGAAAGCTCCATTTGTGGGGCAAAAAGACGCCAATTTTGTTTGGGAGCCACGTTGCATGACCGCGCAATCGTCAGTTAAAACGACGCAGTGCCGAATCGCAAAAAGGGGCAAGGTCCTTTACCTGCATTTTGGTCCGGGTCTTAAGTGGTTAAATCATATGACATCGGACTCAAGGAAAGCTAAACGAGACAATACTATATTTCATATATCTGAACTAGAGGTAGACCAATATGCTCAGGCCAATGCCGATATTTAGAAATTGGGGCGGCCGATATTTGTCAGATATAAAAAACACTCAACCCACTTCACTCCTTCCTGCTTACTCCTAGCACACACACTTTGTCCTCAGTACAGGCGGCACTGGTTTGGAACTGACAAAGGGCACTATTGGCACTGGCAGATGGCACTAGCATGTAGAACCAATTAGGAACTGACAGATGGCACTAGTTTGGGACAGGTGGCACTGGCAGGCAGTGGCAATTGGAGCTGGCAGATTTCACACCAAGCCAAGTGTAACTAACTGAAACCAACAGAGGGGAGAGAGGAGCCGTCAGCTCAATGTCGGGGGTGGGCGGGACCCAGCAGCTAAATTACACCATCCCATTGGTTGGTGTAATATAGCTGCTGGGCCCACCACAGCCGGGTCCCACCCACCCGACATTGAGCCGACAGCTCCTCTCCATGTTACTTGTCAAGTTTCACACTCAGCACAGCACTTGATGCTGCCAGAGCCACCGAGTGTGGAGAAGGGAGGAGGAACGACAGTAAAATAATCGGCCGATACATCGGTCTACCTCTAATCTGATAACATGTGTGACCCTTGCATTACCCATCTCTTTAAAAGAACTGGTGCAACAAAGTTTTAGTACAGATGAAGCTGTGAGCAAAGCAACTTCATGGTTCTGCAAGAGTGGATACGCCAACTAAAATATATAGGCCAGTCATACATCCCAACTTTCTATCCATATTGGACTTGCCATCTCTGCCCACATTTGCATGCAAACATCTCTAGCTGCATTCTCCATAACATAATGAGCTAAGAAAATGTTTGTCAAGCCAAACATTCTAGCTCTGGGTTGAATGAGGAAGGGTTAGGACTCAGGTTTTCACTCCCAGGATTACACCAACAGCTATTTCACCAGATGGGAAGGGAAGATTTGTCAAATATCCATCTGGAACTGCCGTTTACATAAAGGGGACACTAAAACAAATTTCCATTCGGCCTTGTGGAGAGCGGCCTACTCATCCGGGTGTCATCCCTAACATGCTCCTGGATTGGCCCTGTATATACAAATGTGTTGTCTTACTCTGCAACAGGTTGTAAACGCAAGCTAATCAAAATTTGTCACCGACAAACTTACTATATAGAGGTTTATTGCCTTTAATATGAGTTGCTTATGTGTTCAGCAGTGTGCCGTTTATGCTGTATTTACTCTATTAAAAAAATCCAAAACTTCTTGAAGCATAATGAAAGCTTCAATTTTTAAACATTTTCTTCACATACTGAAGCCCATATATACAAAGCCATGGAAGCACAGGTGTGTTTTCTGGCTAAGGTAAGACAAAGAACCCCAAAATTGCTGACTGGCCAATTTTAAAGGCAGAACCAAAACTAAAGGGATACACCATACCAGGGCTTGACAAATTTGCTTGGAATCTAGGAGCCAGGAATGCACCCCGTTGAGCTTGCACGCAGAAGCGAACGCATACGCGAGTAGCAGCAGCATATGAAAGCGGTGTTCAAACCACACATGTGAGGTATCGCAGAGATTGTTAGAGCAATAATTCTAGCCCTATACCTCGGCTAACACCACATGCAACCTCTAGAATTTTTTTTTTAAAACATTGCCTATGGAGATTTTAAAAAGGTAAGTTT
Organism: Rana kukunoris; assembly: GCA_029574335.1. NCBI lineage: Eukaryota > Metazoa > Chordata > Amphibia > Anura > Ranidae > Rana > Rana kukunoris. The sequence goes on along the minus strand of CM056050.1, from coordinate 265,896,054 downwards.
GTCACATTCTACGAGCGGACGCCATTTTGAAGCGTGACATGTTGGGTATCAATTTACTCGATGTAACATCTTTCACAATATAAAAAAAAGCGCCAAACTTTACCGTTGTCTTATTTAACCACTTCAGCCCCGAGCCTGTTTTTCAGATTCGGCGCTTACGAGACTAAAAGTTTTTTTGCTAGAAAATTATTTAAAACCCCCAAACATTATATATATTTTTTTTCTAAAACCCTAGAGAATAAAATGGCGGTCATTGCAATACTTTTTCTCACACCGTATTTGCGCAGCGGTCTTACAAGCGCACTTTTTTTGGAAAAAATTCACTTTCTTGAATTAAAAAATAAAATAAATTTGGCCCAATTTTTTTATATATTGTGAATGATGTTACGCCGAGTAAAATGATACCCAACATGTCACGCTTACAAATTGCGCCCGCTCGTGGCATGGCGTCAAACTTTTACCCTTAAAAGTCTCGATAGGCGACGTTTTAAAAAATTCTACATGTTGCATTTTTTGAGATGCAGAGGAGGTCTAGAGCATGGGTCTTCAAACTACGGCCCTCCAGTTGTTCAGGAACTACAATTCCCATAATGCCTAGTGATGTCTGTGAATGTCTGTGTTACAATGCCTCATGGGATGTGTAGTTCTGCAACATCTGGAGGGCCGTAGTTTGAGGATCCCTGGTCTAGAGCTAGAATTATTGCTCTCGCGCTAACGATCGCGGCGATACCTCACTTGTGTGGTTTGAACACAGTTTTCATATGCGGGCGCTACTCGCGTATGCGTTTGCTTCTGCGCGCGAGCTCTTCGGGACGGGGCACAAAAATGTTTTTGGTTTTCATTTTTATTTATTTTATAATTTTTAACACTAAAAAAAAAAAAAAAAAATGTATCACTTTTATTCCTATTACAAGGAATGTAAACATCCCTTGTAATAGAAAAAAGCATGACAGGTCCTCATATATGAGATATGGGGTCAAAAAGACCTCACATCTCATATTCAGCCTAAAATGCAAAAAAAAAAAAAAATGTAAACAAATTAAATGTCTCTTTAAGACGCTGGGCGGAAATGACGTTTTGACGTCACTTCCGCCCAACAGAGGTATGGGGGACGGCTGAGGGACATTTTTTCCCTCAGTCGCATCCCCGGACAGCCAGCAAGATGACCCGATCGCCTCCGCCGCTACCGACGGCTACGGTAAGCGGCGGAGGGCGCGGGAGAGCGGCGGGCACCCTCTCCCGCCGCCGGTAACGGCGAATCCGCCGCGATGACCGCCGTTATCATTAACAGGACCGCCCCACGAAGAGATGGATATCTCGGTTGTGGCAGCAGCTGCTGCCGTTACCGAGATATCCATCTTCAGAAAAATGACGTCTTTGGACATGGGGCTGGTCAGATGTGGTTAACTACTTTGACGGCCGTACGACTCTGTACGGCCACTGGGTGGGTCTTATTCTCTCGGAAGCTGTGTTTACGGCCTCAGCTCCTCCAGGCCACTAAAGGGCGCATATGCCCGCCGCATCCCTGAGATGCCGATGCGTGTGCCTGGCGGCCGCGATGTCCGCCAGGCACTCACGATCGGCGTTTCCAGGACAAAGATGTGGATCTCTATGTAAACACACAGAGCTCCATGTCCTGTCAGGGGAGAGAGGAGACCAATCTGTGTCCCTTGTACATAGGGACATAGATCGGTCACCTCCCCCCACAGTTAAAACACAATTCAGGGTACATATTTAACCCCTTCCTCACCCCCTAGTGTTAACCCCTTCAATGCCAGTCACATTTAGGCACTGATCGCAGTATAAATGTGAACGGTGCCAAAAATGTGTCAAGTGTCGCAGTGTCAATTCTTGTCACAATTGCAACCTGGCGCCCAGGTTTTGTTGAACCCCGCACCATACAATGTGCAAGTCCAAACAGATAATCTAATTGTTAGTTGTGTTATTTTTTTAAATCCAACATGTTTTGGGGCTAAACTATGACTCCTTCATGGGGGGCTTGAAGAAGCAAAGACACTTGCAGACTCAAATACAATATTTCCTCTGAATGGATAAGCACAGCAAGTCAGAAGCTGTATAAAGACTGCTTGAACCAGCTTCTATGCTTAAATTCACATATAATGCTCTCATCCTTTGAGTTGGCACAAGCTTTTACTTCGAGCTCTAATGAAGTGTGTAGCGTTTGGACCACAAAACACATGGGCCTTTATATACAACTTGTAAATTGGAAACTTTTTGGACTCATGGTGTGGCACTTCAGGCTTAAAAGGGTTGGAAAGGTAAAGGTTTGATAAATAGCTTCCTTTACCTTAGTGCAGTCCTCCGTCACTTACCTAATCCTTCCATTTTGTTTTTAAATGTCCTTATTTCTCCTCACTTCCTGTTCTGCCTGTAACTCCACAAAGTAATGCAAGGCTTTCTCCCTGGTTGGGAGTGTTGTGCTCGCTCCCTTGAGGGGGCGAGCAGGAGAGTCAGGATGCTCTATGTTGCAGATAAAGGAGCTGTGTGTTAGTGGGCATTTTGACTCTCCTGCTCGCCCCTCAAGGGAGGGGATGAGCATGACACTCCACACCAAGGAGAAAGCCTTGCATTACTGTGTAGTTACAGACAGAATAGGAAGTGAGGATTTCTCAGAAGACATAAGGACATTTAAAATCAAAGGATGAGGTAAGTGAAGGACTGCACTAGGGTAAAAGAAGGCATTTAGGGAAAAAATGTATTACCTTTACAACCCCTTTAAGTATTTTGACAGCCAAAGGTTAGTTTGTAGAATCTTAAAGGTGCACAGATGCTGCCAGACCCATGTCCAAAAACTTTCTGAAATCACATACCATGGGAGGACATCCAACCCAACTTTAATGTACTAGCGCCTCTAACCCACTCTGTTAGGCCAACATAAGACGTGACAAATTAACGATAATAGAAAATACAATAAGATTTGATATAAAATGAGAATGAAGCTGGTCTTACCTAATAGCTTGTTCCCTCTGAGCCTTTCGCACTTCAGGCTTCTGGTTTCTCTTGGCCATAATTTCAGCCAGAGAAGCACCAGTAATAGCCCTCTGGAACTTCACTGCACGACGAGAACGCTTTTTCTGGATTTCTTCCTGAGAAAATTAAACATTTAAGTTAACCTCACCTTTTAAATGTTGGCATCACTACATCGCAAGAACACTGCATTTCCACTGCTGCAGAAAAACCCTCAGGGCCAATTTACTTTAAAACACAACCTGCAAGACAAAGGCATAATGAGCTAGTATGCATTACATACTAGCTCATTATGAAAATACTTACCTTAGAACAAAGCTGTTGCAGTGGTCCCCATACATCACTGTGGCATGTCTCCAGATTATTACTTCTGGGTTCGCAGGCTCCAGCGCAGTGATTGGCTGGAGCTGTGATGTCACTTTCATGCATACACAAACCAGCCAGTTCAGTGCGCATGTGCCAATAATGTCGGCAGATACAGTAAATGTCTCCTAAACGGCAAGTTTGGGAGAAATTCATGGTACCTACAGGTAAGCCTCATTACAGGCCTTTACAACCACTTTAAAGTTAAGCCAAATTTTTTCCTTCTATTAGATAAAAGTGTTATTAAACCTAAAAAATGTCTACCTTAATGCATTGTTTGCATCAAGGTAAAAACATGTTTCGTTTTCTGAATCAGCAAAAAGGGACACATCGGACCCCCCTGCTGTGAGCTGCAACGTGTGACTGAACCCAGTGCCTCAGTCAAGTCTGAAGACATAACAGTGCAACTATAAATAACTGCCCACAGCCTCTGCATTGCCATTGGTTTCTTATGCAACTACGGTTATGTCCTGCATCAATTGGCTAGTAGGCTGTGACACTTGATTTGAACACTGTAGAGTAAAAAAACTTTTCGAAAGCAGAGTTATGGGCTGTTGCGAGGGCAGTGGTCCCTAGCAGCGCTTTAATCACTGGCAGCATTACTTTCCTGCAAGTGTAAAAGTATGCACAATAGGAGTGGGTATCGTCCTCATACAATGCACTGCCAATAACCATCCACACAAAAAACAGACTCCATAGTTTCTATCTCTGCTTATGGCATCCTCTGCTCCTTAAAGACCACTTAAAAGCCAAGTGGAATACTGCATAAAGACAAGGCGGTAAATATGTTTACCCACACTACTGTGTAATCCCTCATAGCAGCCACAATTTCATTTCACCAACTGTTTAAGGGACAGAAACTGACCGACTGCTATAATAAAATACAGTCACATGATGCCCGATTCTAAAAATGCATACAGACAGCTTGTTTATAATTACATTGACTAAAAGGAACAGTTTGGGAATTGGCAAAATGCTAGTTGCCTGGCTGTTCTAAATCACGCAAATGAGCATCAACTTATTTTATCCCGTCTCAGACAGCAGTAATGCAGAATCATGAAAGCCAGGAAACAAACATTAATTCAACAGCAACTTTAGAATATATTTGCAGCATGGCAATAGTAAAGTCTGCACTGCAGAGGCGATACATACTGACTGCCCCTTCTTGTGTTTTCGTCTGTACAGAACAGTCCAGTTGATTTGTCGAGGATTCCTCTTGGAAAGGAAGGCAGATTCACATTTTGCATTGAGGAACTGGAACACCTAAAGCATAAAACCAAGCCGAATCAAACCACCATATAGTCACTTTTTAAAGTTAATGTATACAATATCCATTTAAAATACAGATGTTCAACACAATGTAAACTATCCATGTGTTCTTTCAAACCTTGTTTCCATGTACAATGTATCATGAGCTAGCTATATCTGCTGTAAATATATATTATATATATATATATATATATATATATATATATATATATATATGTTTCTTGCATTAAAGTGCTACATAGAGGTTGCCCTTATAAAAGCAAGTTTCAGTCAGCTAATCTATAACAATGCACTCCATCTGTGACCAATTTGGTATTTTTGAAGGAGCAAGCCCTAAACAAATAAAAAAATAAAAATAAAAAAAAGGATGTCAACACCGCAAACATAATTGAAAATGTACTTTATGTTCCTTAACCCTTTATGACCAGCCAAAAGGGTGGGTTTTAATGCTTATATGCCACATCGCTGCGCATCTGATATTTGTGTTGAGGAGAGGCAAGGTCAGCACAAACTCTAAGCCCCCTTTCACACTGGGGCATGGGGTGGGGTAAAGCACCGGTATTTTTAGCTGCACTTTACCAGCAGAATTGCAGTGGTATTTGTCAGCTATCGGATTTACCCCCCACTAATGACCGAAAAGGGGTCAATACCACCCACAGTGCGCCTCTGCATAGGCACATTGTCAGCGGTATAGCTGCGATTTCCCATTGCTCGAAAGATGCTGCTAGTAGGACTTTTGAGCGGTTCTGCCAGCGCACCGCTCCATTGTGAAAGCCTTGAGGTTTCACACTGCAGAAAGAAATAGCAGTCGCCGTTTTAGGTCAGTTTGAAGCGCAATAATGCCTGCAAACCACCCCAGTGTGAAAGGGGTCCAACTCCGGACTAAAGATCTGTAGCTGGTGGAACCAGTATCCCTACAGTGGTCACATGATCATCAAGCCTTTCCATGGCATTCAGAACTGTGTAAAGGCAGGAAGGGGTTAAACAGTAAATGCACCTTAAATATGTAAACAAAGAACGCAAACACCATATAAAAAGTATTTGTTAGCCAAAATGTGCCTTTATTGGTCTAGGGGACAGTGTGCAAGGTCTGGCGTGAACTGCCAGGCTTCAGATGGCCTATGTCTCCCCCTCAGTTGTCATGGAGACCAGGACGTGGCCACCAGCAGTGAACTGCTTCTATAGCGATTATGCTGCTTTGTACGTATACAAGGTGGTGTTCTTAACTTGGGACTACCGCTTCCATAAGACCATGTATTTGTTAGATGCAGTTTGCTTGTCTACAAATACTCATTTACACGGTGCTCCCTAATTGTTCCTTTCATCCATGGAAGCTCTTTGAACTAAATGGTTCTAGAGAGTGTGCACACACACACACACGTGTCTGTATGCCATTTCTTCCAGGATGCAATGCTCAGGCCAAAAGGCTCTATTCAAACTACATGCGTTAGACTGAATTGAAGCTCAATGTAAGCCAGCAGCTAAGGTTAAAAAAAAAAAAAACACAACACCAAGTGTCCTAGGAGAGAGTAGCAGAGTCTAAGGTTCCTGCTGCTGTCAAACTCCTGTGAGGGGGGATTGGCTTACCAGCACAGTGCCTCTATGGATGCACACACCTGGCTGGGCAAGGAGGCACCTGGAGATGGAGAATGGAGAAGTGACAGCGCTGACAGACCGCTCTGAGCAACATAACTTATTTTTAAAGACCTAAAATTTGATTTTAGCATCATGACAGCCTATTTTTAAACCTGCTTTGCCTTGCGAAAGGCAATACGAGGTGCTGTATCGCCCCCTCACTGCCCATTTTAACCCCCTAAATAGCAGACAATTGTGCACAATGTGTGCTGCTGCAGTGTGGCCCCATTCACTTGGAATAGGTGGCGGGCATTGTCACCTGCATGACAGAGGATTTAATTCCTGCTGCAAGGCAAAGCATTGTGAAGAGTAAACACCCCTGGCTGCTGCAACAATAGGGGGAGTGCGTTGCAGGATGGTAAAAAATTCAGCTTAACTGCAGGTTTTATTACCCCCCTCCAATTACAAGTGTAAATGAGCCTTAAAAAGGGTTAAAGGCAGAAGTTTTTTTTATCTTAATGTATTCTATGCATTAAGATAAACAGCCTTCTGTGTGCAGCAGCCTCCCACACACACACACACACGAGGACGATCCAGCGATGTCACAAGACTCAGCTGTCCGTGACTCCCTCATTGGCTGAGACATCAGCAAAGTGCCATTGGCTCCCGCTGCTGTCAGTCATTGACACCAAAGAGGGAGCCGAGAAGAGGATCTGGGCTGCTCTGTACAAAACTACTGCTCAGAAGGTACGAGTGTTTTTTTTTTTTTTTTACAAATAAGAGACTTTAACCACTTCAGCCCCGGACCATATTGCTGGTCAATGACCGGGCCACTGAGATTCAGCACTGCGTCGCTTTAACTGACAATTGCGCGGTCGTGCGATGTGGCTCCCAAACAAAATTGGCGTCCTTTTTTCTAACAGATAGAGCTTTCTCTTGGTGGTATTTGATCACCTCTGCGGTTTTTAGTTTGTGTGCTATAACAAAAATAGAGCGACAATTTTGAAAAAAAAATTATATTTTTTGCTATAATAAATATCCCCCAAAAATACATATAAAAACAATTTTTCCTCAGTGTAGGCCGATACTAAGTCTTTAACGAAAAATATGCAATAAGAAGTTTATTGACTGGTTTGCGCCAAAAGTTACAGCGTTTACAAACTAGGGGATAGATTTAGGGCATTTCTTAATTTTTTTTTTACTAGTAATGGCGGCGATCAGCGATTCTTATCGTTACTGTGACATTTGGCGGACATTTTGACACTTTTTGG